>JAJOZX010000652.1:0-737500 GCA_023014485.1 Bathynomus jamesi | reverse complement strand
GTTCCGCAGCATTTCTAAACACATTCTGGAGCATTTGCGGGGTTATGTTATCTGCAGCAGTTCGTATACGTGTACGTAAGTTTTCAAGACTCGTAATCTTCGTCTGATAGACGTGCGATGTGATAAAGCCCCATGCAATGAAATCTAGAGGGGTTAAATCTGGTGATCTCGGTGGCCAAGGTCTGTGCTTCCGCGTCCGATCCAGCGATTTGGAAAACGTCCATTTAGATAATCCTGAACAATTTTGGCATAGTGACAAGGAGCACCATCATGTTGATAGACGACGGTACTAACAATCCTATCCCCGTCGTCTATCAACATGATGGTGCTCCTTGTCACTATGCCAAAATTGTTCAGGATTATCTAAATGGACGTTTTCCAAATCGCTGGATCGGACGCGGAAGCAACAAAAGACCTTGGCCAGCGAGATCACCAGATTTAACCCCTTTAGATTTCTTTGCATGGGGCTTTATCAAATCGCACGTCTATCAGACGAAGATTACGAGTCTTGAAAACTTACGTACACGTATACGAACTGCTGCAGATAACATAACCCCGCAAATTCTCCAGAATGTGTTTAGAAATGCTGCGGAACGATTTGAGCTGTGCAGGGATACTAATGGGCGTCACGTCGAATCCTACTCTTAATTATTTAATAAATGTTACCACTTTATCATTTTAGGATTGAATTCCATATAATTTCCAAGTGCTTCACAAAAATAGATCCTGACTTTATGTACACCCTGTATATATATATATATATATAAAATATATATATATATATATAATGTTAAACACAGACCGTGCATGGAACAAGGAACTCTTCTGGGAAATTACATCCACTATAGTTCGAATAAGTAATGATAAATGACAAATGCTATAGTTTTTTCTTTTCCATGATGGAAAGCCCAACGTGGGCACCGGGTTACTCGTAAAGAGGCCCCAAAATATAGCTTCCCTCACCAGCTATCTGCAAAGTAGATAGGATCCAGCTTTGGGACAGGATCTAGGGTTTACAGCTTGCACCTAGCCGATTACATTCAGAACCTCAAAGGGTTTATGCAACAAATAATGCTGCAAAGGGGGAGGGGGAGGGATCTTTTGGGGGAGAAGGGAGGATGACCTCCCCCCAAAGGGGTAACCTTATCCTAAGAGAGGGAGAGAAAGGAGGAGGAGGGTCTTGGGGGAGAAGTTGGGATGTCTTCACCCCCAAAAGGGAAACCTAACCTAAGCCTTAACCAAAAGAGAGTTCTTTATTCCACCGGAGTCCGTCACATAATGAGCGTCCAGGGGCCCAGCATCTGTTATATAGAGGGTCTGGAGTTACCAGTTGCCACTTATTTATTTATTTATAAGGAGTTACCAGATATCACCATTTTAATTATTTATTTATAGATGAGTTTCCAGAGACTCCTATATAATTTAATTATATGCAGGGTTACCAGGCTGCACCATTATTTTAATTACTTATTTATTAAAGGCAAGAGCTAAACTTTCTCCTTAAATTACTCGAACTAATTAAAACATTATTTAATTAACACTAAAAGAAAAATGCCTGCAAAATAACAGTACACACTTTTTGTACATAAAAGAAAAACAATTATTTTAATTAACTTCTCCGAAAGTGTCTATTTACTTTTGCCATTCCTCTGTGCACGAGAGAGTTAGAGAGTGAGGCGTACTTTCTCTTAGATGTGTACGCAGGTAAAGTGGAATTCTCGGCTCCTTTTGAATAAAAAAATGTGTGTACATGGCTGAACACACACACACACACCTTATTTTACTTGCTGATTCTGGATGTTTGGTATTATTTTTATATAAGACTGTATTGTATTAGCCATACGATTTAAATAACATGTCATATATATATATAATATATATATATATATATATATATATAAAATTTCATGAAATATATAGAAAATATACAATCAAAATAGTTAATTCTATGCACAACTTGAACGAAGAATATGGGGATGTTTGTGGTGGGTATGTGTGCACTAAATGCCCAAGATATACACGTCTACTGAGAAGTCTATTAGTTTTATAAAGAAATTTCACCAAAACCAAGAAGAGAGTTCCTTTATTCATTTACTTTCAATCAAAATTAATTCATACCTTGTTTGTTTACTTTTGTCGGGGAGAAACCGTGTAACTATTGCGACCAAATATCAAAATGGTTAAAGCGGATACATTGGAATGTAGTTTGACCACACCTCGTCTCAAAGACCCGAATTTTCCACCGCTGACTTCATATATTATTATTGTCATTGTTATTATTATAATGAAGTTAAAAACTTAATTTTAAATTCCATTACATTTATAGAGAGAGAGAGAGAGAGAGAGTTACAAGGAAAAGAAGTACCTCAAAAGGCCTTGCGGCCCATACCGAGGAGGTACCAATGGCAACGGGTGCCAGGGAAAATTTTGTGAAAGTTTATTTTTCTTTCAACTATCCTAGCAGTAGTAGAAAACTGGATTGAAAAGTAGAAGGCTCTCTCCCCACCCTCCGCTCCCTCCCTGCCAGAGGCAGGTACGGAAAAAGGTTGAAGAAAATACCTTGACCCTGGAAAAGTAGCCAAGGAAATTTTACAGGAAAGTGGAGAATATTTAGCTTGCTCACAGAGACACCGAGCAAGCGAACTCCTGCAGAGTTTTCTGAGGTTTTAATCTTAAACTATGAGTGTGTTCAGTACTTTGTCTAGCCTATTTTTAAACAGATTTACACTTTGACTGGAAACAACCTCTGAGGGAAGTTGGTTCCAGATATTAACTATTTTATAGGAAAAGAAATTTCCGCAGACTGAGGTCCTAAATGTCTTTACACACTCAAATAGTGTGCAAGATTTCGTCTAACCTTTTCTTGAACTGATCCACAGAGGAACTGTTCACAACTTCCGAAGGTAACCTGTTCCATGTGTCACAGATCTTATACGTAAAGTAATTCCCACACACACTAGTCCTAAACTGTTTCAAATCCAACTTCCAACCATTGTTGCGAGTTGGGTTATCATTTAAACTAAACTATTTACTTTTGTCAAGATGTCTCTTCTCAATTTCGTACATTTTTTTTCGTTCATCTTAATATTCATTTATTTTTTACATTATACTAAATTTGACAATAAACATTTTAAATTATTCTATAATAATAATATTAATTTTTTCTATAATTCGAAAGACAAGGAAGGCATTCGTTAAAACAACAACTCTTTTTATTCGAGGAAAGGCAGCACAATCTAACGGGATAAACTCGAAACAGGTGAATCGCCGACCAAAAAGGTTAACCGCAAAGGTTTATTTGACCTACATATCGTCTCAAAACTGGTTTTCTTCTCACTTCACTTCAAATATTGTTTTGATTATTGCTATTATTACTGAAGTTAAAAACAACTTAAATATATGAACATAAGCATCACGTGATTGTTTTCCATGAACAAATTATTTATAGGCTAAATTAGCTTTTGATAAAGTAATGAATTTCCTTATCATATTCCCATATGCGACAATATATATATATATATATATATATATATATATATATATATGGTGGTGTAAATTACAGTAGTAATAATAAGCTAAATCGGTTTTCCTTCTCCCCGAATTGTTCATTTTGACTAAGATCAAGCTAGTCACCCGCCTTAGACAAAGATTAACGTTGAATCCGAACTACGCTCCAGCACAGGCGGGCAGAAATTACAATGTCATTGACCGGACTCGATCTTTCAACCTCCAGTCAGCACCCAAGCGTCTTAACCACTAAGATACCTAAGGTGCCCATTTATCTACCAGCCGAACCATTCATTTTCACAAACTAAACACAATTTAATCACACTCCTATCCGAGAATTGGCAAGTAGAAAGTCAAACCGAATAGATGAATCAAACTGGAAGGTTGAGGATCGAATACTATGACCGCAAATAATAATGTAAAATATTGTCGTGATAGACTGCAAGTAGCAAATGTTGATCAATGTTGCAAAGGGGTGGGTTCCAAAATGCGAAAAGAGAATAGTATGGGCGCAAATAATATTGCAAATATTCTCAACCATCGTGGTAGAGATTGCAAGTGGCAATACACCTTGAAATGTGAGCATTAAATCTACGGAGAAGATAAAGACACCGATAGTCGACCAATCAGGACGTCCAAAGCGTGCTCATTATATCGGTTACGATTGGTACACAAAATTTAACATAGCCCGGCCCAGTTACATTGACAACCAATCATCAAACTTAAGAACCGCCTATTAGACTTTTGCCGGTGGTGCTTGGGGATCATGCATATAAAAGGAAATATTTTCAGATGGGTTACAGTAGTTATTTTCACCAGTCAATAAACATTCCCTCCGTCATCAACCAAGAACTTTACAGTTTACCGGATTTATATCAAGTTGGACACTGCAGCGGTGTCTACAATTAATCTTTTTAACGCAGCCGACCGGGACGCATTATTTCCAACGCAAACCATTGATGATATTTGCAATGACGCTCCTTACGATCCGACGCAAGGGACTGCCGAAGTAATGTAAGTAATTATGTGCCTGTAATTTTATTTTTTGTAGCCAATTATTCGCGAACTGGTTATTTATTTAGTATGCCTGTCATTAGGAGAAAGAGCACTGTTCTGGATTATTTCATCATATATATGGAGAGTTGTAGTAATTCATATCATCACATTAAAAGTGCTTCATTTAAATAGTAGATATCCGCAATCATAGATTAGTTTGCAATTAATATTATGCTAAAGTCCTGTTTTGATTCGTTGAATTTCTTTATAGCAATCCTTTGCAAGTTTAAAATAATTTTATAAATTCCATAATAAATGAAATGTTATTCGGCATTTTCTCTTAACGGAACTTCTCTGAGCGGTTCGAAGATATCTTCACATTGTAATACTTTGCATATGTTTTAAACAATTTGGTTTTTGTTAAAAAAGAATCGGCATGAACTAATTATTTATCCATTCTCTTTAAAGGTCCGATGGGGATTTGACTCGTTATACAATCTTTTCGTTTTGAAGAAACGCATGTCGTGGACCTGAATACGGAGGTATAAGTTTTACCGAGCGGTCAACCCAGCGATTGTCACATCATTAACGAAATAATGTACGTTTTTTCCTTGTTTCCATCTTTCTTTTCGGGTAAGAAGACACAATGTATATCCTCAATTTAATAAATGAAAGAAATCATGTTTTTAGTACAATAACCATCTTAAGCTATAGAATATACAAACAACCATTATTGGATACAAATATATATATATATATATATATATATATATATATATATATATATATATATATACACACACAAGAACAAAACAACATACTATACAACGAGTGCGCACAATCAGAACACGGCTTTTTATCTGTATGCATACCATTTCGTCGTTTCGTTGAGTGACACGGGTCGAATAATTTTTAAAAATTTATAAATTTCTTACCACGTGACATATGCATGAGAAATGAAAGGCAGTAAATCCCACAATTATTACTAAAATATCCTTGTAGACGGAAGGGATTCCATGCAATTTCGGGGATATGCATCTGCTCCAGAAATTTTACAATAACTGGGTCACTCCAGGGTTGAGTGCTGAGTGAATCGAAATAGTACATGCAGCCCCTATTTTTAAAATAGATTGCAAACCAATGAATCCCTTCACTACCAATCACATGTGTTCACAATAAGACTACCGCAATATCTCGTAGTTGGCAATTTCAATGTTTCATTCTTCGCAAACACCGATAATTTGGAACGTGTGATTCGTTCACTATTCACTACTCAAGTGTATTCGCATCCATTTTAAAAGTCACTGACAACGCCCCTAAATCTGTCTACTTCTATTAGGGCTTGTGACTCGAGGTATAAAAGTACACTAATAGGCGGGCCAATCGGCTTGGCGAATTCCAATCTGACTGAGATGTTTCCGCTCTGTTGTGAACTTACAGAGGGTGATCAAATTGAGCCACTACGTAAAAAATAGTTTTTCTTGTATAAGTATTTTTAATGCTAATAATAGTAAAATTTGGCTAATTTAAACACTTACTTTATTTTAGAATATATTTATATACACTCTACAGTCATATTAAACACATTTAGTACTTAGTGGGTCCTCCTTTGGCCTTAATTAAGGCAGCAACCCGTCTAGGCATACTCTCTATACAGGCTCTGCAGCTGGCCTGTATCTCAGGATCACGGTTCCAAATGGCAATTATTCGTTCTATTAACTGTATTCGAGTTTTTATTATTTCCTCGCCTTTCAGTCTACGCTTTACTATTTCCCATAGGTTTTCGATAGGGTTCATATCCGGAGAATTTCCTGGCCAATCCACGAGAGGAATATTCTTTGCAGCCAGAAAACTTTTAACTGACTTTGCAGTGTGGCATGGGGCCGAATCTTGCATAAAATGGAATGGCTCACCATTTGGAAACCAGTCGGCGATCTGTGGAATAAGTCTTGTTTCCAAAAACTTTCGGTATTGGTCATGCCTCATAGTACCCTCAACAATGTAAATTCGTCTAGTACCTTTACCGCTTATCACTGCCCATATCATGACAGATGTTGGATGCTTAACCGTACTTACGACACAGTCTGGATGATATTCCTCACCAACACGTCGCCTAACATACTGTGATTTATCAGAAATGACTTGGAATGTGGATTCGTCACTGAAACACACCTGCAAATGAAAAGAGAAAGAAATGATTGCAGCCAAAATGAAATGTGCCTTGTCATACAAATATCAAAATAATACATTTTACTCAAAATAAGCATACAAGATCACTAAAATATTGTGACTTACCGATTTCCAGTCATCTACAGTAAACTTTGAGTAGTATTTAGCCCACTTTAAGCGTTTTTTGATCATTGTTGGAGTCAATTTTGGCGTTTTCCTTGGCCGGCAACTACTCAATCCAAATTCCCTGGCACGCCTTCTTAAGGTCATTGTTGAAATGTTGATGTTTTCCTTCTCCAGTTCCAATTTAAGTTTGTTAGTAGTGCTTCTCCTATTATTTACTAGTTTCTTTTCAATGCATATGTCGGCTCTAGGTGTAGTTATCCTTTTCCGACCACATTTACCCTTTCTTTTTGGAGTAAGCTCTGGATTATCCCCTTCAACTTTAATTTTTGATGCGATCCTGTCAACATTCGCACGTGACACATTCAGTTTTCGGGCTATTTTTCTGTGAGAATAATCAGTTGCAGTCAGCAGCGAGAGCATTCTACCTTTCTTCTTTAGCGATAGATCACATTTTTTACCCATGTTGGGTAGCCTACAGTCCGTAAAAGTTATTCCTGTAAATAAAGACTAATTTAATAAAAAGAATCGCAATACGTTGCTGAGAAACAATATCATATGGGTGTATGAGTTCATATTCCACGTACAATGGTTTAAATATAATAACTTATCATTAACTTAACATACACTTAACGCACCTGACCACTTGACAAAACCTTCCACGTTCACAGCTGAAACACTACTGAACCCACTTTTCACATACTCCCCTCCCCCTATTCCCCAAATTAATCCCTATCCCCAGTTTCTGTTATTCAGGTAGAGAACACTACATGTGTTAACAATTTGGAATACTGTCTGCATACTTAAAAGATTATTTAAACTAAAAACACCATATTATAATGAAAATGTGTTTTTCAAGGGGTGGCTCTAATAATTTGATCACACTTTGTAAGTGTGTATTTACACTAGCAGATAAGTCAGGTGTGATATCAAACGAATAAAGGTTAAATTGATCGACGAATTCTTTCTGCGTTACCCCAATCCCGAGCTCATCACAATCACCTGCAATATGGGCCAGATTACTGTATGCTCTCGCACAAAGCGGGAACACAGCGTCTGTTGAATAATCCGTATCCAGTTTCCCCCAACGCAAAGCCATCGAATTTAAAGGCATTCTCTTTATATTTTCCATTCACCGAATTATGTTCCTGCATTTCAATTAATGTCCTTTTAGGTAGATTTCCCAGGGCGATGTTTTCTGTTTCGATGTCAGCCCTGCTGGCACCGTGTATAGTTTGATCTGTATTCTGTTAATTGGGTATTTTGATGTGGCGTGTAGTAAATGTTTCTCAATTTCTATTTGTTTTGGTGAACTCAGTTTCACTCGCCGTACGCGGAGGTATGTCTCCATAATGTGAATCACAACGGGTTTTGCTCCTTCTTCTTGATCAGCATCCAGATTTAAACAGATCTCAGGATTCGTGGGGGTGAACTTTATTTTCATATCCACCCCATTCACAAGCAACTTCTCCTGGACTGTGAAGTCTGTATGCAGGCGCCCGAAACACTCATATATTTTCTTTTTAGAATTTTTAAATTTGTCCTTTATACTACTTTCGTCTTTAGCTTGATAATAGCGCTCGGCACTTAAAACAGTATCCTTCGCTTCTTTGGAAAAGTTCAGCACATTTTTCAGATAGGCTCGTACGAATCAGGCGAGTTTGTCTAAAACAATTCGTCTAAAATACAATTTGTCTAAATCAATTCGTCTAAAACAATTTGTCTAAAATAGCTTGTCTAAAATCAATTTGTCTAATAACAATTTGTCTAAAATACAATGTCTAAAAATAATTTGTCTAAACAAACAATTTAATATAATATGGCATACAAATTGTTGCCTGATGTACAATGCTATTTATTACTTGCCACGCCCCATCTTAAAAGGTTACCTCTTGTGCGGAATAGTACATCGAAATTAGTTATCCCGGAACCCATAACCCGGTTAGGTTAGGTTAGGTATATTATGAAATAAAATCAACCCATTTTCAATCTTTTCATCCTCACTCCAAATTTATCAAGCAGACAAATGCATTTCTAGTTATCTTCAGTTATTAGTCAAATTGTATTTTAGACAAATTATTTTTAGACAAACTATTTTAGACAAACTATTTCGATGTACTATTCCGCACAAGAGGTAACCTTTTAAGATGGGGCGTGGCAAGTAATAAATAGCATTGTACATCAGGCAACAATTTGTATGCCATATTATATTAAATTGTTTGTTTAGACAAATTGTATTTTAGACAAATTATTTTTAGACAAATTGTATTTTAGACAAATTGATTTAGACAAATTGTATTTTAGACGAATTGTTTTAGACAAATTCTCCTAGACGCAGGCTCGTAGGTGGTAGAACCCCGTTCCTGCCGATATGTTGACCTGAATTACATGTACGTTACACTGGGTGAATAAGGAGTGCAGAAAGTTTGTTTCAGGGTATACAGCATGTTTGTCATCGCAGTCTCTTCCATCAGAATGGGCTATATGTAGTTTAGCGTACATGTACACACAGCTTGGGTCAAAAAAGTAAAGGCCTGAGCTGGGTATCACGAATTCTATAGGGGCACGCGGGGAACTAATTGTTTAAAGGGTTAATTGTAATAAAGTCGCTGTGTTCAATAGAAACTTGAGTTGGAGGCATGTCAAAGAGGGACAACTCCGACTTACAACATTGTGAACTACACGGATGGATGAAGCGTGGCATGACGAGTTACAAATAGTGCTTCCTCTCTCGACAAGTACTAAACAAACTATGATTCATGAGATCAATGTCCTTAGCTTATATCAGTCAAAATAATGGTCAACCATAGGTTTCATTCGCTTAGAACACTTCTTTTTTGATATCCTTTTACGTTTAATGCCACGTGGTGGTAACCCCTTCTTCCGGACAGCCCTCTTCTTCCCACAACCACGCATTTTTCTCTTTGCATCTTTAACGATTTCGTCCCGTGTACGCTTTAAATGTTTTTTTAGAGCTTCTTTAGGTTTAGCCCCAGCCAATATGTCGTGTTCTGCCGTGTTAAGACCTGATTGTAGCGCTTTCCTCCGGAGGTATCTGGCACCCTTCTTCAAGAAAGGGACAGCCGTACGTAGTATGGTTGAAAAAATGGATCTAAGTCCACTACCACACTGGTATCTCACACCTCGATAGACTGTGAAAGGTTTCCTGTCCATTACAACTCAGTGCGTCGAAAGTGCAGCTTCACCGTTAAGCTCTCATCACCGAATGGGAAATTGTTTCCCTCAATCGTTCTTATATATATTGAGATATTGGTTATTAGATTAGCTGCCACATTCACATAATGGGGCCTGTCATATGTAATACTTAACTCTTCCCTCTATGGTTGGGAATGTGAGCAATGCGTAGCAGGCGTGCCTGGGTATCCCCAACAAATTGGTGCTCCACTATATTGCTGTAAGTATAGCACATGTCTCGGGGTGTATAGCCAGCAACCAATTTTTCCAATTTCATCTGATACATTAGGCTGGTTTTAATTTTTAACAGACCTTTGTCTCTAATATTTCTGTTAGCCTTTGATTTCCGGATTAGAGTATGTGCAGGGGTTTCTTTGTTTACGATTTTGTATACTAAATCGGCCGTAAGATTTGTTTTTTAAACTTACGTTCAATTCCCTCACAACATCCTCAGCAGCTCCATAACGACCCGGACCTAGTGTTATTACCGTACTGTAATACCGTGCATCGTCAGTCCGGGCGATACGAATAGTTTCATCCCGAGTTACTCCGGCCTTTTCACTCATGAAAGTCTCTGAGAATCGTAAAAACGGGATCTTTATAATCAATATTTAAAAAGAGGGTGTCCAGCTGAATTTCGCATATCCCCACCTCATACGAATCACTACCCAATTCAATGGGTCCATGGAGTTGTTACAAAGTTGGCCAGGATGTTGTTAGGATGTACAGACAGGGACGAGGAGGACGGTAGTGTGAAGTTAAAGTGGTTTGGCGCCATGTTGCATACTATTTAAGCTTCATTATTGTATCAGCTTTTATATAGATGTTGAAGCTTTCTGGGTACCCTAGCCATTTCACCAGGTACATTTTTCTCTTTCCTGAACCTTTGCTTCCTAAATTGTTCTCAATTTTAAACACATTTTTTCCTAAAGACTAGTCCCTAATCATACTCTGAACCCTTAACTCCCCAAACAACGGTGGAAAGTAGAAAAGGAAGACTGTGTCGTGTTCCCAAATTAAAGGCGAGACAGGGAACATCCTTAACCCTGAAAGAAAATAGTTTTGTTGTGAGAAGACCAAAACTGTTTAATCAGTTGCCCAAAGACCTAAGGAACAAGAGTGGTGTTGCAGTAGACATCTTCAAAAGAAGATTAGACGTCTGGCTGAGAACAATCCCCGATGAGACGGGCGTACCTGGCTGTGAGGTGGAGAGTACAAGAAACCAACTCACTACTTCACCAGGCCAACTCGAGAGGGGCGAGAAGCTTGACCTTCGCGAAATGAGGAATCATCGCAAGGAACATTTAAAAGGTTGAAAGGTGTGATATATATATATATATATATATATATATATACAGTATATATATATATAATATGTATATATATACACACACGCGCACACACATTTGGGCGGGGTGAAACCAGACAAAAGTTTTCTTTCCCTTTAGGCACACTGAAATTATATTGTGGTTTTAACTCAAACACAGAAAACTGAAATGTTCTAGACTCAGTCTAGAGCAGCGTTTCTTAACCTTTTTCGACATCAGCACCCCCTGTAGTTTGGTCTAGGCAATCCAGCATCCCCTTCACCTGGTTACAGAGACTACAGTTGCTACACTACTACAGGGATAAAGTAAGTAAAGTACTGCTTGATAATTTATTTTGTCCATTCCAGCACCCCCTAAAATCGATTTCAGCACCCCATGGGGGTGCTAGCACCACAGGTTAAGAAACACTTGTCTAAAGTATATTGAACTCCCCATTTTCGCCAAAATACGAAATGTGTGTCGTAACTGGGTTTACGGTGGTTTATAACCGATTCTTGGGTGTCTTTCCTTGTGAACAGACGTGTTCTATCGAGTGTCCAGTATTACCAATTGAATAAATGATTTTATTTGGTTTTAAAAAAAATAAGTGCTTGGTGCTTTCTTAACTAAATTACCTCCTTTTACTACTTATTCATAAACGAATATATTTTATTTATTTACTTTATTTATTACTATATTATTTGATTAAACCAAGGCGAGTGCACATGGCTTGCCTTGTTTGTTTTCCTTCGAGAGGGTAAAATTCCAAAACGTGGTCTAATAAGGTTGATTTTGCCTTGTGAGGATCATCAGGTAAGGTGTGGTCACCGTCCGTGGGAGAAAAAAAGGAAAAAGGGAAGAAAGTCAGGCGAATTATGGAAACAAATTTTTTTCTTTTTTTTATCCATCTTTACTGATACGTTTTCTTTTCCAGAGCCTTCATCGGTAGCTAAGTAAGTATATATTCATTTAGTATAAATTTGGGTTACAGGAACCTGTTTCTGCGTTTGAAGAACATTTTTGCGGGCTTCCGCAGGTGACGTCACAATAAGCACGCGGTAGACCTACGTTTTATTTATTAATTGCTCCTTACTTATTCTCGGAGAGTACGTCGTTATTAGATTGCTATTAACTCGATATTAATTTCCAAACGCTCGGGTTTTTTTAATTAGTTAATAGCATGGCACTCCCGTCAAGTACTTGCAGTCGCTGTAAAGGAAAGTTTGCCGCTTACACGTTTATTTTGGCTAATAATAATGATCAGTTAGTTTGCAGGTGGTGCTCAAACATGGAATTGCTGAGGAACGAGCTGGAGCGTGAGAGGAAGGCCAGAGGGAGGCTTGAAGAAAGGGGGGCGCTCCTGACGGCAAAGTTAGAATCCCTTGGGCCTTCTAAGAGGAGTTATTCTTTAGTCACGGCCCCTCCTGCCTGTTTCTACTAATGATATAAATAATACTAATAGCCCTCTCTTTTCCCCTAGTTCCCGACCGTTCAGGCAAGTGCGTAATGGAGTTTCATTGAGACAACCTAAGACGTCTACCGGTATTAACGACCAATAAGTTTTCTGTTTTAGGCTTCGAAGACGTGGATGAACCTGAAATACGACTCGTTGGTGATTCCATTGTTCGAGGGCAGCTCGAGGAGTTTTGCGGGAGGAACCACCGTCGTAGGCGCCGTTACTGCTACCCTGGTGCAAGGGTGGAGAATATAACTAATAGTGTTGATTTTTTTACAGACGGAACCTCTGAGGACACAACGTATGTTATTCATGTCGGTACTAATAACGTTCTAAATTCTAGATCGGAAGAGCTGCTGGCTAGGTACAGGGACTTACTAGAGCGACTAAAGGAAAAAACTAATAAGATTGTTTTAACAGGTATACTTCCTCGAATTATCCAACGCAACGAGTTCTACAGCAAGGCGACCTATATTAACAATAACCTGAAGTCACTTTGTCAACAGGAAGGAGTGCATTTTGCGAATTTTTGGAGCAGTTTCTACGGCAGGAGGGACTTGTTCCTTCGAGATGGACTTTGGAGTTGCGCGTTTAGGAAGACTATTTCATAATACTTTCTTTTCAGGCTGCCGTAACTCGAGCGGTCGCGGCGTAATTTCCTTAAAATTCCCTTGCACGCGCGAAGTTATCGCGGTTAAAAACAATTTGAAGTTTCTATCCTTAAATGCTCATAGCCTACGAAATAAAATAAACAAATCTTTTTCTTTAATTGCTTGTAAAGACTGATTTAATTGCGATAAATGAATCGTGGCTAAACACTAAAACACGTGACTTTGTAGGAGAGTATCAAATTAGAGGTTATAGACTTTTTGTTAAAAACAGAATAGGTAGGCGAGGAGGCGGTGTTATGCTGTATATCAAAGATAATATTGCGAACGTTATAGAAGTAAATCACAGAATTCCAGAACCGATAGATTCGACTACAGCAGAACTTAAATTGAACGATTTCAAACTTCTTGCCATTATATATAGGTCCCCTAATCAAACAGCTGATACGGACGAAGCGTTATATCGTGAACTAAAGAGAATAATAGATAGTGAGCAAGCCTTAGTTATGGGTGACTTTAATTGCGCCAACGTGGATTAAGATACAATGCAGGGAGACGCGGAAGGTAATCGTTTAGTTAATTTTCTCGAGGATAGCTATCTTATTCAAAAGGTTGAGGAACCTACGAGGTTGGACAGTATTTCAGATTTAGTAGTAACTACGGACGATAGGCTAATCACTGATCTTCAAGTAATAGAACCGTTAAGCAATAGCGATCACAATATGGTAGAGTTTGTCCTCTCAGTAAGTCACTCGAAACCAGCTAACTCGACTAAAATTCCTAACTTCCAGCACGCAGAGACTTTTGTAAATTTCGAAATGAATTGTCACACGTCAACTGGGAATACGTAATGGGGATCTCCAACGCAAAAAATAGTGTGGGAATAGTTTGAAACAGTATTTAGGACTATAAATGAGGAATGTGTACCGTACAAGATTAAGCGTGCGAAAGTAAATAACAAGCCCTTGTGGTTTACTTCTGGAGTAGAGGATATTATAAAGAGTAGAGATAGGGCTTATAGGCTACATAAGTGCGATAAAGACAATTTGTGGTTACGAAACAACTACATATCTCTAAGGCGTGAAGCGAAAAGCGTAATAAAAAAGTCAAGCGTGATTTTGAAATTTTCACAGGTCGTAATGGCAGAGAAAATCCCAAGCGATTCTTTCAATACGTCAAATATAGGAATCCAGTAAAGAGTGTCTTGGGGACATTGAAAAATTTTAACGGAGAGCTAGTTTCTGAAAACAAGCAAATGGCTACCTTGTTAAACGAATTTTTTACGTGTTTTTACAATAGAAGATGTAAAGAATATCCCTCGTCATAGATATAATACCCTTCGACAATGGTAATACTTTACATAATATTGTGGTTAGTGAAAAGAAGGTAATGCGTTATACTGATAAAAGGAAAATCCGTAAATCACTGGGGCCGGATTCCATATATCCAGTACAACTAAAAGAATTAAAAGAAAGCATTGTTGTGCCGCTAACAAAGATTTTTAATGGGTCTATTTCTGAGGGGTATACACACCAGATAATTTCAAGTTAGCAAATGTAACACCTATTTTTAAGAAAGGCGATAAAGGTGCGGCGGGAAATTATGCCAATCAGTTTAACGTCTGTTGTAGGCAAGCTACTGGAATCAATAATTAGGGATCGTATAGTCGAACACTCGGAATTGCATAACTTGATTAGAAATACGCAGCACGGTTTTAGGCGAAACAAATCTTTTAGGATTTTTTCAAAGCGTGGTTGAAGTTTATGATAGTCATCGGGCGGTAGATGTAGTGTATTTAGATTTTCAAAAAGCGTTTGATACCGTACGGAGAGCTAGTTTCTGAAAACAAGCAAATGGCTACCTTGTTAAACGAATTTTTTACGTGTTTTTACAACAGAAGATGTAAAGAATATCCCTCCAGTCATAGATATAATACCCTTCGACAATGGTAATACTTTACATAATATTGTGGTTAGTGAAAAGAAGGTAATGCGCTATACTGATAAAAGGGAAATCCGTAAATCACGGGCCGGATTCCATATATCCAGTACAACTAAAAGAATTAAAAGAAAGCGTTGTGCCGCTAACAAAGATTTTTAATGGGTCTATTTCTGAGGGGTATACACACCAGATAATTTCAAGTTAGCAAATGTAACACCTATTTTTAAGAAAGGCGATAAAGGTGCGGCGGGAAATTATGCCAATCAGTTTAACGTCTGTTGTAGGCAAGCTACTGGAATCAATAATTAGGGATCGTATAGTCGAACACTCGGAATTGCATAACTTGATTAGAAATACACAGCACGGTTTTAGGCGAAACAAATCTTTTAGGATTTTTTCAAAGCGTGGTTGAAGTTTATGATAGTCATCGGGCGGTAGATGTAGTGTATTTAGATTTTCAAAAAGCGTTTGATACCGTACCGCACTTTAAAAGACTCATTGAAAAAACTAAGGCTCATGGAATCAGGGGTGTAGTAATAAATTGGATAGAAGAGTGGTTGCGAGGTAGGAAACAGAGGGTGGTCGTTGATGGAGCGGAGTCGTCTTGGGCTAATTTAGCGAGCGGCGTTCCTCAGGGCTCTGTATTTTGGGCCCCTTGCTTTTTCTTATATATATTAACGATTTAGATGTTGGCCTAGTCCAGGGGTGGGCAACCTTTTTAAGTGAGCGTGCCAAAATCGTCAAATCTTTGATGCAAAATTTTCTCACGTGCCAACCGAAATTTTGGGGAACATATTATTATTTGGTGCCTTTTAAGTATTGGGAGAACCTCTTCAAATAATCAAAAATTACACTGGAGCGGTAAAATCAAAGAATATTGTAAGTGTGATTATTGTAAGTCATGTAAGATTGAATAAATGTAAAATTTAGTGACGGAATTTTTACTTGAAGGTTGTTCTACCCTGTTGATAGCGTTGATATTTTTTATTAGCCTTTAAGTGTAATTATAGCTGCCATATACAGCCACACAATTTAAAAACGCAATTTTTAACATCAGCAAAAGAGTAAACAATAATTCTGATTTTTTTTTGTTTTTTATATATCATCAATCAGCCATAAGTTTTTTCAAGTTTTCCCAATACATTACAGTGCCCAATCTCATAATCGTTTTACTTGACTAAAGCACAATGAAAGAAAATAAAATTAAAGATATTCTTTTATTGATTCTGAATCCCTTATGAATAATACATAAAAATTACAGAGAAAATAAAATGTTATTTTACCTACATAATATATTAAACAGAAGTTAATCTTTACCATTATTTAGCAGAAAACATCAAATCAAAACTAGAGAAAGAAAAATCGTGGACGTTTTATTTATTTAGCATCAATGAGACTTCTGCTGCTGCATCACTGATGACAGATAATTTATATCAGGTTTATATTTTGTAACCTATAGAGATATGCATGCGCTACTACTTTCATCTGTAAGGCTACTCCTATTACGAGACTATTACGGAGATAGATGGCTTGGAAATAGGATGTTTGTTTCATTTTCTTATTACTTATTATTACTAAAACGGTTGTCAGTGTTTGTTTCTTTATTGCATTTTTATTTGGTATTGCTCTACTTAATAAAATTGTATTTCATTAAGTTAAAATATAAAACTCAGCGAAGAATTTGGATATTTATTTATTTTTTTTTTTTTAAGGTGAGCCCGGGGAATCGCGTGCCGGAAAAAAGTCGTTGGCGTGCCACGTTCGGCACGCAAGTAGAATCCAGGAAGATCTGAACAAAATCGCTCATTGGTCAGTCACATGGCAAATGAGATTTAACGTCGATAAAGCGCAAAATTTTACATATAGGTTCGCGTAACGGTAATTTTGCGTATAGTATGTCAGGGAAGGAGTTGGCAAGCGAAGAACAGGAAAAAGATTTAGGAGTTATCGTCACTAGTGATTTGAAAGTGACGAAACAAAGTACAGCAGCGGTCAATAAGGCGAACAAGATGCTAGGTTTTATAGCTAGGAATTTTGAGTATAAATCGCGCGATATTATTGTTCCTCTTTATAAATCATTAGTTAGACCCCATTTGGAATCAGCATATGCGCAAAGATATAGATAAAATCGAAAGAGTTCAAAGACAAGCAACTAAGATTAACATTTGTCATATGGACTATAGTCTGCCAATAAACCTTTTCATTTTACTCCGTCGCTTAGGTCGAAGTCGTACGAGGATAGGCTTAAGGAGTTAAAATTGACTACACTCAAGACTAGGATTCTGAGGGGTGATCTAATCCAGGTTTTTAAAATTATGAATGGGTTCGATAACGTAAATAGAGATAGCTTTTTCGAAATATCACAATATAATAGAACTAGAAATAAAGGGTCCAAGTTGACAAGTAGAAGGTTCGATACAGCAGTTGCCAAAAACTTTTTTACGCATAGAATAGTAAATAGCTGGAATAGTTTGCCGGTAGAAGTAATTAGTAGCACGTCTATAAACATGTTTAAAAATCGATTAGACGCATATGTTGATAGATTGGGTATAGTTTAAGGTAGTAAAATTAAGGTTTTTGTGGTTCGGAACACCCACATAAAATTGTAGGTCCCCTCCGCCACCACGGAGGACATGCGCAATACACAATTACAACCACAGTTTGGTAGACCAGCCATGAGTGGATCCTATGGTCTTTGTTGGTCTGAAACATTGTAACACTATAACATAAGCACACCGGACAAAAAATTAGTCACCCCTACTAGCACCGATAGTAGGAAGTTCAAGGTCACACAGAGGGCGCTGATGTAGCATTGGTAAGTGACAAGTAGCGGTGACGTAGCACACATGATCAGATCTGTTTCGTGAGGTGGTGAAGAACAAAGTGTGTGTTGGATATAGTCTGCAAAATGGGTCGTGAGGCAGACGTTACTCAGTGGCAAAAAGGAGCCATCGTGTTTGGCAGAGCCCACGGACACAAAATGTCTGAAGTAGCCCAATTTGTTGGTGTGTCAACGCGTACTGTCCAGCGAGTTTACAAAGTGGTGTAGTTCGCAATCAACTGAAAATCGACGGCGTAACTGTGGCCGGAAAACAGTTCTCGACAATAGGGGCCGCCGCCATGTTTCTCGTCTAGTAACTGCAAATCGTTTTCAAACCAGAGAACAATTGCTCCAAGAAACCAATGAGGTTCTCCAGCGACCAATTTCCGAACGGACATTGCGACGAGAACTGCATGCGATGGACATCTGGAGCAGGGTATCACGGAAGAGGCCGCTGTTAACAGCAAGTCACAACTTGGCACGTTATAAATGGGCTCAGAGGCACAAAAACTGGACCGCGGCAGATTGGAAACGTGTAATTTGGTCCGATGAGTCCCGTTTTTGTTTGTTCTCCAATGATGGGAGGCGACGAGTACATCGCAGGTCCAATGAAGCCTTTAATCCTGAATGGGTCGAAGGTGTTGTTCAGGCTGGAGGTGGTTCCGTGATGTTCTGGGGATGTTTTTCGTACCACGAAATGGGCCCTCTCGTTCCAGTGACGATGAATTTGAACCAGCAGGCGTACCTCCGCATACTAAACTCGCCGGATTCGTGCGGTTATCAAGGCCAGAGGCGCCGTCACACGTTATTAGGTACATTCTGAGAGGGGTGACTAATTTTTTGTCCGGTGTGCTTATTACCCACACAAAACTTAAAAATATATCTTCTGCAAATAATTTTCAGGTTATTTAATGAATTTCTATTTACATTTTCTTTTTTGGATTAATGATATTCTCGAATTTAGCGTTTTGTTGCAAGGAATATAAAGAAATAAGGAAAGAAAAATAACCATTTTTTTTATTAATTTGTTTTATTAAATACATACAGAGTACA
Source organism: Bathynomus jamesi (assembly GCA_023014485.1). Classification (NCBI taxonomy): domain Eukaryota; kingdom Metazoa; phylum Arthropoda; class Malacostraca; order Isopoda; family Cirolanidae; genus Bathynomus; species Bathynomus jamesi. Next base: position 718,324 of record JAJOZX010000652.1, on the reverse strand, counting down.
GAAACACAGCGAATGAGTACATAGCACTGGTAACTGCAAAAAACAACCTTAATTATTCGATTAAAGAAGGCAAACTTTCAGCAAAATCCATTTTGGTTTTACGTCTGGCATCAGACTACGTGAAATCATTCTAGCTCTGACAAAGCCACCTGGTGCTTCAAACTCAAATACCGAACTTGAAGAGTCTGTAACTAATGTAATACAACGCTCTACATTCTGGGTATGGATTGGGGTAATTTGGAATGTTCAATGCGTTTTCTTTGATAGCTAAAATTTCTGCTTTTCTTAGCTTCATTGTAAGAGGTGACTCACTTAGTTTAGTATCATTCCAATTAATTATTTTATCCCAGTCCTTTGCATGAAAATTAAGATTAGGAACTTTGAAATCTCTCAATTCTAATGACCAATTTCATTTCGCATGTCCATGATTTTGCCAAGAGCTTTTTCACGTTTTTCCCTTGCTGAGTCACACAACATTACCAGAAGAATATGTTCAGGGTGAGCAAAGTATGCATTTCGGGATATATGCTACTAAACAATTTCTACCGATTCTCTAGGAAAATGCTTAACCCTATTAATAGCAGAAAACACATGCCTTAGGCCATCTATGCAATTAGGTCTACACTTGATGTCAAAACAATTAGGACCATAATTTGTTACAATAAAGTGTTATTGTGCAAAATTTCTTTGTTGGTTTCACTGTTGAAACATAAAGCCTAAAAAGGAGGAGATTGTAGACACCAGTCGACCAGGGAAGTACTCCGAGGGGGACGTTGGACAGAAAATAGGGAGTGCTGGAACTCCCGTTTCTCCTGTCACTGTCCTCCTTAGCTGATCTTTTACCGTGTCTCATCTACCCTGTGAGCAGTCCAGCATGCTCTCAAACACACACTTCTCTCCCTCTTCCTCATTACATATACATGCATCTTACACACTACATAATCTTTTCAAAATTTAAAAAAAAAATGGCATCAACTTCAAGAGCCTCGGGGCAGCCTCCGGGCAGCGGGGCTGGATCTGCCACCGCCCATTCGAGATGTTCTGGACCTCTGTCTGATTCACTTTTCTTAAACTTCTGCAACATTCGTGGCCTTTTCTCAAATTTTCAATCTGTTGAACACCACCTCTCCTCCTCTAAACATCATCTTTTCCTCATTGAAACTCAGGTGTCTGGGACGATTGACAGCAACCTATTTTCTGTACCCTCTTACTTTTTTTATACGCAATTTCACTCCAAAGGTGGATGTTGCGTATATGTACGCAATAACCTAACTTGTTCTCGTATTCTCAAACTCGAATCTTCAAAATTCTATACCCTCTGGCTACGGCTTACATGCCAATCTAAAACTAAATACATCTGCACTATTTACCTTTCTCCTAATTCTACGGACTACCCAAAATTCTTTGACGACATCACTTCCAGAGTGGAATACATTCTTTCCCGCTCTCCCCTTTGCTGAAATCTCCATTTTAGGAGACTTCAATGTTCACCACCACCTTTGGCTTTCCTCCCATTTCACTGACATCCCTCGTGAACTAGCTTACAATTTTTCTATCCTAAATGATCTAGAGAAGATTGTACAGCACCGTACTCGTATCCCCGATCGCCTTGGAGATAGGCCCAACATTCTGGATTTATTTCTTACCTCTCATCCTTCTTTGTGAAAGTTTTTTCTTCATTGGGCTCCTCTGATCACAATCATATATCTGTTTCCTGTCCTATTGCTCCAATTCGGCCTTTGGATCCTCCAAAGAGGAGGCGCCTTTGGCACTTCGGCGCAGCTGATGGGAGACCTTTCGGCAGTACTTCTGTGATTTCCTTTCTGGATGTGCTGAGCACATCACGGAGGTGATTCTCTCGGGCATGGAGACGTACATTCCATATTCTATTCCTACTACTAATGCAAAAAAAACCTTGGTTTAACTTTACTTGTTCTAATGCTATGTGCAACAGAGAGGAGGCTTTCAGAAGATACCGTCGCCATCCAACTCCTGACTCTCACTCAGCTTATATTTCTGCCCGGAATCGTGCAAAATCTGTTTTTCGACTGGCCAAAAATTCCTCCATCTGACAAAAATGTGAAAATCTATCCAATTCTAATTCTTCTCGCTCTTTCTGGCATCTAGCTAAGAACCTCTTCAACAACTTTACTTCCTCTTCTTTCCCTCGTCTTTTCCATTCCGACGGCACAGTTGCCGTCTCTTCTCCTGAAAAAGATGAACTCTTCGCTCAAACTTTCGTTTATAATTCAACCCTGGACGATTCCGGTGCTGCTCCTCCCCCCGTGACTTTATTATGTCTGAAATTAGAATCTCTTCTAAAGATGTTTTTTCTGCCCTATGTGGGCCCAACTGTTACTCTAGGAAGGCGTATGGTTCTGATGGTGTTCCTCCTGTTGTTCTTAAGAACTGTGCTTCTGTGCTGACATCCTGCCTAGGCACACTCTTTCGTCTTTGTCTCTCATCTGGTACTTTTCTTTCTTGCTGGAAGTTCGCTTCCATTCAGCCTGTCCCAAAGAAGGGTGACCACTCTCAACCCTTCAACTACTGTCCAAATGCTTTGATTTCTTGCCTTTCCAAAGTTTTTTAATCTATCCTTAATAGGAAGATTCTTAAATACCTTTCTTCTCACAATCTTCTTTCAGATTCTCAGGATGGATTCCGCAAGGGACGCTCTACTGGCGATCTTCTTGCATCTCTCTCTGACTCTTGGTCATCCTCCTTTCGGGATTTCGATGAAACTTTTGTTATTGCGCTTGACATATCAAAAGCTTTTGATAGAATCTGGCACATATCTTTAATTTCCAAACTGCCCTCCTTCGGTTTCTTTCCTTCTATCTGTGCCTTCATCTCTAATTTCCTTTCTGGCCGATCTCTAGCTGCAGTTGTAGATGGCCACTGTTCTTCTCCTAAAGCTATTAACAATGGAGGTTAGGTGTGCTGTACCGCCTCCGCTGTTTCTTCACCCAACTCAGTTGCTGTCTCTGGACAGGGGTCTTGTTCGCCCCTGTATGGAGTATGCTTCTCATGTGTCGGGTGGTTCAACCCACACAACAGTACTTAACAGGGTGGAATCAAAGGCATTTCGTCTCATCAATTCCCTGCCTCTTACTGATTGTCTTCAATCTCCTCTCTCTCTCTCTCTCTCTCTCTTCGCCGCAATGTTGCCTCACTCTCTCTTTACTATCGCTATTATAACGGACATTGCTCTTCTGAACTCCCTAACTGCATGCCTCCTCCTTTAAGGAGAGCACGCAGTACCAGACTTTCTATATTTTCTCATTCCTTTTCTGTCCAACTATCTAATGCAAGGGTTAATCAGTATTTTCAGTCTTTCATCTACTCAACCGGTGAACTCTGGAACAATGTTCTTTAATCCATCTCTCCTCCTGTCTATGACCTCCCATCTTTCAAACGCAGTGTGTTTTGGCATCTCGAAAACCCCGGACCTTGATTTTGGCTCTCTTCTTCTTCTTTGGGAGGGGCGCTTTTGTGGGCATTTTCCTTTGGCCCCTCCTTACTGCATAAAAAAAAATGATTAACAAAAGTTGACCATCTCGCATGACTAAGAGGACCTGGCTTTTCATGAGCAAGTTGTTCATCAAGTGTACCATTTTCGATTGCTGAAAAAATGCTGTATATGGAAAAACTATATATCAGGGCTGTGGAGTCGGAGTCAGGAGTCGGAGTCGTGGAGTCGGTCAATTTTGAGTGGAGTCGGAGTCGGAAGTGCATAGTTGGATGGAGTCGGAGTCGGTGCAAATCCTTCAATTATAACCATAGCAGCCTAGGCCTAGCTCAATTTTATGAATAAAATAGATTTAACCTAATGTTTTAATATATAATATAATATATAAATAATATATAATATATAAATATATAAATATAAATAATATATAAATATAAATAATATATAAATATAGTTGCTTATAATTAATAAGGATTATAATTAATTAATTAACAAAATTAATAATAAGGAAATTTAAAAATTTTGTACTAGCAACCCTAAATCTTTTTCAGATTTTCAGATTTCAATTTGCTAATTTTGATAAGCATCACTGAAAGAAGATTTAATGGAAGCGATCCTTTTTTTAAAAACAAATTCAGTTTAGGTTAGTACATTTTGTTACGGATGTTTATAATAATACAAAAACATCTTATTAATTTGCTAAACCAATAATAATCTTATTTTGTTTAAGCTTCAACCAGTTTGTATTTTGGGATTTATTGTAATTTTTGAATAAAGAGAAAAAAAGCCATTAAGGCATAGTTATAGCCACTAAGTACCCTGATGAATCATGTGGTGGTGACGAAATGCCTTGTTTATGAATCTCCATTGGCCTAATAAAACTAATCGTAATCAATTTGACCTTAACATTCCATCGGAGTCGGAGTCGTAATTATGCAAGTCAGATTTCTGGAGTCGGACTCGGAATGTTCAAATTTTTGGAGTCGGAGTCGGATTTGGAGTCGGCAAATTTTATCACCGACTCCACAGCCCTGCTATATATGCTCACAACATGGTATCGTATGTGGTACCTTTACTTCTTAAACATAAATTATTAATTAATTTAATTAAATATCGACAAAATTGCCTCGGGATTGGCGACATAGCCTATAGGGAATGAAAATAATTGCCATACATACATAAAACCCAATATGGAGGCATTGGGTCCACCCAACAAGAAAAATTTATTTCGTGTTCAAAAATTTTCCACTGCTGACTCATGAAAATTACTTCGAGAGAAGAGTCAACGAACTTTGCAAAATCAGCAAATAATAAAAAACGAAGATTTATATTATATTAGCGGCTTGCTCGGAGCTTGCTTAGGTTAAGCCGTGCTTTTAGGCAAGGAAGATGTACTTTATCTTCCTATAAGTTCTGAGTGAATAACGTGTGATATAAACCGAATAACGCAAAAGGATAGGCTTAGTCCTTCAGGTATTTAAGTGTTGTGAATGCCTATATTAGTTAAACCGAATAAACTCGTTGTGTAACTCCATCGTACCACGGCCTTACATCAAAAAAGATCGTCGCGCCCGACATCGAAACAGAAGCGAGGCCCAACGAAATAATAAGGTAAGGCAATTTCTTTCTTTACCATTACGCAGCGCTAAAATACCGAAGGCAGATAAATTTAACATTAACCTATAAAAACACTACTTAACGAGGTCCTTTGAAGACCTTCACATACATAACTCTCTAACGAAAAAACGTAGGGTTTTGTCGTTAACTCTCCACTGAAATCTGCTGGAAATTTCCAACGGATGAGGGTAACAGGCAATCAACCCATAGCCCTATATAGTTTTTTCAAACTGTATAAGTACTGCTGATCTCCACTAAGATCATCAACAATGTGTTGTGGCAGATATTATGGGTTTGAATTGTACTACTGGATTGTTTTCACAAAACTCAATGGCTTTCTCAATAGGACCAATAAAGGTACTTCCCTCAGATGTTGTACCATCCCAATGGCTTAGCTAGAAATTTTTGGTGGGGGAGGGACCAAAGGCCCAAAATTCCCGACAAACTGGCGTGACAAAGATACCGTTTATCACTCATCAATCTCATCAAGCATAACAATTTACCAACACAAAGAATCTATTAACACTCTGGACTGCTACTTACGCGTTTCGCGTCAAAACTCTATCCTACCCTTGCGTCACTTCTTACGCGAAACGCGTCAAGTTGATCTGGACAAGAGTAAATGCAAAATTTCTGTAAGTATTGTCGTCTTGACGCATGTAGTGTGTCACCTGTGACAAGGAACAGATCAACCTGACGCGTTTCGCCTAAGAAGTGACCCAAGGGTAGGATAGAGTTTTGACGCGAAACGCGTTAGTAGTAGTCCAGTGTGTTAAGTGTGAGGAACACATACATGATAACACGCCTGCATCAGTATTCAGTAATGCCATACAAAAGAATACACACTATCATTAAATCAAAGAAAATGATTCACAAGGGAAAACACACGATGCACTCTGCAACAATGTACCAGAAAATTTGCAACATTATACAGGGTGTTTCATAACATGTTGGACGCACTTTCAGGATGGATTCAGGACCTGAAAACAATGAAAAAAGTTTATATAAACACATGCCCGAAATCTCTCTGCTTCTGAGTTACAGCCCGTTGTGCGTTCCAGCGTCTGCTTTACCTTTAAAGTGCTTAAAATGACCGCCTTGCGCTTGAATACACGCCTCGTCATAGACTGCCTGACGCGTTCAAACATTCCAGGTATTGCTCGGATTTTCTGGCATCTTTGTTCTACACGTTGGCGAAGCATTTCAACGTTGTTAATGGGTGTCACGTAAACGATGGATTTCAGATGACCCCAGAGGTAAAAATCAAGTGGATTCAGGTCCGGGGAGCGAGCAGGCCACGCAATGGGTCCTCCACGGCCTATCCACTTATCAGGGAAATGGTCATCTAAATAGTCTCTGGCTACTCGACTAAAATGAGGCGGAGCGCTGTCATGCATAAACCACATACGACGTCGGACACCAAGAGGAACATCATCTAGTAAATCACTTAAATCATTCCTTGAAAAATTGGAATAGGATTCTCCTGTTAATCTTCCAGGCAAAACAAAGGGACCGATTAAGTTGTCGGCAATAAGTCCTGCCCATACATTGATACTAAATTGTTGTTGGTGCCTTGACTGGATGATGGCATGCAGATTCTCTTCGGCCCAGTGATGAGTGTTGTGAAAATTAATCACGCCATTTCTTGTGAAGGCAGCCTCATTAGAAAACAACACGGAGGATAGAAAAAGAGGATCCGCAGCACACTGTTGAAGGAACCAAGTGAAAAAAGCCTCTCGTGGTGGGAAATCAGTTTTAATAAGGCCTTGTACTCTCTGAATGTGATATGGGTAAAGCTGTTGTTCCCGTTGTGTATCTTTCACCCTCTGCTGCTGCTATCCTTCGGGTGCTGACACCAGGATGTTCCTCCACGCGATTCAGGACCAGCTCCTCCAACTCAACAGTTATGGCGCTCATTGGTCTACCACCATCTGAAACTTGCTTGTTGAATGATCCTGTATCACCAAGACGCTCGTCTATTCTCCGAAAGGTCTTCTTATCTGGCAGACGGCGATTTGGAAACCTTTCCGCATATACTGTAGACGTCTTGCTGCGGCGGCATTACACCCGGCAAGTTCATAAATGAAATGCATGTGTGCCATTTCTCTGTTTGAATAAGCCTCCATTTTCACTTCAAATGCACACTATCACTGAATAGCACAAAAACTTTGAAGGTTTTTTTTTTTCACTGGACTGCACTTATTCACCGTAAGAAGTTACGAATACGAACAGTGAAACACCGCGATGCACCTCTGACTGACTGATGGCTCTACACTCAACGATATTGAAACATGTTATAGAGTGTACGAAACATTACAATCGTCAAGGCCATACATGAAATAAGTCTCGTACACACACTCAAACATTGTCGGCAAGCAGTGTTTGTAAACAGTTTGCGGAAAGAATTGCTGGAACACAAAACGGGCTTAACTCGGAAACAAAGCGATTTCGGGCATATGTTTATAAAAACTTTTTTCGTTGTTTTCAGGTCCTGAATCCATCCTGAAAGTGCGTCTCACGTTATGAAACACCCTGTATATTATACTGCCCAACATAACAGAATTAAAAATAATAATGTGGCCACAACAACTATATATTGAAAACACGTACAAATTAATTGGAGCTTTTCTTTTAAGTACAAATACAAGTGAAACAGAAAAGACAAAGGAAGTGTTATTCAAATTTTGGAAAATAAAGAGTAAGAAAAAAAAACTTAATCAGAGTTAAAACTGAAAAGGAGACCATTACCTTACTTTTCCATTATTGAAGATATTTCCTTGTTTTCTCCTTCAGAAAAGGTTGTTGTAGTTCCCTTACAGACAGGTTTGCAAGAACTTCGCGATTAATTGAGATACAGGCCAAATTTGGCAGTCACACAAACAAACGACAGACGCACTCACACACCAAATTTTCCGACAAAATCCTTTCTGAGGATTGGTGGGGGGCGATCGCCTCCCCACCGGCCCCCCTCTAGCTAAGCCACTGTACCATCCAGTGTTTCAAAAATATCTCTTAGAGGTAATTTATTTGTATAAAGCATACAAATGAACCATTGAAATGTCCTACCAAGTGCTTTCTCCATAACATGAATCACACCTCCTTTATAACCAGTGTTGGTATTTGTGCTATCACAGCCTATTACAGCTATATCATTTTATGATAATAAAAACCCATTCTAATAGAGTTTATTTCCACAACAATTTCGATGCCCACTGGCATCCTCTTCGGGTGGATGCCAGTGGGCATCGAAACTGTTGTGGAAATAAATTCTGTCTATTGGAGTGGGTTTTTATCATCATATTTTGACCTTCACGTAGAAAAAAGTGAAGTTTTTTGCATTTACTATATCATTTTGTTGAAGTCTCTCTAATAACTGACAATACTGAATTTGCTATGTCTGCAGCCTTACTCGATGCTGGTGTCTGATGGGTAATATGCTCTCCACCTGGTTCAGCAATCATTACATAGTGTTCTTCACTCTTCTTTTCACTGTACCACCTATCATTGACTTTCACTTTACTTAAAGTGTGATCCTTTCGACCATCGAAGTATATGGAAGTAATAGGATTCACTTCATCACTTTTCAATGTTTTTTGAAGTCTCTCCTTCTCTCCGCACGTTACTTCTGTCTATTGCGAGATGGTCATCTTCCTTGGTGATCATACCAACGTCTATCGAAATTGCAGTTGCAATAGCAGCAGTAGCACGATCTGATACACCAAATCTATCTGCCTGCATTGCAACACGCCGCAAAGACATTCTCGTTTGGCTTCCAGTATTTTAAAAACCAGTCTTTAGTTTTCATTACCTCATTGTCAGTCTTCATCTGAAGAATTTTTTACTAAGCTCAAAGGTTGAACTTCAGTGGAACGATTGATGGTTTTCTTTTCTTTACTTGTTCTAAGAGCTTCCTCTCGTATCTCTTTTGTAAAGTTTGTGTGGCGTGCACAATTGCACATCTAAACTACTTGTGTACATTTTACGATCACTCATCTGATCAAGTAGAAACTGTAATTCCTCTTTTGGTACTTTTTTATCTCTCCGACATGTACAATCTATGTAAACTTCTTCACAATCATCACTGCATCCTATGTCTGTATAAGATTTTAAATTACATGTACAGGCGCATATATGAAAAATTATCGAGACTATTCAATCATATATTCATTTTTTAGTTTCACTGATTTTTTTTATCTACTTAACGTTGCTACTCTTTCTATGAATCTTGCTACCTTTTGAAACAGCTTTTTCCTGAACTGTCGGGATTGACGCTTGCTGTCAAAGTTTTAGTAGCTCTTCAGTTATTTGTCTAATGATTGGCTTGTTAGCTGCATTTTTCCTTTCTTTAAGATAGAGAAAGTACCGAGCCACTTGTAAATTAGTTGGCTAAAGATTATGAGGCAACTTCTCAGGAGTTCCAAACATACAATGATGCTTAGAATGACTTGTGCTCACAAATTTTTTCCTTGCTGAGTTCCTGCAAGAGGAGATGTTGCGAGCTTGATGTGAAGAAGGATGTTGTTTCAATTGTGGAGACACTGATGTACTGATGATGATTCCATCTCTGCTCTTCTATAGGTGAATTATTAACTGAAAAATAAGAACAAAAACTCAACTAAATTTCAGTGAATTTTAAATGCTTAAGGAAAAACAACAAATATTTACTCAGTTTACTCACGTCACGTTACATTGTAACAAGTGTAAGAGATGCAAAAACTTCACTTTTTTCTACGTGAAGGTCAAAATATGAAAATAAAAACCTACTCTAATAGACAGAGTTTATTTCCACGACAGTTTCGACGCCCACTGGCATCCTCCTCCTCTGTATCCACCCGAGGAGGATGCCAGTGGGCGTCGAAACTGTCGTGGGAATAAACTCTGTCTATTAGAGTGGGTTTTTATTTTCATAAGTGTAAGAGAATATTTTTTACTTCATTTCTCATAGCATGCTCACTAGCTTCTTACCTCTGGATTCTGTAGCTGGGGGACAACTGCTGCAGTTGGCTGTCAGGCGAACTGTGGTGTCTAGGGAGTCAGATGACACGATGCGTACAAGTATACATTACGACCTTGGCAGGAATACTTAAATCTGGGAATGACGCCAAATAATATATTAAAGTTATAAAAATTTATAACTGTGGTTTCATAATGACATTAATGGGGGTTATTCATATGATGTAATGTTGACGGATGTATGCTAGATGAGAACTCTACTTTCTGTGTTCGTTAAATTGTATTTATGCAAAAATGGAGCGGTTAGAGAAACCTGGCACAATTTGTATCATCATATTCGTTTTCCTTAGCAAAAACTACAATAAAATATCAATGTGCCACTGTAAATCCAAAACGTTCTCTTTTCTAGTGGCTTCACAAATTTCCTGGGTAGGGACGTAATGTTCAATCGTATCTAATAGCATTATTGTTTGGGTTGTATCATCTTTTGTCATGTTGCCATGAAACTTCTCAACATATATGACTTCGTCATTTTTCTTCCATGTTATGAATGGGAAATTAAAGTCTCCGCAAATTAGAATATTTGTTGCTGGAGTTTCAAGTAATTTTAATATGTTTTCTACTTCATTTGTGGCAAATTGAAATTCACTTTTTGTGGAGTTTGGTCTGTAGACGTCCATAGTGGTTAGGTTCAGTTCTTTTACTTCTAAAATAATAATTCCGACTGTGCTGTTTGATTTGCTTACCTTCACCTCACATGTGTGTTTGTTTTTCAGGTAGATACAACACACTCCCCCTCGTCTAGCCACTCTATCTGCTCTGTATATGTTGTAGTCCAGCATTGCTATTTCAGTATTCTCGATACAGTTTTCACAGCCGTTTTAGCATTTATGTAAATGTGTTTCCGTTAGGCATATGATATCTATGCTGGTTTCCGTAGCTAAATTTTGCAAGTATTGTAATTTGCAGTCTGCATGGTCAGTATAGAGGCCTTGTATATTTATGTATAATACATTTACCGGGTTTCTAATCTTCGTGTTCGACGTTCCTAAATAATGGTCGTTTCCTGGTCGATGTCGGTTCCTGTTTGGTGTTATTGGTTGGGCCGCTGTATTTGGGAGTATTGGGGTTGCGGCCCTTGATACCACTGTGATTATTTTATTATTGGTAGGTGGTGTTGAATGGAAGGGTGGTGTATGTAATGTTGTGGTGGATATATTGGCGGCGTTCTGTCTTTTCTTGTTAGAAGGGCAAGCTGTGCTTTCATTTATCCTCATTTTGTCTAAAAAAATGTTTCATTACTCTTGTTATTACTTCTATTTCGGATACGATCTGTTCTTTCTCGTTCTCTTCTTTGCGTACCCTTTATGTGAAAATAGGGGCACTCTATGTTTAGGCATTTTTTTCTCCGTAATTGACTGTCTGCACATACGAGTAGGGCTGGTCATTAGGGTGTTTCATACCTATAGGGTAAAATAAAAATGAGCTTGGAGTTTTAATCCACACGTTTCTCCGTATTCTAAAGAACAAGAAAACACGTTTGTGTAAGTTTGAACCAGATCGCGCTGCATTTAGAGGTCCCCAACTTTGACGACTTTTTGTCAGTTCATTTCTCGCCTGCCTGCAGTGAAGACGGTTTTCTTCGTCACTTGAGCGGTTCGTGTTGTACTGTATAGCCTATTGGACAACTATGGAGGTAATTATATATGCTACTAATTATCTCATTTTACTGTGGTATTGAAATTTATTATTATTTAATTTCTGTCATTTTACTGTGGTAGTGATATTTATTATTAATATTACATGAAATTAATTAGTCTGTTGCATATTGGACAACTAAGCTGGTAATTATTTATGATACTAATTAATGTAATTTTACTGCGGTATTGAAATTTATTTAATTAATGAATTGTCAAAGAGAACGTAGTGTACACGTATCAGTTTTATAAATAAAGAAAAGCAGTAACTGGGACTCGAACCAGTGTCATAGCCGTTTGGCGGCATCGCTCAAGTCGGCGTACACAGCACGCTATCCACTCCCTAGATGGTGTAGTGGATAGCGTGCTGTGTACGCCGACTTGAGCGATGCCGCCAAACGGCTATGACACTGGTTCGAGTCCCAGTTACTGCTTTTCTTTATTTAATTAATGAAATTAATTACGATGTGAAATTATTTCTGTGGAATTATTTAGTTTGTTTTCTTTTCCAGGTGTCTACCAGAGCGAAAACAGAAGTGTTTCTTATTGGCCAGACGGATGCGAACATCACATCAAGTGGCCTTCCAACTCAGTTGCAAGTACTCAAAAAGTACTTTTACCACCAAAAGGAGCAAAAATTTGGACGTACTAAATGCCTGAACCTGTGCCTGGATGCCTGTCTCATATTTTGGGAGAGAGCGAGAATCCCCATGATGCGTCGAGATTCGGCCTTGAGGAAGATGGAATCCCTTCTCAAGGAATACGACCGGCTTGTGAAGCACAAGTCACATAAAGCAGAGTCCTTCCGAGTGAAGGAGGCGATGTTCAAGGAGGCAATAGCGAAGGAGATCATGGACATTGCTCATTCACAGGCTAAGGAAATGATGAAGAATCAGGAGGACATCCACTTTCTCGACATGCAGCGTGAAGATCCAAATTCCTGCAGCATGGGCCCTGTTGACATGAAGCTTCACTATAAGGAGATTAGGAAAAGGAAGAGGCTGGACAAGATTAAGGAACAACAGGAGAAGGCCAGGAAGGAACAAGGAGCTGCAGAAGATACGGGGGCTTTAGTGATTTCAACTTCGTCAGAGACTGACTCAGATGTCGTTGACCCAACCGTGGAAGTTTTTCCATCCTCCTCCAAGGGAAATACCAAGAAGCGACGCAGGAATCTGATCTCACAGGATGTGACGACTACCTACGATCGGCTGAATATTTCGTACCGCGATTCAGCTATGTCGTACGCTGCAGCGGCTAAATCACTAGGTTTTGACTTGGATGAACTGTCCATTTCTGCCAGTACCATGTACCGCACACGCAAGGCTCTCAGGAAGGTGGCTGCTGAAAGTTATCAATCCGACGAAGTTTGTCCTGGTCAGCCTCTTGTCTTGCATTGGGACGGTAAGCTCCTACCTGACAATGAGCAATGGAAGGAGAGCGTTGACCGGATCGCCGTCCTCGTCTCTGGCGACGGCAAGGAGAAGTTGCTCGGCGTTCCTAAGGTGACGTCCGGAACCGGCGAGAAGATAGCGCGAGTTTGCTTGGATTTGGTCAAGGAACACAGGATGGAAGAGCGCGTGCGGGGACTGTCTTTCGACACGACAGCGTCGAACACCGGGATTCATATCGGGGCCTGCGTCCTGATTGAGAAAGGTCTTGGCAGAGAACTCATGTACTTCCCCTGTCGGCATCACATCTATGAAGTCATCCTCAGCTCCGTCTTCAAGCGTGCATACGGCCCTTCAAGTGGCCCCGATATACCCGTTTTCAAGAGGTTTCAGGCACAATGGAAGTTCATCGACCGGTTGGACGTGCGGCCGTACGATTTTGCTCAAGTCAATGACTCTATGAGGGAACTGAGGGAGAAGTCAGTCCTGCTGGTGAGAGGGATGGTGAGCACGTCGCATCAGCGCGATGACTACAAGGAACTGCTACAGTTGGTTCTCATCTTCCTGGGAGAAGCAAAAGTGGTGGATTTCCCTCTCAGAGCCCCTGGCGCTTACCATCACGCTCGATGGATGGCGATAGCCATCTACTCCTTGAAAGTAATTCTACTGAAGAAGCAGTTCAAGATGTCGAGTCACGAGTTGGAAGCTCTGACAGCCGTAGGTCTCTTCGTGTCCCTCGTCTACATCCGAGGTTGGACTCGTGCTGCAACCTCAAGCAAGGCTGCCGCAGTTGATCTGGAATTTCTGCCTGACGCGGAAGCCTTTGCCATGTCGGGATATTCGTGTGTTAACGCTGCGCAAGAAGCCATGTCTCGACACCTATGGTACATCTCTGAGACTCTTATTGCCATGGCGTTCTTCGACGCAGATGTGGCAGATGAAGAAAAGGCTCAGATGGTCGTCAGTTTGGGTAAGCCCGCATCGAAAAAGGAACTCAAGCGACCCCAAGGGAAGAACGTCAGGAATCTTGCCTCGAAACACCTGGCGGAGTTCGTGACAGGAAAGACGATGGCTTTCTTCCATGCATTCGACTTGGACACAGAATTCTTGAAAAAGCCAGTTGCCGAGTGGACTGAAGTAGAGGGCTTCAAGCAAGCAGCGGCAACTGTTAACAAAATCTCTGTCGTCAACGATCGGGCCGAAAGAGCCATCGCGCTCACCAAAGAGTTCAACTGTTCTCTGACGAAGAACGAAGAGCAGAAGCAGTATTTGGTCAAAACTGTGATGCAGCATAGGGCGAAATACCCGAATAAAACCAAGAAGGATTTCATGGACAAATGATTCGCAAGAAGTGGTTATGTTTTTTGTATCTTTGTGAAAATGTGTAGTGAAATGGTACTCGTTTGTTGAATAAAAATTCATTGACAGATTTTTGTTTAATTTTTTCCGTTTATGATCTGCCAGAGCATCAAACTGGGGACCCGTAAACTTTAAACTATTGAATTAATACTTCGGTTTATCAGTCTCCACAGCAAATGGAACAAGGGGATCCATGTGGATTAAAATCTTTCCAAACTTTTAATTTATGAAACACCCTACTGGTCATACTATGCATTTTTCTTTAAATCAATGGAGAGGGGTGTTCAAATGACATATTTTGGTGTATAGAACACAATTCTGAAGAAAATATTTAATTCTGATAACCCTAACCTACATCATTTTGCAGTTGATTATTATTAAATTGTTAATTATTTTACTATTGTAGTTACCCCAGAATATGTCTTCTCACGTTTTCTATCATGGCTGCTCACGTTATCTCTCATAGAGCATTGTTCTAACTAATTCATATAAACACATATAATGTAATTCATATAATAATAATAATATTTAAATACTCAAATAAAAAGGTGTGCCATTCCACTTAATTGTAATTATCATACAGTTTGGTATATGAAATATTTTGACGGTTTTCTGGCGCGCATAAGGCCATTTTCTGAGCCACCTTTCTCAGAGGCTAGAATGTAACGTTTCAGAACATTCTAAAACGTTTTGTGAAATATTTGAAGTGACATGATTTATGAAGCTATTTTACCACCTCGGCTTGCAGTGAGGGGATAGATTTAGTGATTATCTACTGATATTTTTTTTGTTACTGTTCACATGTGAGTATTATTCTGTTATATTTTAGAAAAAGCTATTTCTACGCATATTATAGTGATACATTGAGCAAAATTTAATTAACAACTTTGATTTGAGCTAAAATTAGGTGGTTCATTTTTAGTACAACTGAGCAGTATGAGGCCTATTTCAATGTTCTAAAGAATATTTTTAGGATGTTTCTTTAGTTTTTTTAGAGTACATGAACAAATTATTTGCATTACAGACAACAGATAAATTAGCATTTTATAACATTTTGAAACCAAAAAAGCATAATGTGTTTAGCATTTGCAGATAAATTTGTTCTTGCCCATTTCAGCTCTTTTTTTAACCAAGAATTTTGCGCTGAAAAGAGTTAATACCTGTCTGTAGTGGATACTTAACTGTTGTATTATTGTTTTTATTTCAGTGTGAACTCATTAAGAAAATGGCTCAAGTCAGAACAAGGACGAAATCAAGTTCTCATCTGAGTAATCTTGTTGGCACTGGCCGGGAGCTGTTGGTGTCTGAACTGCCAACTGTGAGGGATATCCTGAGGTATGGCATCTACTTGAGGAAGCAAAGTGAAGATGATAGGAGGAACTACCTAGTGGACAAGCTGGTGAGTGACATCTACCCTGGTCTGATTTGTCAGTGGAGCAAAGCTAATGCTTTTTTCAAGCCACCTGTTATCAATGAAAAAGTGACCATCATGTCCAAGCTCAAGGAGGTCTGGAATCAGGCAGTGAAGTTTTCTCTTGGGAAGGGCAAACTTGATGCCAAAGAGAGGTTCATTGTCAAGTTAGACAAGTTCTTTGATATTTTGACTGGCAAGTGTCAGATTACCAGTTGTGAGGGGGGAGGCTGTGAGGGCTGTGTTATCCAAGCCCACATTAACTGTTCCTGCAGCAGAGAGAAAAAGATTCCTGTGAAAGATCTTGCCTACATCAAGGGACAGAAAGAGAAGGTTGGAAGTAAGGGACCCCACCAAATAGGGGGTCCTGATCTACCAGAGCACAAGACAGGTGAGGACATTGAAAGGCAGTGGATGGAAAGGAAGGCAGAGAAAAGGAGAAGGAGCAAGGAGGAAAGTGCTGCAGTAGCAGAGAAGGCAGCCAGGAAGGATGTTAAGAGATTTTTGGCAGATGGTGATGAGGATCTGGAATTGGAGAGAAGTGGTGATGAAGATGAGTTTGTTCCTGAAGTTGAGCTCTTCCCTCAAACTGACCCTGAGCCAGCAGCTTCGGCAAAGGTACAGAAAAACTATGATGAGATTCAAAACATTGCCCTTGCTAGTGTAAGGTATGGCATAGGGCTGAGGCCAACTGCAGCGATAGCAACAGCAGCTCTGATTGACGCAGGAATCATCACAGAAGACAATACAAGTAAAGTGATTGATAAGAGCAAGGTCAAGAGAGCACAGGAGAAGTTGATGAGAGAGCTGGGGGAACAGTTCGAGAAGAAGTGCAGGGAGGAGGGGGGGATCTCTTGCATCCTCTTTCATGCGCGGATTGACCTGACCAATGTGATGATGGAAGCTGAGGGCAGTGACCAATCTTTTCCCGCAAAGATCAAGAAAGAACACTATAGTAGTGTTAGTGAGCCTGGCAGCTACTATCTGTTCCACTTTACCCCAGAGAAAGCAACTAAAGAGGAGTCACATGCGGAGAAGATTGCTAAGGTCCTGTTTGCCTGGCTGAAAGAGAGGGGTTATGATAAGACCTTGTTGGCCATTGGAGGAGACTCAACAAATGTCAACACTGGTGTGAAAGCTGGAGTAATGCGGAAGCTGGAGCTGCACCTGGGGAGAAAGCTGGTCTGGTTGGTGTGCAACCTGCACACTGTTGAACTTCCCCTGCGCCATCTCATTGTTGACCTTGATGGCTCTACTCTGTCAGACAAAAAATTATCCGGGCCAATAGGAAAGCTCCTTGATTCTGCTACAGACTTTGAAATCAATCCAAACTTCACCCGAATCTCTGTTGGCCCTCCACTGATCAAGCTTCCTGACAAGGTCATTCAAGATCTCTCAACTGATCAATACTATGGCTATAAAATTGTCTGTGCAGTCAGGGATGGAGTACTTCCTGCAGGGCTGGCTCTGTTAGAGATAGGACCAGTAAACCACAGCCGCTGGCTCACCACAGCGAACAGACTTCTCAGGCTCTGGGTGTCAAAGCACGGACTTAAAGGAAAGAACCTGAAGATTCTGCAATTCATTGTGGAATTCATCATTGGAGTGTATTACCCATGTTGGTTCAACGTGAAGGTCAAGCACTCCTGGATCGAAGGGCCTAGGCACATCCTCTTTCAGCTGGACTGCCTCAAGTCCCAGAGAAAGGAGGTGATGGATATTGTGATGCCAACTGTGAGAAGATCTGCTTGGTATGCCCACAGTGAAGTCATCCTCCAAACACTACTCTGCTCTGAGGATCAGAAGGAGAGGATTGAAGGGGTGGAGAGAATCCTGGCCATCAGGGGAGAGGGGGATCCGGACACTCAGCTGGGGGACTCCTCTGTTAGGAGCAGAAGGACACCTGACATCAATTGTGATGCTTCCAGCATCGGTGACTTGATCAGCTGGTCAGAAGGTGTGTCAGAGCCACCTCTCACCTGCTCTCTAAGCACCTCGGAGGTGAAAAACTTCATCAACACCCCCATGGAGGTGCGCAACTGGCCTTGCCACACACAAAGCATTGAGAGGGTTGTTAAAATGGTGACTGAGGCTTCTGCTAAGTACTTCTCACAGGAAAAGAGGGATGGAGGGATCAGGGCTCAGGAGCTATTTTTTCATTCGAAGTGTTTTCAATATATGTTTATAGCCAGTGGCATAGCCACCGGCTTTCACTTAATAGATTATCGCGAATTCACTGATATTTATTACACATACTGGTATAAATTAGAATTTACCGCTGAATTTATAAACACTAGTTATATATATATATATATATATATATATACAGGGTGGGCCGTAAGTTTCCATACATAGGAAAAATAAACATTTTTTTATGGACAACCATTTTTATTTATATAATATGCTCTACATGGTTGCCATTGTTTTGAAAACACATTTCAATACGTGTTCCCCACTGTTGATGAACACGCATTAGCACAGTTGACGTTATGCTTGTAATGGCGTTGGTGATACGTTCCTTTATGTCTCGTATCTTTTCCTGATACACCATGGCCTTCAAGTGCCCCCAAAGATAGAAATCAAGGGGGGTGAGATCTGGGGATCTGGGAGGCCACTCCACAGGACCACGCCGACCAATCCAAGCATCCGGAAACTGCTGATCCAAATACCGACGCACGTGAAGACCATAATGAGGTGGAGCTCCATCTTGCTGGAAGTAAACTGGGAAGTTACCTTCCTCGTTTAGCAGGGATGGGAAAATCTCTTCTTGCAACATGTTAAGATACCTTTCGGCATTAAGATTTCCACTGACAAAAATTGGTCCAATAATTCTGTCACCCCATATCCCGGCCCACACCATCACTTTACCGGCACCTTGCATCTTCGTCGGACTCAGCCAGTGTGTGATGTTCGTTCCATGTTGTCTGTTAAAGTTCATTGCAACCATGCGACTGCTTCCCGACCCAGCCATCAGTATGATTTCAATTCGTTGCTCTTTCGTCAAACGCATATTCTTAGGGTATCTGAAACATAAAAACAAACGTTTAATTTTTCCTATGTATGGAAACTTACGGCCCACCCTGTATATATATATATATATATATTAGTGGTGGACCGGATATCCGCATCATTTTTAACATCCACACTTCTGACTGTGGATGTTATGCGGATATTACCTCTAATAAATTATGCAATTTACAATTAAATTAGCTTATAAGGCACAGACATGCACATTTCATGTAAAGCATTAATTATATTATTAATGAAAAAACAAATATATAAACCTCTAAATATAAATGCCATTAAATCAACAAACACTGCCTGTGCCGCTGTGCGTACTCCTTTTTTCACAACAACAGTAAATTTTCAGAATGAAATTGTTCGTATAGGATCAAGCAGTTTATCGTGTTTCGAACAAGATTATTGTAAATAAATACAAAAAATAGTAAATTCTTTAGCAAAAATAAAAATGCTAATTTTAGCAAAAATAAAAATGCTAATTTTCTATAGCAAACACATCGCAAAATTTGCACAGTTTCTAAAATTAGCAATTGAAAATTGAATGAAATTTGTTTCATTGAATTTTCTGTGGCTGAAACTCTTGAGAAAGTTATTATTTTTATCATAATGAAAACATTAATATTAATTTTAATTCTTATGCATTGTCTGCCATAATAGTAATATCACGAAATTTGAAAAATTATGTCATATATTCATAATTCTATATTATATTGATAGATTAACTAAATATCCGCATCCGTGGATATTGAAATTAAAAATCTGCATCCGCAGATGTTGAAAAACTGAAATCCAGTCCACCACTAATATATATATATATATATATATATATATATATATATATATAATTATATTACATATAATATATAATATATATATAAAACACACTATCTGATCAAAAACAGTATTCGGACACACCGGAAAATCCGCATTTCTGCAAATATCACCTTCGCCGAAAGGTATGCTGGGAAAAAGCGTGGCGAAACTATAATGCTGAGGTGTTCTGTTAAGTTATCAGTAATTGTTGTGAAGCCATGCCGCGCGGACTCGTCATCGGATGTTATTTAAGTAACGTTTCTATACGAAACATTGCAGCCAAACAGGATATACCAAAGTCGACTGTAGCGGATGTTATCATAAGATGGAAGCAGGACGGTGCAACTAACGCGAAAAAACGTTCCGGACGACCACGCAAACTGACGGAACGTGATAGAAGAAGTCTGGTACGACATGTCAAGAAGTCCCGCACGTCCTCTGCCGCTTCCATCGCTGAGGAGGTAGGAAGAGCATCCGGTACCTCCGTTAGTACTGTAACTATCCGCAGAGAGATGCACAGACTCGGTTATTATGGTAGAGCAGCTGTACACAAGCCACTGATTACAAAAGTTAATGCCACGCGTCGTTTGGCCTGGTGTGTCTCCCGTCGTTCCTGGACCGTGGAGGACTGAAAAACTGTTCTTTGGAGCGACGAGTCGCGGTATTCACTCTTCCAGTCTGATGGGCGTGTTTGGGTGTGGCGACAGCCCGGAGAACGGCTTCTTCCTGACTGTGTACGTCCAACGGTGAAGTTCGGTGGAGGGTCCATCATGGTATGGGGTTGTTTTTCCTGGCTAGGGCTCGGCCCTTTGGTTGTTATACCCACTACCATGAACGCTGACGTTTATCTCGACGTTCTGGACAATTCGGCCCTCCCTACACTGTGGCAATACTACGGAGATGGCCATTGTTTGTTTCAACAGGATCGAGCTCCCTGCCATACTGCAAGGCGTGTGCAGGACTGGTTTCGTGAAAATAAGGTGGATTGTTAGACTGGCCTGCTCAGAGCCCCGATCTCAACCCAATCGAGCACATGTGGGACGAACTGGAGCGACGGATACGAAACCGCACACCACGCCCGGCTTCACTTGCATCTCTTGCATCAGCTCTGCAAGAGGAATGGCGAGCCATTCCTGCACAGACTTACCGAAAACTGGTGGAAAGTATGCCTCGACGTGTTGACGCTGTAATAAAAGCAAAGGGTGGACCTACTGGTTACTAAATGCCATAATAAAACCATTTTTCCCAAAACCATGCGATGTCCGAATACTTTTGATCATATAGTGTATATATATATATATATATGTTAAACACAGACCGTGCATGGAACAAGGAACTCTTCTGGGAAAATTAAATCCACTATAGTCCGAATAAGTAATGGTAAATGACAAATACCATAGTTTTTCTTTTTCATGATGCTAGCCCGACGTGGGCAACGGGTCTCTCGCAAAGAGGTCCCATAAATATAGCTTCCCTCACCAGCTATCTGCAAAGCAGACAGGATCCAGCTTTGGGACATGGACCTAGGGTTTAAAGCAAGCCTAGTCCCCTACATTCAGAACCTCTATATAAGTAAAAGACTAGGGGACTAGGCTTGCTTTAAACCCTAGGTCCATGTCCCAAAGCTGGATCCTGTCTGCTTTGCAGATAGCTGGTGAGGGAAGCTATATTTATGGGATCTCTTTGCGAGAGACCCGTTGCCCACGTCGGGCTAGCATCATGAAAAAGAAAAACTATGGTATTTGTCATTTACCATTACTTATTCGGACTATAGTGGATTTAATTTTCCCAGAAGAGTTCCTTGTTCCATGCACGGTCTGTGTTTAACATATAAGTTTCTCAGGGGACCATTCTGAGTTTGTGTATATATATATATATATATATTAGGGTAGGTTGATTTTGGAACTGTGATCTTGGACTAGTCTAGATAGAAAGGTATTAATGTATAAAAAACGTTGCACCAACTCATATTTGTGAAAATGATTGTATTTTTTGAGGATTGTTAATTATTTTTAAGTTGTAAAATTGCCAATTTTACGCGTAAAATCGCGCGCGCGGCATTCGCGCAATGTAAACAAACAAAATATCGGACCTTATTTCATCAAAATAATCAATTAAAATTCGGCTTTTTTAACAAAACGATGCTTGAAACTTATTGTAAATGCATTATAGATGTTTATTAGTGTATTATTTTGTATTTTTTAATGATATTTACCTATAAATGTGTATTAAATTAAGTTATTTTATGATGCGTTCATTTAATTGTGTTTATTTTCAGATATTTCATAAAAATGGGTAAAAAACGGAAGTCTGCAGTGTTAACTCGAAGTGATAGTGCCAAAAAATTCAGTGGCCAGCCTTCCCCTTTGGATAAAACAGAGCCTCCTACCCTCCGCCAAGTTATTCAGTACAGTTATTTCCTCCAAAACAGCCACCCGGACTTGAAAGACTATGATATTGCTAAAATGATAGCAAAGGATGTGATTGAGATCTGGCAGGCAGTGAACCCGCGGCTGCCCCTGTATGAGGAATATTATGTAGTGAAATTGGTGGATAAAGTGTGCTTCAAGAAAGCAAAAGAGATAAACAGGAAATCTCTTTCTACAGTCCAGGAGCAGAATCTGGAGGAAAAGCTGGATAAACTTTTTGACATTTCTGCTTGCACCTGTAAGCTACCTGTTCGTCCCTGTGATGACAATGCTGTGAAGTGCAAGAAAGAAAATTGTCAAACACAGCACATAATCTGCACTTGTCCTCCCAGTAAGAAGGTAATGCTATTATTTTTTTAACTTTTAACTGGCCTAACTTAGTGCGATTAGGTGCCTTTTAAATGGAAGGAAATTCAATGCTTGTAATTGAAAAATATCCGCATTTTCCTCCTGTAATCCCCCCCCCCCCTGGTAATAGAAATTACTAATCAATTTTTTTTTCAGGATTTTATCTCTTATTTTAGATCCGCTATTTAATATACTTTAATATTTCAGGTTCCAGTAGAGGAGAGGGAATACTTGAGAGATCAGAGGGCCAAAATAGGACCCAAGGGCTCTTTCCAGCTGGGATCTGTGGATAAAGCTGCTGTGAAGAGAGACCAGAGGGCTGCTGTGAAGAGAGACCAGAGGGCTGCAGCTGAAGCAGAAAGATTACAGAGCCAGATTCAACAGCAGCAGGAAGTGGATTTGGCCACTTTTGCCTCCACACCTTCACAAGATATTTCTTTTGAATCCAGCTCAGGAGAATCAGGAGGGGTAATATATTTTTTTTCTTATATCTTATCCCATTTTTACCCAAATTTATCCCTACTTTTTGTCCCTATTTCCCCCTTTTATTCCCCCATTTTCGCTTTAGTAATTTATTCTTTTTCTCGCCCATTTTCGCCGAATTTTTACCTGAATTTTTACCCATTTTTTCCCTCATTTTCGTTTAAGTAATTTATTCTTATTTCCGCCCATTTTCGTCGATTTTTACCCATATTTTTCCCCATTTTCGCTTTAGTAATTTATTTTTTTATTTTCATTTCAGCCATCTGGTGGTGAAGCTGAAGAGTTCAAGCCAAGGAGGCACCCAAGTGTAGGTTACAGCTTTTTGAAAACCCCCAGATATGCCATGGAACTGATCAGGGGTGATGTTTCTTCCAATCTTGGGGCAAGTCTTGCTAATGCCTTCCTCCTGGACTTACAAGCTATGGACCTGCTTAAGCCTGACCTTGATGTGAAACAGATAATAGTTGATAAATCGAAAATGGACAGGGAAAAAGCTAGAATGAAAGTGAAAAGTGATGAAAAGCACAATGAAAGTCTGGAAAAGTTCGTCTGTATTGGGGTTGATGGGAAAGTTGACAAGGACACTTTGCTGTACAGAGAAGTTAAGGATGAAAATGGGGAGACTAAGCTGAAGAAAGGAAAGGGACAAGAGCACCATTTGACTTTCACAAAGGAGCCGGGAACTGAAAGTGGAACATATCTTACTCACAGAGTCATCCAAATTAAAGGTGCGACTGGAGTTCTTCTTGGTGAAGAAGTTGCAAGTGTCTTGGAGGAGTTTAACAGTGTTCATACCATGAAAGCTGTCCTCCTTGACAACACAAATACAAACACTGGCTGGGAGGGAGGCCTTGTAACAGCTCTGGAAAATAAAATTGAGCGGAAATTGCACACCATTGGCTGTTCACTCCATCAGAATGAGCTTCCTTTCAGAGCTGTTTTCAAGCATCTTGATGGCAGTACCAAAAGTCCCACTGCTTTCACTGGTCCGCTGGGAAAACACTGTGAAATTGACTACCAAGATCTGCCACAAGTGGAATTCACCAAACTCAGTGGCCCCCTGGATGACATGGAATTTGCTGAGACACTGAATGATCTCAGTAGCGACCAGAGGCTTCTTTTGGAGTATGTGCTTGGAATTTCCAGGGGCAAAGTCAACCCAAGATTTGCTGCCTGGAAAATTGGACCATTAAACCATGCAAGATGGTTGACTTTGGCAATTAGATTGATGTCTGTGGACCAGAGGTGCTTACCCTCCAGAACTACAGGATAAGCTTTACCAGGCCATCAAGTTCATTGTGGAAGTGTATGCAGTCAGTTGGTTTGAGATCAAAAGGGACAGCAAGTTCCACAATCAGCAGCTGTACATCTTCAACATGATCCAGAGGATCAAGCAGCAGTCTGAAGAAATCCAGGGTGTTGCTTTCAAGAACCTGAAGTACAATGCTTTTGGCTTGCTGCCCGGGAATGTGCTGTACTCCATGATGAAGTCTGATGACTTGGAAGTGAGAGAAGCTGCTCTCAAGAAAATTCTGTCCATCAGGTAAGCATTTATTAATTTTAAAAAATGTGAAAAAAAAAATTTGATTATGGGGATTTATTTAATAAAAAAAAGGCGAGAGTTCTATAAATCCCCATAATCGAATTTTTTTTCACATTTTTTTTATCCCAATTCCCCCCTTCCCCTCTGATAATAGAAATAATCTTACCTTCTTTCTGAAAAAAATTTGATTATGGGGATTTATAGAACTCGGGTTTTTTTTTAGTTTAATTTAAATCAGCAATTCTGAGACTAATAGGGATTAAATCTTAAACTGGAATAAAAAATAAATTAATTATTATTCTTTCAGAAGTGGGAAGCCAGCCAAGAGGAGGCTGAAGAAGATCACAGCCATCAACATTGAAGCTACCCACTGGTCAGAACTAATCAACCTTTCTCAAAGTGGCATCTGTGAACCTGCTCTCACAGAAGACTTTTCTGACCAGGAGCTTCAAGAAGCATTGCTGAATGGCACCAAGCTGGAGCTGCCTGATCTGCCTTCACATTCTCAGTGTTGAAAGGGCCGTGAAGCTGACATCTGAAGCTTCCCATACTGTTTATGGACTCGAATCAAGGCACAAACACGTTCTGGCCAAAGCCCTAAGCCGCCAGATGAGGCCTTCCTTTGCTTCTAAGGGCTCTTACAGTGAAAATTATGATGATCTTGGGATCTAAATGTGTCTATTTGACTCTGTACATGTTTTTTTCACTTTTTTTCAATAAAATTAACTTTTTTCAGGATTTTTTTTATGAAAATAGCATGTTTTTTTCGGCCGAAAATTACGAAAATGCGGTATTTTTCGGTACGATTTTTTGACGATTTTTGAAACGGTTTCCTCAAAACACGGTTAAAGCTAGGGATCTGAAATTTTTCGTCAGTTATCATCATATTAAGCCCTGACTATCTCGACTAGTCCAAAGTCGATATCTAAAAAAAATGCGGAAAATCAACCTCCCTTAATATATATATATATATAAGCACACCGGACAAAAAATTAGTCACCCCTCTCAGAATGTACCTAATAACGTGTGACGGCGCCTCTGGCCTTGATAACCGCACGAATCCGGCGAGGCAGAGACTCTACGAGGTTGTGCATGTACTGAACATCGATTTGTTGCCACTCGTTCATCAGCCGGTCCCGAAGTTCCGCCAGAGTCCGTGGGTGTCTATTCCTGCGCTTCACTTTCTGTTTCCAGCCTGAACAACACCTTCGACGCATTCAGGATTAAAGGCTTCATTGGACCTGCGATGTACTCGTCGCCTCCCATCATTGGAGAACAAACAAAAACGGGACTCATCGGACCAAATTACACGTTTCCAATCTGCCGCAGTCCAGTTTTTGTGCCTCTGAGCCCATTTATAACGTGCCAATTTGTGACTTGCTGTTAACAGCGGCCTCTTCCGTGGTACCCTGCTCCAGATGTCCATCGCATGCAGTTCTCGTCGCAATGTCCGTTCGGAAATTGGTCGCTGGAGAACCTCATTGGTTTCTTGGAGCAATTGTTCTCTGGTTTGAAAACGATTTGCAGTTACTAGACGAGAAACATGGCGGCGGCCCCTATTGTCGAGAATTGTTTTCCGGCCACAGTTACGCCGTCGATTGTCAGTTGATTGCGAACTACACCACTCTTTGTAAACTCGCTGGACAGTACGCGTTGACACACCAACAAATTGGGCTACTTCAGACATTTTGTGTCCGTGGGCTCTGCCAAACACGATGGCTCCTTTTTGCCACTGAGTAACGTCTGCCTCACGACCCATTTGCAGACTATATCCAACACACACTTTGTTCTTCACCACCTCACGAAACAGATCTGATCCTGTGTGCTACGTCACCGCTACTTTCACTTACCAATGCTACATCAGCGCCCTCTGTGTGACCTTGAACTTCCTATATATATATTATATATATATATATATATATATACACTGGTCAAAAAAAGAAACGCAATTAGCTTGCATATGGTGTAAAATTTAAGTTGTTAGTGGTATTATCACAGTTTCAAGATTATGGTTAAATGTTTGTTCAAATCTTTTAAAGCCACTTAGTGCATGTTTTTAAACCTGACTAATCCCGGCTAAGACGCCATTTTGTTACAAACAATAAACAGAGATTAAATTGAATGTATTCTTTATGAAGGCATGCATTTTTTCTTTGACTTCACAGAATACACACTGCCAGTTGAGAAAACCAAACTTTTTCCCGCGATTGAGGCATGCCACGACTCTCAGAGGTCAACAGAGGTCGTGCCTTGGGCATGTTGGATGCAGGCATGTCTGCTGTCCAAGTTGCACAACGAATGCATGTGCATCCCAGCACAATCTCTAGGCTTGTTAGACGGTACAATGCCACAGGAAGTGTTCAGGACCTGCCAAGACGTGGGCGACCTCGTGTGACGACCCAACGCCAGGATCGCCACATTGTACTGCAGCACCTGCGTCATCGGCAGCGGAATGCTCGTCAGACAGCCAGAGAGACACCTGGTATCCACAACAGAATTAGTGACCAGACCGTCAGAAACCGACTCCGTAATGCAGGACTCCGATCCGGCAGGCCTTACAGAGGTCCTTTTCTCACTGATGCAAGAAGGCAACGACGCCTGCGCTGGGCCTATCAGCACCGTGACTGGACACAAAGAATGTGGAACCAAGTCCTCTTTTCTGACGAGTCTCGCTTCAGACTGTCCAATTCTGATGGCCGTGTCAGGGTATACAGACGACCAGGGTAGCGATACTCAGATGCTGCAGTAGTGGAGCATGACAGATGGGGAGGACCAAGTGGCATGGTTTGGGCAGGAATTGCCTTTGCTTCAAGAACTGAGCTGGTGGTTGTTGATGGCGCTCTGACTGCCCAGCGCTACAGGGATGAGATTCTTCACCCACATGTTCTTCCATTCATGAGGCAACATCCAGAATTGGTGCTCCTGCAACAGGACAATGCCAGACCTCATGCAGCCAGGATAGTGCAGGCGTACCTGCAGGGACAACAGGTGCAGACCTTACCATGGCCAGCCTTCAGCCCAGACATGTCACCGATAGAGCACGCATGGGATGAACTTGAACGGCGAGTTCGCAGACGTCAGCATCAGCCGCAGAACATCAGGGAACTGACCAATGCAATTATTGAAGAGTGGAGGGCCATCCCTGTTGCTTTCCTGCAGATGAGGGCCAGACTCCAAGCCTGCATTGTGGCTAGGGGTGGCCATACGCGTTATTGACTGTTTGTTATGTTAAAGAATCATTTACTATATACTGAGTCCTCATGTTTATTAATAAATCTCAAAAATTGCGTTTCTTTTTTTGACCAGTATATATATATTATATATATATATATATATATATATATATATTATATATTATATATATATATATTATATATATATATATATATATATATATATATATACAGAGTGGCCGAAATGTAGGTATACAGTTTTATATGTTTATTTTTTAAATTAATTTTCCTTTCATTGATAGTCTACTTTATTCAACTCCCTTCTTACAGTTTCAGCGTTTTCTGATTTCCAATAATATTTCGGCACCCACTTCTGTTGGTCATTAGTTAGGTTACCAGCCATTATTATCTACTCTGAAAAGGAAATTAATTTAAAAAATCAACATATGAAACTGTATACCTACTTTAAGGCCAGTGTGTGTGTGTGTGTGTGTGTGTGTGTGTGTGTGTGTGTGTGTGTGTGTGTGTGTGTGTGTACACTAAAATCACAAAATAACACGTGATCTTATTAATAAGCAAACGACCACAGGGAAAACGGAAAAAAGAAACACGAATTTTGAGCGCTTTCGTGATATATTCACATTTTCAAGGACGAGAGAGAAATATATATATATATATATATATATATATATATATATATATATATATATCCTCCCTCCTAAGTCCCTTCTGACCGTTGTCAGGTGGGGTCCTTCATAACGGTGCGCCGGTATCTCCGCCACGCAGCCTGATCTCTTGCCAAATTCGTGATCTCTCTCACTGAGAGTCGTGCATTCGAGTTCCTCAAGCTTCGCCACCATGTTGTTCTAGGTCTTCCCCTTGGTCTGTTACCGTGCATTCGTCCGTATAGTACGGTCCTCGGCCATCTTCCAGCATCCATTCTTTCGACATGACCATACCATCTCCTCTGTATGTCATTCACTCTCTCCACGATGTTCTGATCCAGCTCGGCCATCTCCCGCACTCTTTCATTACTTATCCTCTGTTCCTACCTTACATTTAGTATCCTCCTAAAGCAGTACATTTCAAATGCCAGCAATTTACGTTCTTCTTTCCGTTTGATCACCCAACACTCCGCTCCATATAACACAGTAGGTATTACTACGCTATTCATGAGTCGAAGCTTCAATTTGCGCGAGATGGATTGGTCTCTCCATACTTTTGTCAGTTTCCTGAATGCGGCATGTCCCAGTCCGATTCTATTTCTTATCATATTATACGAGCCGGCATCCTCGGTATAATATACACCCAGATATTTAAAGCAAGTCACCTGCTCAATCTCTCCTGTGGCCAGCTCTATACGAATATCTTCCCTTCTCCTACCTATCTTCATTACCTTTGTTTTATTTGCATTGATGACAAGTTTATACTTTGCACATAACTCTCTCCAATCTTCTCACCATTCCCTGCAGTTGATTGACGGAATCTGCCATTAACACAATGTCGTCGGCATATTTCAGATTGGTGATACGCTCTCCACCTACCAATATACCATCCTCACAACCGTCCAGGGCCTCCCTTATCACTCTTTCCAGATACAGATTGAACAAATGAGGGGAGAGCGGGCATCCCTGCATCACTCCACATTTCGTGTGGAAACTTTCTGTGACCGTTGGTCCCTTGCTTACCGCCGCGGTAGTTGACTCATACAGTCTACTGATCAAACATACCAAATCATCCTCGAAACCGTAAGCCCGCAACACCGCCTCTCTCCAAACCGAATCAAACGCTTGTTTGAAATCCACAAATACACAGAAGACGTCCCTTCCTAACTCCCACCTCTTTTCCACGATCTGGTTAAAGGTGAAGATCCGGTCGATCGTTCCTCTGCCAGCTCTAAAGCCGGCCTGTTCTTCTGTTAGTATTTCCTCTTCTCTATTGCTAAATCTCCGTTGGATAATCCTGGCTAAAGCTTTGTACGCATGCGGGAGCAAACTTATGGGTCGGTAATTATCGCAAACAGTCACGTCTCCTTTCTTGTGGATTGGCACAATAACCGCCCGACCACACTGCTGAGGGAAGACTCCCTCAGTCAGTCCCCTCTGGAACAGCTTTGTGAGCCACTCCACCGTCGCGTCTCCACCCGCATCTAACAGCTCCTGCACCACTCCATCTGCCCCGGGAGCTTTATCCCTCGCCATCTGTTGTATGCTGCTTCTCACCTCCGCTTGCAACACTTCTGGTGTATCCGCTCTGCATTGTCTCTGCAGCTCCGGGAAGTTTAGAAGACTGAACTCCTCCTCTGGTCCTCTGTAAAGCCTCTGGTAGTGGCTCTTCCACACTTCTCTCACCTCCTCGTTTGAAACCTTTTCACCATCCGCATTTCTTACTGCTAGTGATTGGTGGGTCCACTCTCTCGTCAGCTCTTTAACCGTTTTGTATAGGGCCTTCGAATTACCAGTTCTAAAGCTGTTCACATTTCTCGCATTTTTCTCTGATCCAGGTCTCCTTCGCCATCCCACATCCCCTCTCTACCTCTCTGCACAATTGTCTATATCGGTTTTTAATTTCATCTGTAGGGTTGTTATTTTTCCTTTTCTTGGCTTCTCTCCTTTCATCGCACTTCCTCCGTCATCCAACCTTGTTTTAGTTTCCTCCTCCTACCCAGTAATTGCTCCGCCACTTGTTTCAGGTGATCTCTGCCCTTACTCCATAACCCATCTATATCTTCGTTTTCGTTCATAAGGACTGCAAATCTCCCGCCGATCCTTACCCGAAATTCATCTCTAATTTCGCTATTCTTTAGCTTTTCTACATTATACCGTGCTCTCATTTGGTGACATCCTTGCCATGTAGAACTTGACTTTGATATTGGATAGGAGCATCTCATGATCTGTCCCGAAATCCGCACCTCTCATCACTCTCGTATTGCTTATCGCCGATCTCCAGCGTTTATTGACTAACAAATAGTCTATGCAGCTCCTATGTACTCCATCAGGGTGTGACCATGTGTACTTATGGCTTTCTCTATGTTGAAAGTAGGAGTTTGCTATACACAGCTGTTTTGCTTTACAGAAGTCTAACATCCATTCTCCTCTCTCATTTCTATTGTAGTGATGTCTAAATTAAGAATATTAATTTTTCTTTAATAAAGATTATAATGTTTAATAATAAATGTAATTACGATAAATTAGTAATGTCTAAATTAAGATAAATGATAGTTTGTTTATTAAAATTATTAAATACGAATGGGAGTCGGCCCGCGAAGGCTGGGTTTCGAAAAATACCCTCCAGTCATTCGGACAGCGCGAGCTGTGTAAGGTGTAACAATGTAGTCGTAACTGTAAATTATTCTTGTGCCTCTCCGACGTAAAATATTATATTTAAATCTCCCACTCGCGTCCCCCCATTTATTAAGTAATTTTCGGAATTAAATAAAGTATAAAAAGTGTAATTAGAGTGTTAATTACCCACTTCCCCCTTTGCATTAGTCTAACGGTTTTCGACCACGCCTCGGTTCACGCTACCACGCATTATAACGCATTTATACAGTTTGGTGAAAACGAGTGTTCAGAGAATGATTAATGGTAGAAGAAAAATGGAATAAAGAGTAGAAAGTAAACAAGAAATTATAATAATAAATAAAAGCATGATTACTACATTTTTGGTAGCTAGCGGTGGGCCTACATTATATTTCGTATGAGGCTTACCCACGATCCTATTAATTCGATTAAAAATTGTTTCGGTCCGGTATCATAGCTTATAGCATTAATGAATATTCTGTTTCGATTATTAAAATATCAAAATGCAAGGTCTAACCCGTTTGCAGGCAAAATTCAATTCTGATTCCCTTTTCGTCAAAATTTAATGATCCAAGATGGCGCCCATTATTTTCCAAATTATCCTCCGCGTCGCTTCGAAATTTTCGCGCGTCAATTTTTTTTTTTTTTTTTCTCTTCTTGATGGAGATGGAGTCTAGAGACTCAAAACTTCTTTTAGTCGTTGCTGAGTCGGTTTTCCGTTGGAGTAAAAAATTTGCGCGAGTCGTAGTCCTTTAGTTTTTGTTCGTTCGATCGGAGAAAATATTTCAAAATTGATCGTACTGTCCGGGTGGCTCATTTTTCTTTTCTTTTCGTATCTTCCACCGTTATTCCGTCTCAGCTTACCTTTTTGTTTACGGTTTGTGTTTACAATTTTGGAATTAGTAGAAATTGTGATAATGATAATAATAAAATACGAATTAAATAATTAAATAATATGGAATTAATTATTTTAGCTGTTTAAATACTGTGACAAGCATTTTTTTACGGTAAGGCTGAAAATGATTGGCGTATTGTGACGCGTCTTTAGGCAAAAAAAAATATATATATATATATATATACAGGGTGGGCGGAAAGTAGCTCCCTATTTTGGATTGGTAAAAAAATACGTATATTATTCATTTATTTCAGAAAAAATAATATGAAAAGGTAGGCATACATGGTAGGTTTTCTCTAAAATTCAATGTGGGCTCCAACTCTTTCCACCAGCTTCTGGAGCCGCCCAGGAATGGCGTCCACTGACTTTAGCAGGAACTCCGGCGGGATGGAGGACATGACTTCCCGAATTCGGTCCTCCAGTTCTTCCAATGTCCTCGGTTTGGTGTGGTAGACTTCTTCCTTTACCCACCCCCAAAGAAAGAAGTCGCACGGTTACCGCTGAAAAACGGCAGAATCGGTTCAGTGTAACGGTGTGGTGTGGTATGACCTCATATCAGGTTGTGGGCCCGTTCCTTCTGCGCAACACCATGAATGCTGAGCGGTACCTTGCTATGTTGCGAAACGAGGTCTGGCCGGTTGTCAGCACATGGGAGAACATCGACGATCTGATATTTATGCAAGATGGCGCCCCTCCGCACTTCGCTCTTGTTGTCCGTGAGTGGCTGGATGCCCACTTCCCTGGGCGTTGGATGGGTCGTCGTGGTCCACATCAATGGCCAGCCAGGAGCCCCGACTTGACACCGTGCGACTTCTTTCTTTGGGGGTGGGTAAAGGAAGAAGTCTACCGCACCAAACCGAGGACATTGGAAGAACTGGAGGACCGAATTCGGGAAGTCATGTCCTCCATCCCGCCGGAGTTCCTGCTAAAGTCAGTGGACGCCATTCCTGGGCGGCTCCAGAAGCTGGTGGAAAGAGTTGGAGCCCACATTGAATTTTAGAGAAAACCTACCATGTATGCCTACCTTTTCATATTATTTCTTCTGAAATAAATGGATAATATACGTATTTTTTTACCAATCCAAAATAGGGAGCTACTTTCCGCCCACCCTGTATATATGAAAATTATTTCACGAAAGTAACACGTGAAAAATATTTGATGATGAATAAAACCACGAAGGAAAGGAAACACAAAATGGTGCATTAGACGAAAGCGCTTGAGCACCATTTTGTGTTTCCTTTCCTTCGTGGTTTTATTCATCATATATATATATATATATTCGGGTCTCTTTACCGGGATCCCGGTAGATTTTTAGCTAATTTAAATTTCCCGGGAAATTCTCCCTGTCCCGGGAAATCCCGGGATATTTTCTTAAAAATTTAATTTTGCTTATTTTGTGTTAAGACTGGGAAATTTTGCTAGTAGTAAGTTTAATTAACCCATAACTTGTCAGAATACGTTTGTATTTGTTAGTTTTAAGCTTGCTTAGTTTTTTGTTTTTAATTTCAGCTTGTTATGGCATGTCACAGATTGTCACTACTTGTCAGGACCTGTAATATCTTGCGTAATTGCGCTGATGCTGTCTTAATTTGTCACCACGCTCAGTAGCTCCAGTAACTGCATTACGCCAGGTTGTGCATTGTGCAAGTGTCACACTTCCTTTATATTGTGAGTATTTGTGACAAGATTCTTTGTAGTTCCTATACTAGCCTAGTACTATATATAATAGTATGTTTTAATTTATTTTGTTCGAAACGAACCCCTTCAATCAAGAATGTCAGAATCATTTGCTTGGAAATATTTCGTGAAGGATTCGAAACTAGAATTTGCAACCTGTAAAGAATGCAAAACTCAAATAAAGTGTAAAGGTTGGTCTACAAGCGGTCTTATCAGACATTTGCTTAACAAGCATAATATTAGCAAGTTATCTGTTACTAATGCTAAGCGCACAGCCGAGGAAAATGGAGCAACTAGTAGCAAGCGACAAACCTCTCAACAAACCTTAACATCGCTTTTCATTAAGAAAGAAACATGTGAAGAAATAGTAACAAAACTAGCCACTCTAGATGGCATCTCTATCAATTCTATTACAAAAAGTGAGTTCATCAGAAAATCATTGACAGACAGAGGATATACTTTACCAAAAAATCCATCACATGTAATGGATCTCGTTCATTCGCAGTACAAACAAATAAAAGAACGCTTAAATTCTGAAATTACCAGCCAAATAAATGCAGGATCAAGGTTTAGTTTATCTTTAGATGAATACACCTCACTAAACAATCGCCGGTATTTAAATATTAACATACACAAAACTGACGGGACATTTTGGAACTTAGGAATGGTGAAGATTTCTAGTACTCTACCTGCTGAAACTGCTGTTGAAGTAATCAAAGAAAAGTTAGAGGAATTTCATATTTCTTTAGAAAAACATGTGGTGGCTTGTGTTACTGATGGTGCAGCTATGATGGTGAAATTTGGAAGGCTAATTGAATGTGAGCATCAATTGTGTTATGCACACGGAATCCACTTAGCGGTATGTGATGTTTTGTACCAGAAGTCAACCACTTCACTTGCAATCACTCTTTCTGAAGAAATTCAAACTGAAGATGACGAACATAATGACAACATAGATGAAGATGGAAAAGATTTCAATCATAGTATTGATTTTGAAAGTGTTTTGTGTGAGCGCTTTGATGAGGATCCGTTCGAGATAGATATTTCATTTGGATCGCACGACACTGTAGGTAAAGAAATCAACGTGTCTCAAATCATCAATAAAGTCAGAAAAATAGCAAAAAAATTTCGCAAATCACCTTTAAAGAATAACATCTTACAAGGATATGTTCAACAGGAACAAGGAAAAAGTTTGCATCTATTGCTGGATTCCAAAACCAGATGGAATAGTCTTTTAGCCATGCTGGAGCGATTTATCAAAATAAGGTCATCCGTATCGAAAGCTCTCATCGACTGCAATAAAGATATGGACAATTTTGACCTTGACAAACAAGAAGTTGCTGTAATTCGTGACATTGTGGCATCGCTGGAGCCATTAAAAGTTGGAGCAGAAAAGCTGGGCAACAGAGAATCGACTTTACTTTCATCAGGTGTTTTTTCTTTAATTTGAACGAACTAAATCAACTAAACACACCTTTTTCAAAAAAAACTAAAGGAGTCGTTCATTCGACGCAAAACAGAGAGAAGAAATGAGAACTTGACTGGCCTCATACAATACGTCAATAGTGGAAAGAATTATAAAAAGGTCGCAACTTTCGCAAGTGACAGAAGTTTGCCAGCCTTACCAACCAAGTCTATGTTAATTTCATCAGCAAAGCAGATGTTAGATCGCCTTTTTGGAGTACCTGCTGATTCTACCTCTAGTGAGACAGATGAAGATAATGATGTGCAAGAATCAGCTGTCCCTCAGTCATCTTCGATGACTCTAGCTGAAAGGCTTGATGCAGCTATTAAAGCAGCCGAGGTAGAGAAATCAAGAACACTAGACAGCAAAGCAAGCGCTGCAAAGCACCTTAAAAAGGAACTAGAGATCTTCGAGGCTACGGGCGAAAAAACGCAGAACATCTCTCTTCTCTTGAATGCATTAAAGACAATTCCACCCACGTCAATAGAATCGGAAAGGGCATTCTCAGCAGCAGGACTTTTCGTGACTAAAATGAGAACAAGATTGAGTGATCGAAGTATTGACCATCTTTGTTTTTTGAAATCGTACTATAAAAATTCACAGTGATAATTTTTTTGGTTGAATTCATTGAAGTTCTTTGCAATTTGAAGGTAATTTTTATTTTTTGTTTAAATTTTCTAAGCAATTCAAAGGCAATTTTTTTTTCGTTGTATTCATTAAGTTTTCAATAAAACGGAGCAATTTTTTTATTTGTGAAAATTTTCTATGTAATTCAAAAGTATTTTTTTTAATGAGAACAAGATTGAGTGATCGAAGTATTGACCATCTTTGTTTTTTGAAATCGTACTATAAAAATTCACAGTGATAATTTTTTTGGTTGAATTCATTGAAATTCTTTGCAATTTGAAGGTAATTTTTATTTTTTCTTTAAATTTTCTAAGCAATTCAAAGGCAATTTTTTTTCGTTGTATTGCAGAACTTATTAAATGACTATAAAAAAAAATAAAAAATAATTATACCCACTCTTTTCTAGGTTAATTTATTTTATAATATATTTTAAATATAATTAATTATATCCCGGGATTTCCCGGGATCCCGGGAAGGGAATCATTTTTATCCCGGAATCCCGGGATAAGCAAAAGGCCGGGAAATGAGAAACCCTAATATATATATATATATATATATATATATATAATATATATATACACTGTATATATATATATATATATATATATATACAGGGGTTGGACAAATAATATGAACACCTTGATAAATGGCGGTTTTTATTCTTAATATGGAGTTGGTCCTCCTTTAGCGGCAATAACAGCTGCAATGCGTCGGGGAATTGATTCATACAGCTTTTGGACAGTGGCTAGACTCTCTAGAGGAATCCTGAGCCATTCTTCGAGCAAACCCTGCTCCAGTTCCTCCAAAGACGCCGGCGATGGGAATCGGCTTCTGACCTGCTGCTCCAACTGACACCACAGATGCTCGATAATGTTAAGATCCGGGGATTGTGGAGGCCAATCCAAGCGTTCTACTTCACTAACATGCTCTTCAAACCAGTTTTTAACGACCCCAGCGGTGTGGATTGGTGCATTATCATTCTGGAAGACGGCTCCGCCATTGGGAAACAGCGTTTGGACCATGGAATGGACCTGGTCAGCCAATATTGACAGACCTGGGTGTTAACCCTACCATGCAGTACTACAGCTGGGCCAAGAGTATTCCACGATATTGCTGCCCAAACCATCACAGATCCGCCTCCATGCTTAACGGTTGGGATCAGGCAGTCGGGGTCATAAGCATCTTTAGGCTGTCTCCAGACGTAAACTCGACCGGAACATGGAAATAGCGTAAAGGAGGATTCGTCGGAGTAGACTACATTCTTCCACCGGTCCAATGACCAATTCTTATGGTCATTACACCATTTTCTGCGCCGCTCAATGTTGATGTGCGAAAGGAAGGGTTTGGCAATTGCAGCCCTCCCATGGTATCCAGCTCCATGGAGCTCGCGACGTACAGTTCTGGCCGATACCGGGTTTGCAAGATGCTGGTTAAGCTCTGCAGTCACTTTTGGAGCTGTGGTCTTATGGTTCTTTGTCACAATGCGCTTTAGCACCCGGCGGTCTCGATCACACAGCTTCTTCTTGCGTCCACTATTGCATTTGTCGGTGCTTGTCTTTCCATGGTTTTGGTATGCAGACATGACCATAGAGACAGTTCCTCTGGATACATTGAACATCTGAGCGGTTTTCGTCACCGATGCACCAGCCATCCGCGCTCCGACAATTTGCCCTCTTTGGAAGTCTGACAGGTCTTTCATAACTGCTAATTCATAATTCACTCAGATCTGTAAAAACAACGTGAGGGTTATAACATGACGTATACACTCTCTGTTACGCATTTAAATAGGTTTGCCAGTCATTTGACCGTTTACTTTGTGTCTGAGCAGTCCGTAAAGATAACCGGTGAAATCGGCGGGTGTTCATATTATTTTGTCAAACCCCTGTATATATATATATATTATATAATAATATATATATATATATATATATATATATATATATATACATATGAAATAGGATCCCTCCTAAGGAGACGTAGTTTTACATTTAGGATAAAAACGAAGACGTAGAGCAAAAAAGTCATTATATTTGGCTGCAGCCGACGTTTCGGGCAACTCTACCCATTTTCAAGGTCTAATAAATAAAAGCTAAAATTAATACATGACAAAAATATATGAATGTCAAAAACAAACTAATTTACAGTACAGAATAAAACCTCCAAGAATAAAAATTAAAAAGCATAAAACAGCATAAGCCAAAAACAAAAGTAAATTTATATACATGACAAATAGACACATGATAAAATAAAACTTAAAAACTAAAAACATTCAAACAAACTAGTTAAAAACTTCACTAATAAAAAGTTAAATGAAAAAACGCAAAAATGCACCAAGCATACCATGCTCACTTGACAGCCACAAACAACTGAGGCGAAAAGGAGACAGGGTCAAGGGGGGGGGGGGGGGGGGGGGGGGGGGGGGGGGGAATTAGTTTGTAGGTATTTTAATTAATATAAAGGGGGTAACAACTAGAATCAATATTTAAACTGGAGTTCAGAAATTTAATGCACAGAGATTCGTAAATACGGAGAGAGGACGGGCATTTTAACGATTTAAGAATTTTAAAGTTATTAACGGAAATATCAACCCTACACTTAACACAATGATTTCTAATGGCAGACTGTTCCTTTTTAGATAAAACTTTCCCTGTCCTATGGCTAATACCCATATGGGAGCAAAATCTTGCCTGCAAAGAACGAACTGTGCTGCCAACGTAGTTCCCCTGGGAACACCCAGGGCAGGTAAACAAATAAACGACAGAACAGTTCATCGCAGGGGGGATTTTGTCCTTACAACGGAAAAAACATTCAAGGGTATTATTATTTACAAAAGCAACCTTAAAATCAGTGTGAAAATAAAATTTCCTCACCACACTCAACAATTGCTTTTTCACAAAAGTGTTAAAATGGTAGAGGTCAGGTAAAACAAGATATTTACAATTCTTAGGAACATCATACGTTGGGATAAGGTTGGGGGAATAAACATTATTAAGAAATTTACCAATAATACCTTGTACAAGATCCCGTGGAAAACCATTTTTAAAGAAAAAATCAGTAAGGAATTCAAACTCATTATGAAGCAGAGCAAAGTTTGAGCAAATATTATAAGCTCTATGCACTAAAGTGCGAATGGAACTTAGTTTGTAATTAAAATCGCAAAAACTATAAAAATTAAAACCTAAACCCGTAAAAGTAGGCTTCCGGTATGTCGAAGTTAAAACAGTCGAGCCTGATTTGGAAACCAAAACATCAAGGAAAGGAATAGAACCTTGAACGCAGGAAAAGGAAGTTCAAGGTTCTATTCCTTTCCTTGATGTTTTGGTTTCCAAATCAGGCTCGACTGTTTTAACTTCGACACACCGGAAGCCTACTTTTACGGGTTTAGGTTTTAATTTTTATAGTTTTTGCGATTTTAATTACAAACTAAGTTCCATTCGCACTTTAGTGCATAGAGCTTATAATATTTGCTCAAACTTTGCTCTGCTTCATAATGAGTTTGAATTCCTTACTG
Organism: Bathynomus jamesi; assembly: GCA_023014485.1. NCBI lineage: Eukaryota > Metazoa > Arthropoda > Malacostraca > Isopoda > Cirolanidae > Bathynomus > Bathynomus jamesi. Next base: position 679,140 of record JAJOZX010000652.1, on the reverse strand, counting down.
ATTTTTTCTTTAAAAATGGTTTTCTACGGGATCTTGTACAAGGTATTATTGGTAAATTTCTTAATAATGTTTATTCCCCCAACCTTATCCCAACGTATGATGTTCCTAAGAATTGTAAATATTGTTTTACCTGACCTCTACCATTTTAACACTTTTGTGAAAAAGCAATTGTTGAGTGTGGTGAGGAAATTTTATTTTCACACTGATTTTAAGGTTGCTTTTGTAAATAATAATACCCTTGAATGTTTTTTCCGTTGTAAGGACAAAATCCCCCCTGCGATGAACTGTTCTGTCGTTTATTTGTTTACCTGCCCTGGGTGTTCCCAGGGGAACTACGTTGGCAGCACAGTTCGTTCTTTGCAGGCAAGATTTTGCTCCCATATGGGTATTAGCCATAGGACAGGGAAAGTTTTATCTAAAAAGGAACAGTCTGCCATTAGAAATCATTGTGTTAAGTGTAGGGTTGATATTTCCGTTAATAACTTTAAAATTCTTAAATCGTTAAAATGCCCGTCCTCTCTCCGTATTTACGAATCTCTGTGCATTAAATTTCTGAACTCCAGTTTAAATATTGATTCTAGTTGTTACCCCCTTTATATTAATTAAAATACCTACAAACTAATTTACCCCCCCTCTTGACCCTGTCTCCTTTTCGCCTCAGTTGTTTGTGGCTGTCAAGTGAGCATGGTATGCTTGGTGCATTTTTGCGTTTTTTCATTTAACTTTTTATTAGTGAAGTTTTTAACTAATTTGTTTGAATGTTTTTAGTTTTTAAGTTTTATTTTTATCATGTGTCTATTTGTCATGTATATAAATTTTACTTTTTGTTTTTGGCTTATGCTTGTTTTATGCTTTTTAATTTTTATTCTTGGAGGTTTTATTCTGTACTGTAAATTAGTTTGTTTTTGACATTCATATATTTTTGTCATGTATTAATTTTAGCTTTTTATTTATTAGGCCTTGAAAATGGGTAGAGTTGCCCGAAACGTCGGCTGCAGCCAAATATAATGACTTTTTTGCTCTACGTCTTCGTTTTTATCCTATATATATATATATATATATATATATATATATATATACTAGGGCATTGTAAGAGATTAAATAAGCGAGTACCAAAATTTCCCAAAATTCATTGGTAGGTTTTTGAGATTATATTTCGACGACATGTACAGTGCTTACAAGAAGTCTCACGCCTCTGTCTCGTCCCAAGCTAGTCTGTTAGGTATAAAATGGGCGGTCCTTATGGCAGCGGAGGTGTGTTAGGATTGGTGCACATAATTGCTCTAACCCCATCAATGACGTCCACATATATCTTTGTGTTGATCACTCTATCTATTTATATATAGAGATTAGAGACATACTGTATATAGATATAGAGTACGCAGGGGATAGCGTGTCAGTCCCAGCTATGGTAGTTGTCTTACAATTAACAGTCCGAAGTGCAAGTTACGTTAACACCTCCACGTAAACTACCCTAGACTAAAATAACATACGTGAAGCCCTTACCCACAAACCATTTAAAAGGTGTGATTTAAAAGCTCTCTGATCACACCGCATCCCATCAGAGGTCTTCAGCAGGGACATCGGCAATGTATCCATATAACGTTAATAATAACCGAAACTCGGGGAAAATATACTCTCTGCCTTCCGCTCTACCCCAAATCCTTTTCTCTTAGATCAGTTTGTATTAAGAGGTCACTAGCATATTTTGCGACTTTTTAGCTCTGGTAGGATTCAATTCCATTCCTATAGTGTAAGAGACACTTAAATTCATGTGTGTATTATGCCATATGATGTGCGTAATAAATAATCATTTTTAAATAGTTGGAGCGTTCAAGGTCATCTGTAATAATCTATACACTACCCCCAAGCCCACTCTCAACACTTAGATTCCCCTAAGACACAGGCGTCTTCAAGTAACATGAATGCGTAGAGATCTAAGGTGTTAGATTCCATATTACATAATTTATGTGCTAGGTTTAAGAACGCTGACATTGAAGGATGGAAGAAAGGAACAGTAAAAGCGATAATAGGTTTAATGAAGGAAGTGGAATGAGGATGGAGGTAAGCGTTGCTATGTCGAAGGAAACGAGGTTGGGTGGTGAATTACGAAGGGAGGAGGAAAGGGAGAGAGGGGGCTAAAATGAACGCGGGGATGGGTTAAGGGAGAGGAGAGAAATTCATATGAAATGCTAAACACAAACTCAAATATTTATTTTAATGCCCTAGACCTAGAAAGACAAAGAGCAAAATACCTTAAACTAACAATGAATTGACAGAAACAGAAGTCTGGTCTTAGACGCACTGATAGGTTTAACGGATGTGGCTAGAGGCCGCCACTCAGAATTACCACTACTACCTAAGTCATAATAAGGTTATTTACTATGACAGAATAGTCATGAGTAGTTATGGAAATAAAATATGATTATACTGTTGATGGCTGACTATATTCAGTTGGGATATAAACTATTGCTGACAATCTTTGGATCCTTGGCTTTTAAGACGAATTTTTTATGCATATGTTCAACAAAATAGGAAATTGGCTGATTATTATTACCATTCGAAGGGTTGGTACCCTTCACAACCGAAATCAATTTCAGAAGGGGTACATGGTATCCTCATTTCCTTTATCGTCCCAGCACGCTTCATATAAGCCATTTACACGAAGATGGAAAAGCCATCTGTGCAACACGAGACGACCCAGGCAATGCGGGGAGCAATGGTGACATTGCATGAATATGGTGTGCCAATAAGAGAAATATCAAGACGACTAGACGTTCATCGAAGCACTGTGGAACGGTGGATTCATCGGTATGAAGCAGAAAACTCAATCGCTACTTTGCCGAGGTCTGGTCCTCCGCGTTCAACATCTCAAGAGGAAGATGCTGCGATTGTTAATCATGCCACAGAGCATCCGTCTGTTCCAGCGACGCATATTTACAGAGACCTGAACCTTCGTTGTAGCGCAAATACAGTGAACAACAGACTTCACGAAGCAGGGTATTTTTCTCGCCGTCCAGCTATAAAACCTGCATTGACGATTGAGCATAAAGAGGCGCGGATGGGATTTGCCTTGCAATACTTGCCGCAGGAGGAAGAATTCTGGAGAAAAGTTGTGTACTGTGACGAAAAAACATTTTCAACAGATAGTCATGGTTCCCTGCATTGTTGGAGGCAGCGCGGCAAACGCTATGAAGGAAATGTTTTCCCGAGCAAACGTAGTGGTCACATCAATCTCGGTGTGTGGGGCTGGATGTCTGGCTATGGTGTCGGAGAATTGACTCAAGTAGATGGACGCTTTACTGGACAGCAATACTGCCAGATACTGGAAGAAATGCTGCTACCCAGTGTTCGTGCGTATCTGGTTCCAGCACCGGAACCATTTTACTTAATGGAAGATAAGTCCCATTCATAGGAGTAACGTTGAGAGAGCGTGGTACGAAGATCACCCAGAGATTATTAATCTAATTCTGCCACCACGTTCTCCTGATTTGAATCCGATTGAAAACCTTTGGGCAATAATGATTAACGAATGGGAGCAACGAAATGAAAACATTTGAAGCACTTTTAGCTCACACGAGGAATAGTTGGGAGAGCTTACGCCGAACACCAAACATTCCCTACAATCCGGCCTCTTCTATGCCGCAACGATTGCAAGAAATTATTGATGCTGGAGGAAGCTATACGAAATACTGATTTTAAAGCTATGACGTAAATATGTATCGAATATATATTTATGTTAATATAGAATTTTATTATATTTTTGTTTGACATCTATAAAAGTATATATTGTGACCATGAAAGAACTTTACTTATCCTTAGTTAGAATCTTTTCTTGCAATGTCTACGCTCGTGGAGATGATAATATATGCATTGTTGAAACAAACTATGAAAAGGTAATACTTTCAGGAAAAAAATAAAAACTGGCAACATCGAGGTCATCACATGTTTATGGGAATTGTCATATGATATGCTACCAATAAACTCATATATACTACTATATACAGTATACTATACTACGTAATAATTACGATGAACAAATCAAATGCAAATTTCTCTGATTCACGGCCCACCAGTCTTGCTTTAGACTAATGACTTTCATAAGATGGAATAGGTTTAACATAGTCCGTTTAATAGGTGACCACTTAAAACAATGGATAAACTATCTATTAGTGAGACGACCGTGACTTCCTCGAAATGCAAGCGCGTGAGAGGTTCACAGGAATTTGATCATTAGATTCTTCACGTAGGATATGTATCACAAACAACAATATTGACAACAATTCCCAACAATTACTTAATATCAATAATTGCATTTGAGCAAAAAATTTAGACCTGCGTCAAAATAACTTAGGTATCATGCCATGATTTGGGATATTTGCCGAATTAGTCGTTCTCTATAGTCTACAGTATATATTGAGACAGTATAATGTAATGCCCAGCTAATATTATGATGACTAGGATTGCTCCATAACCATCCCAACATCCCGAAACTTGCTCATTCTGCTTCTTAATCATTCGTATTTTAAACACTAAAATGTAGCAGAAGTGACCTAATAATGACGTCATTGATTGGGTTAGAGCAGTTATGTGCACCAATCCGAACACACCTCCGCTGCCATAAGGACCGGCCATTTTATACCTAACAGACTAGCTTGGGACGAGACAGAGGCGTGAGACTTCTTGTAAGCACTGTACATAATAGTAAGCTTAATTAATTAAGAATTACAGGCTTCTTGGGCGAGGCCGAAATAATTTTAAATAATTTTAAGGTTTGCTTTGCTTTGCTTTGTAGGATTAAGTTAATTTTTTTTTTTAAGTGGCAGTCGAAAGATAAATCTTAAAGATACTAGTTAGAATGGGTTTAATTCGGACGTTGTTAGTTTATATGTTGCCGGATAGGATTGTGTGACCTGAAAATAAGCTAAATTGGTAAAATTGAAATGGAAAAATTGTGTTCACAAATTTTTTTTTGATAAATTAATTAATTTTTAAAATTTTTTGTATACTCATTAATTATATATTAACTTATACTTATATATTGATTATATATATAATTATATACATTTATATACTCATTAATTTTTGTAGATAGGCTGATTATTGTTTATTTTTCTCTCTCTCATTTTCAAGACAAATTCCGAATGATGTTTTGTTAGTTAGGCGGTTTAAATTTTTTATTCTGAAATTAAATTTTATTGTTAGGGAGTGTTTTTGTTTAACGTTTTATTTTTGGTATTAAAAATGAAAAATGGTTTTTACGTTCGCGCGTTTGCATAGAAAATGTTAAAAAAAATTGTTTCCCGATCTACTGCAGTTAAATTCGGTTAGGGTTAGGAATATTTTTATAGAGGCTCTCTTACAAACAAAAGCGAACACTCTTTCTTAGGCAGTGATTCTTTTAATTTTTGTTTTGTTTACATAGTAGGTTGCGTGTAATTTTGAGTTCATATTGTCTGTTCTTATTTAAAATAACGATGTAAATTTGTGGTTTCAATTGGAAACGATAAATGGTTGGGATTTTTGTAATTTACAAACCATACTGGGTTGTGTTGCAGGAGAGAGTTGTCTCTCAGATATAATTTGTGAAGTGCGAGTTGCTTCCTATGAAATTTAGCTTTTTCAGGTAGGAATTACTGTATTAAAATAATTTCGGTAGTAATATTTAAAATAAATTTATTTTTATTTTTTAATAACTGTTTTGGAAAATTGTTATTGTTTAAAACTTCAGTCGGGTTTACTAATGCAGTTGAAACATTGGCTCGAGTGTTCACCCGGAAATGGTGCCTTCTTAGATAGCCTGTAACGTTTTTGTAGTGTCTATAGTGTGCCCCCCCCCCCCCCAAAGTGTAAGAGGGGTTTGTGATTTTCAGAGAAGTGATGACATGAAGTTTCTAGGGTTCATTTTTGTCTTTTGTATTTAAATGTATCGATGTGATTTCTGACTAGTTTGAACAATATTTCTTAAATTATAACGGTTACTATGTATGGGCGCTTGTATATTTATACAGTACAATTTTGGTTCGTGCGTTTTATGATTTTTTTTATCTTCTCCGATGTAACTGCCATAAGTGACCTTATTGGTAGTTAGGCTGTGATTAAAATTTTGTAAATTCTGTAAAATCTGTATTAGTTTTTTCCGTGAATTTGGCCAGAGCAAATTTGTAGTTATTGTTTCGAAATGAACTGTCGAGAAAATTCGGTAAATTAAATATGAAATGATAAGCAGTACAGAAAAATGTTTCGAATAACTTTTTTTTATTAAATTTCGAGAGGCTCGATTTGGAGGCAACTAAGTTGGATTCAAATTCCATTTCTGAATTAGTCGACCGGATAGGTGATCGATCACCACTGATGAGAGAGAAGAGAAACCGAATGCGCAGAGATTGGCGCAGGACAGTTTCGATGGTCTACTGGTATTTTTCGAGCAGTAGCTGGTCACGCTGCTCGATGCTTCGCTAAATATGTGTTTTAGCACGCGGTAGGCAAGCCACGAGAGCTTGAACGGGTGTCTAAGGCTGTACTGTCCATACAGACATACAGTAGGTTCGTTGCGAAACGGCCTACGGCAAAGTGATCACTTGATTATTGCCAGTGAGAGAACCTCTCAGCAGGACGTAGGAAGAGCAGCGTTCACCGACAAAAGTTGAGATGAGACAGGCGTTTCTTCATCGACTTCTAGAATTGCAAATTCCGTCCAATTTTGGTGCGTGGTCCCACTTTCAGTATATCTCCCCCCAAGATCCTTTTAGAATTAGACGTCTCTTTTTTTTTTCGCCATTTGGAGAGAGCGGAACCAACCTAAAGCGCGCTGACCGGTTGCATGTTGATGCAATCCCTTGCATTCTAGCTAAGTGAGCAGGAGAGCTGCGATTGAAAATTGAAGTCCGTTGTTATCTGCGGATTGTGATCTAAACAACGTCCAAAAAAATTGATGCACTGATTATTATGAAATGAAATTATAAGTGAAAGGGTGCGATTATTGCCCATAATTGTTTTGTGTTTCGTGGAATAGTATGTGCGCTCTGGTCAGTATTTTATGTAAACTTTTTTTCTTATTTTTCTATGTTGCTCTGATAGTAACTGTATAACTATATAAATAATTGTTTCAGATGTAAAGCGATCTTGGATGAGGAATCGCTGGAATAGATTGTGAACTTAAAATTTGTGTAGCCACTGTACGAAAATTTTCCATTTTTATTGGCACGTTATAGATTCAGTACATGTTGTAAATTTGATTATTAGTGTGAAATGTTATTTTATGCAAACGTTGTGAAAATTATAGTTTGTTTTCGATTTTATATAATGATACAAAATATCTGATGTGTGGAATTTGTCATTCTAATTATTTCTTATCTATCTCTAAACTGAACTTGTTACAGAAAAAAAATGAAAAATAAATAACTTTGTTGAATAAATAAATATTGTTAAACGATATTAATAAGTTTTCCTAGTGAAAAACTTATTTTCAAGGGGGTGATGCGAGTGTAGTGATGTCTAAATTAAGAATATTAATTTTTGCTTAATAAAGATTATAATGTTTAATAATAAATGTAATTACGACAAATTAGTAATGTCTAAATTAAGATAAATGATGGTTTGTTTATCAAAATTATTAAATACGAATGGGCAACGCAAGGAGTCGGCCCGCGAAGGCTGGGTTTCAAAAATTACCCTCCAGTCATTCGGACAGCGCGATTTGTGTAAGATGTAACGATGTAGTCGTAACTGTAAATTATTCTTGTCTCCGACGTAAAATATTATAATTAAATCTCCCACTCGCGTCCCCCCATTTATTAAAAGTCATTTTCGGAATTAAATAAAGTATAAAAAGTGTAATTAGAGTGTTTAATTATCCCCTTCCCCCTTTGCATTAGTCTAACGGTTTTCGACCACGCCTCGGTTCACGCTACCACGCATTATAACGCATTTATACAGTATAGTGAAAACGAGTGTTCAGAGAATGATAAATGGTAGAAGAAAAATGGAATAAAGAGTAGAAAGTAAAGTAAACAATTATAATAATGAATAAGAGCATGATTACTACACTATCTCCTATCCCAAATTTTCCCATAACTTCCTCATATCCAACATTATCACCTCCAATCTTACTGTTGAAGTCACCAATCACCAATATATATATATATATATATATATTTTTTTTTCCTTTTTTGCTTATCTGCCGATTCATACCTAGAGTGGTACATATCTCGGCGAGAAAGAACGTGGGTCGTGTCGCTGGGATGGGAGTATGGGACTGTAGGCCTGTTCAAAAATCAACTTTTTCTTAATTTCATAGGTTTCTGTACATTTTCCCATGCTTTTTGACCTGAAAAAGCCGAAAATCACAACTATTTTGACCTAGGATGTTGGGAAGCATTGCCGCATGGAGCTTTAAATTTTCTGCCTTGAAATCGGCCAAAGCGCCAATTCCGGGGTCCCTTGAATTATGTTTTGCACTTTAACTTTTGATGTAAACAAGATAGAGCAACAAATTAGGTATCAAATGAAAGAGCATAAAATTAATAAATAATAATAATAATAAATAAATAATAATTAATAATAAATAATAATAATTATCTATCATTTTTCAGGAAACAACAGAAACTCAATCAGAATCTAGAAAACCATCTACAAGTTACAACTTCACAATGGGCATTAAGCAAAGAGCTGAGGGAGCTCCGTGGGCGCACAGTTGATATCAGAACCTCCACGTACTGTCCACAGGCAGGTGTCAACTGGGCCATCTACCAGATCTCACTGAAACTTTCCTGGTTGGATACCCTTCAGCTTTTATCAGTGGTTCCCAGCTTCCCACCAACAGACGCGTTCCAGTATTTCCTTAATCTTCAGAATTTACCGGAAAATGCAGGGAGGCCCATGGTTCAAGACCTTGCATATGAAACAGTTGAATCTATCATCCCATTCTGGCAGATGGCTAGGATCAAGACAATGACCAAGTACAACGCAATGAAGCTCTTCATGAAACTACATGAGAAACATCGTGCTCTGGTGAAAAGCAAAGGAAGAGCAAGTAACCCTGGAGGAAAAAGAGGAGCATTTGTGCTGGAATTAGACAGCCTGTTCGATATAGGAGCTCCAGATGCAATCCAGGAAATACAGAACAACAGACTGTTAACCAGAGAAGAAAGATGAGGATATCAGGTTCTACGAAGTCCAAAAGACTGAGAGGAAAGGTCATATGTCTGGTCATGACAAGATTTTTGAGACAAGATCCCTGCAGCAAGCAGCGAGGAATGAAAGACTGCAGCATAGACAAGAACAAGGTAAAACTAATTACTTTGAACGTCACAAAAAGTTTTAAGTTTTACTCCATTGCGATATTTAGCATGTACTTAACAATTACTGTCTTAACATGTTGTACTATTTTACAGCTGCAGCAGAACAAGAGGCAGTTGTTCATGTGGATGACATTACCTGGGGTGACTCAACTGACAACGACGCTAACACAGAGGACATGGATTACCATCAGCCTCGTCCTGGATGTTCTCACCATCAAGACACTGTGACTAGTGTGACTTTGACGTTTCCAAGGAAGGTCATGGAATGTGATGTCATCTGCAATACAGCTGATCGTCTTGGTTTATCAGACAATCAAGTTACTGCCATGGTTTCTGCCACCTTGAAAGCTGGAGGGGCTGATCTGGATAACTTCGTCATCTCAACCTCAACACGTCGCAACAGAATGCTGTCCAGGTATATCAGCCAGAGTCACATGTCCAAGTTTTGTGAAAACCCCCCACAGTACGCTGCCTTACACTGGGATGGAAAGTTGCTCAAAGATGTCTTGGGCAGTGAACCTGGAAGTACCTCAGAGACTTTAGCTGTGCTAGTGTCTGGTCCACCTTCATACACTGAAGGAAAGTTATTGGGAGTACCTGTCATCGACAATTCTTCTGGCACAGCTCAGGCTGAGGCTTCAATGGATTTACTGGAGACATGGGAACTTACGGATAATGTTACTGCCCTTGTTTTTGACACTACATCCAGTAACAGTGGAGTTCACAGAGGAGCTGCCAAACTGCTAGAGAAAATGCTGAACAAAAAGGTGTTTTATCTGGCTTGTCGACATCACATCCTGGAAATCCTAGTAGGAGCAGTTTGGGAGAAGCTGTTTGGGAAGGTGAAGGGGCCAGATAATCCCTGGCTTGAGCATCTGAAGGATGTTTGGACGGACTTGTCCAAGGAAAACCCAAAGATGCTGGCTATCAACAGCAAATGGCTGAAGGAAAAGAAGAACAGTGAAGAAATACTCCAAGACATTCTAACAGCAGAAAGGCTTCCAAGAGCCGACTACAGGGAAATGGCTGAACTGACAGTCATTGTTCTTGGAGGAACGCCTCCTCGAGGTATTCACTGGAGTCGACCAGGCGCCATTCATCAGGCCAGATGGATGGCCAGAAACCTGTACTCCATGAAAATGCTGATGTTTGCAGATCAACTTGAGTACGACGAAGACACTGTATCAAAGCTGGAAAGACTCAACACCTTCCTTGCGCTGTTCTACACTCCTGTATGGATGATGTCAATGTCTGCTGCAGATGCTCCCGTGAATGATCTAAGTCTAATCCAGGACATGTTGAAGTACAAGAAAACTGACCCAGAGCTTGCTGATGCAGTACTTAATAAGATGGAAAACCACAAATGGTACCTGACGCAGGAAGTCGTGCCATTTGCCCTGTTCAGCAGTAGATTGAGTGACACATTGAAGCACGACATTGCTGCCCAGTTACATGCCACTGAGAAGCCAGACAGCTTCAGAACAGGAAAGCCTCTATTCCAGAGAGTCACCGCTAAGACCACCCTGGTTGATCTCATTGGCCCAGAATCACATTTCCTGCTGGACACACTGAACATTGGATCCGAGTGGCTTCTGGAACCTGTCACGTTTGGCCACAGAATGAGGACTACAGAAAAGCGTTGGACTATGTTAAGAATTGAAAGCGGTGAATGACATTGCTGAACGTGGTGTCAAGATGATGAGCGACTTTGCAAATGTCATAACAACAGATGCCAAGCAAAGGGACTATCTCCTTCAAGCTGTGGAGTTCAACAGACGCCGCTTTGACAGCTTCAAGAAACAAAACTCTCAACAACTGACTGTGTAAATGTCATTATGAAATTAATCATCATGTAATGCTTTCACTTCTTGATCGATTAGACTTGTGACAAAATGTTAATCTCAAATTTGTGTCATGAATAAGGCGCCTTGTCTGCCTTGAGTGTGAGAAAACGAATTTTGTGATATTTCTGAAATCTTTGTATGTACCAATGTGCCATTTCTTGTTCCAAGACTATCATAATTGTATAAGTTAGAAAGAGGATTAAAAACACTTTAATTTGGTGCCTATTTTGTTGCTCTATCTTGTTTAGATAAAAAGTTATAGTGCAAAACATGATTCAAGGGACCCTGGAACTGGTGCTTTTGGCCGATTTCAAGGCAGAAAACTTAAAGCTCCATGCGGCAATGCTTCCCAACAACCTAGGTCAAAATGGTTGTGATTTTCGGCCTTTTCAGGTCAAAAAGCATGGGAAAAAGTACAGAAACCTATGAAAATAAGAAAAAGTTGATTTTTGAACAGGGCTAATGGGACTGGGAGAGGAGGGGGTGAGAAGGTTCAGTTATTGAATATGTGGGAGGATATGGATTTAGATGTGGTAAGCAGTTGAGAGTGGGTGAGTTACGAGAAAATCGCTTCCGTTGAAAAGTGGGGGCATTCGGGCATTCGACCAGGAGGGGGACGACGGTGATGGGGATATGGCAGGTGGGGCAGAGCGGGGCTGGCAATTTAGCCATAAGGTGACCGTGTGTGTTTCGTGTGTCCTAGGCGGAGACGGGCTAGAATTACTTCTTTATGACGGGACCTATGGAACGAGGAGGCCCAATATCCAAGTTGTGGTTTGATCCGATGAAGTTTGTTTGTGGCCTGGTCCCATTCCCGTTGCCAGATGGAACGTAAGTGGGAGCGGAGTCGGGAAGAAATCAGTGGAAGGGAGGGCTGGGTGGAAACTGGCAATGAGCCGGGACACAGCAGAAGGCGACCGTTTTGTGTTGGGATGCCGTTAAGGATGGGAGGTTTGTTGGATGGTGCGGACGAGTGGGTGAGAGGGGTTAAATTTTTCAAGGGAGAGCAGTGCGCTTTGAGAATCTGAGTAGATGACAGGAGCTGGCGGAATGGGTGCTTATGATGTTGACGGCTTCCAGAATAGCAAAGAGTTCTGCTGAAGACAGAGGCCTCGAGGGGAAGGTGGACGGCTCTACAGAGCGATTGGGTCATCAGTATCAGCGATGAGGCAGCCGTACCAACCTCCGATCGGGAACCATCCGTATAGATGGGGACTGTTCGGGTGTCGGGTTACGTGTTCCTGGAAGTGACTTGTATACTGTAGCGGTCGTGGTAGTTTTTGGCAGGGCACACAATCCCTGCAAAATTTGATAGGGGTGAGGAGCCAGGGAGGGTGGATATGATATGAGATGGGGTGACTGAAGGAGGGAGCATGTTGGAAAGGTCCAGGAAAGAGCGCACCGCTTCAGTGAAGTGCCAGCTCTGAAATTGCTGCGCACAGAAGTGACGAGGGTAGCCTCTGCGCGCGAAAGTAGGTCCTCATGAGGAGAAGACCCGGTCGGTGGGTGAGAGGGAGGTAGTTACATTCTGCTTGGAGGCTGGAAGCTGGGGATGAGCGGAAGACACTGGTGGAAAGGCGGAGGCCCCTATTAAGTACCGGGTCCAAAATTGGGAGGGAGGTGCTGGAGGCAGATGCGTATACAACACTTCCATAATCCAGCTTTGAGTGGACCATGGACGTGGTGTAAAGACGTTGGAGTGTGTGTTTCAGGTGCCTGAGGTGGGGAACCCAGTTGAACCGTCGATCAAAGGTCATGCCCAGGAACCGCGCGGTGAGCACCCCTTCGAGGAGCTCGCAGTATAACGTGAACGAGGCGGCAAGAATGGCTGTGGATCTTCTGCTGAAGATCATGCTTTTGGTTTTGGAGGTGAACAGGCGGAAACCAACTGATGTCGTTCACCTCTCCACCCGATGGATGGCGAGCTGAATTTGTCGTTGGACGACGGGCAGTTCCCGCCCCGCGAACCATATCGCAAGGTCGTCCACGTAGATGGAGGAAAGGAAGGTGGGTGGAAGGGATTTTGCTATTGTGTTCATTACGATTGAAAAGCATATGACACTAAGGACGTTTCCCTGTGTGACCCCGTCCTTTTACTCAAAGATGTCTGAGGACTGAGCCCAGCCGTAGGTGAAAGGTCCGGGAGGAGAGGAAGCCCTTGATGAAGGTAGGCAGGGCTCCGACGAAACAAATTTTGTAGCTGACTGAGAATTATACGTCGGTGGGTGGCGTTGTAGGCCTTCTGGATGTCGAGGAAAGTGGACAGTACAAACTGCCCCCTACTGAAGACGTTTTGTATATCTCGGCTGAAGAGCAGGAGGGAATCTGTAGTGGAACGAAACTGTCTAAAGCCAGACTGGGTAGCCGGGAGGGAGTCGTTGTTTTCAAGGTGAAAGGAGAGTCGCGCGGCGATTATTTTTTCAAAGATTTTGCAGGCGCAGCATGTTAATGCGATTGGTCTATAATTAGTGGGGTCGAGGGGGTCTTTGCCGGGTTTGGGGATAGGCATTACATAAGCCTCTTTCCACCGGGGGGGGGGGGTGAAGCGCCCTCGATCCATATACGGTTGTGTATATGTGTTGTATCATACAGTAGGGGATGCCGTCCGGGCCAGGAGCGGGAGACCGTCTAGAGGCCAGTGCCGCCTGTAGCTCTCGCATGGTGAACAGCCGATTGTAGGGGTTGTCGAGGAATGGTGAGCAGCTCTGGTTAGGGGCCGGAGTGTGGGGGCTGTCTGTGGAGGAGACGACAGCAAAAGTAGATGCTAGAAGATTCGCCACCGACCTAGGTTCATAGAGAAGTATGTCATTAGTTCGGAGGACCGGGGGTCGGGAGGGGGCATGGCGTGGAGGTGATACCTGACACAAAGGTACGCTAGGAAGCTCGGCGCGCTTTCTTCATCGCACCGCAAGCAACGGCTCTGGCCCGCAGTATCTCCATGCGATGGGTAGGGGTTCGCGTACGATAAAATCGTTGGGTAGCCCTCTTCTTGGCTCGAATGGCCTCCGCGCACTCTGGGTCCACCAGGGTATTCGTCGGGCTCGGAGGTCGGCAGAAGATCGTGGGACGCTGGCGCTTGCTGCTGCAACAACAGTCGCCCCAAATTACGCAATCGTTCATCGGAGGATAGAAAGTGGGCCGTCGTACAACGTGTGGAAGTGTTGTTCCGGAAAAGGGGCCAATTAGCTCTGGCTGTTATCCACTTCTCCAGTACCCGAACAGTCTGGTTGTGCAGATTTAGTGTGAGGCAGACAGAGAAGTGGTCACTGCCGTAGTCGTCCCAAAGCACTTGCCAGGTGAAGTCTAGGAGGCCGTCCGTTGAGATGAATGACAGCTCTATACAGGACGGGGTGCATCTGGTGGCGTGGTAGTGTGTGGGAGAGCCATCGTTGAGGAACTCGAAGGAGAGTTCAGCCATGAGTTCAGGGTCGGAGCTACGGAAGTTGAGGTCGTATCTCCTCACAGGGGCTGGCGACTACTGAAATCGCCCAAGAGTAGGACTTGGAGAGTTCTTGAACAACCTCAACCAGATCATCGCGGGAGACTTGGGAGTGAGGGGAGAGGTAGATCGAGCAGACTGTGTATTATTTGTCCTGCAAAATCCTGGCAGCAACCACCTGTAACGGGTATCTGATAGGGAGGTTGTGAAAGGGGACTGTGCCGTGGACGAGGATGGCAGCCCCCCCCCCTGTGTGCAGGTAGGAGACGGGGAGGTAGTGCTAGCATATCAGGTGGGGCAGGGCATTGGTCTGGTCCCCAAGATTAGCTCCTGGAGACAGACACATACCGGGCGAGCAGAGGCAATCAGGGAATTTAGGCCTTCGTAATTCGCGAAGATTCCCCTGCAGTTCCATTGTAGGATCATCGATTTTGGAGGGTCCATTGTTTGCCGAGGCAAAACGTGGAGAGGGTGAAGGTACTAGGGAGTTGGATTGTGGATAGAGAGATAGGTTCATGATGGCGGAGGGTAAGTCGGGGGCATGTCTGGTTACTTGCCGTTCATCAAAGAAGGAATCGGCTGACCTGCCAATCCCAGCAGGGACTGTGGGGCCGAATCGACCGAACGGGACCGGAGGCGTGGATCGCGGCAGCTCGGGGACCGTAGCGGGCTCAGATGGCGAGGAGTCTCTAGGCAGGGTTCAGTGGTCAGGCAAGGGGGAAGGGCTCCGTTGTCCATATTGGCACCTCCCTTCTGTTTGTGGTCTCCCGGCATACCTGGGGTGACGACAGGGGGTACCAGTAAAACCGGGAGGGTGGGGGAGAGGACAAAGTCAGGGTGGCCGATGAGGGAAGGGCCGGAGGTATGAGAGGGGCCGGTTCAGTCGGGGTACAGGGAGATGAACCAGGGTGTTCCCGTGGTGGGATGGAGAATATGCTACCAGGGGTAAGGGTAGATCCATGAGTCTCGAGGGTGCGGCCGAGGTTATCCTGGTCACACCATGTAGGCGTGCCAGTGCCGAGCCGCGTCCACTGGATCCTCAGATGTGGGATCATTTACCCCGTGTCTCGCCCTAGGTGGTGGCTCGTGTAAGTCAGCTACAACTGTCAACATCTGCAAGGGTGAGTGAGAGGGTCATCTTAGGCGGGGTAATGGGTGTAGGAGCTCGAGTTCTTTTTTTAGATTTAGGAGAAGAGGGGAGGCTTGTTGGATGGTCGGTGAGTCTGGAGACTCATTCCGCCGTCTCCGCCTCGTTGATTTACCCCGGGCGCTAGGTGTGGGTGTGTTCTCAGAGTGCAATGAGAGCCAGGCTCTTGGGGGACGGTAACCGAGATTCCCGATTTCAGAGTTCTGGGAAGTTTGTAACTTTGGAGATGCTGGGGAGGCATGGTACGGGGACAGGAGGTCGCGGTCGACGCGCGGTCTCCCATGCCCCACACAATACGACCGGGAGGGGCTAGGGTGTTGAAAGTGAGTTGGAGGCGCGGGGTGGGAGAGGAGGTACCTCCTTGAGGAGACGTGAATCAATGAACCTTAATAATACCCTGGGGTGTGAGGTCTTCTAATAACTCATTCTCTGCTATCAACAATAAACGGGTAGCGAAGATAGCGCCCTGACTCTGGTTCAGGTGAGGGTGTGGGAAAACGGCCACCGAACATCCGAGGACCTCTGTGAGGGAGAGTAGGGCATTCGTTTCTGCCGCTGATCGCGATTTTATGAGGAGGGTACCATCCTTCTGTGGTCGGACGTCGTAACGGCTAGAGTTGCTGCGCGTGCGGATCGCCTGAAATATTTTTTCAGAGTTGGACGGTTGGGACCCAGAAGTAGGGTGAATAACTAAAAATTTGTGAATACTGGGTAGGAATAGGGAAGCTGTTGATTCGAGGTGGACTGGAGCATCTAGGGGTCGATAGGACGGACGTGAGCGCCGACTTCCCTCTCCGTTGCAGGGCTCTCTCCGTGGAGAGGCGGGTCGATGGTGGGTGAGAGGGGCATACGAAGAGAGCGAGAGGTCTGGTTTTGGGGGCGAGTCTTTCGTGAAACATGTTGGCTTGCTCGTAGCCGGCTGAGGAAAGCTGGAGTGGGACCCCTGCTCCAGAGGAGGTGTGTCCAAAGACATGTTCGAGGCTCAGGTTGCGGTCGGTAACGAGGGAGGAGAATGCGAGTGTTCCGCAGTCAGAGGAGGTGCGACCCCCTCAAGAGGTGGTCTTCCAGTGGTAGAGAATTCAAGGGCCTGGTCTCTCACAACCCGAGTTCTAGGACAAGAAGGAGAAGTATCCATACGCTCAGAGCTGGGCAATAAATACATTGAATGTATTTAAATACTAAATACTAAATACATGGGAGAAATGTATTTAAATACTAAATACTAAATACATTTTACGAATGTATTTAGATACTAAATACAAAATACATCAATTGTATTTAAATACATTTGTAAATACATTTTAAATACATACAAATTTGCTTGTTGAAGCCATGACACGCACACGATAAAGAAATTAACCGCTTTCGACTAAGAGTGGCACACAACTGATTGAACTGACACGTTGAAACATGAACCATGCTGTACTACACTGTCAACGCGTCGTACTGTGCTAGTACAGAACGTGTATTAAACCAGTAAAAGTATTTACATTTTTATATTTTGAGTATTTAAATACTATATTTAAATACATGAAAAACAATGTATTTATAAATACAGTTCTAAATACACAAATGTATTTAAATACTGCCCAGCTCTGCATACGCTAATAGTTAGAGAAAGAGGACCCAGGGGACGCGAGAAACTGCCTACCCGTGAGAAAGGGAGACCGAGTGCAAACTGCAGGGGGCAGGGAACCTCGTCCCCAAGGGACACACGTCGGTTTAAAAACGGAGTCCAGTGATGCGAACGTTTGCCCCCAAACGGCGCAAAGACCCCGACCAGCCAACACAGTGACGCCCTCAGGGTGTCATCTCCAGAGGACAGCTCTGGAGACCCGTACTGGGAGCCAAAGACTTTCGTGGCTCTTAGCCCGGTGTCCCCAGTAGCCTGTCCGGCATGGGTGACCCTTCCTGGGGCTAAGCCCCGCCAACGTAGCCCACCGGGTCAACACAGGAGCCCACCCTCTACGGCAAGGTGGCCACCGGCAAGGGTGTGTATATATGTGTGTGTGTGTGTATATATATATATATATATATATATATATATACACACGAAAGGCCTTGGAATCGTTTTTCTTTTTCCTTGTGGGTTTGCAGCATATATATATATATATATATATATATATATATATATATATAACTGCAATGACCACGCAGTATATAAATGAATAGAAACGACATAAGTGTTAAGGAACGTTTCTGCACACGAGGAGGAGAGATAACGAATAAATGAAAAATGAGGCGAACCGCCCGGGAATCGAACCCAGGGCTTTCCAATTGCCGGTTGGACGCGCTACCATTATGCTACGGACCTCGCTTAATCACAAATCGAAATTCTCCCACATAGGGCAGAAACCAATGCCCTGAGAGGGCACCCTCGCAAATCGTGAATATGCGCATATAACTGCAATGACCACGCAGTATATAAATGAATAGAAACGACATAAGTGTTAAGGAACGTTTCTTTCATTGCAGTTATATGCGCATATTCACGATTTGCGAGGGTGCCCTCTCAGGGCATTGGTTTCTGCCCTATGTGGGAGAATTTCGATTTGTGATTAAGCGAGGTCCGTAGCATAATGGTAGCGCGTCCAACCGGCAATTGGAAGGCCCTGGGTTCGATTCCCGGGCGGTTCGCTTCATTTTTCATTATCTCTCCTCCTCGTGTGCAGAAACGTTCCTTAACACTTATGTCGTTTCTATTCATTTATATACTGCGTGGTCATTGCAGTTATATGCGCATATTCACGATTTGCGAGGGTGCCCTCTCAGGGCATTGGTTTCTGCCCTATGTGGGAGAATTTCGATTTGTGATTAAGCGAGGACCGTAGCATAATGGTAGCGCGTCCAACCGGCAATTGGAAGGCCCTGGGTTCGATTCCCGGGCGGTTCGCCTCATTTTTCATTTATTCGTTATCTCTCCTCCTCGTGTGCAGAAACGTTCCTTAACACTTATGTCGTTTCTATTCATTTATATACTGCGTGGTCATTGCAGTTATATGCGCATATTCACGATTTGCGAGGGTGCCCTCTCAGGGCATTGGTTTCTGCCCTATGTGGGAGAATTTCGATTTGTGATTAAGCGAGGTCCGTAGCATAATGGTAGCGCGTCCAACCGGCAATTTGAAGGCCCTGGGTTCGATTCCCGGGCAGTTCGCCTCATTTTTCATTTATTCGTTATCTCTCCTCCTCGTGTGCAGAAACGTTCCTTAACACTTATGTCGTTTCTATTCATATATATATATATATATATATATATATATATATATATATATATATATATATATATCTATATATATATATATATATAATATTTGTATTTGTTGAGGTATATTCTTATTTTTTATCTTTCTTCTTAACTCTATGATTAACACTTGACGTCTCAAAATACAATAAACAGCAACTGTGTCACTGGATACCTTCTTAAACCAGCGACACAGTAACGGAAACATCTATTTTAAACTTAAATATAAGAAGCCTCGCAAATCACTTTGATAAGTTGACGATGAATCTAAAATTGTTACAATAAAATTCACACGTATCGTATTGACCGAGACCTGGTTAAACGAAAATACTAACTCATTTTTTTAATATACTGGGCTGCACGAGCCACCACATATGTAGAAATAATAACAGAGGCAGCGGAGTAAACATTTATATAGATACTAATCATAATAGTAAGAGTATTGAGCAATTGACAGGGGTAAGTAATCATTTTGAAACTGTCGCAATTGAGGCGTATATGAAAAATATTTCCTATTCAATATTAGGCATCTACTGATCACCAAATGGTGACGTGCCATCGTTTATTGCGAGCATAGATAAAACTTTAACTTTCATCACATCAACAATAACTGCATCATTGCGGGAGATCTAAACATCGATCTCGCTAAAATAAACTCTAACAATAATGCTAATTTCGTCTACAATCTCGTTACCGCAAATGGCTTTAATTTAACTATAACTAAGCCAACAACACTACTTCACACTAAAACTCCACTTTATTAAACCAAATCTGGGTGTGATCTCCCCTTAACTGTACATCAGGGGTCGATGTACGCATTACGGACCATCTGCCCACATATACAATGCTAATTAGCCATTTACAAATACGGGAGAGAATAAAAATTTACTATAGACTCTACAGTCTACACCTATAATAATACTGTAAATTAAAATTTATCAGAGAGATATCAAGTTTCGACTGGTCGAGAATAACTGAAAGCAACTGTGAAATAGAAACAAAATTTCAAACATTCTCAAACACACTAATAGATATATTTAGTACTAATTTTCCTATAAAGTCGAAACTCGTATCAAAAAAGAACTATAACAGCCAGTGGATCACTCCAGCCCTCATTGTAAGCATAAACCATAAACATTCTCTCTATAAACTATGAAAGAATGATAATATCAATGAACAAACATATAAAAATTATTGTAACAGACTAAATTCGTTCATAAAAACCGCAAAAGCGGACCATTATTTTTCTAAAATT
Organism: Bathynomus jamesi; assembly: GCA_023014485.1. Classification (NCBI taxonomy): domain Eukaryota; kingdom Metazoa; phylum Arthropoda; class Malacostraca; order Isopoda; family Cirolanidae; genus Bathynomus; species Bathynomus jamesi. The sequence goes on along the minus strand of JAJOZX010000652.1, from coordinate 658,909 downwards.
ACCGAACAAAAATCTAATCCGAAAGGATTATGGAATACTTTAAAGGTCCTAGTTAACGTCAAAAAAGAAGACAAATTCCGTAACTTCGTTAACACAGGATGGAATTTCCTCCAGTGATCCCAAAGACATGGCCAATTTATTAAACAATTTCTTTTCGAAAATAGGAAGCAATACGGCAGCTGCCATTCCAGAATCAAACAGTCACTACCAACAACATATGCCACAACCAGTGGCGTGTACTCCTAAGACGCAAGGTAAGCATTGCTTACCCTATAAAAATTATTCCCTTCCAAATTAAAATATCTTTGTTTAGTTCACATATTATTTATTTTAATTGTATATAGAGCATTCTGCATTTTTTTTATTTAAGTCTCAGTGAATTTATACCTGCTGTAATTGGAGTCCAGACTTTTGAAACTTGCAAGACGGGCGTTTACCGCTTGAAAATCTGTCCCTCAAATACGCAACATTCAATTTGCAGTAACCTCGTTCCGCCTCTTGCAGAATAAAATGATATGCCACTGCCAGACGCAAGATGAAAACTATTAATTTAACTTATGTTACTCCCCTTTTTTCCCAAAGCCATGTAAATAAGATATGCTGTGGAAAGCATTCTGATGCTAGAATGTCCCCTCAATAATATTTGTTGTTAAATTGGAAGGGAATAATTTTTATAGGGTAAGCAATGCTTACCTTGCGTCTTAGGAGTACACGCCACTGGCCACAACCCACACCAAATACTTTCTTCTTTGAACTAATTCTGCCAAACGAAACATCAGCTACATTAAAAAACTTAAAAAATAAAAGCGCTGATATCAGTTTAATTCCAGTTAAAATATATAAACTAATATCAGATGATATAAAAACCCCATTCACAAGACTTATGAATGAGTCAATAGTACAAGGTGTATTCCCTGATCACCTGAAGATTGCCAGGGTTTGTCCAGTATTCAAATCAGGCAGCCCTGATTCTCCATCCAATTACCGACCAATGTCCATCTTACCAACTCTGAGTAAAGTATTTGAAAGAATCGTATACAATAGACTAATCAAATTCTTAGCTAAATACGACATCCTAACAAAAACACAATTTGGGTTTAGAGAAGGCCACACCACAGAAGACACCATTAACATGCTATTAGAAAATATCTATGAAAACCTAAACTACAAAAAAACACACAATCTTAGTTTTCTTTGACCTGTCGAAAGCCTTTGATACGCTCTCACATGATATCTTACGAGACAAATTAAACACATATGGCACAAGGGGAAATATGCTACATTGGTTCAAGTCATATCTCTCTAATCGTCATCAGTATGTTAAAGTAAATAACATTTCATCAGAATATGCTATATTGGAAAATGGGGTTCCACAAGGATCAATCCTTGGACCCTTACTCTTCTTAATGCATGTAAATGACTTTTATCGATCAACAACATTAGACTGTATTCAATATGCAGATGATACAACACTCACTTCTACACACCACGATATCAATTACCTAATGAACGAAGTGAACAGGCAATTAAATCGTCTATAAATGGATGTGTGCAAATAAGCTTTTACTAAACTTGACAAAATCATCATGTATGATCGTAATTAAAAAAACTACAATCGTGCACACACCATTAATAAATGAAAACACTCCTCTTGCAAAAGTAAATAAAGTTGAAGTTATTATACTATATGCAAAATTCACAATCTTAATTAAATGGGTGCAATCATAAACCATATAAATTAGATGTTAAAAGTTTCCAATATATGATGCCATTGTTATAATATGCCTAACTCATCTGTATCTTTGTAACTTTAAGATTGTATCATGATTTGTATTGTTCACTATTTTTCTTTTCTATTAATTCTACAGGGTGGGCCGTAAGTTTCCATACATAGGAAAATTTAAATTATGGTCTTCACGTGCGTCGGTATTTGGATCAGCAGTTTCCGGATGCTTGGATTGGTCGGCGTGGTCCTGTGGAGTGGCCTCCCAGATCCCCAGATCTCACCCCCCTTGATTTCTATCTTTGGGGGCACTTGAAGGCCATGGTGTATCAGGAAAAGATACGAGACATAAATCATCTAAAGGAACGTATCACCAACGCCATTACAAGCATAACGTCAACTGTGCTAATGCGTGTTCATCAACAGTGGGGAACACGTATTGAAATGTGTTTTCAAAACAATGGCAACCATGTAGAGCATATTATATAAATAAAAATGGTTGTCCATAAAAAAATGTTTATTTTTCCTATGTATGTAAACTTACGGCCCACCCTGTATTATCATTTTCTATTATTTCAAAGATTATTTCAATTTTCATTTGTTATGACAGAGTTAACTAAATGCAACATTATTTTATTTTCCACAAATTCTACTTATATTTGACATTTTCCTAAGTAAAAACAGAAATGAATCTCAAAGACTTTTGCCGAAAAGCTCTCATGCTTCCCAACGGTATAGTCAGATAAGAATACTGTAATTAAACTACAAAAACTAAACGTTAATCCCAACATTGTGTAAACTAGTATGGATGCAATGTATATCTTATGTAATGTGTTCTTTCTAAATAAAGCTTATTATTATTATTATTATTTTAGTTCTCTTATTCATCTTACGAAAGGAAATAGAGGGGAGGAATGGAGAAAAACTAAAAAGACCAGAAGATACAAGGAAGAGATGGATTGAGTATATTGAAGAACTGTATGATAAAGAGAACAAACCTAATAACATCAAAATGAAGGAAGCAGTTGAGGTGGAAGTAGATTGTATGGGACCGGAGATATTGGAAAGAGAAGTAGAGATGGCTTTAAGAGACCTAAGAAATGACAAGGCCCCAGGACCAGATGATGTACAGCAGAACTTCTGAAAAGTCTTGAGGGTGATGCTAGAGCGGAGGTGAATGTATTGTGCAGAAACATGTATGAAAGTGGAGACTGGCCTGCTGACTTCATGAGAGTCTCTATGATTACTATCCCCAAGAAACCGAGAGCCACAAAGTGTTCAGAATTTCGAACCATAACGAAGAGCTGAGCAGTACATTGGTGAGGATCAGTTTGGATTTAGGTCAAAATGCGGAACAAGAGAAGCTATTGGTATTATAAGAATGATGGGAGATAGAGTGCTGGAACATGATCAGGAAATGTTTGTTTGTTTTATTGACTGAAAAAGCTTTTGACAGAGTCCAATGAAGGAAACTAATGGAAATATTGAAGAATATTAATGTTGACTGGAGGAACCGTAGGCTGATAAAAAAATTATATCTTGGTCAGACTGTGAATGTTAGAGTTGCAGGAGGAGAATCGGAGCCTGGATTGGTAGTTAGGAGAGGGGTCAGGCAAGGATGCTCCCTGTCCCCCATGTTATTTAATATCTATGCGGAAGCAATGATAATAGAAGCACTCAGATCTGGAAGAGGGAATCAGAGTGGGAGGTAAATTGGTCAAATCTGTAAGGTTTGCAGATGACAAGGCATTTGTTTGTAGTATTGAGGAAGGACTGCAAAGAATGGTCAATAGTTTGACAACAACGGCGGAAGAATTTGGAATGAGAATTAATGAGACCAAGACAAAGGTAATGAAAATTGCAAGGAGGAAAGGAGCAAAAATTAAGTTAACGATAGGAAATCGGACCTTAGAAGAAGCTGAGCAGTTTAACTATCTGGGAAGTTTATTAACCAACAATGGAGATTGCAATAAGGAAGTAAGAACTAGAATTGGTATGGGTAAGGTAGCTTTTGCGAGACAGAAAAGACTACTTACAGGTAAACTCAACTTGAAGCTGAAGCAAAGGTTAGTAAAAAGTTTGATATGAAGTGTGGTACTGTATGGAGCAGAAACATGGACACTGAAAACAACTGAAAAGAAACTCCTGGAAAGTTTTGAAATGTGGATTTGGAGAAGAATGCTAAAGATAAGCTGGAGGGAACACCAAAGTGATGAGGAAGTACTGCAACAAGTGAGGGAGGAAAGAAGACTCATTAAGGTGATAATAGAAAGACAGAAGAAATGGATCGGACATGTATTGAGAAGAGAAGGATTGTTGAAGGTGGTGATAGAGGGTAGATATGAAGGTAGAAGGTAGAAGGCCGAGGGAAAGGAAAAGGAAAGCAGTGCTGGATGATTTGAAGGCAGGCAGGAGCTACCATGAGATGAAAAGGATAGCCCAGGATAGAACACTTTGGCGCAGGTCCGGATTAAGGCCAACTGATGCCATGGTTCCCCCTCGACCCTTCCATTGTCTAACTGACAAGACATTAAGACTCAATAAGTGCTGAATGTGAAATAATAGATTAAAAATTCAGTTTTCTTCCAGGCCATCCCCCAGGCCAGACCCCACAACTATATTAAATATAACCTGTTTTTTAATTTTATTTATTTAACACTAAATAGCAGTAAGCAATATAAGCAAATTGTTTACTTATAACTAGGGCAACAGGAAAAATGCAAATTTTCAACACTTTTTTATTCATTTTTTTAAAACTGTTATAAGGGAAAAATGCAAATACAAAAATTTATTGAAAACGATTCTTTCTACAGAAATCAATGTTGGTGGTCAATTTTTGAAAAAAGAAATTCTAATGAAGAAATATCATTATTTGTACGAAACAAAACATCTTTTATTCCATTGCTTTCTAACCTTGAAGATACATAGCATTTCAACATACATGGATCAAAAGATGCAAAATAATGCTTATTGTTGCCTACTTATAACTTTATTTATACTTTAAAAAGTTTTCTCTGTGGTGCCCCCTTCCCTTGGTGCCCTAAGCACGTGCTTATTTTGCTTAATGGTTAATCCAGGCCTGCTTTGGCGGGACACACGAGTTGGACCTGCCTGATAGGCAGAACACGATGGATGGGTGGGTGGGTGGATGGATGGATGGATGCGCATAACATTAGGAACATAAACATCCCATTTCGAAACGACTCACTTGTCAAAGGTATTACAGTGCTTCTCCATGTCTGGGTCGTAGACGAAACTCATACTGTTCGGAGCCATTTCCAGACACGTTTCTGTAAGAGAGCACAAATTGTAATTTTAAGCAGTATGGCATGATAGGGGTGTTATGAAATATGATGAGCCCACAACTCGTGTGCCAAACCCAGTGAATTTTTTAAGTTTCCCAACTAACTTTCCCAATTAAATGTCCCTGTCCCACGAACTGAACTTTTACTGAGTATGCTAAACTATAAAAACTAAGAAACGTGAAACCGGTGGGCACTTTAAGTGAATTAATTGTTTTTGCAATCCTATTTCGTGTTCCAGTATGTAGAAAAATAAATACTTTTAAGTGATAAAAAGTCCTTAAACCATTTGGTAATAATGTGGTCAGTAAGACTACAAAAATTTACTGTAACCAATGCACTCAATAAGTCGTCCAACTTTGGGTTAAAAAACTACAAATACTTCCCATACTCACCAGCCCAAGTGCGTGGCGCAAATTCACACACATACTTATATAAAAGAAATGAAGCTAAATGTAATAATAATAATAATAATAATAATTAGGGACTTCTCCAAAATTCTAACGATATTCCTAGAGTATCCAGAAATAGATTTACAATTTTGTAGAGGTTCCTAAAACTATATAAAATTAGAAGCTGATCATGGACCTCTAAATAATACTAATAATAAAAATAACGTTGTTCTTGTACCTTTTTGAAGTCTTTTCAGTTCCTGTCTGAATTTCTCTCTGTCTTCTTCCGGGTATTTTGGATAAATGGTTCCCTGCGGCAAGGGAGGTGAAGGCTCCTCAAACACAACTTTCGGAGTAAACTTCGGTAAAGATTCGAATTCGAGCTCAACTGACTGAAGAGAAGATTCTTTCGATCTCATTTGCGAGAAGTTTAAGTCATCACGTGACTCATCCGAGTCGTTGTGAGTCGTCTGAAATCTAAGGCACTTCCAGAATGACCGGTGAGTGAAGATCACGTTTAGAACTGTATCGCGCATGCTACGAGAAAGAGGATCAAAATAGTGACATCAGTTCTCCTTGAGCTACTTCTACTATTTTCGCAACAATCAAATTTAAAAAGTTAAAGATACATCCAGGAAGCTAATTTTTACCCTATGTAGGGACAAGTGTGCCCCAAAAGTCACCTGAGCCAGAGTAGAAACAGGGTAAGTGACTGATTCATGGCAGCGCCTGGGAGCGAACCAGAGCCTTGCTGTTCACAGTTCACCACCGTAACTAGGGCGCTCAGCAATCAAATTTCCCTTAAAATTTTATGTTACGTTAAATACAATATTTGAAAAAAAAAAGTAATGTGAAGAGTTACCTCTGACAAGGAGATTCAATGGCATCTATAAGCCGAGGGCAAGGCCGACCCATAAGAGTCCTTAGGGTATGCATGGACGATTCTGATAAAGATTCAGGGCAGTATCCCCCCTACAAAATAATTAAAATTAATCAGTATCACTTACGTAATTCATACGTTAAGGGGTATAAGAGGTACCCCCTATCTTTTCTGTATAAACATGGATGACTTTACTTATGAACTAAAATTTGCATGTACCGGTTGTGTCACTGGAAAGGAAAAAATTAATCAATTAATATATGCTGATGACCTTGTTCTTCTGTTACCCTCTCCTCATGGTCTGAGAATAGTATTTGAGATATGTGAACAATATGGTATAGAAAATGACATCCTCGATCAAGGGGCAAAGAGCTGTGTTCTGATTTTTAGGCGTAATCAACTGAAACACGTATTGTGTGGGTCATTTGAAATGAATGGTCAGGCAATACCTGTCAAAGACACGTGTAAATACTTAGGTCATGTAATTACTCAAGAGCTACGAGATGAGCTTTGTATTGAGAAGCAACGTAAAAAGCTGTAAATGAGTAAGGGAAGGTGGGTCAACTCGGAACACCTCCTCTACAGCCTAAACTAGTGCTGCCACCTAGCTTTAATCTATCTCTGTCGGTGCCGACACTGATCAGTGGCCTTGAGACAGTGGTACGGGGCGGGTTGCGCCACGCAGCTCCGCAAAAATTAGAAAGTCTCATTTTTTTCTCCATTTGGTCTATTATCAGCGAATTTTTCCTTGATTCATAATTCCAAAGCTGTAAGAACTTATTTTGTTGCTTTTTGTGTGTAGGCTACTTATGGGTCAGTGTCTGATTTTCACGTATCGTCGTGTCTGAAATTTCATCAGTGACCGCGTGGTACTGAAATTTGGGAAAAGGGGCAAAAAAGAACCCCAGGTTCCGAGTTGCCCCACTATTTTTTTAACCAAAAAATTGCAACGGCTTTCTCAAATTCCAGTTTCACCTAATGCAAAGCTAGAACGCTATAAAAAGTGATACAGAATGGAAGACAGAAGGTGAAGATAAATGTTTTTGTATTTAACAGGTGAAATACTCGTCCTATATGCCTACAAAATTGTGATTTCCTTACGGGTTCTGCGTTCCCCACCTTCGTCTATACAGGGTAACAGGCTCGTAAGGAAATGTGGTGTGTTCAGAATCAGTCAAAACTTCTTTTTTCAGAATTTACTGTACTGCATCGTATGCATCCCATCTATGGTGGAACTATACAAAAACTGCTATGAATAAACTCTGTTCCTTATAATAATATTTTCCGTATGCTGTGTAGGGAACCAAAATGATGCAGTGCCAATTTTATGTTTAAGAATCTTCCTATTAAAGAGAGATTCAAAAACTTTAGAAAGACAAGAAATCAAAGCAATTGGACAATAGTTGGAGGGTTGAGAGCGGTCACCCTTCTTTGGGACAGGCTGAATGAAAGCAGACTTTCAGCAGAAAGGAACAGTACCAGATGAAATTACAAAGACGAAGGATTTTTCCTGGGCAGGGTGTCAGCACAGAAAAATAGTTTTTGAAAACAAAAGGAGGGACACCATCAGAACCGTAGGCCTTCCTAGAGTTGAGCCGAGAGGATGCAAAAGAAACATCTTTGGAGAAAATTCTAATTTCAGACATAATTAAGTCGAAGGGAGGAGATGGAGGAGCAGTATTGGAATCGTTCGTGGTTGAACTGGAGGAGAAAGTTTAAGCGAAGGGTTCAGTTCCATTCCAACTAAGCCGTCGGAATGAAGAGAGTGGGTAAAGAAGAAAAGTTGTTGGAGGGGTTCTTGGCTCGGAGCCAGAAAGAGCGAGAAGAATTAGAATTGGTGGAATTACAGTAAACAAAAACTACTATGAATAAATTCACTCTCTGTCACTTATAATAATATTTTCCGTATGGTATGTAGTAGGCCGGGTCGAAATTTTATATTGAAAAGGTACATATTGTGAGGGGTTTGAATAGAACACAGGAACCCCCTCATAAATTATTTTCGCTGTTTAAAGCCTCCTACCCCTGGCACAATTTTTCACTTTTTGACCTATGTTGAAGAATATTCCATTTATACGAGACTTACTCTACATTCAGGTTTTTTGATGACATAAATCTTTATTAACGTATAATATTTCATTTAATAATGTACAGTATTAGGAAAATTAATTAAGTACAACAATATATTCAGAAGAAAAAATTAGAGGCATAATAAATGTGCTAAAATTCAATTCAATTTTTCATTTTTCCTTATCACATCAAAAGGGAAGAAATTTTCAATATCATTACGAAATTTTATTTCATATGTTTCTTACTCATTCTATTGGGCCTTCCATTCAAACTTGGGCAGTTTTCGCCTTGATTCTAATGAGTTTATGATAAACTTTTGACGGTTGTCATATCCTATTCTTTCCTGACATGCCTTTGTTACTAGGTTCACTGCCATTTCCACACTTTGACTGTGGCATGGAAAAGAAGCTATCTCCAGTGGCTTACATCGAGGCTGTAGTAGCTCATCGTCGCTAAAATTGTTTAGCAGCGGTGGAGGAGTAATGATCTCTTTTTGCTAATCGATCATCTCGGTGTAGTCAGTAGATTGGAAATTGAGGGTTCGAGGCAACTCAAAGTTTCTGGTACCTGAAAATCCTGTTCTTGAAAGGATAATTTTCTGAATAGCTTGCTCCCTAATTTCTAGTCTCTGGTCAGTTACCATTGATACGAGTATATTTTCTTGGTGGGCAAGTAGGCGTTATTCTTTAATACTGGTTCTATGATTGATATATGTTGTTCATCTAAATTTCGAAGCAAGCACATTAAATGCCAAAAGTTATATGCACCATCATTTGCATTAGGATGAGATTTTATCCAAAACCACCCTGGAGCATAGAACTGCATTATACAGGGTTCGTACGGATTATGGAGAAAATAAATCAAGGAGTTTCAAGGAGTGTATTTTACCTTTTCAAGGGTGATTTTCTACATTTTCAAGGAGTTGCTAACTAAATAAACAAATTACATTCTTTCCATACAGAAACATAACAAATACAAAAATAAGACATATGCAACATAAGTATAACAGAAATCCCATTGTATTACATGCTCCAAATAAACAAATTCTTTTCTATATATAAAGAAAACATAGAAAATTGAAAATAATACATTATCACTAGCAGTGGCGTGCGGTCCATGGAAGCAAGGGAAGCAATGCTTCCCTATTCAAAGAAAGAAGAAAATGCTGTATTATACTTTAAAGTTTAAACAGTTCAATATGTGTTAATAATTTGTACAAAATCATTTTATTATACTATTTATAGCATTTGATTGGTAATCAGGTGGATACATAGTATATACATTATACACATTGGTTGCCGTTCGTGCAAAAACCTTTAAGAAAGCCGACGCAAAAAATCTCGAGTTGGACAACAATTGACGAAATGCATCCTTTTTCCCAATGACTTTCGCTTTTTTTTTACTGTTACAAATTGTTTCTTTCCATTCTAAAAACTCATTTAATGTTTAATAATGTAGTATTTATTGAATACAAGTTTCATATATAGTTTTTCTACTAAAAAATTCCATGGCCATGTTAAGCGAAAAAGAATATATATTTATCGTTATTTTATCCTTCCCTATGTCAAAAAGGAAGCAATTTAGAAATCGCTGTCCAGATCTTATAGTTAATTTTCTTGAAATATCTGGCAACTTTACGTGCTGTCTGCTGTCATTCTCTCATTTAAAGCGAATACGTAACTACGCTAGAAATGCGCAAGGGTAAGAAAGGCTTGCAAGTTTAGCTTTAATCTCAATTGAGAAAAAGCTTCTCAAGGATATGAAAACCGATGCCTTTTACGAAGAAATAATAGATATATTTAATAAAAAAGAAAGAATAGAATTAACCTATAAGTAAAGTAAGTAGATGATTATATGTGTTTTGTTTTTATTATATACGAGTATTTTAAAGTTTTATTTTTATTTTATATAATCTTTGTTGTTTTTGCTTGAATTGCTTCCCCTTGACGAAAAATCACCGCACGCCACTGATCACTAGGTATATTAGTGCATGTTTTACAATGCCTCTTTAAGACATTTTGCTGTTGCTTAATGTCCCCCTCTATTTTTGCCAAATTTGCTTCTTTCTCTTTCGCCTTTTTCCGTAAAACATTTGATTCAGTCACTAAAATCAAATGCCTTTTCCTCTCTGCTTCTTCAGCAAGTCTGTCTGCGGTCTTTCTAAAATGCACTATATCTCCCTCAACCCTCTCTTTCTTAGTCTTCATAGCTGAGACTTTCTCCATAATCTCTCTTCTTTTTCCTGCACGCTTTGACTCACTTTCTGCTTTTCTAAAATCTTCGAGATGCTGTAGATATTTCTGTCTTGCACTCGCAGCAGCTACAAGCATTTTATTTGTAATCTGTACATTCATTATTCCTCCTGCTATTCTGCAGTAATCAACAATCTGGCGCTGGGCAATTAAACTTTGCTTCTTCAAATTTTCAGCAGTCACTCCCTTATTTATGGAAAATCCTCTTTCAACTGTAGCAGCAATTGCTTCACAACGAACCATAGCTCATATACTTTTTCTCTTTAGGTAAATGTGAAAAATGTGTGAATATGAAAAACATGTATTTTGATATAAAATATTGCCCCATATATAACATATCACCACACAAACTTCAATTATATATATCTCTTTATACATTACAATATATCTCCACACAAATTTAAATAATCAATATCACTTATACACTACACATATCCCCACACAAATTCAAACCATAACCAAATAAATTCAAACCTTTTGTACATAATATACAAACCTCTTATACACAACGTATATCATCACATAAATTCAAATAATCAATATATCTTATACACTAAATAAATTAGTGAGACAAATTGTTTACTAAAATGCAGAAATGTACAAGAATGCCAAAAAATTGGTTCGAGTCAGGAAAAGAACCTGGCTTCAAAGTATGGCTATAAACAAAATTCAATAATTATTTTCATTGAAAAATTCAAATTCCTTATACTCTTATATACTATACTTTCTGTTGGAGACTTAAAAGTAATTCAAGTATTCAAGTACTTTCCCAACTCCAGTAGTAATTCAAGGATAGAAATAATTATTCAAGGCTATAAATCATTTTTTTTTAAAGGAGTTTCAAGGTCCTTGAATGCGTTTGTCAAAATTAAAGGAGTTTCATGGAGCGTACGAACCCTGTGCATAATAATCTTGACAATATCTTGAAGGTTTTTATCGGAATTTGGCGTTGAGATATATAACCGAAGGACCCTGTTGGCTAGAGTTAGCCAGCGAGTATGGTGAAGGGTACCTGGGGATCGAGTGGACAGATCGTGAGAAGTGTCTCCAGTTTGCACTGCCAGACACATAGCAGAGATACCTTTGTTCACTGCTTAGCTCCTTCACAACAATTGCTGGAATTTCTTTAATGTTCCCCTTTACGCGAGAACATTTGACTACCTCCAATTTTGTTAAATCTGCTTTCAGTTCATTCCCAATTGAACCCACAAAAGTATTTGGACCTGTTGTTTTACCATCAATGGCTTTGTAGACGTGCATAAAAGGCAGCAGCTCATTCAAATGCAAGACGCACACCAACCACTGCACTGGTCTGTTAAGATGAATTTCAACCAGTTTTATGGCTTCACCAATTTTTCCTGTATTTACAGGAGTACCATCACACAGTAAAGCTTTGATAGTATCTGTGCTGTTCGAGTCTGTAATAATAGTTATCAACTCTTCTGTTATGCAGTGAGCAGTTCCATTATCTGGTGTGATATGGTCTACATAGATGCTTCCAGGTTCTTTCACAATAACATAGTGTTCTTTTATCTTTCCACTTTTAGTTAATGTGTTATCTTTCCTTCCATCAAATCCAAGGCACTCCATCTTCAGATTTTCGGATTTAGGCCTAAAAGTATTTGTTTCAACCATGCGATTTCTTTCTCTTTCTAATTTCTTTCTGTCAAGCATGTTGGTGTGGTTAAGGATCCCCATATCTTTTAAAGCTGCATTGACTATTGCAGCTGCAGCTCTACAACTTACACGATAACGATCTGCTGTTAATGCTAGGTTTTTATAGGAGTGCCTGTTCTGAATATTCTCAGTCAATTCTAAATCGGCCTCATAATCTACATCCTGACTCTCTGAATCTACATTCATGTCTTCTTCGGTATTTTCTATAAATTCCGATGGTAAAACATTGGTGGCTTCAGTCATTTCTTCTTGTGCTTTTAGTTAACCGTTTTGTGCGTCTTGGGCTCTTGCTAAAGATCTCTTCTTTGTTGAACTAGCTATGCGATCAATTGGTCCTAACTGATTTTTTCTTTGTTTTTGACCCACAAAAGACTCCCATTCTGCCATTGGTATTTTATCCTTACACCTGCAAGATTTCCTATCAATTCCCTTATCATAGCATTCACAAGAAGATATATCAAACATTTCATCATACTGAGCTACTTTTAAGGCAAAACTTTCATTTCTTCGATGTAACGGCACCTTGTTCAATTTTGAGGCTTCTTCTATTAGTCGACTGACTTTAAGATAGACACCTTTGGTGTTAATCGTAGGAAAAGAAAATTTCATCCAAATGTCTTCAATATCTTTTACAACAACCCTGTAACAATCATTAGCAGTTGCTGATCCTTTTGATTTAGCTTCTTCACGACGGCGCACATAAAGGTAGTGTCTCACAACATCTGCTTTTGAAAGAGTCATGGCTGCTGGGAATTCCGTAGGATATCCAAAGGCTGCATTTGCATTTGAGGATTTGCTTCTAGTAGTCATAGTTTATATTCAGAAGTAAAATCAAATGATATGTTATTTATAATAATTCAAATTATAATTAAAGCAAATGCAAATTATTTCTATTTATTTGAAAAATTATTTCTATTTATCTGAAACATAAAAATATCAAGCATTTAACAAACAACTTATGTAACATATGACAACATTAAACATATGCAAATATGAAAGTAAAAAGTGGAGGAGAGGAGGGGCATGTGATAGGGGTAGTAAGGTAGCACATGCTTGATTTTTTTTTAATATTTTGTTCGTGATAAATAAAACCTTCTCACATAGTGTACTTTCTAAGAAATAACATTTTTTCCCATTTAAATATATACAAATATGAAGGTAAAAAAAGTGGGGGTATGTGTTAAGGGTAGCACATGCTTGATATTTTAATATTTTGTTAAGATGATAAAATGAAACTTCTCTCACAGTGTACTTTTTAAGAAATAAAAAAAATTCCCATTTTCGACCCGGCCAAGTATGTAGGGAACCAAAATGGGGCAGTGCCAGTTTTGTTTACGACGCGTAACCTACCTATCACCCAAATGTTAATCGGGAAGGATATATATAACTTCATTACTAGGGTCAAAAACATCTCTAATGCGTTAATGCGCAATGTCCTGTCCTCAGATACTGCGTAACTTTCACCTACCGTATATGGCAGTCTTGGTTCAGACAACTGCTGGTGTACAGTGCCTTATTTTTGTAATGTAACAAGGACTGTATTTACATATTAGGTTATAAGTGTATAATAAGATTATATCTGTGTTAAGTTAAGTGCTATGGATCGTGAATGATTCGCAATAAAGGTGGTTTTTTTTTTCGTTTTCAAGTGTGAGAATTGTTAGAGTAGTTTAAGTTTTTAAAATCCGCACAAATTTATTGGAGAATTCGTTTCATCAGTTTGTGGCTGCTAAAATGTTTTCCAATTTCTGCTCTATTGATTACTAAATAAAAGTACCGAAACTTACTTCTAAGAATACAGCCACTTTCCCTCCAGCGAGAGGCATAAGCATGGATGTGAGGTGAGCAAACAAGGCGGGTGTTACTCTCATCATTCCCTGGAAAAGAATCACCATTCGCAATAAGGTTACCGATCTTACATTGTAAAATAAATAAACCAAATTCACGCGCTAAAAAATAAAAATCATCCAATTAAAAATGTGCTATCACAGATTACTGATACCCAACAAACACAACTCGCATGCATTCAATATGCTAACATTTTATATATATATATACACACACAGGGTGAGTCAAAAGTCTCCATACATAAGCAAAATGGTCACTTTATTATGCAATCACTTGTAAGTCATAAAATATGCTCTATGTGGGCACGATTACACTGAATGCACATACGGATGCGTTCCCTCCAGTCATGGCAAACGCGCGTTAACACGTCTGGTGTTATACAGGGTGTCCCAGAATTAACTATCTATTTCAATGAAATCGGACAAATTTTTTAAAAACACTTTTATTTATGTTTATCATGTTTAATATGTGTTAAAAATGTATAAATTTCTAAATTTCTTTCATAATTTTATTTTCATAATTTTTTCATTATCTGGTCCAATGAAAGACCGTCTGAAGTCATAGAATGGCAGAGAGACTCTCCAAAAGTTAACGTGTGGCTTGGAATGACCAAATCCAAAATTTATGGCCCATTCTTCTTTGCGGAGGCAACTGTAACAGGTACCGTCTACCTTGATATGCTTCAGCAGTTTCTCGAACCACAGCTTCTTGATGATGGCATTCTTGATAATGTTGTGTTTCAACAAGATGGAGCACCATAAATTTTGGATTTGGTCATTCCAAGCCACACGTTAACTTTTGGAGAGTCTCTTTGCCATTCTATGACTTCAGACGGTCTTTCATTGGACTAGATAATGAAAAAATTATGAAAATAAAATTATGAAAAAAATTTAGAAATTAATACATTTTTAACACATATTAAACATGATAAACATAAATAAAAGTGTGTTTTTAAAAAAATTGTCCGATTTCATTGAAATAGATAGTTAATTCTGGGACACCCTGTGTATATATATATATATATATACGGTCTTTCATTGGACTAGATAATGAAAAAATTATGAAAATAAAATTATGAAATTTTTTTAGAAATTAATACATTTTTAACACATATTAAACATGATAAACATAAATAAAAGTGTGTTTTTAAAAAAATTGTCCGATTTCATTGAAATAGATAGTTAATTCTGGGACACCCTGTATATATATATATATATATATATATATATATATATATATATATATATATATATATATATGCGCCTCGGTGGTATAGTGCTTAGCGTTGCTGACCACGAATCAATCGGCCCTAGGATCGAGACCCGGTGACGGCGGACGGCGCGTAGCAAAACCCAGCTGTTCATCCTTCCACACAATAAAAGAAATTGGTTGGTATCCTTGGTAGCCTAGTGGTTAAGACGCTGGGCTGTTGGTGGGGCGTGGTTCGGATTCCACGTTAAACTGTAGGTCTAAAGTGGAGTGAAAAGTTTGACCTTCGTCAGAATGAACAATTCGGGCGGAAGCAAAACCAAGGTTAACAAGGTATATATATATATATATATATATATATATATATATATATTATATATATATACACAGGGTGCGGCATAAGTCGCTTTACCAAGAATAATGAAATCACCTTGCAAAGAATAATATTTATTACAGAAATTGTTCAGTGTTCTCCATAATGTTCAATACACACGTTACATCTTTGAACCACTGAACAACAAATAACACGACACATTTCTTTGTTATTATTCGACGTCTCGAACTCTTGGCGTATCAGTCTTCATGTGTTCGAAGTTCCGAGGTTTCTCGCCGTAGACTCTATCTTTGATTATACCCCACATTAAATAATCAATGTGATGTGATTATTCAATGTGGGGTATAATCAAAGATAGAGTCTACGAAGAGAAACCGTGGGACTTCGATCACATGAAGAATTTGATACGCCAAGAGTTCGAGACTGTATTTATATTTGTGGATGTGTATTTGTATTTTATTTGTATTTGATCATTATGTTTGCCCTATTTGCTCAAATACATGTCAAATACAACACCTCAGCGAATGAGTAGGTTGAGCCAGGAGAACAGGGTGGGACCTGAGAGAGATTTTTCGCCCCGTGAGGTCCATCCTAACTGATGAGCGGTTTGAAGAATTGATGTTTGTAAAGTGTAACCAGTAGAGAATTGTTCTTGTTAAATGTTAACGAAATAGTTTTTAGTAATGCTCAATTTTGTTCATTTTTAACTTGAACAGTCTCAAAACAGGAAAAAATAATTAACTTATAGATGTCACAAGTAGCCAATTTGAAACTCTTATTTGCAATAAGGAAGTAAGATGTAGAATTGGTATGGGTAAGGTAGCTTTTGAGAGACAGAAAAGACTACTTACAGGTAAACTCAACTTGAAGCTGAAGAAAAGGTTAGTAAAAAGCTGTTGTTGTTCTTGTTGGTTAGCCGATCAGCCCACGCTGATCGAGCAAGCCGGAAGCACGCAGGTAACCGATCGCCCTCTCCGGAGTGGACCAGAGGTTCAGCGCACTAGTGATGTTGTATTCTATGTTGTGCTAGAGCGGTACAGTCTGTCATAATGTGTTCAATTGTTTGTGGTGTGTCCTGGTACAGGTGGCAGGTGTCGTCTGTGAGTTTTGTCGAGTCTGTGTTTATATGTCTGTAAGTTGGGGTGATGTCCACATCGGAATCGTGCTAAGTTAACTCGATCCGATCTGCTCAGGTTGGTCTCTGACCTGTCAATAGGTGGTGGCTTCGCACCTAGGACCGCATTCGGACCGAGTCGTGTCAGTGCTTTGTGGGTTAGGTGTGTGTATGTAAGTGTGTTTTCTGTACTGTGTGATGTCTGTGGGGAGTGGTATGGAATGGAGTAAGGGGTTCCAAAAAACCTTAGCCCCCCGATTTGCAGCTTACATGTTTACTTATATCGAAATAGTTTTTTGTGATTATAAAAATATATAAAATTCTTTATTTATTGCAGGTATTAAAATCACTAGCTGATAAAGTGATAATATAATGGCTTCTCAATTAATTGGTGATTTGGAGAGGCAACATGTGATAGATCGCATACGAGCAATAACATTTCGGGAAGCTCGTGATGCTGGAGCCACCATTATAACACGTTCATGGGTTGCCAAAAAGTTGCGAAGAAGTGAGGACTTCTTCAAAAGAAATTGGAATAAAACTTTGGATGAATGTGAAATGGACGACAACCAAATCTGGGCGCCCAAATTCCAAAATTTTGCCACTCTCTCAGGAAACAAAGGACATCATTGAAAGCGGGAAGCGAAAGCGGAAAAACAGCTGTGCTAACTTTCTAGAGAGATCGAGAGAAGTGTTGAGAGGAAAGATCGTTAGTGGTGAGATCATTCGACTGTACCGTCATAGGCAAGGTTTAAAGCCTTGGCATGAACTTCCAAAGCCAAGAAAAACTCAACTTAACATCGATGACAGAATGTGGTTTGCCCATTATCTTGAAGATTGGGATGTGGATGATTTTCATGCATTTAGCTGTCTCCGATAAATTTTTTGTTTACGTAACACGTCGGCCTAACTACCAAATGATCGAGTGTGTGGGCACAACACCAGATGAAATCAATGACAATGAACATTATCGCGAATTATTAAAAAGTCCAGACTGTGTTGGTGTGTTTGTTTTGTTCACTGCAAAGAAGCTCATGTGGGTGCTGAAGCCAAATGGTCAGAGGGGATGGACAGTATTTTCGTGATATTATTCTATCCCAGCATGTCATTACTTTTCTAAGAAACCCAAACAATGTTATGGATGTGTCGATCAGGTCACACTTCTGCACGATAAGGCCCCTGCTTTAAGGCATTAGCCACTCAACAGTGTTGTGGAACCATGAGATCGATTTCGTTGGAAATGAAGAATGGCCAGGAAATTCTCCTGACCTGAACGTCTGTGAACACATTGGATCAGTTATAAAGGACAAGGTTGAATGTCTCTTGTTTCAAGAGCCTGCAGCAAATCGATTTTCGAAGGATACAATGACGCAACACATTGAAACTGTTTTAGCAAATTTGCGTAACGATCAAGATCTATTCACGTCACTTTTGGCAAGCTACCCAAAGCGAATTCAGGCTGTCTTGGAAGCCAATGGCGGGAACACCAAGTTTTAATTGTTTCTCATTAAATGCAGGATTAAATTCTCTTTTGTAAGGTATGTTTAGTTTTACTGTACCTCTAATGGTTTAGGCCATGGGCGGGGGGACTAAGGTTTATTGGAGCCCCGTATTTGGTTATAATGTCTCTTTGGTGTTACCTTAATGGTGTGAGGTGTTGGTGCATGACTGTACATGTAGTGGCAAAGGTGTTGTGGGTTAGTTGTCACTGCTGCCATGAATTGTGTTCCCCTCATGTCTAAATGTGACCTAACTTTCAGTATTTTTGTTTCTGTGTGCAGGTGTTCTATTGGTGTTGTTTGAGTACATCCTGCAATGATACGAAGTGCGTTGTTTTGTATTGTCTGTAAGGTGTTTGTTTATGTGTGTGTTTGAGATAATGGTGTCCGAAGTTTGTGCCTGTTAGTACCCTAAGCGTGTTAACTTGTTAAGTCTTGATGTACATTTGTTTTTAATGTCCAGAATGTGGTTTGCAAAAGATAATGATGTGTTGTATGTGACCCCAAGTATTTTCGTCCTGTGAGTATGTGGAATGTTAGTGTTGTTTAGTGTAATCTGTGGAGTTATCTGGTGTTCTTCTGTTGCTTGTTAGCAAGGTAATGGTTGATTTTGTGGGCGCTACTGAGTCTATTGTGTGTGAGCCAGTCTTGTATACTGTTTACGTATGTTTGTAGGTTATTTGTAGCGGTGTCGATGTTGTTGTGGGTGGATGTTAGTGTGATGTCATCTGCATATGATGATAAGGTAAACTTGTTATCTATGGGTATTGGAATGTCATGCATGTATAAGTTGAACAGTGTTGGTGAGCGAACAGAGCCTTCAGGGACCCCGTTCGGAAAAAGCTTGTTTTTGGATGACTTGTCATTAAATGTGACATGCGAGTATCTTCCTGAAAGATAGTTGCTCAGCCACCTTTTGGTGTTATTGTGTATGTTTGTGTTGAGTATTTTGTTTATGAGAGGGAAGCGTGGGATAGCACCAAATGCTTTACTAATGTCTATTGATGCTAATAGTGTACGTTGAGCTGGTCGTCTGAAGTTGATACCATCCATGATGTGCTGCGTGAGGTTAGTGAAATGTCGTGGTTGAGTGGTAAGGTCTGAATCCATGTTGAGTAGGCGATAGTGGTATGTGTGGGTTGGTGACTTGTAAAATTAGTCTTTCTGTTACTTTGGAAGGTGTGCATAGTAAAGTAATGGGTCTATAGGAAGCTGGTTCTGTTGGATTTTTGTTTGGTTTAAGTAGTGTAATAATTTTACCTTGTTTCCATATGTCAGAAATAACAGTGTTGGTATGAATATGTGCTGTTGTTTGTGAGAGCTAGTATTCCTTGTGGGCCCAAGTGTTTAAAGTGTATGTTAGATATGTTGTCTGGTCCAGTAGCCTTCGAATTCTTAATGTTTTTGATGATCTTGGTGGTCTGCTCTGTATTGAAGGGTGTAATGGTCGTGTCGAGTTTGTAGGTTTTCTTGTGTCTGGCTGTTTGTCTGTCTGCGTGTTTCTGGTTGTTGTCTCTGTTTAAGTGACTTATCTTTGCGTAGTGATTAACTAGAATGTTAGCTTGTTGTGTATATGTTGGGATATTATTTTGTCTGCGACAGATAGCCGCGTGTGAGGTGTGAATGCCGCTGTTAGAGTGGGTAATACTGTTTATAGTCTTGTATAGCCTGGATGTATCTGTGGAGTGGTTTAGTGTTGTTATGAATTCCCTAAATGTTTTTGTTTTTCTTTGAGTTTGTTGTTTATTTCTGTGTTGAGCTGGTGTATCTGCTGTTTTATGGCTTCTGTGTGTGGTGTTTGTGTGTTATGTTTGAGGTTGTAACGTTGCCTTATGAGGTGGGCTATTTCTCCAGTGAAATTTGGGTTGTATTTCTTAATGTTGCCCTTGGGTATGTATTTGTTTGCATTATTTATGATCTGATTAAATGTCGAGTGTTGTATTGATGTTTATGATGGGTGTGCACTGTGCTGTTTAATGTGGTGAATTGTTCCTCAGTCTGTATTTTGAACTGTTCCCAATCAGCTTTCTTGTAATTTCTGTAAGTGTGCCTGAGGCTGTTGGAGCAGTGTAAAACGTGTTGTAATGATGATGGGCAGGTGGTCTGATTGTTTTTCTGTTCTCCATTGTGTATGTGTTGCTTGTGAGGGGGAACAGAACGTTATGTCTGGGGTGGAGTTTGAGTATCCTGCTTGATGTGGTATGTGTGTATGTTCTTCATTATCTTCATCACGACTTAACCTAATCACTCATCAAGGGCGTACAGTTGACCTAACCGGGCATTCAGTTGACCTACATTAAATATCTTGTTTTCAACAAAATCGGAAACAGTATATGAAATGGAAAAGATCCAAATGGTGTAAGCTATGATAGGCCTAGTAACATCTTCAGAGTGGCATAACTTTGTTATTTTCTAATATTTTCAAAATTATACATAGCTACTTGAACCATTTTTTCTGCTCTATTGACTGATATGTGTTTCGTTACTGTAGCATGTTTCATGGCAATGCGGGTGTCTTGTAAAGTTTTACCATAATAATAATAATAATAATAATAATAATAATAATAATAATAATAATAATAATAATAATAATAATAATAATGGTGACGAAAATAACAATAAAGATAAAGATGATAATAATAATTATGATGGTAACAGTAATAAGAGGAATAGTGGTGGGAAAAAACTGAATGATACTCGCAGTAATAAGGACGGGAGGACGTACCTTAGTAAATTAGATTACAAAGAAGTATAGTGGAGAAATAGTGAAATCGTAACTAGAAAATAAGGAAAAAGGTAAGGCATTAAAGGTTTTCCAAATTTTAATGTGGGCTTCAAACGTTCTCTTCTTTAAATTGTATTCCGTTTTAGCTTACAAATACAAATACAGTGCTGCGCTTTTCCCTCTTCATTCTACAGATATGTAAAAATTATTTTTCTACAGGCCCGCATACGGACGGTTTGCGATTGCGGATACTCGCGGTTTTTGGTCCAGTTTGCGTAAAGCGAGCCTGAGGTAGTACGAGTACGACTGTGATTGATACGGGTAAATTTGTGCTGCCTTAGGGAGGAAACGCAAACTTACGGCGCATTTTGCTCCTGAAGAATCATGCACTAGGAGTTAGGACTAATAATAACTGGAGGTGTCTGCAATACAAACTAACGAAAATTGCAATAAATTGAATACTGATAGGGATGTTCTTTTGACTAGACTAACGCGGAGCACTGTTGCTTTAAGTGGTGATGAACCATGTACGGAAGACTCGTCAGTACTTTGATCCCCTATTTGCTTGACAATGGAGCTGCGAACTACTCGTATACTGAAATGGGCGTATGGGCGAAATGATACTCTATGTGAAATGCATCGATGAATTATATGTGTAGCGGATCGACAAGAAATAGACCAACAAGTAGACAGACAAATTCTTCTTCCACGCCTTCATCAAACATTCTTGGAAAAAACACGTGGGCAAAGAATCAAACAATGAAGCGTCTGTTCTTCTTCCAAAAGCCGCCAAAAGCGAGCCCTTAGCAACTAAAGGACGCGGGCAAGGCGTCTCAAGATTTGGCGCGAAGTCCGCGTCACAGGAACTACGTAATATAAGCGAGATGCCACACACACTCACTCTCACTTACTAGCTATCCGCTTTCACGAACAGAACACGTCCGACAACCGCCCTCCGGCTTCCCGCCGGAGGAGCGGCCTGCTGTTTCCTTCAAGGCCTTCGATCTATCATCACTTAAGGCCTACCGCCGAACGGTAGGCTATACTCCCAGAGTGAGTAATTAAGCGTTACAACTAACTCTCGTTAAACGCAGTAGGCCTATTTCCTAATTGCTCTTACCCAATTCAAGTGTCCTAACGAAAACTGTAATTTCGCGTATCATTATGTATTATTGTGTTCATTTATATGTTTATGTGATAACTTAATTTCTCTTACTGCAAGCCTAATTCATTTACAGTGTACATCCCTTCAAATTATCATTAGGCAACAACATCTTGTTTCTATAATCCATCTAAGGTGTACCAATTAAGCATTATATAATTACCTTTATGTAAATTATCATATTTCTCTCAGCTATCATTAGGCCTATCCATAAACGCAGTCAGCAATCCATTATTATTAGGCCCATTCAGTTATTCTATGTTCATCCATGCAATTATTTAGCCTACTTAATTAGTGTGTCACGTATTCCATTCACTGTACTGAACGCACGTACATTATTTATATCATTTACTAGGCCCATCCAATGTACCATTTTGCATGCCGTTTTCATTAAGCTATTAACCATTCATCTTATTAGCTAAGTTCTATGTCATCAGCATAACGTAAAGGCTAGCCATAATCACTGTCAATTCTCTGGTGAATCACTGTGACAATTAACGTATTTATTTTTATAATAAACTACAAAACTATAAGGTGTCTTATATAACCTTACTTGTTCAGGAGTATTCTGAACTGGTGATCCCGAAGCAATTCGAATCACTCGGTATTATTATAGTAGGCCTACGCCTTAGCCACTTTCAATTGGTGATATTTTACATCATAAATTATTAACTCAGCCTATCATTAATAAACAATCAGTCATTGCATCAATCAATCATTAGCATATAATCAAATCATTATCACCTTAAACGGCTAAAACTAGGTCCACTATATATGTATGTAATAATAATAATAAAAGGAAAATAGCTAATTATAATACTCTTAATTAATGCAAGTACTTCATGGACTTGTTGAAAGAGGTGTAAAAATATACCAAAATTCTTGGAAAATTTATATTTTTTTTCGTGGTGGGTTAATATAGATTAACATATATACATACAGTAGGGCCATTATTTGTTCGCTTTGATCGCGATCAAACATCATCTATTCGTTAATGATATCATATCAAAGCAATCATGATTGGGGATCATACTCAAATAAAAATAAACATACATCACCCATTTCAAAGAGCAATCATCCCCAATCAAATACACCATCATTATAACACACACTGCCCACAGATTTTATATGCAACCCTAACTGTACAACAGAAACTGCTGGAAATGTACTCTCCTTCAAAGGAGCGGATGTATCGAATGCAATTCCCACGCGTATCGGGCAGGCTTCATCACTAAAAAAACACTTCATTAGCTCTTACTGATGTATAAGTTCAACACTGCCATTTTTTAACATATTTGGTTAACCTTGATTTTGCTTCCGTCCGAATTGTTCAGTCTGACAAAGGTCAAGCTTGTCACTCCATCTCAGACCTATAGTTCAACGTGGAATCCGAACCACGTCTCACCAGCAGCCCAGCATCTTAACCACTAGGTTAGGCTACCCAGGGTATCCATTTATCTACCAACCAATTTTTTTTATGTGGAAAGATGAACAGCTGGGTTTTTCTGCGTGCCGCCTGCCGTCACCGGATCTCGATCCCGGGGCCGGTGGATTCGTAGTCAGCGACGCTAACCACTACACCGAGGCGTATAGTAAACAATTTTGTAATCAACCATTCAAAATATACTAATTCTCTCTCTCTCTCTCGTGGTGTAAGTGCGTCTATGGGTGGCGACGGGTATCGAAAGGTCTCGGGCAAGAAGGCTGCGAAGCCGAAGCCTGAGACCCCAGCTGCCCCTGTCAGGACTTTCAACCGCTTTAGTCTCCTGTGCTCGAAGGAGGAAGACACCGTTTTGATTGGGGACTCGCAAATCAGGGGCCAGGAGAAGTACTTTGCTTCTGCAAACCGGGATGGGTGGAAGGTAAGGTGCTTACCTGGGCGGGGAACGGCGCACTTAAGGAAGGAGGTAGAGAAGGTGCGCGTGGCTAGTCGGAGGACTGTGATCGTTGTCCACGCTGGTGGCAACGACCTGTTCCTCAAAGGCGGTAGGGTAGGTCTTACAGAAGGGATCATCACCGAGATCATGTCTCTTGCGGATGATCTAAAACTGAAGACAGACAGAGGAATGTTGATGGGTATTTTACCGCGGGTGAATGTCAGTGACCACGCGCTCAGTAAGGTCATTGGCATCAACGAGAGGGTGCAAGACTCGTGCACCCCGCTGGGCGAGAGGTTTATTGACCCGTTCGAAGCGTTTTCGGGTAGGTGGGACCTTTACCAGAGGGATGGTGTCCACCTCAATAACAAGGGTAAAGGTGTGATAGGGGCGCTGCTCGACCGGCACCTTTACAGAATGGTGAGGTCGAGCCCGGGAAGAGATGATGTTCAGCCGGTGGCGGACGACGTACCTTCAACTGAAGGGTGCGTCCAGGTACAGGTGGGTGACCCTCCTTCCACGTTGGATGGGGCTCAGGCTCCTGCGGAAGTTGCCCCCTCGTTAGTGAGGGGCTCTTCAACTCCCGACAGCCCTGGCTGTTCGGGAAACGGGTCGGCTAGGGGGCAGTCAGAATAGGGAAGGCTCCCTCCGTGTAATGCTTTTTAATGCTAGGTCGATTAGGAACAAGTTTGGCGAGCTACGGGCGCTCTTAGCATCAGAATACCAGGATATCGTTGCTATCACCGAGTCCTGGATTCATACTGATCGTAGGGACTACGTTGGGGAGTTCGAAATTTCCGGGTATAGAATGTTTCGCAAAGACCGCACCCGTGAGGTGGGGGGTGGGGTACTAATATACGTGAGGGAGACGTTGAGTCCGGTTGACTGCCAGTTCCGGTCGGAACGGGAGCTCCTTGGCGTCGATCTGAATGTGGGAGGGACGAGCTATAGGTTAATCTTGGTGTACAGACCTCGGCATCTCCTCCTCGAGGAGGATACAGCCCTGTACACCGAACTCAGTAGCCTGCTAGGGGATAGGGTGTGTGTAGTTTTAGGAGACTTCAACTGTCGCGTCATAAATGGGAAGACAGGACTGCTGATACTGAAGGGAGGCTAGTTGACTTTGCTGATGAGAACTTCCTCACTCAGTGGGTCAATGAGCCTACACGAGGCGAAAGCGTTCTAGACTTAGTATTCACGACCGAAGACAACCTCGTCACTGGCCTCAACGTTGACGAATCGTTGGGCGGGTGATCACGGTCTGATTAGGTTCCGTGTGCGCGTCCCTCGGGTGAAGCATAGTAACTCGAGAGGCAGTAAGCTCGATCTACGGCGGGCGGACTTTGTTAGCCTCCGGGATAGCGTAGGTGAGATGGGGTTAGAGGTCGGCAGCGATGTTGAGGGAGTGTGGAGTGCATTCCGGGACGAGTTTATGGTGCTGCAGTCTGCTGCCATACCCTCAAAACCGATCACCCCTGCTTCAACGCAGCCTAAGTGGTTCAATCGTGACATCGCTTCGGCTATCCGAAATAGGAAAGTAGCGTATAGGAGGGCGAAGGCCAATCGTTCCCATGAGAACACTGAAGCGTATGTCCGCCTCTGTAGGGAAGTGAAGGCGAAGGTTACACTAGCGAAACGTAACGAAGAACTACGGGTGGCAAGCCTCTGCAAGGGGAACCCTAAGGAGTTCTTCAGTTACGTTAATTGTAGAAAGCCCATTAGAAGGATCGAAGTGGCGTTCTGCGGACCTCCGACGCGGACATCGCCAATGTGCTTAATGAGTACTTTGCGGGAGTGCTCACCAGGGAGGACACCCGCATCATCCCCGAGCCAGGCGTCAGGCACGAAGGTGCTGGCATGGATAGTGTTCGATGTACCGCGACAGTCGTTGCCGATAGAATAGACAAACAGCGCGTTTAAGGCTCCTGGGCCAGACCAGTTTCTCCCCAGAGTGTTGCGGGAGGTGCGCGACCAGGTGGCTCCTCACCTGGCTACAGTCTTCAACAAATCGTTGGAGACGGGCCAGGTGCCTGGAGGGAAGCCAACGTGACCCCTATCTTTAAGAAAGGGGATCACGAAAGTCCAGGGAACTATCGTCCCATTAGTCTCACTTCAGTTGTAGGTAAATTAATTATTAGAAGGGATAATAGCGGATAGGATCGTTGACCATTTCGATTCCTACAAGCTGCTTGGGGACTCCCAACATGGGTTTAGACGGGATAGGTCGTGTCTCACCAACTTGCTCGAGTTTTTCCACGACATGTTGGGTGAGTATGATAAGAGTAGGGCGATTGATATACTTTATCTCGACTTTCAGAAAGCGTTTGATATAAGGTACCTCACCGCCGGCTAATGGCGAAAGTCCGCGAGCTGGGTATCGGTGGGGAAGTAGGTAGGTGGATTGAAAACTGGCTGAAGAATAGGCGTCAGAGGGTTGTAATTAAAGGGGTTAGTTCGGGTTGGGCCTCGGTCACTAGTGGGGTTCCTCAGGGTTCCGTTTTGGGGCCACTGTTCTTTATCATTTACATAAATGATATCGACGGTGGCATCGTCAGTCGGATCGCCAAATTCGCTGATAACACCAAGCTTGGGGCCAATGTTGGGACGCCCGAAGCGATCGAGGAACTGCGTGCGGACCTAGGAAGGATAGGAGTGGTCCGAAAAATGGCAAATGCCGTTTAACTTGGGTAAATGCAGTGATGCACATTGGCTATGCCAATCCCAAGTCGGACTACTCAATGTTGGGGAGTAATATCGAGGCGACTGATTTGGAAAAGGACTTGGGTGTGCTAATTAGCAGCGACCTTAAGTTTACGAAACAGTGCGTCGAGGTGGAAAAGAAAGCCCAGAAAGTATTGGGTTATATCAGGAGGCAATTTCAGTTTCGGAACAAGGAGATTGTGCTCTCTCTGTACAATTCACTGGTTCGGCCGCACCTGGAGTACGCTGTGCAGTTCTGGTCGCCCACCCTCAGGAAAGATATTGAGAGGCTGGAGCGAGTGCAGGCGAGGGCCACAAAGTTAATTCCTTCCGTTAAGCATATGGGCTACAAACGACGGTTACGCGCCCTGAACTTGTTTTCGCTTGAAACACGGAGGCTGCGCGGTCAACTGATCGAGGTTTTCAAGCTCTTACGCGGGTTCAACGATGTCGATTTTAGAAGTATGTTTAGTTTAAATGATAACCCAACTCGCAACAATGGTTGGAAGTTGGATTTGAAACGGTTTAGGACTAGTGTGTGTGGGAATTACTTTACGTATAAGATCTGCGACACATGGAACAGGTTACCTTCAGAAGTTGTGAACAGTTCCTCTGTGGATCAGTTCAAGAAAAGGTTAGACCAAATCTTGCACACTATTTGAGTGTGTACAAAATTTTCCCTGGCACCCGTTGCCATTGTTACCTCCTCGGTATGGGCCGCAAGGCCTTTTGAGGTACTTCTTTTCCTTGTAACTCTCTCTCTCTCGTGCGTCCGGCTGGGCATGAGGTTTATTGACCCCTTCGACGCATTTTTGGGTAGGTGGGACCTTTACCAGAGGGATGGTGTCCACCTCAATGTCAAGGGTAAAGGTGTGCTAGGCGCGCTGCTCGACCAGCGCCTATACAGAATGGTGAGGTCGAGTCCGGGGAGAGATGATGGGCCCCTACCGGGGAGGGATGATGATGAGCCGGTGGCGGACGTACCTTCAACTGAAGGGTGCGTCCAGATACAAGTGGGTGACCCTCCTTCCACGTTGGATGGGGCTCAGGCTCCTGCGGAAGTTGCCCCCTCGTTAGTGAGGGGCTCTTCAACTCCCGACAGCCCTGGCTGTTCGGGAAACGGGTCGTGCTAGGGGGCGGTCAGAATAGGGAAGGCTCCATCCGTGCAATGCTTTTTAATGCTAGATACGAGATACGGGATACGGGATACGGGCGCTCTTAGCATCAGAATACCAGGATATCGTTGCTATCACCGAGAGTCCTGGATTCATACTGATCGTAGGGACTACGTTGGGGAGTTCGAAATTCCCGGGTATAGAATGTTTCGCAAAGACCGCAACCGTGGGGAGGGGAGTGGGGTACTAATATACGTGAGGGAGACGTTGAGTCCGGTTGACTGCCAGTTCCGGTCGGAACGGGAGCTGCTTGGCGTTGATCTGAACGTGGGAGGGACGAACTATAGGTTAATCTTGGTGTACAGACCTCCGCATCTCCTCCTCGAGGAGGATACAGCCCTGTACACTGAACTCAGTAGCCTGCTAGGGGATAGGGTGTGTGTAGTTTTAGGAGACTTTAACTGTCGCGGCATAAAGTGGAAAGACAGGACTGCTTATAAATGCAAAAAACTTCACTTTTTTCTACGTGAAGGTCAAAATATGAAAAAAAACACTCTAACAGACAGAGTTTATTTCCACAATGGTCTCTGTGATTGTTTCCTAATTGCCTTTTTCATTCGTTTTTCGGTTTCTAAGTTCTATATAATAAACAACAATGTAATAAGCAATGTAATAATAAATTTATAATTTCTGTAATAAATAATTATGCAATATTAAATGTAATAAATTTAATAATAAATGTAATAATTATGTAAAAAATAAAAAAAATAATAGAATCTGTATGTTTAGAACAGGAAGATAGTTTCAAATTTGTGCGAATGTACTTAATGAAAATGCCCTTCCGGTGTCGGGAGAATGGGATCTAACCTAGGTGCGAATTTCTTAACGGTCGGTCCCTGGACTGTTTTTTCCCTCTTGTTTTGGTTCATTCGTTTTTCTGTATCCACCCGAGGAGGATGCCAGTGGGCGTCGAAACTGTCGTGGAAATAAACTCTGTCTTTTAGAGTGGATTTTTATTTTCAGGACTGCTGATGCTGAAGGGAGGAGGCTAGTTAACTTTGCTGATGAGAACTTCCTCACTCAGTGGGTCAATGAGCCTACACGAGGCGAAAGCGTTCTAGACTTAGTATTCACGACCGAAGACAACCTCGTCACTGGCCTCACCGTTGACGAATCGTTGGGCGGGAGTGATCACGGTCTGATTAGGTTTCGTGTGTGCGTCCCTCGGGTGAAGCATAGTAACTCGAGAGGCAGTAAGCTCGATCTACGGCGGGCGGACTTTGTTAGCCTCCGGGATAGTGTAGGTGAGATGGGGTTAGAGGTCGGCATCGATGTTGAAGGAGTGTGGAGTGCATTCCGGGACGAGTTTATGGTGCTGCAGTCTGCTGCCATACCCTCAAAACCGGTCACCCCTGCTTCAACGCAGCCTAAGTGGTTCAGTCGTGACATCGCTTCGGCTATCCGAAATAGGAAAGTAGCGTATAGGAGGGCGAAGGCCAATCGTTCCCACGAGAACACTGAAGCGTATGTCCGCCTGTGTCGGGAAGTGAAGGCGAAGGTTAGGCTAGCGAAACGTAACGAAGAACTACGGGTGGCAAGCCTCTGCAAGGGGTACCCTAAGGAATTCTTCAGTTATGTTAAGAGTAGAAAGCCCATTAGAAGCATGATAGGTCTGTTAAAAGACCCCAGTGGCGTTCTGCGGACCTCCGACGTGGACATCGCTAATGTGCTTAATGAGTACTTTGCGGGTGTTCACCAGGTAGGACACCCGCGTCATCCCCGAGCCAGGCATCAGGCACGGAGGTGCTGGCCTGGATAGTGTTCGATGTACCACGACAGTCGTTGCTGACAGAATAGACAAACTGAACGCGTTTAAGGCTCCTGGGCCAGACCAGTTTCTCCCCAGTGTTGCGGGAGGTGCGCGACCAGGTGGCTCCCCACCTGGCTACAGTCTTCAACAAATCGTTGGAGACGGGCCAGGTGCCTGGAGGGAAGCCAACGTGACCCCTATCTTTAAGAAAGGGGATCACGAAAGTCCAGGGAACTATCGTCCCATTAGTCTCACTTCAGTTGTAGGTAAATTATTAGAGGGGATAATAGCGGATAGGATCGTTGACCATTTGGATTCCTAGAAGCTGGTTGGGGACTCCCAACATGGGTCTAGACGGGATAGGTCGTGTCTCACCAACTTACTCGAGTTTCTCCAAGTCATGTTGAGTGAGTACGATAAGAGTAGGGCGATTGATATACTTTATCTCGACTTTCAGAAAGCCTTTGATAAGGTACCTCACTGCCGGCTAATGGCCAAAGTGTGCGCGCTGGGTATTGGTGGGGAAGTAGGTAGGTGGATTGAAAACTGGCTGAAGAATAGGCAGCAGAGGGTTGTAATTAAAGGGGTTAGTTCGGGTTGGGCCTCGGTCACTAGCGGGGTTCCTCAGGGTTCCGTTTTGGGACCGCTGTTGTTTATCATTTACATAAATGATATCGACGGTGGCATCGTCAGTCGGATCGCCAAATTCGCTGATGACACCAAGCTTGGGGCCAAAGTTTGGACGCCCGAAGCGATCAAGGAACTGCGTGCGGACCTAGGTAGGATAGGAGAGTGGTCCGAAAAATAGCAAATGCCGTTTAACTTTGGTAAATGCAAAGTGATGCACATTCGCTATGCAAATCCCAAGTCTGAACACTCGCGGGGGGAACAATATCGAGGCGACTGATTTGGAAAAGGACTTGGGTGTGCTAATTAGCAGCGAACTTAAGTTTATTAAACAGTGCGTAGAGGTCTTAAAGAAAGCCCAGAAGCTATTGGGTTATATCAGGAGGCAATTTCAGTTTCGGAACAAGGAGATTGTGCTCTCTCTGTACAATTCCCTGGTTCGGCCGCACCTGGAGTATGCTGTGCAGTTCTGGTCGCCCACCCTCAGGAAAGATATTGAGGCTGGAGCGAGTGCAGGCGAGGGCCACAAAGTTAATCCCTTCCGTTAGGCATATGGGCTACAATCGACGCTTACGCGCCCTGAACTTGTTTTCGCTAGAAACTCGGAGGCTGCGCGGTCAACTGATCGAGGTTTTCAAGCTCTTACGCGGGTTCAACGATGTCGATTTTAGAAGCATGTTTAGTTTAAATGATAACACAACTCGCAACAACGGTTGGAAATTGGATTTGAAACGGTTTAGGACTAGTGTGTGTGGGAATTACTTTACGTATAAGATCTGTGACACATGGAACAGGTTACCTTCAGAAGTTGTGAACAGTTCCTCTGTGGATCACTTCAAGAAAAGGTTAGACCAAATCTTGCACACTATTTGAGTGTGTGGAAAATTTTCCCTGGCACTGTTGCTATTGGTACCTCCTCGGTATGGGCCGGAAGGCCTTTTGAGGTACTTCTTTTCCTTGTCTCCCTCTCTCTCTCTCTCTCTAATAATATATATATATATATATATATATATATATATATATATATATATATATATATATTAGGGTGGTCCAAAATGTTAAAGCATCGACTAAGTTCTCTCCACAAGGTTGGTTTTATGCCTCTTGGTGTGGACAGTATTTGTGCAAAGTCTCACGTTATTCGGTTAATATTTAGGGGTCGCCCCACTTGCCCCCTTTTTGAAAATTTGGGAAAATATATAGACAACTGAATAACTAAATTTTTTTTTGGTTCTCAAAGAATATGAAAGAAAACAGTAAGACAATAGGACATGATAATGGGTGTATCTTCATTATTTCTTCTGCATCAGAGTCGCCTTGGATGGTATTGGTATCTGTTTTCGGTGGGCGGCTACGAGTTGAGGAGGTACTGCTTCTGGTCCTCGTTTCGTGTCAAAGTGTCATTGTAGCGTTGTGCGAGAGCAATACCTCGCTCGGCAGCATCATTGACGACTTTCATCTTTAAGGCGCGATCTCTAAGTTCCCTGTAGTTCTTGTCATTTGGCCATTCCCGTGGATCTTTTTGAAGTAACTGGCGCGCTTCCTCCTTACCTCCAACTTTCAAGGGATCAAAGAGGGTCAATGTCCTTTTCGTGACGAAGGATGCCACATCATTTTCAACACCAGCTTCCGCCATATCGATTCGTCGGGGGCAGCCATTCTTTTGGGGATGT
This sequence comes from Bathynomus jamesi, assembly GCA_023014485.1. NCBI lineage: Eukaryota > Metazoa > Arthropoda > Malacostraca > Isopoda > Cirolanidae > Bathynomus > Bathynomus jamesi. The sequence goes on along the minus strand of JAJOZX010000652.1, from coordinate 626,920 downwards.
TGGAGGTGTTGAACCATTCTCCTTTTGGTATCAGGATCGATCCTATTATCGAAGAAGGCCAGTCCAATCAGATGCTCCGACAAGTACCACAGGTGGCGTCTTAGAGCTGTCTTCGCCGCTTGTGCAGCTCCTCCGTGTGGATATTTTCCAGAAGATGCAGCATTTTGAGATCATTGAGAGGAGCTTGTGTCCCCATTGGCGCTTCATGCCAGTACTTGACGTAAATCAGACTGACAAATAAAGCCAGCTGAGTCACGTTTCGTTCTTCGCGTGCTGTGAGCTTGAATTGATAGTGAAAGAGGTAGATTTTGAGCGCATAAATCGCCTTCACCATCCATCTCGCGTGGTGCATGGGACCCGGAGCTCGGATAAAGAGTTGACCACCAGTCTTTCCCCCCAGGAAGAGCAAAGATAGTTCAAGGAACTCCTTGTAGTCGTCACGAGGTTGGCTTGCCTGAAGAGCGTTAGGTAAGTAAGTGAGCATCTTTTTCTCATCTCTTGGAGTTGAGGGTTCTCGAACAAGCTGTCCGATGCTGAGACAAATGCTTTGTGGGAGAGAGATGGCCATTCCTTTTGAAATCGCTTAAAAAGGCCTGTTTCAGGACTTCCTGTTGAGCCAAATATTGAGGCAAAGACATCAGCAAGTACGACTTCAAGTATATGATGTCGACAACCGATCCAAACTAGCTCGTGACCCAATGCTTCTTCAATCCTGACACAGGCTCCGCGATGTAAACCCCTGTTTGACGCAGTGGTATCGAAGACGAGACCTCTCACATGCTTTCCACATTCCATAATTTCATAGTTTGAAGGCATGCCTGGGCCTGTGCTTCTCCAGTTCCTTGTTTCATCTTTGGGACACCAAGCAGCTTCTCCTGTCCATTGAATGTTATAAGGATTGCTATCCGATGCACATTCGTCTTCTTCCCTTCAATGCCGGGGAGAAGCTTTCCGTCCCAATGGAGAAGGACAGGGTCTTCTAGAGAGAATGATTCTAGGTCTTCTCGAGCTGCCTGTTCTCGCCCACTTTCTCTGTCGTAGCGATGAATAGAGCTCCGAGAGCACGTCATCCCAGACAGATCATGCCCCGCGGGCTGTAATACAGCTCCAGTTACGAAAACAGCATTCCGGTCAGAAAGATTGGTGCGATCCATTGCTCCAATGACTTCTGGAGATTGGAAAATGTTCGTAACCTTGTTCTTGGGACGCTTTGGTGCCGGAGCTTCAGACGAAGAAGGAATCGGAACCGATGGTCTATAGTCGTCGTCGTCTGCGAAAAAAGGGAAGAGGAAAGATCAATTGATGACACTCCTGCTTCTTCCAAATCTTTCTGTGTTGCTTCATGCCTTGCCTTCTCTTCTTGGCTTCCTTCTCCATTCTGGATCGCTTTCTGTCCTCTTGTGTAGTCGTTTCCTTATCAATGCCAGCCATGCTGCAAGAATTGACGTCCTTGCGCTGCATGGACAGGAAATTTCGGTCCTCAACGTTGACGATTGTGCTCATGGCATCACTGGTTGCGATGTCAAACAGTTCCTGGATGTCCGCTTTGAAGATGTCTTCATTCATTCTATCGCTGGCACGTTGCCTGGTCCTGTGCTTCTTGAGTGTTTTGTAGCGGTCTAAAAGCTTTGAAAGCTTACGGACACAGGAGTCGATCCGTTGAGTTGGGATCCGCGCTCGGGTCCAGACTTCAATCACCCTCTGGCATGCCTGGTTCAGACTGTCGGAGGTGGTTTGCTTTTGATTGATGTGGTGGTATTGCCCCAAGAGGAGGGTGTCAAGGCATGTAGGGAGCCTTGACGTGGATAAAGTTCCAGTTGCCATCCCTAGAAGCCAAACTTTTGGAATTGATCGAGTTTGAGCCATCGGACTTACGGAAGAAAAAGTACATTATAATATATATTCAGAGTGGGGCGACCTCTAAATATTCACCAATCACGCTGCAATTTTGCACAGACCATGTGGACACTAAATGGACAAAAACCACACTTGTGGAGACTATCTAAGACAATTTTGAAATTTCCCCCTATGGATTTGGACCACCCTAATATATATATATATACACACACACTACTGTGCAAAAGTCTTGGCCAGTTGCAATTTCATTAATTTTAAGGTCATAAAGGTTAATAAAAGTGTACAAATGAACATTATAATGAAGTATATTTAAGCTAATAGCACATAGCACCACATAGAAACAAAAACCATCACCAAAAATAAATGTGTTCCTAATATTTGGTATGTCCCCCTTTTGACTCGATAACAGCCTTGATCCTTTTCGGGATACTTTGCTGCAGAGACTCGAGAAAATCATTCGGAATGTTATTCCAAGCATCTTGCAAGACAGCCCATAGTTCATCCTGTGATTTTGGTTGCTTCTCTATCTTCTTTTGTTCCAGATAATCCCAAACAGCTTCAATGATGTTCAAATCTGGACTTTGTGGTAGCCATTCCATTAGTTGGAGCTCTCCAGCAGCCTCTTTTCTTTCCAAATATTTTTTGACATTATTAGCAGTATGTTTGGGGTCATTGTCATGTTGGAACATAAAGTTCTGGCCGATCAGACGTAATCCTGAGGGAACTGCATGGTGTATTAAGATCTGTCTATTCTTTTCAGCTGTCATGATTCCGTCTATCTTCACCAAATCACCGACTCCATTTGCTGATATGCACCCCCCAGACTTTTATAGACCCTCCTCCATGCTTAATTGTTGGTTGTAGACAGATGTCTTTGAGATCTTCATTGTTCCTTCTCCTCACATACTGTCTTCTCTTTGTCCCAAATATTTCAAATTTTGACTCATCACTCCAAAGTACTTTTTTCCACTGTTCCATGCTCCATTGACGATGTTCCCGTGCATATTTTAATCTTTTGGCTTTATTCCCTTTCCTAAGTAATGGTTTTCTTCTAGCTACTCGCCCATGAAGACCATTTTTAATCAGTACTCTTCTAATGGTGGAAGGATGCACTTGTGTTCCTGAAGTTTGAGCAAGTTCTGATGACAGCTCGGCACTTGATGCTCGTCTATTTCTCAGGGATGTAAGTTTCAAGTGTCTGACATCAGATTCCGAAAGTTTTCGAGGTCTTCCACTGCGTTTTCTGTCCGATACGGTCCCTGTTTCTTCTTTTTTCATGATGATTTCTCGTATTGCATGTCTTTAAACGCCGGTTTTTCTTGAAATTTCCGACTGGGAATTTCCCTGTTCATGTAAGAATACGATTTTGTGCCTGATTTGATGTATACAACCTCAAAACATCAAGTATATTCATTTACATTACTCTAAGATTTAGATGTACGTGATTAATCAGAAAAATATATACCTGGCCAAGACTTTTGCACCGTAGTGTATATATATATATATATATATATATATATATATATATATATATAAAGAACGACGCTTTGTATAGGAGAATTACCCGCGCAAGATGAGCGAAAGAACGAAACAAATGAAAAAATGAGGTAACCACCAGGGAATCGAACCTGGGATCTTCCGATTGCCGGTCAGATATGATAACCATTACACCACGGGCCTCACTCAATCAAATGTCGTAATTCCTCTACATGCGCGCAGAAACCAATGCCCCAAAGGGGCACCTCCCGCATGCCGTAACATTATATACATTATAACTGCAAACACGCAGTATAATTAACATAAAGAACGACGCTTTGTGGTTACCTCATTTTTTCATTTGTTTCGTTCTTTCGCTCTCATCTTGCGCGGATAATTCTCCTATACAAAGCGTCGTTCTTTACGTTAATTATACTGCGTGTTTGCAGTGATAATGTATATATATATATATATATGTGTGTGTGTGTGGGAATGAACTCAGAATGCTTCCCTGAGGTTTTTTATTATACACACAGACCGTGCATGGAACAAGGAACTCTTCTAGGATAATTAAATCCACTATAGTCTGAATAAGTAATGGTAAATGACAAATACCATAGTTTTTCTTTTTCATGATGCTAGCCCGACGTGGGCAACGGGTCACTCGCAAAGAGGTCCCAAAAATATAGCTTCCCTCACCAGCTATCTGCAAAGCAGACAGGATCCAGCTTTGGGACAGGATCTAGGGTTTAAAGCAGACTAGCCCAGCTACATTTAGAACCTCAATATAAGCAAAAGACTCGCTGCCTTCACGTCAAATTGAATACATCAAAGAAAAAGGGGTAACTATTATATTTTTAGCCAAAAACCAAAACTTAAACCTCAACTGGCAGAATTGAGCGTCCATGGGACGGTCTGTGTGTATCATAAAAAACTTCAGGGGACCATTCTGAGTTCATTCCCATCTTAAAACAGACATGTTATGTGCCTTGAAAAGTGGACACTGAATTCTGCCAGTTGAGGTTTAAGTTTTGGTTTTTTGGATAAAAATATAATAGTTACCCTTTTTCTTTGATGTATTCAATTTGACGTGAAGGCAGCGAGTCTTTTGCTTATACTGAGGTTCTAAATGTAGCTGGGCTAGTCTGCTTTAAACCCTAGATCCTGTCCCAAAGCTGGATCGTGTCTACTTTGCAGATAGCTGGTGAGGGAAGCTATAATTTTGGGACCTCTTTGCGAGTGACCCGTTGCCCACGTCGGGCTAGCATCATGAAAAAGAAAAACTATGGTATTTGTCATTTACCATTACTTATTCGGACTACAGTGGATTTAATTATCCTAGAAGAGTTCCTTGTTCCATGCACGGTCTGGTATATATATATATATATTATATATATATATATATATATATATATATATATATACATATATATATATATACACACAGGGGTTAGACAAAATAATATGAACACCCGCCGATTTCACCGGTTATCTTTACGGACTGCCAGACACAAAGTAAACGTCAAATGACTGGCAAACCTATTTAAATGCGTAACAGAGAGTGTATACGTCATGTTATAGCCCTCACGTTGTTTTTACAGATCTGAGTGAATTATGAATTAGCAGTTATGAAAGACCTGTCAGACTTCCAAAGAGGGCAAATTGTCGGAGCGCGGATGGCTGGTGCATCGGTGACGAAAACCGCTCAGATGTTCAATGTATCCAGAGGAACTGTCTCTATGGTCATGTCTGCATACCAAAACCATGGAAAGACAAGCACCGACAAATGCAATAGTGGACGCAAGAAGAAGCTGTGTGATCGAGACAGCCGGGTGCTGAAGCGCATTGTGACAAAGAACCATAAGACCACAGCTCCAAAAGTGACTGCAGAGCTTAACCAGCATCTTACAAGCCCGGTATCGACCAGAACTGTACGTCGCGAGCTCCATGGAGCTGGATATCATGGGAGGGCTGCAATTGCCAAACCCTTCCTTTCGCACATCAACATTGAGCGGCGCAGAAAATAGTGTAATGACCATAAGAATTGGTCAATGGACCGGTGGAAGAATGTAGCCTACTCCGACGAATCCTCCTTTACGCTATTTCCATGTTCCGGTCGAGTTTACGTCTGGAGACAGCCTAAAGATGCTTATGACCCCGACTGCCTGACCACAACCGTTAAGCATGGAGGCGGATCTGTGATGGTTTGGGCAGCAATATCGTGGAATACTCTTGGCCCAGCTGTAGTACTGCATGGTAGGGTTAACGCCCAGGTCTATCTGTCAATATTGGCTGACCAGGTCCATCCCATGGTCCAAACGCTGTTTCCCAATGGTGGCGCCGTCTTCCAGGATGATAATGCACCAATCCACACCGCTGGGGTCGTTAAAAACTGGTTTGAAGAGCATGTTAGTGAAGTAGAACGCTTGGATTGGCCTCCACAATCCCGGATCTTAACATTATCGAGCATCTGTGGTGTCAGTTGGAGCAGCAGGTCAGAAGCCGATTCCCACCGCCGCGTCTTTGGAGGAACTGGAGCAGGGTTTGCTCGAAGAATGGCTCAGGATTCCTCTAGCCACTGTCCAAAAGCTGTATGAATCAATTCCCCGACGCATTGCAGCTGTTATTGCCGCTAAAGGAGGACCAGCTCCATATTAAGAATAAAAACCGCCATTTATGAAGGTGCTCATATTATTTTGTCCAACCCTGTGTGTGTATATATATATATATATATATATATATATATATATATATATATATATATTATATATATATATATATATATATATATATATATATTGGATGAATTTCACATAAAACACGTGAAATGAATGAATGCTGCAAACCCACAAGGAAAAAGAAAAACGATTCCAAGGCCTTTCGTGTATTCAGAGCTACACCTCGTCAGGGAATGAAGATAAAAGGCGAGATGCCCATAAATATATACAACGTACAAGAAAAACAAAACAATTAGCACATACTTGACAAGGGTTTTATATATATATATATATATATATATATTATATATATATATATACACACAGGGTGGGCCGTAAGTTTCCATACATAGGAAAAATTAAACGTTTGTTTTTATGTTTCAGATACCCTAAGAATATGCGTTTGACGTAAGATCTTGTTTACTGATGAAGCAAATTTTTACGTCAATGGAGAGGTTAATCGGCAAAACATACGTTATTGGAGTAATGCTAACCCAAACTGGCTGACTCCGACGAAGATGCAAGGTGCCGGTAAAGTGATGGTGTGGGCCGGGATATGGGGTGACAGAATTATTGGACCAATTTTTGTCAGTGGAAATCTTAATGCCGAAAGGTATCTTAACATGTTGCAAGAAGAGATTTTCCCATCCCTGCTAAACGAGGAAGGTAACTTCCCAGTTTACTTCCAGCAAGATGGAGCTCCACCTCATTATGGTCTTCACGTGCGTCGGTATTTGGATCAGCAGTTTCCGGATGCTTGGATTGGTCGGCGTGGTCCTGTGGAGTGGCCTCCCAGATCCCCAGATCTCACCCCCCTTGATTTCTATCTTTGGGGGCACTTGAAGGCCATGGTGTATCAGGAAAAGATACGAGACATAAATCATCTAAAGGAACGTATCACCAACGCCATTACAAGCATAACGTCAACTGTGCTAATGCGTGTTCATCAACAGTGGGGAACACGTATTGAAATGTGTTTTCAAAACAATGGCAACTATGTAGAGCATATTATATAAATAAAAATGGTTGTCCATAAAAAAATGTTTATTTTTCCTATGTATGGAAACTTACGGCCCACCCTGTATATATATATATATATATATACCAGGTGGACGAAAAAAAACCTGGACACTTTTTTTCCTACAAATTTCAAACTGGTTAAGCTAATACGCTTAAATTAGTACAATATGTAGCCAATACTATAGTGTGCTAAAAATTTCAATGGAACTCTCATAAAACTTACCATATTGAAATCGATGTTATATTGACCCCCCATTTTCTTGAATTACGGCCAGTACTCTCCTTTTCCATTGATTTAAGGATGACTTGATTTTGTCTTGGGACACCATAGGCCAAACAACCTCAATTCTTTGTCTAAGTGCTTCCAGGTTTGAAAATGGTTCCCTGCGACCATGGTACACCAATGACCAGCTCATTCCTCACGAAGTAATCCAGAGGATTTAAGTCAGGAGAATTTATTGGCCATTCTTCACTTTTTATGAATTCAGGAATGTTCGCCATCAAAAATTCTTGGGTTGCCTTGGCTGAGTGAGATGGTGCATTGTCTGGAACAAAAATAAAATCTTCGTCGGGTACAAGTCTTGGCATTCCGGTAAAAGTTCTGCGAGGTTTTCAATGTAATTTTGCGAGTTCATTTTTGTTTTCTGTGGATCAGTAAAGAATAATTTGGTTTTTCCATTTAAGAAACACCACAAGATACCACTAATTTCTTGGAAAATTGTGAAATTGGATGATAAAGACGGTCTGGCGCGATTTCCGATTTTGAAGTTAATGCATTGCCTCGGTTGTTTTGTCGATTTGTTGATACAGTTAATGTAAAGTCGGACTCATCTTGAAAAAACATGCGTTTAATGTCTGCTAAATTAAATTTCCTGTTTGTTTCGTCAAGTTAAATGTTTTATAATTAAGAAACGGCCAAAGATAATTAACTGAGGTTTTCAGCACATAATAACCATACTATTGGGTATATCTTGTACTAATTTGGGTAAATTAGCTTCACTAGTTTAAAATTTGTAGGAAAACAAAAATGTCCAGGTTTTTTTCGTCCACCCGGTGTGTGTGTGTGTGTGTGTGTATGTATATATAATATATATATATATTATATATTTTAACTGCAAACAACACATTATAATTAATGTAAAGAACGACGCTTGTGTAGAAGAACGTTCCGCACAAGATGAGGGAGAACGAACAAATGAAAAATGAGGTAACCACCCGGGAATCGAACCCGGGATCTTCCGATTGCCGGTCAGATATGCTATCCACTACACCATGGGCCTCGATTAATCAGAAGTCGTAATTCTCCTACATACGAGCAGAAACCAATGCCCTGACGGGGCACCTTCGCATGCCGTACACATATATACATTTTAACTGCAAACAACACACAGTATATATATATATATATATATATACATACATACAGGGTGTCCCATAAATCCGGCATCATAGGAAAAATAATAAAAAAAGGCAAAACAAAAGCTTTTATTTACAGAACGTGCTCAATATGTCCACCATTGTTTTCAATACACAAATTCAGACGTGATACCCAGTCAACAAGCACATGGTGAATGATGTCAGGAGTAATGGTGTTACATGCCCCAATAATGCCCTGCCGCAAATGTTCAACACTCCTAATTTTCTCTGCGTATACCAGCGCTTTCAAGTGGCCCCACAGATAAAAATCTAGTGGCGTGAGATCCGGGCTTCTAGCTGGCCATTCCACAGGCCCTCGACGTCCTATCCAATGACCAGGGAATTGTTGGTACAGGTATTCCCTTACTTGGGTGCTGTAATGTGCAGGAGCGCCGTCTTGCTGGAACCATGTTGGGAAATTTCCTTCAAGACACTGGGAAATGCTTCTTCCTTGAGCATACGTAGGTAGGTGCCTCCAGTGACATGTTCATCGAAAAAGAGGGGGCCCATGATGCGATCCTTCCAAATGCCACACCATACCATCACCCGAGATGCACCTTGTTCCTTTGAAGAGGCATACCAGTGAGGGTTGTTTTGAGACCAGTAGTGGGTTTTCTGTCGATTTACCTCACCATTTCCATTAAAAACAGCCTCGTCACTGAACAGAATGGTGGACGGGAAATTGGCATCCCGAGCATATTGTTTCGTAGCCCATTCACAATATTCCATCCGCAGGTCGGGATCATCATCGCTTAATTTCTGTAGGATCTGAAGTTTATATGGATGCCATTTGCGAGCCTGAAGAATGTGATGGATGCTACTTTTCGACACTCCTGTCTCGGCGGACAATCGCTGAAGAGACTTATTTGGACTTCTGTTAAAATGACCCAGGATAGCAGTCGCTGTATCATCGTCAGTGGACCTCCTTGAAGGTCCACTGCGTGGTTTATCTTCTATGGATCCTGTTTCCTTAAACTTTGCAACAAGTCTGCTAACACAACTCTGTGTTATTGGCTTGCGGTCTGGATGCAGTCTGTTAAATTCACCAGCGGCCTCTCTTTAACTCCGCTTTCCTATGAGTAGAATTATCTGGATTCGTTCTTCCTTGCTCACAGACATTATGGTCTGTAGAAAGAGAAAAATATGAATTATGGTTTGTAGAAATAGAAAAATATGAATTTCTCCTATGATGCCGGACTTATGGGACACCCTGTGTATATATATATATATATATATATGAATAAAACCACGAAGGAAAGGAAACACAGTGTGGTGCTCAAGCGCTTTCGTCTAATGGCATCCTCAGGAACACTGAAGTACATAAAGAGTTCAAGACTATATATAGGTTACAAAAAAATAAAAAATAAATAATATATATATATATATATATATATATTTATATATAGAAATAAAAATTGTGGGAGGAGCATACAAATTTGCGAGGAAACTACCAATTTTAGCACTTTGCCCGAATTCAACACAAGATCAAATGGATTGTTTACAACCAATTTTGTAGATAATGCCTGAATGATATATAGGTCACAAAAAAAATAAATAAATAAAAAATAAAAATAAATTTAAAAATGAAAATTGTAAGAGGAGCATACAAATTTATTACCAGAGGTTTAGCACTCTACCCTTCTTGTCTAAATCCGTTCTGAACGAATTCAAAACAACGAGATCGAGTTGAAAAAGACCTTTGCTCATGTTAAAGTTATTTGTAAGTTGAATAATAGCAGACTCAAGAATATTTCTATTAACAATGTTGCTAGAGTGAAACAAAAGTGAAGCATTATTCCAATCAATACAATGGGATAACTGACAAATGGACAAAAAGGGCACTGGACGACTGTCCCATTCTAACGGAATATTGATGCGGTTTTACACGCGTGTGCAAATCTTTTCCCGTCTGACCAATGTAAAGGGAATCAAATTGTTTACAACCAATTTTATAGATAATGCCTGAATTATTGGTAGGACTATTTTTTACTATGATATTTTTCACAATATTGTTATATGAAATTACTACATTAATATCCAAAAGTTTAAGTACATCGGCAATGCCTAAAAAGCCCGGGAAAAATGGAAGTACTAAAATATTCTTTGACAAAGTGCGTGTGTTATTATGCACACGATAGAAGGTTCGTTTTGCCTCGTTAAGACAAGATTCCATAAACGCAGGTCAGACGGGAAAGGATTTGCACACACGCGTGTAAAACAGCATCAATATTCCGTTAGAATGGGATAGTCGTCCAGTGCCCTTTTTGTCCATTTGTCAGTTATCCCATTGTATTGATTGGAATAATGCTTCACTTTTGTTTCACTCTAGCAACATTGTTAATAGAAATATTCTTGAGTCTGCTATTATTCAACTTACAAATAACTTTAACATGAGCAAAGGTCTTTTTCAACTCGATCCCGTTGTTTTCAATTCGTTCAGAACGGATTTAGACAAGAAGGGTAGAGTGCTAAACCTCTGGTAATAAATTTGTATGCTCCTCTTACAATTTTTATTTTTTATTTATTTATTTTTTTGTGACCTATATATCATTCAGGCATTATCTATAAAATTGGTTGTAAACAATCCATTTGATCTTGTGTTGAATTCGTGCAAAGTGCTAAAATTGGTAGTTTCCTCATAAATTTGTATGCTCCTCCCACAATTTTTATTTCTATATTTCTACATTATATATATATATATTTATTTTTGTAACCTATATATAGTCTTGAACTCTTTATGTACTTCAGCGTTCCTCAGGATGTCATTAGACGAAAGCGCTTGAGCACCAGTGTGTTTCCTTTCCTTCGTGGTTTTATTCATCATAAATATTTTTCAAGTGTTACTTTCGTGAAATAATTTTCATATATATATATATATGAATGTCCAAACCTGTCCGCTCTTCGTCGCAGGTGTTTCCCTCTCTTGTCCAAAATTCCCATAGTCTTGAACTCTTTATGTACTTCAGCGTTCCTCAGGATGTCATTAGACGAAAGCGCTTGAGCACCACTGTGTGTTTCCTTTCCTTCGTGGTTTTATTCATCATAAATATTTTTCAAGTGTTACTTTCGTGAAATAATTTTCATATATATATATATATGAATGTCCAAACCTGTCCGCTCTTCGTCGCAGGTGTTTCCCTCTCTTGTCCAAAATTCCCATACCCGAGCGTCTATAATCCATACTCGCCGAGTAACACCACCTACCCACTGCCTCGCCGAGATATGTATCACTTTCACTGGGTATGAATCGGAGGTTAATTAAAAAAAGAAAAAAATTACACATACATATATATATATATATATCAGGTCATCCCATAAGTAATGTTTTTTAGATCGGAATTTGAAGGACAAAAAAAAAAAAAAACTTTTTAATCTACAGGGTGGGCCGTAAGTTTCCATACATAGGAAAAATAAACATTTTTTGGACAACCATTTTTATTTATATAATATGCTCTACATGGTTGCCATTGTTTTGAAAACACATTTCAATACGTGTTCCCCACTGTTGATGAACACGCATTAGCACAGTTGACGTTATGCTTGTAATGGCGTTGGTGATACGTTCCTTTAGATGATTTATGTCTCGTATCTTTTCCTGATACACCATGGCCTTCAAGTGCCCCCAAAGATAGAAATCAAGGGGGGTGAGATCTGGGGATCTGGGAGGCCACTCCACAGGACCACGCCGACCAATCCAAGCATCCGGAAACTGCTGATCCAAATACCGACGCACGTGAAGACCATAATGAGGTGGAGCTCCATCTTGCTGGAAGTAAACTGGGAAGTTACCTTCCTCGTTTAGCAGGGATGGGAAAATCTCTTCTTGCAATATGTTAAGATACCTTTCGGCATTAAGATTTCCACTGACAAAAATTGGTCCAATAATTCTGTCACCCCATATCCCGGCCCACACCATCACTTTACCGGCACCTTGCATCTTCGTCGGACTCAGCCAGTTAGGGTTAGCATTACTCCAATAACGTATGTTTCGCCGATTAACCTCTCCATTGACGTAAAAATTTGCTTCATCAGTAAACAAGATCTTACGTCAAACGCATATTCTTAGGGTATCTGAAACATAAAAACAAACGTTTAATTTTTCCTATGTATGGAAACTTACGGCCCACCCTGTAGTATATAAGCACACCGGACAAAAAATTAGTCACCCCTAATAGCACCGATAGTAGGAAGTTCAAGGTCACACAGAGGGCGCTGATGTAGCATTGGTAAGTGACAAGTAGCGGTGACGTAGCACACAGGATCAGATCTGTTTCGTGAGGTGGTGAAGAACAAAGTGTGTGTTGGATATAATCTGCAAAATGGGTCGTGAGGCAGACGTTACTCAGTGGCAAAAAGGAGCCATCGTGTTTGGCAGAGCCCACGGACACAAAATGTCTGAAGTAGCCCAATTTGTTGGTGTGTCAACGCGTACTGTCCAGCGAGTTTACAAAGAGTGGTGTAGTTCGCAATCAACTGACGATCGACGGCGTAACTGTGGCCGGAAAACAATTCTCGACAATAGGGGCCGCCGCCATGTTTCTCGTCTAGTAACTGCAAATCGTTTTCAAACCAGAGAACAATTGCTCCAAGAAACCAATGAGGTTCTCCAGCGACCAATTTCCGAACGGACATTGCGACGAGAACTGCATGCGATGGACATCTGGAGCAGGGTACCACGGAAGAGGCCGCTGTTAACAGCAAGTCACAAATTGGCACGTTATAAATGGGCTCAGAGGCACAAAAACCGGACTGCGGCAGATTGGAAACGTGTAATTTGGTCCGATGAGTCCCGTTTTTGTTTGTTCTCCAATGATGGGAGGCAACGAGTACATCGCAGGTCTAATGAAGCCTTTAATCCTGAATGCGTCGAAGGTGTTCTTCAGGCTGGAAACAGAAAGTGAAGCGCAGGAATAGACACCCACGGACTCTGGCGGAACTTCGGGACCGGCTGATGAACGAGTGGCAGCAAATCGATGTTCAGTACATGCACAACCTCGTAGTCTCTCTGCCTCGCCGGATTCGTGCGGTTATCAAGGCCAGAGGCGCCGTCACACGTTATTAGGTACATCCTGAGAGGGGTGACTAATTTTTTGTCCGGTGTGCTTATTTTCCATCGGAATCAATGACACTCTGCCAACGTCCTACAAGCTTTTCAATGCCATGTTTATAAAATTCAGGCGGTTTTGAGGCAAAAAACGTACAAAGACTGGTGTGCAGGTCATCCAAAGAAGTATACTGTTTCTCGTCAAGATAGTTTTGCAGACTCCTGAAGAGATGATAATCTGAAGGCGCAAGGTCTGGAGAACATGGAGGATGTGGAAGTTTTTCCCACCCAAGCTCCTCAATTTTTGCAGAAGTGATCCGAGAGGTATGAGGACGTGCGTTGTCGTGGTGGAACACGATTCCTTTCCGATTAACCAAAGGTCTCTTTTCTTTTAGTGCAGTGTTCGATCGATCCAGTTGGTGACAGTAGACTTGAGCGGTGATTGTTTGGTTGTGTGGTAAGGTTTCAAAGTGTATTACACTACCTTTATCCCACCAAACACTAAGCAACACCTTCCGAGGGTGAAGATTTGGTTTTGGCTGTGGTGTCGCTGGTTCTCCGGCACAAACCCACTGTCGACGGCGCTTAACATTCTGGTACAGTATCCACTTTTCATCACCAGTCACTAAACGGTGCAAAAACGGATCTTGGAGTTCACGGGAATGAAGAGCTGTGCTAATGTTTACCCGCACCCTCAGATTGTCGACCGACAATTCATGTGGCACCCATTTTCCTAACTTAGGCACTTTCCCGAGTTGATGCAAATGTCGATGGATGGTGGACGGGGATGAATTGAGTTTCTGGGCCAATTTTTCGACAGTTGTTGAACAGTCTTCTTCAAGTGCGGCTAACAGCAGGTCATCATCAAACTCAGCAGGGCGTCCAGTGTGTGCTGCATCTGTCAAACAGCAGTCACCATTCCTAAACTTTTGCAACCATCTTTGACATTTCCTCACATGCAGAATATCGTTGCCATAAATGTCCTGAATGTTTCGCGTTGCTTCAGTAGCACTATTCCCTTTTTTGAACTCGTAAAGCATTATATGCCTGATATGCTCTTCTGATACCGCCATGTTTATGAGGGGTTCACATAAAGCAAAACACACGTCTTCACTGGTCAAGATCTGTAAAGTATGTAGCAAAACACGATAGATCTCCTCTTAGATATAACCTTCGGAAAATTTATGCTTAAACCGAGTAGGACTAGTTTAAACTTAATCTATCGTAAAAAACGACATTAATTATGGGATGACCTGATTATATATATATATATATAAATATATATATATATATATATATAAATATATATATATATATATAAATATATATATATATATATAAATATATAGATATATATATATATATATATATTTTTTTTTCTTTCTCTGATTTACCGCCGATTCGTACCTAAAAGGAGCGGTACATATCTCGGCGAGGCGGTGAGTGGGAGATGTTACTGTGTTGGGGGTGGTAGACTAGGGGAGTGAGTAAGGGTCAGTCGCTGGATAGTGGGTAGGAGGGGTACGGTTTTAAATGCGATGGAGCAGCTGGGAGTGAGTAAGGAAGAGAATCGCTTCCGTTGAAAAGTGGGGGCCGTCGGCGAGTATGGATCGTAGCCGGTCGGGTATGGGATCTTCGGCCGAGAGAGGGAAACACCTGCGACGAAGAGCAGACAACTTTGTGCATTCCACCAGGTGTGAGAGTGATAGGGGTATGGCAGGTAGGGCAAAGAGGGGCCGGCGATTTCGCCATAAGGTGTCCGTGGGTGATGCGGATGTGGCCTAGGCGGAGACGGGCTAGGATTACTTCCTTATGGCGGAACCGGTGGAATGAGGAGGCCCAGTATCCTATTCGTGGCTTGATCGTGTGGTTTATTTTGTGTGACCTGGTCCCATTCCCGCTGCCATATGGAGCGGAAGTGGGAGCGGAAAGTCGGGAAGAAGTCGGAGAAAGGGAGGGGTCGGGAGGAGGCCGGCAGTAAGCAGGCCGTCTTTGCTGTGCGATCCGCCGCCTCGTTACCCTGGATGCCGACATGAGCCGGGACCCAGCAGAAGGCGATTGTCTTGTGTTGGAGGGTCGTTAGACAGTGGAAGGTTTGCTGGATGGTACAGACGAGCGGGTGGGGGGAGTTAAATCTTTCCAGGGAGAGTGCACTTTGGGAATCCGAATAAATGACGGAGCTGGCAGAGTGGGTGCGCACAATATCGAGGGCCTCCGTAATGGCGAAAAGTTCCGCCGAAAAAACGGAGGCCTCGCGGGGCAGGCCGACGCCCCGGGAAAGCGGCTGGGACAGAATCACCGCTGAGGAGGCCACACCGGCTTCCGAGCGGGAACCATCCGTGTAAATGGCGACTGCGTCCGGGTGTTAGGGTGCGTGTTCGCGGAAGTGACCTGTATATCATGGCGCTCGTAGTAGTCTTCAGTAGGGTACACAGATCTTTGCAAAACTTGATAGGGGTGAGGATCCAAGGGGGGTAGATGCTGAATGAAATGGGGATAACTGAGGGGGAGGGCGTTAAAAAGATCAAGGAAAGAGCGGACCGCTTCAGTGAAGTGCCAGCTCCGTCCCTGAGGTGGTAGTTCTGAAACCACCGTGCCCAGAAGCGAAGAAGGTAGCCTCTGTGCACGGAGGTATGTCCTCATGAGAAGACCCCGTCGGAGGGCGAGAGGGAGATGATCGCATTCCACATGGAGGCTGGAGGCTGGGGAGGAGCGGAAGGCACCGGTGGCGAGGCGGAGGCCTCTATTAAGTACCGGGTCTAGGATACGGAGGTGGGCGGTGGAGGCTGAACCGTAAACTGCACTACCATAGTCCAGCTTCGACTGCACTATGGAAGTGTAAAGGCGAAGAAGAGAGCGTCGATCTGCACCCCATGTGGTGGTGTGAGAGAGGTGATCCAGGAGAGCGAGGGGGCGTCGAAGGGATTGCTTTAGGTACTTGAGATGGGTAACCCAATTGAGCCATCGGTCTAGGGTCATGCCCAGAAAATGCGTGGAGGGTACCACCTCAAGAGGCCTGCCGTATAATGTGACAGAGGGTAGAGGAAGGGCTGTGGGTCTTCTTCTACTGAAGACCATACACTTGGACTTAGGGATGGAGAGGCGAAAACCCACCGACGTCGCCCACCTTTCCACCCGGTAGATGGCGAGCTGCATCTGTCGTTGAACAACAGACGGTTCTCGCTCTGCGAAGTAGATTGCAAGGTCATCCGCATAAATGGAAGAGCGGATGGTGGGTGGAAGGCATTGTGAGACCGTGTTCATCACGACGGAGAAGCAGAGAACACTGAGGATGCTTCCCTGTGGGACCCCGTCCTCCTGCACAAAGGTGTCAGAGAGGACTGAGCCCACCCGGACTTTAAAAGTCCGGGAAGAGAGCCTCTGATGAAGGTCGGCATGGCTCCGACGAGGCCCAGATGTCGGAGCTGACCGAGGATCATTGCTCGACGGGTGGTGTCATAGGCCTTCTGGATGTCAAAAAAAATTGACAGTACGAACTGTCCATTGTCGAAGGCATCCTGTATGTCTCGGCTGAGAAGCAGGAGGGGATCAGTAGTGAGCGGAATTGTCTGAAGCCGGACTGGGTAGACGGGAAGGAATTGTTATGTTCAAGGACGAACGATAATCGCGTGGCAACCATTTTCTCGAGGATCTTGCAGGCACAACATGTCAGGGCGATTGGTCTGTAGTTTGTGGGGTCCAGGGAATCTTTGCCGGGTTTGGGGATAGGGATGACGTGGGCCTCCTTCCACCTAGAGGGGAAGGCGCCCTCTATCCATATGCGATTGTATAGATCCAGCAGGAAAATTTGTAAGGTAGAGTGGATGTGCTGGAGCATGCCGTACGGAATACCGTCCAGACCGGGACAACGGGATCGTCGAGAGGCCAGTGCCGCCTGTAGTTCACGCATGGTAAACAATCGGTTGTAGGTGCTGTCTATGGACGGTGGAGAGGGGCTATCGTCAGGGGCGGGTACGGAATTGGCTGTAGAGGAAGAAACGGCGGCGAAGGTAGAAGCAAGGTGGTCTGCCACCGACTTGGGTTCACATAGGAGTCCGTCGTTAGTCCGGAGGACCGGGGGTCGGGAGGGGACATGTCGCCTCTCGACACCCCGCACCTTCTTCCAGATGGTAGCCGAAGGTGTGTTGGCGGTGATGCCGGACACAAAGGCACGCCAAGAGGTTCGGCGCGCTGTCTTCATTGTGCGGCGGGCGATGGCCCTGACCCGCTGCATCTCCGTGCGATGGATGGGGAGTCGCGTCCGGTAGAAGCGCCGAGTTGCCTTCTTCTTGGCGCGCACGGCCTCCGCGCACTCCGGGGTCCACCAAGGCACCCGTCGGGCGCGGGGGTAGGCGGAGGATTGTGGTACGCTAGTGCTTGCGGCCGCTAGAACGACGGACTCGAAGTAAGCGATGCACTCGTCGATGGATGGGAAGTGGGCAGTTGTAAGGGTGGTATAGGTGTTGTCGCGGAAGCGGGCCCAATTCGCGTTGGTAGTAACCCACCTTACCGGTACCCGAACAGTCTGGTCGGGTCGATTAAGGGTGAGTTGTATGGGGAGATGGTCACTTCCATGGTCCTCTCGGAGGACTTGCCACGTGAAGTCTAGGAGGGCATCAGTTGAAACGAGGGACAGGTCTATACAGGATGGAGTGCAGGTGGTGGCATGGTAAAAAGTAGGAGAGCCATTGTTGAGGCACTCGAAGGAGAGTTCGGTCATGACGGATATCAGGGTTGGGGCCATATAGGTGGTGCGTGTGTCGCCCCACAAGGGGTGGCGACTATTGAAATCGCCCAGCAGTAGGAAGGGCCTAGGGAGTTGTTCCACGACTTCCACCAGGTCGTCGCGGGAGACTTGAGCGTGGGGGGGAGGTAGATGGAGCAGACGGTGTACTGTCTATCCAGGGAGAGCCGGACGGCAGTCACCTGTAGTGGGGACCGGATGGAGAGGTTGTAGAAGGGGACTGCGTGGTGTACGAGGATGGCAGCTCCCCTTCGAGTGCAGGTAGGAGGCGGGGTGGCGGTGCAAAAATAACCAGTAGGGCAGGGCATGGGCCTGGTCCCCAGGATTAGCTCCTGGAGACAGACACACACCGGACGGGAAGTGGCAAGCAGGGAGGTAAGGCCTTCATAATTTGCGAATATTCCTCGACAGTTCCAGTGGACTATTGTGGTTTTCGGGGGATCCATTAGTTGATGAAGGGGGATGGGTAAAGGTGTAGGTGCTAGGAGGTTGGAGTATGAAGGGAGATCCGGAGTTCGCGAAATTGAAGGCTTGGTCGGGAGCATGGCTGGCTATCTACCGTTCACCAGGGAAGGAATCGGTCGGCCTGTCGAACCCCGCGGAGGTGGCGGGATCGAGTCGGCCGAGCGAGACCGGAGGCGTGGATCACGGCAGGCAGAGGAACATCGTGGGCTGAGAGGGTCGGATGTACTGTGACGGGCTTCTATGGTCGGACCAGGAGGGGGCACGGTAGCCCCAAAAGTGGCGCTACCCCGCCTGTCCGGGGTCTCATGGCGGACTCGAGGTGGTGATAAGGGGTACCAAAAGGACCGGGCGGGTGGGAGGGAGGGCGTACACAGGGTAGCTGACAAGGAGGGGGCCGGGGATGTTGGGGGAATAGGTACGATGGGGGTGGAAGGAGGTGAATCAGAGTAGTCTCGTGGAGGGGTGGAGAAAATGGCACCAGGAGGCAAGGGCAGATCCATAAGACTCGTGGGCGTGGGCGCGGCCGAGCTTCCCTCGGTCACACCGTGCAGCTGCGCCAGGGCCGCATCCACCGGATCCTCGGGGGAGAGGATATTGTTCGGACTGGGTCCCGTCGTCCGGGGCGGGTCGTGGATCTCAGCCACTATTGTCAGAGTCTGTGGGGGTAGAGTGGTGGGACTTCTGCGATGGGGAGAGATGGACATAGTAGACGTGGTGGGCGGAGTGAGGATCCGAGCCGTCTTCTTGGTCCGAGGGGAAGAGGGAGAGAGACGTTGGAAGGCCGGAGGGTCCGGTGACACGCTCCGGCGTCTCCGCCTCGACGGCTTGCTCCGGGCGGCAGGTTCGGGCGTGTGCAGGGGGTACTGGGAAGGCGGGGTTTGAGGTGGATGGGACCTGGGTGTCCTGGTCCCAGACACCTGGGGGATTCGTGGCAGGTGAGGTGCGGGAAGAGGAGGAATGGTGGGGGGACAGGAAACCGTCGGGTCCTGCGAGGGTTTTCTTTGAGGGGAACAGGGAGCAGTGGCTTGGGGGGGTTTCGGCGGCAGGCCAGGGCGGCGTGCCGAGATGATAGAGCCGAGAGCAGCGGCATAGGACACCCCCGGCCTCACCTCCCGACTCCGCACCCTGTCGCGTGCCTCACGGGGGCTAAGGAAGTCCGTCACCTGTAGGCCTCGGACCTCCTTCTCGAACCTGAAGAAAAGGCATTCTCGGGATGAAGAGGGGTGTGCGCCTTCACAGTTGGAGCATTTGGGTGTGTTGGGGCACCTGTCAGGGTGAGCGAGTCGTCCACAGTGAACACATAATTGATGCGGCTGTCGACAAGCGGAGCTAACGTGTCCGAATTTATTGCATTTGAAGCAACGGGTCGGGTCTGGGACGTATGGGCGGATAGAAAACTCGCATGAGGCGCGGTCTCCCATACCCCATACAATGCGGCCGGGGGGGATTAGTGTGTTGAAAGTAAGGAGCAGACGTGGGGTGGGGGAGGGGGTGCCTCCCTGTCGGGATGTGAAACGATAGATCTTAGTGACTCCTTGGGGTGCGAGGTCCTCCAGGAGCTCGTTCACTGCGACCGACAATAGGCGGGTGGCGTAAATAGTGCCCTGACTCTGGTTCAGGCGAGGGTGTGGGGAAACGGACACCGAGCATCCAAGGACCTCAGTGACGGAGAGTAGGGCTTTCGTCTCTGCGGCTGAGCGTGATTTTACGAGGAGGGAGCCATCCCTCTGTGGGCGTACGTCATAGCGGCTGGAGTTGCTGTGGGTTCGGATCGCCTGGAACGTCCGTTCAGAGTTGTTCGGGAGGGACCCAGATGTAGGCCGAATCACCAGGAATTTGTGGATACTTGGGAGGGAGAGGGAGGCTGTAGAGTCGAAATGGACTGGGATATTCAACGGTCGATAGGACGGCCGTGAATGCCGGCTCCCCCGTCCGCCGCGAGGCTCTCTCCGTGGGGAGGTGGGCTGACGGCGGGTGAGGGGGGCATATGGGGAGAGCAAGAAGCCGGGTTGTGGGGGCAAGTCCTCGGTGGAACTTGACTTGCCCGAAGGTGGCTGAAGTGGGCTGGGGCGAGACCCCTGCTCCAGAGAGTGTAGGTCCAAGGGCGTAGTCGAGGGACGGACTGGGGTCGGCAACGGAAAAGGAGAGTGCAAGCGTTCCGCTTCCACAGGGGGTCAACCCCATTAGGTTGCGGTCTTCCAGTGGTAAAGGACTCGAGGGCCTGGTTGCCCACCACCCGAGTGTTGAGAGAAGTAGTAGTCCGGGAATGAGAAGCAGTAGTCGTAAGCCGAGGGGGAGAAGTGTCCATAGCAAAACAAAAAAGAACTTCATCCCCCGCGCGCATCCAGCCACCACCGACTCCAACAAGGGAAAGGCGAAGTGTGGGCACACTTGGTCCCACCGCCGATAGATGTCACGCAGGGGAGATACACCCGCACCCAGTCCCTGTGCCTGAAAGGCGGCCACTCTCATCCAACGCGCGGTGAAAAGTGGCAGGGACAGGGTTTGGGTTTGGTTGGAAAGCGACAAGGGTGCAGGGCAACCACCTCCCACACCCAAGGGCCAAGGAAAGGGTCAAAATCAAGGTCCAAAGAACAACGCCAAAAAAAGGGAGAAGCCAGAAAGAATGGGTTAAAGGAGAAAGAAAGAAAAAGAAGCAGGAGATCAGCCGGGTCCCCAAACGGGCCCAATGGTCCACGAGGGCAGAGAAAGCCCTTACACAAGAAAGGTGTATTCCCACATTCGCCACAGAGGGACGCGCCCTATCGCTCCGGACAAAGCAAAGGGGTATATATATAATATACAGTATATATATATGGGAATGAACTCAGAATGGTTCCCTGAGTTTTTTATGATACACACATTCCAGAAGAGTTCCTTGTTCCATGCACGGTCTGTGTGTATCATAAAAAACTCAGGGAACCATTCTGAGTTCATTCCCATCATGAAACGGACATGTTATGTGCCTTGAAAAGTGGACGCTCAATTCTGCCAGTTGAGGTTTAAGTTTTGGTTTTGGCTAAAAATATAATAGTTACCCCTTTTTCTTTGATTTATTCAATCCGACGTGAATGCAACGAGTCTTTTACTTATATTGAGGTTCTAAATGTAGTGGGGCTAGGCGGCTTTAAACCCTAGACCCATGTCCCAAAGCTGGATCCTGTCTGCTTTGCAGATAGCTGGTGAGGGAAGCTATATTTATGGGACCTCTTTGCGAGGGACCCGTTGCCCACGTCGGGC
Organism: Bathynomus jamesi; assembly: GCA_023014485.1. Classification (NCBI taxonomy): domain Eukaryota; kingdom Metazoa; phylum Arthropoda; class Malacostraca; order Isopoda; family Cirolanidae; genus Bathynomus; species Bathynomus jamesi. Next base: position 604,941 of record JAJOZX010000652.1, on the reverse strand, counting down.
TTGCATCATTAAAAAGAAAAACTATGGTATTTGTCATTTACCATTACTTATTCGGACTATAGTGGATTTAATTATCCCAGAAGAGTTCCTTGTTCCATGCACGGTCTGTGTGTATCATATATATATATATATATATATATATATATATATATATATATATATGGTGGTGTAGTGGTTAGCGTCGCTGATTACGAATCCATCGGCCCCGGGTTCGAGACCCGACGGCAGCCGGCGCGCAGCAAAACCCAGTTGTTCATCCTTCCACACAAAGAAAGTGGTTGGTAGATAAATGGGTACCCTAGGTGGCCTTGTGGTTAAGACGCTGGGCTGCTGATGGGGCGTGGTTCGGATTCCACGTTAAACTGTAGGTCTAAGGTGGAGTGAAAAGCTTGACCTTCGTCAGAATGAACAATTCGGGCGGAATCTAACCAAAGGTGTATATATATATATATTGGTAAACCAAAATCAACTGAGCCCAAATCAACCTGTTGACCATTGAAGAGGTTTGATTTCGGGACTATGGCTTACTATTCTCTCTCTCTAATTGGTTTTCAGTAACACAATGTACGTAATTTTGTTTTGATTTAAATGGGTTCATTATCACATTTGAAAATTCATGAAGTTCAGTACAGCAATTCTCATAATGACATGGTCAATTCGGGATGATTTACATCTATAATAACACGAACGACCAACATACACTCGTTATGACACTGAAGAACTCGTGAGTGGAAACGCATATATTATTTTCAAAGAGAAAGGTAAACTAATAGAACAAATACAATAATATAAATATTTCGGTCATATTATTATTATTATTATTATTACCAGCTCTTTGAATGACGATTCAGACAAAAAAACAATATCAAAGTTTCTATGATAAAGTAAACATGATTATATAAAATTTTAGATTCTGCACATGCGAAGCTAAATACTCTTCTTTATCGTAAGTTCTGCATTAATATTTACAGACTGCAACTGTGAACTAATTCTGAAAAAGATTCTGGCAGAACCCTAAATTTGCTTTATAGCGGAACTTCTAAATTACCGCATAAATTAACCCCAAGATGCTCAGTTTCACAAATGTTTGATGACCACAATGTCTCGAGCCTCCAGGAAGTAACGAGACAAGTTCAATACAGTCTAATGCATTGGTTTTCAACCGGTGGATAAATTAACCAACTGAGGTAATGACAACTATTTTGTGGGGTAATGACACGCGATCCAGAAATAATAATAAATAACATTGTGATAATCGAGAAGTTAAAAAAAAAAATCTAATGATTGGGGTAATGGGGCTGGGTTAGAAATGATTTTGGGTAACCATACAAAACGGGTTGAGAACCGCTGTTCTAATGCAAAGAATTAAATACTCAGATAATCCAGTTTTGCGAGCTATTCATCAGTCTTGATGCGTCTTCTAAACTAGTACGGGCTTCATCGTATGAAAATGTTCGTCTATAACTCCACTTAACATCGTTCGTTATTGGTATTTTCATTACTTGTAGTTTTATTTTTAGCCCTATTTTTATTTTAGTTATTATTTATTTAATTATCCCTACTTTCATTTACTTTTTAGTTTTTTATTATTACTAATTGTACTGTGGAAATTATTATTATTATTTTTTTTTTTTACTGATAAAGTTCTCTCTTTTCAATTCAAAATGGGATTAATTCATTAATATACTCACACATATTAGAAAAGCTGCCAATTACTATTCATTAATGTCTATCTTTTTTAACGAAATGTAAATTATAGATTATTTCGAAGAAAATACGCATACTAAATTACGGATGAAAATGTAATGATCGTGTCGTTGTTAAACCTCCTTCGCAACACCACCTAACGTTTATAACTAGTGGTGGGAGAATCTGTTTATAACTAGTGGTGGGAGAATCTAACATTTTTTTTAGGACGAGTCGTTTCCATTTTGGCTGCTGAATACGAATCCAGCTAGTTCTTCAATTTAAAATTAATTTTTGACCTGGTTCAGTGGGCTTTTTTCAAAATGGCGGGCAAACAAAATCGATTTTTTTTTGTTTTAACGATAAAAAAACCGCTACCCTTCGCATGTAATGTCTTTTTATAAGTTTTCATGGTCGCTGAACTCGATAATGAACAAATGAGAGACATTAGGAGTGTGGTTAAGCGGATAGATGACGAAAAATTTGAAAAAATGCCCGATCCATATCGAACATAAAGGATGAATGAGGCCTCCCACCTCCAAACCTTTATAACTGATAGAAAAAATAATTAGTTGATAAATGCTTGCTATATTTTTAATCATGGTTATCTTCATTCTTTAATGTTGTTAGGTATCTACTATCTAGTGTGTCGTAATATTGATGTTTTATTTAAGCTTACTTTGGTGTTTTGGCTTGTTCTGGTGTTTGGCTGCTTTCTCTTTTGTGGTTTCTTGTACTATCAATGTTGTGCTAATTTACTTTAATAATAATTGTATATATTATTTTAATAATAATATAGTATATATCGTTATAATTTAATAAAAATAGTTACTTCGTGTGGAATGAGCTGGTCATTCATTGGTGTACCATTGTCGCAGGAGCCCATTTTCAAACCTGGAAGCACTTAGACAAAGAATTGAGGTTGTTTGGCTTATGGTGTCCCAAGACAAAATCAAGTCATTCATATATCAGTAGAAAAGGAGAGTACTGGCCGTAATTCAAGAAAATGGGGGCCAATACAACATCGATTTCAATAGGGTAAGTTTTATACGAGTTCCATTGAAATTTTTAGCACATGATAACTATACTATTGGCTACATCTTGTATTAATTTGGGTGTATTAACTTGATTAGTTTGAAATTTGTAGGAAAAACAAAAGCGTCCAGGTTTTTTTCGTCCACCCGGTATGTATATATTTTAATGTTCCGAAGTAGCAAAATTGTTACATCACAAAAAAAAAAATACTTCATTGGTGAATTATCACACACTCGACCTCACGTTTGTCTAGTTGTCGCGCGGCCACGCACTCTTTCATGTCTACAGAAATGCATCTTCTCTGTGAAAAAACTATAGGGCTATGGATTGATGGCCTGTTACCCTCATCCGTTGGAAATTTCCAGCAGATTTCAGTGGAGAGTTAACGACAAAAGCCCTACGTTTTTTCGTTAGAGAGTTATGTATATGTAGGTCTTCAAAGGACCTCTATGTTTATTTGTCTTCGGTATTTGCGAAGGGCGCGACGATGTTTTTCGATGTAGGGCCGCGGTACGATGGAGTTACACAACGAGTTGCTTTGATGTAATTAATATAAGCAGTCACACTTAAATACCTGAAGGAATAGGCCTATCCTTTTTATAGTTATTAGGTTTTATATTATGAGGATTTCACTCAGAACTTGTAGGAAGATAAAGTACATCTTCCTTGCTCAAAGCATCGCTGTAACATAAGCAAGCTCAGAGCGAGCCGCTATAATATAATCTTTGTCTTTTATTATTTGCTGATTTTTCAAAGTTCGTTGACTCTTCTCTCGAAGTAATTTTCACGAGTCAGCAGTGGAAAATTTTGAACACGAAGCAATAAATTTGGTTTTCTTCTTGTTATGCGGGCCCGATGCCTACATATGGGTTCTATGTATGTATGGCAATTATTTGCATTCCCAATAGGCTATGTCGCCAAACCCGAGGCAATTTTGAAGTTATTTAATTCAATAAATTAATAATTTGTATTTAATTATGAAATAAAGGTATCACATACGATACCATGTTGTAAGCATGTGTAGTTTTTCCATACTCTCCTTACTCAATGCCTTTGTAAACCTTTCACCACTGTACAGATGCACAAACGGGACCTTTTGATCATTGGGACGAAAAAAAAAAAAAAACTGAAATTCTCTTAACTTAAAAAGGTGCAAAAGGAGAGATTCTTGGCGAGTACCTTTTGGTCCCCAAGGCCGGAATCAAAACCTCCACAAACGAGAACCAGCTCTGGAGAAAACTAAAAACACGTTACTTTTTTAAGCAAAAAAAACCAACAAAAATTCTAACCTCTGGACAACCGAGTGAAGCATCGAAACCACTCGATATTAAAACCAATTCGGGATTGAACTGAAATGTAAAATATTATTAATTTTGTGTGTTCATGTAAGTTACATTCAATCCACCATATTACAATATAAATAATAAAACATCTGTCATGGAATAGACAAAATTCTGTTTATTCTGTCGCCAAGACTGTGTCAAAAGATAAGTTCAACCATTAAAACGTGTCTACTGACACTTACATTTTAACTGGAGGCAAAATCTATATAATGTACAGTAGGGTGGATCACTTTTCGCTTTTTTTTTAAAATTATAGCTGGGTCAAAGTTTTTCCCATGATTTGGTTCAGTGGAAGTACACTGACACCATTTTTACCAAAATCGATCAATATTTAGGGGTCGCGCATCGACCTTGAAAATTTCAATTTTGGAAATTTAGCCAAATTGACAATTTTTTACTGAATAAAGATAAATCATCAAATGACCATATTTTCTGAATCCTCTCAGTGAAAGAAATCCTCTCAGATACTTACCAAGTTGATCGGACAAGTGGTTTAGAAGTTACACTCACCTAGAAATAACATTAAAATTTAAAATACCGCATTTGTCCCCCGTTACGGACGTAATCATAGCATCAGTAGCTGGCGCATCCTAAAATCCCAATCACACACACACGCTATGTCTATGACCAATATTTTTACTAATCACAGTTTGCTTTTTACAGATCAACTGTGTCAATTGATTCTTGTTTGATAAGTCTAGACTTTAGTACAATGGATAAACTGTTAACAACCAGGAGTGGGAAGACTCTGAAAGTTACTTATTCTGGAAAAGAGAAAGCAGCAACAACAGCACCACCTTCTCTAAGGTCAGCCACGGACGTCTTCTTAATTGGTCAGCCATCTTCCTCGATCGGTGGTGCCAAATTGCCAACCACCCATCAAGTTCTCCAGTACTTCTTCTATGCCAAGCAGGAAACTACTGACAGGAAGGCCGCCGTAAAAGACACGGTGGCCAATGTTCTGGCATTTTGGAACATGGCACGTATAAAGACGATCACGAGGCGTAACTGCGAAAGAAAACTGGAGTTACTGTGGGAAGAGTGGCGCTCGCTGCAGAAGAGCAAGATGAGAGACAGTGACGCGGGAAAAGGCAGGGAGAAGTTTTCAGAAAATCTGAACAAGCTCTGGGACATCGGAGCTCCCGATGCTATTGAAGAGATACAGAAAAGTCGACTGCTCTCAGACAACAACAAACAAGAAGATATTAAATTTTATGAGGATCAACGGGGCCTGCGCCAGGCAACAATGAGTGGGAATGATAAAGTGTTCGTTGTCAAGAGAAAACGGCAACTCTCAAGACAACAATCTCGTGATGAGCCAGGCACCTCAAAAACGAAATTAGGAACCGAAGCTGAGAGCGACGATGAATCTATAGAAAGCAGATCATCGAGCAACTCCGAATCACAGCTAGAACCACCCATACCGACAGCCGAGAGAATCAACTGTATCAATCAGCCTTCCTCACCGCATCCTCAATGCACCGGCTGTTATTGAAGTGGCTGATCGCTTCCGGATGTCCAATAATCAGGTGTGGATATATCAGTAATGATCTTTCCTTGACAAAGATATAATAGACGTAACGACGGAAAATTTAGTGATTATTTTGTCACATAAAAACCATACGCATCCTTGTCAATTTCCTTTCAATTTCGCACATAGTGGCAAGTGTCGTGGCGGCAGTCCTACGTTCGGCAGATCCGCCCGCAGACCTGGACAAATTCAGTATCTCGAAGGACACGTCTCGCCGTGGAAGAGTGGCACATCGTTGTGAAGTGTCGACAACTGTGCAGAAATCCTTCGTATCTCCGAGGCATGCTGTCGTCCACTGGGACGGTAAAGTAATCAAGGTCAGTTTTGCCCTCACCGTGGACGACAGTGAATTAACATGTTCCAGTGACGACAGTGGATTGACATATTCCAGTGGACGATAATGGATTGGCATGTATGACATACGTTTCAGGACTCTTGGATCATTGGAGCACCGCCAGGAGATTCTCATCTCTGGAGCTCCCCAATGCACAGAAGGAAAGTTGCTGGCCGTTCCGACTGTTGCTGACGGCACCGGTCTGTCCCAGGCCCAGGCGACCTTTCGTGCTCTCAAAGACCTGGATGCGAGAACAACGTGATTGGACTGTGCTTCGACACAACTTCCTCCAATACGGGGAGGGTGCAGGGTGCGGTGGTCCGGCTGGAGAACATGCTTGGTAAACCGCTCTTCCAGCTGGGCTGTCGCCATCACGTTATGGAGCTCATCGTGGGGGCAGTGGTCATCACCGCGTTTGGAAGAACCACAGCACCAACTGAACCTTTGTTCCAGTTTCTGAGAAGGTGAATTTCAAGTCTAAGGCGCATTTGTTTTCTCCAATGATTTTTTGCCTTCAGAGCAATTGAGATATGAGCGTCCTTCTACTAATGATGTTAATAGCAGTCGAAAAGGGACACTTCAGTCGTTTTCATGCAATATTTTCATAACTCTCCTTTCAGGTGGGACAAGCTCGACCTCTCGACTTATCGCGAGCTGGAGATCGAGCATTTGGCGGAGGTGACGTGGCTGATGGAGCTCCGAAATGAGGCAGTCAAGTTCCTCGGCACCGCTTCTGGTCTTGTCAGAGAAGACTACCGAGAAGTGGCGGAGATTACACTCCTGGTACTCGGGGCCCAGCCACGTCGTGGCACACACTTCATGCGCCCAGGAGCCTACCATCATGCGAGGTGGATGGCCAAGGTTGGTATTTTGAATTACAAGTTAAATATTGTATTGCCTTCTGCAAACAGCCATTTGAAGTCCCTACCAGAAAAAAATAAGATAAATAATTTACCATTAAACAAACTTATATGGAGTGGTATCGGTATTTATACCTCACAGTGCGTATTCGTTTCAGATCATCTACTACACGAAGCTCCTGATGTTCAGCGGTCAGCTGGAGTTCGACGACGAGCTGGTACAGAAACTTCAGAGAGTGGTACTATTTACTGCACTCCTCTACGCACCTGCCTGGCTGGCGGCTCCTGTCGCAGCTGATGCCCCGCTGAATGACCTTGTGTTGTACCAGCGTCTTCTGCAGTACAGGGCTGTGGACCGCGAGATTGCAGAGGCTTCACTGGCAGTGATCAGGCGGCACTTGTGGTATCTGAGGCCTCAGACACTGTGAAGCACGAGATGGCAAAGAAGCTGTGCCGCCTCGCTGTGCCCGAGGACTTCACGTATGACAACGTCTCGGTTGATGACACGACGCGCCTTCCGGACCTGATCGATGAGTCATCGTGGTTCGTGTTCACAGGCCTGCAGATGTGCGCGTCTACGTGGCTCACTCTGCCGGTGAATAAGTGGGATCAAGATAAGAACTACTGTGATCTGAAGAATGTCATCTCGCATCTGAAAGTTACCAACGACGTGGCAGAGAGAGGGATAAAACTGATAGAAGATTACGCGAACACTGTCACAAAAGACGAGTCACAGCTGCAGGGTCTTCTTCAGCTCGTGGAAAAGAGCCGGAAAGAACTCGGTGACTTCAAGAAGTTGTCACTTGCCAAGATGACGTAGCGCAGAGGGAAAGGGAGTTAGCAGAGAGAGTACATGGCGCACGCCTTAAGATGACGTGTGTTCTAACCACGATTCATACAGTTTTTGAACCTAGTTAGGGGCACCGGAGTAAGTGCCTTTAGTGATATCGGTAAACCGTTTTAATACAAAATACATTTGATCTTTCCTTATTCGTTTTATCTTATCCTAAAAAGCAGACAATGGCAGACAACATATGGAGGTACGGGGACAAATACGGTATTTTAAATTTTAAGGTGAGTATAACTTCTAAACCACTTGTCCTATCAACTTGGTAAGTATCTGAGAGGATTTCTTTCACTGAGAGGATTCAGAAAATATGGTCATTTGATGATTTATCTTTATTCAGTAAAAAATTGAAATTTTCAAGGTCGATGCGCGACCCCTAAATATTGATCGATTTTGGTAAAAATGGTGTCAGTGTACTTCCACTGAACCAAATCATGGGAAAAACTTTGACCAGCTATAATTTTTAAAAAAAGTGAAAAGTGATCCACCCTAATGTACAGTTATACCCCGCTATACGCGGTAGTTGTGGTGTTCCCTGAAATTACCGCGTATAGTGAATTCGCATATAGAGGGGTAGATTTTTCCCATAGTCACAATGTTAATTAAGGGGTCAAGTTCACAAAAAAATTTCAAACTATAATAAACCCATAAAATCAATATATAAACCTATCCTATCACCTGTTTATGCAATCAAATAACAACGACAATAGTTACAACATAAATTGATTATAAACCTGAAAGAGAACAATAATTAATGCCTAACATCATACATTTATAATAAACAAATATGAATTTGTACTTGCATAAATTAAGGGGGAAGGTGGCAAGGGCGCTAAAGCCGAATGAAGGGAAACTTGAAAATGGAATTTAGGCTTGAAGGGTTATCTGGATCTGGATCCGAATCTGAATCTGAACCGCGTAAACTCCAGTGTGTTTCCGCTTTATTATGGGGTAGGTCCTGAATTAATCAACCGCGTAATCTCGAATTCGCTCATAACGGGCCGAAGTATTGCGGGGTATACCTGTATAAATAAATTCCGCTTTTCTTTAAAAGTACCATAATGAAAGAGGTGCTCTCACCATGAACTCCTTTTTTTTTTTATTTTTAAACGTACTTCCGAAACATTTAAAGAAAAATCCAACTAACTTTTGCATCATTTTAGTTCCTATTCCTCATCACATCAACGGATGTTTATTCAAATTTAAATAAAAGTCACTTTGCTGCAACATGATTGTGCCAACAACAATACACTGAATCCTGGTGGACTTAGGTTATATTATGTTACACTAAGCTCGGTAAGACTTGACAAAGTAGCAGAGATAACCGACTTTATATTATATATATGATGAAAATAACCACGAACGAAAAAGAAAACGCAGAATGTTGCTCAAGCGCTTTCGTCTACTGACATCCTCAGGAACACTGAAACAAATAAGTTCGAGACTATATATAGGTCACAAAGGAAAAGTTAAAAAAAAAATTTGTAGGAGGAGCATACAAATTTATAAGGAAAAGCTACCAGAGTTTTAGCACTTCGCCCTTCTTGTCTAAATCCATTCTGAACGAATTCAAAACAACAGGATCAAGCGAAAAGAGGCCCTGGCTAATGTTGAAATTATTTGTAAGTTGAATAATGGCAGACTCAAGAATATTTCTATTAACAATGTTGCTTAAGTGAAACAAAACTGAAGCATTATTCCAATCAATACAGTGGGATATAACTGACAAATGGACGAAAAGGGCACTGGACGACTGTCCCGTTCTAACGGAATATTGATGCTGTTTTACACGCGTGTACAATTCCTTTCCGGTCTGTCCAATGTAAAAGGAATCACATTGTTTACAACCAATTTTATAGATAATGCCTGAATTATTGGTAGGGCTATTTTTTACTATGATATTTTTCACAATATTGTCATATGAAAATACTACATTAATATTCAAAAGTTTAAGTACATTAGCAATGACTAAAAAGCATGGGAAAAATGGAAGCACTAAAATATTCCAAAACCGTAGTCCGAGAATTAGAAGCAGGGTTCGTAAGCCGAGGAGAAGTCATAGCCAAAAAAAAAAGGAAACTTCACCCCCTCCGCGCGCATCCAGCCACCACCGACTCCAACAAGGGAAAGGCGAATCGTTCACACACTTGGCCCCACCACCAATAGGTAGATGTCAGATAGGGGAGCTACACCCATACCAGTCCCCGTGCCTGAAAGGCGGCCACTCTCATCCAACGCGCGGTGAGAGTTGGCAGGGTCAGGGCTTGGGTTTAGTTTAAGGGCGACAAGGGTGAAGGACAACCACCTCCCTCAAAGAAGGTCCAAAGAAAAGGTCAAAAAAGCCAGGAGGGGGTAAGAGAAGGAGAAAGAGAGACAGAAATATAAGGAGGAGATGAGCCAGGTCCAATGGTCCACGAAGGCAGAGAGAGCCCTTACATCATAGGAAGATGCATTCCCACATTGGTCAAAGATGGACGCGCGCCAAAGCTCCCAACAAAGCAAAGGGATATATATACACAGTATATATATATATATATATATATATATATATATATATATATATATATACACACACACACACACAGTATACACACACACACACACACACAAATAGCCTATCATTAATAAGCAGTCATTGCCTTAATCAATCATTGCATACAATTAAATCATTATCACCTTAAACGGCTAAAACTAGGTCCACTATATATATATATATATATATATATATATATATATATATATATATAATATATATATATATAATATATATATATATACAGTAGTATATGGTGTCCATAAAGTCACGCATCATAGGAACATAAGCAATGTCTATTTATTTATGTCAGGCCAAATATGTTAAAGAACATTCAAAGAAACCTACTTTTTCTTTTACAAACATGTTTTGATATTGGTGGGAATCATTTCGAACAAATAAATAAAACAAAATAAATAAACAACATACTGTAAATGTATTTTCCTATGATGCGTGACTTTATGGACACCCTGTATGTATATACCGAGTGCGGCATAAGTCGGGTTACCGAGAATAATGGAATCAACTTGTGAAGAATAATATTCATTACAGAAATTGTTCAAAGTGTCCTCCATCATGTTCAATACACACGTTGCATCTTTGAACCACTGAACAACAAATAGGGCAGCACAGTTCTTTGTTATTATTCAACGTTTCGAACTCTTGGCGTATCAGTCATCGTGTGATCGAAGTTCCGAGGTTTCTGGCCCTTGACTCTCTCTCTGATTATACCCCACATTGAATAATCACATCACAGTGATTATTCAATGCGGGGTATAATCAAAGGTAAGGTCTACTGGATATGGAGAAGGTCCCTAGACACTGGGGAAATACCGAGCATCTTGAAAAGAGCAAACATTGTCCCTATATATAAAGGAGGGGACAGATCTCAAGCAAAGAACTATAGACCAGTGTCATTGACGTCCCACCTCACCAAAGTATTTGAAAGAATAGTTAGAGAGAAAATTTATGATTTCTTGGAGACACTGGAAAAAATCAACGGAAATCAGCACGGATTCCGATCAGGTAGATCATGCCTATCACAACTAATAGAACACTATAACAATATCCGAGATGCACTGGAAGGCAATGACAACTACGATGTCATATACACAGATTTTACTAAAGCTTTCGACAAATGTGATCACGGTATAATAGCACATAAAATTAAATATATGGGAATAACGGGCAAAGTGGGAAAATGGATCTACAACTTATTCAGAGAACGTCTACAAGTCGTCAAAATTCAAGGTATATCATTAGAATCGGAAGTACGCAGTACAGTACTACAAGGGACAGTATTGGCCCCACTTCTGTTCATTATCATGCTAACAGACAGAGACAGCGGAGTAAAGAGCAACAGTATAGTAACATCCTTTGCAGACGATACAAAGATCAGCAGAAAAATCAGCGATGTAAATGAATTGGAGGCCTTGCAGAAGGACACGAACAAAATATACAAATGGGCAGAAGACAACAACATGACATTTAACACCGAGAAAAGAGGAACTTAAACAGACTGCATATTATGCTCAAGACAGACAGGAAATTCAGAGAAGCACGAAAGCGATCGATCTGGGGGTAATAAATGACCGACGATGAGAAATTCGAAACACAAAATCAGATAGCGATAAATAAAGCAAAAAAAAGAGTCGCGGGAGATACTAAGAACGTTCAAGAGAAGGTACAGGACAGTAATGATTCCCGTGCTAAAAACACTGATTATACCAAAACTTGAATACTGCTCAGTTTTGACGTCCCCATATAAAAAGGAAGAAACTAATAAACTAGAAGAAATGCAGACACATTTCACAGCCAAGTGTGATGGCTGCAAAGAACTCAACTACTGGGAAAGACTACGTAAACTAAATCTGTACTCCCTGGAAAGAAAAAGCGGGGCGTGGTTGGCATTGTGAAAAAGGAGAACGGTGTCGTTTTCTTAACGATCTTAATTCCCAACACAAAAACATTAAATTCACAGACGACGACGAATCCACATACACGCCTAGGTACTAATTACCTAAGCCACATCCCTTCGCCATGTGAAATAAACATCATCAAAATTTTAATCCACCGCGCCTATCATCTTTGCTCTTCGTACTTATCCCTCCACAACGAAATACAGGGTGTCCCATAAGTCCGGCATCATAGGAAAAATAATAAAAAAAGGCAAAACAAAAGCTTTTATTTACAGAACGTGCTCAATACACAAATTCAGACGTGATACCCAGTCAGCAAGCTCACGGTGAATGATGTCAGGAGTAATGGTGTTACATGCCCCAATAATGCCCTGCCGCAAATGTTCAACACTCCTAATTTTCTCTGCGTATACCAGCGCTTTCAAGTGGCCCCACAGATAAAAATCTAGTGGCGTGAGATCCGGGCTTCTAGCTGGCCATTCCATTCCACAGGCCCTCGACATCCTATCCAATGACCAGGGAATTGTTGGTACAGGTATTCCCTTACTTGGGTGCTGTAATGTGCAGGACCGCCGTCTTGCTGGAACCATGTTGGGAAATTATCTTCTTCGTTCAAGACACTGGGAAACGCTTCTTCCTTGAGCATACGTAGGTAGGTGCCTCCAGTGACATGTTCATCGAAAAAGAGGGGGCCTATGATGCGATCCTTCCAAATGCCACACCATACCATCACCCGAGATGCACCTCGTTCCTTTGAAGAGGTATACCAGTGAGGGTTGTTTTGAGACCAGTAGCGGGTGTTCTGTCGATTTACCTCACCATTTCCATAAAAAACAGCCTCGTCACTGAACAGAATGGTGGACGGGAAATTGGCATCCCGAGCATATTGTTCCGTAGCCCATTCACAAAATTCCATCCGCCGGTCGGGATCATCATCGCTTAATTTCTGTAGGATCTGAAGTTTATATGGATGCCATTTGTGAGCCTGAAGAATGCGATGGATGCTACTTTTCGACACTCCTGTCCCGGCGGACAATAGCTGAAGGGACTTATTGGGACTTCTGTTAAAATGAGCAAGAATAGCAGTCGCTGTATCATCGTCAGTGGACCTCATTGAAAGTCCACTGCGTGGTTTATCTTCTATGGATCCTGTTTCCTTAAACTTTGCAACAAGTCTGCTAACACAACTCTGTGTTATTGGCTCGCGGTCTGGATGCAGTCTGTTAAATTCAGCAGCGGCCTCTCTCTGACTCCGATTTCATATGAGTAGAATTATCTGGATTCGTTCTTCCTTGCTCACAGACATTATGGTCTGTAGAAATAGAAAAATATGAATTATGGTTTGTAGAAATAGAAAAATATGAATTATGGTTTGTAGAAATAGAAAAATATGAATTATGGTTTGTAGAAATAGAAAAATATGAATTATGGTTTGTAGAAATAGAAAAATATGAATTTCTCCTATGATGCCGGACTTATGGGACACCCTGTATAAATAACATTTCATAAAGGGATAATTATATTGTTCAAAATCAGGATAATAGTTTTTTTTGGCCCACCCTATATATATATATATATTATTTTTTTTTTTTGTATTGGGGCGTTTACCGCCATTTCCCGCTATATGGTAGCGGATATCATGGCGAGGCGGAATACGAGAAAGAGAAACGGAGACGGAGAAAAGGCACTAGAAAAGGGAGAACAGCGGACTACAGGTGAGAAGCCACCTAAAGCTCAGATAGGATGCGAGATTGGGAGAGGAAGAGGAAAAGACGGTCAAGCGAGAAGAGAGGGCTCTCAGCGAGCATAAGGCGTAAACGTTCGGGGAGGGGAAATCAGAAAGGAATGGAAAAGCGCGACGACGTACTGACGACAGGGGGGGCATTCCACAAGGATGTGAGAGACGGTGAGGGGCGACTGGCAGGAGGCGCAACGAGGAGCCTCCTGCCGGAACATAAGATAGCCGTGCGTGAGGCGCGTATGGCCGATGCGAAGCCGCGCAAGGACGACCCTTTGTGTCTGGAGCGGTGGAAAGAGGACACCCAATATGACAGACGGGGGCGGATGGACCAGAGTTTATTTCCGGTGGCATCGTCCCAGGACTGTTGCCACATGCGGTCGTAAAAGGAACGAAAGACCTGCACATAGTCTGAGAAGGGAGCGGGCGGGGGAGGGGAGGCAGCGAGGCGGCGGACCGGGCTAAGCGGTCCGCCGCCTCATTACCGGAAACACCAACATGGGCGGGAACCCAGCAGAAGGTGACCCGGATCCGGTGAATGGTGTGCAGGACATGGTACTCCTGTTGAATAAGGCGTACGAGGGGGTCCGGGGAATCATAGCGCTCGAGCGCCTGAAGGGCGCTCAGCGAGTCCGAAAAATGGTACAGGAGGACCGCGAACAACCCGATACCAGACGGAGGGCTTCCAGAAGGGCAAGAGCTCCGCGGAAAAGATGGAGGCCTGAACCGGCAGGGGGATACCCGGGAGGTAGGTGACAATGACGGAGAGAAGACGGCGGCCGCGACACCCGCAGGGGAGCGCGAGCCGTCGGTGTAGACGGGAACGTCGTCCGAATGGACGGGAAGATGGGCCAGAAAAGAAGACCGGAGGACTGCAGGAAGAGACTCCTTACGCAGGCCACGGAGCGCCTGGCAACGGCAGATAGGGGTGGTCCGCCAGGGGGCGACAGATCGAAGGAGAACGGCAGAATAGAGGGTGGGGGGATCCCCAGGGACGAGAAATCTCGGCCAGAGAGGCAGCGAAATGCCACGTGTCAGGCCGGGGTAGCGCCTGGAGATCGCGGAGAAGAGTAGGGACTTCGGGAGGCGGCAGATGCGAAGGTAACACTTCGCCATGAGAAGGCCCCGGCGAAGGGGCAGGGGGGGGTGTCCACAGTCCACCTGAAGACTAGCGACAGGGGACGAGCGGAAGGCACCCGACGCCAGGCGAAGGCCACGGTGGAGAAGAGGATCCAGCATACGGAGTGCCGGAGAGGAGGCGGAACTGTAGACCACACAGCCGTAGTCGACACGGGATTGCACCAGGGGGGTGTACAGGCGCAGCAGAGTACGCCTGTCCGCCCCCCAGGTCGTGTGGGACAGATGACCCAAAAGGGAGAGGGTGCGGCGAGATGTTTGCCGCAACCGCCTAAGGTGTGGAACCCAACCGAAAAATCCGTCGAGGGTCATACCCAGGAATCTAACGGATGGGACGAGGGGAAGAGGAGTGCCGGCAAGGGTAAGAGCGAAGGTATGCGACAGACGGAGGCGCCGAGGACGGAAAAGCATACTGGAAGACTTAGAGGGTGAGAAAGCATAGCCAACCGAGGACGCCAGCGAACCACCGCATTGATGGCTAGCTGGAGCCGACGTTCAGCCAAAGACGGGAGGCGGCCAGAGCAATAGATAGCCAGGTCATCGGCATAGAGGGAGCTACGAACGGATGTAGGCAGGACCGTAGCGACTGTGTTCATCACGAGTGAGAAACACAAGACGCTAAGGACACTACCCTGAGGGACACCCTCCTCCAAAGGAAAGCGGTCAGAGAGGGCAGAACCGATGCGGACGCGGAAAGAACGGGCGGACAAGAAGTTATAAATAAAGGAAGGGAGAAAGCCTACGAAACCCAGGGAGCGTAAGCAGTCAAAGACCGCGCTCCGCCGGGTAGTATCGTAGGCCTTCTGGAGGTCGAAAAAGACGGCGAGTACAAATTGACGCCGGGAGAAAGCCTCCTGCACGTCATGGCTAAGGAGAAGGAGGGGGTCGGTGGTAGACCGGAAGCGCCGGAAACCAGCCTGGGTAGCAGGGTACTGGTCACTCGCCTCCAAGGTAAAGGACAGCCGCGAGGCGACCATCGCCTCCATCACCTTGCAGGCACAGCATGTTAGGGAAATGGGGCGATAGTTCGACGGGAGTGAGGGGTCTTTATCGGGCTTCGGGATGGGGACGACGATGGACTCACGCCATCGGTCCGGAAATGAACCCTCCAACCAAATCCGGTTATAGAGGTCCAGTAGAAAGCTGAGAGCAGAGGGGTGGAGATGCCGTAAAAGGTCATAGGGGATATTATCGGGGCCGGGGGCGGAGGAGCGTCGGGGGCGGAGGGCCTCCCGAAGCTCTGTCATGTGGAAGAGGTGATTATAGGGGTCATTCCTATGAGGTGGAAATTCCGGTGGGTCGCGGCGGGAGTGGGGGAATCGGAACTGGAGATGGCTGCAAAGTGCGCCGCGAGTGCGTTCGCGACGGCCTCCGGATCGGACACGAACTCGTCGTCCCCGACCCGAAGCACCGGGGGTCGAGGGGGGACACGGGTCCCCTCAAAGCTACGCACCTTGCGCCAAACAGTCAAGGGGGCAGTCGAGGAGGAGATCCCGGACACGTAACTCCGCCAGGAGGTACGCCGGGCCAGTTTCAGGACCCGACGGGCCACTGCCTTCAGGCGCTGAAATTCTATCTTGTGCTCCAGCTGGCGGGTCCGGTAGAAGCGGCGGCCGGCACGGCGCCGCTCCTGAACGGCATGGGAGCACTCTGGGGTCCACCATGGGACGCTTCGCGGTCTGGGGGAGCCAGAGGTACGGGGGATGCAACTGGCGGCAGCCGAGAGGATCTTACTCTCGAGGAAGGCGAGGGCCTCATTGACGGAGGGAAAGGCAGGAATTGATGGCGAGATCGCCGTGCCCCTCGCGTATGAGGCCCAGTCTGCTCGGGCGAACAGCCAGCGCGGGCGGACAGAGGTGGGGGGGAGGAGACGGGTCGGGGTAAGACACACTGGGAAATGGTCACTGCCGGAACAATCCGGCAGGACCTCCAGGTGAACTCCGTCACGATTTCGAGGGAAACCAGGGAAAGGTCGATACAGGTGAAACTGTCATGGGCCGAGTGAAGGCAGGTTGGGGAGCCATCGTTCAGAAAGGTGAACTCGAGCTCGTCCATAAGGGAGAGAAGGGTCCCGGAGAGAAAGGTGGAGCAAACGTCCCCCAGGCCGGGTCCCGACTGTTGAAGTCCCCGAGAATCAGAAAAGGGCGGGGAAGCTGGAGAATTAGGTCACGGAGAGAATCGGGTGGAGGGCGTACGTTAGGGGAGAGGTAAAGAGAGCAGACCGTGAGCTGGCGCCCCAAGAAAAGGCGCACGGCCACAGCTTGCAGGACTGTACGGAGCGGGAGGGGCGGAAAGGGACGGAGCGGTGCACGAAGACCGCGGCGCCCCCCCTCCCCGCCCCATCGAGAGGCGGGGAAGGGAGCCCGCAGTAACCGGACACTCGAGGGAGGGAACGGGATCCCAGAATCGTCTCCTGAAGGCAGAAACACGCCGGACACCTGGAGGCCAGGAGAGAGGAGAGACTCTCGAGGCCTACCAGGAGCCCGCGGATGTTCCACTGCAGGAGCGAGGTATAGGGAGGGGTAGGAAGGTCAGCGTAAAGGATGATTATGGGGTGGGTGGGCCGATCGGGCGGCCCGAGATTAAAGAGGGAATCGGAAAGCCCCTGAGTTCAGTGAGGGACGCCGAACGAGGGCGAAGGCGAGGGTCCCCCCGACGAGGGGGCGATGTGGAACCAGACGCCGGCAAGTCCTCCAAAGGAGGAGTCTCCCGGACGTCCGGGGGAGAGCGATGCAGAGAAGGGGATGTGAGAGGTATCCAGAATGCCCCTCCCTTCACCGGAGGTGCGGGGGAGGCAGGACTACGAGGGGGAGTGGAAAATAATACCTCACCCAGAGGCATTGGCAGGTCGAGGAGAGAGATGGGGCGGGTCAAACGCGGGGCGTGCACGTCCCACCCACGCCGACCAGGCGGGCGAGTTCCCCCTCCAGTGGGTCCATCGACCGGGCCGGAGAGGGGTGTATCTCAGCCTCCACCACGAGGGCCGACGGGGACACAGGGGGGAGCGTGCATAACGGTTGCGCAGTGGGGACGGTGAGGACACCGGGGCGGTAGGGCGAAGGGGGCGTTTGTGTTTAGGAGAGGAAGGTGATGCGAGGCTTATGGCGTCAAACCTTTCGGGGTCACCACTGGCGCGGCGCTTGCGGCCCCTATCCCTCCGTCGTGCGGCCCGCGTGGGTGACGGCGGGTCACGATCCGGAATGGGGGTGGCCGAAGGCGCCGGTGGAGAGGGCGTAGAAGGGGCAGGGGGGTTGCCGACGAAGCATCGGCGTTCGCGGAGGGAGCACGTGGGGACGCGCTGGTGGTACGGGGAGCCGCGGTAGGAGTCCGCTGGGCGGCAGAGGATGGACTGGGAGTAGCGGACACGGTGGTGGAGGCGCGTTGGGAACCGCCGGTGAGGACGGGGTCCGGGAACGGAGCCTCGGCGTACGAGGCACCACGCCGGGCCTCGCCGCCACGCAACCGCTCCCGCGCCTCCCGAGCGCTGAGAAACTCTGATGAACAGAGGGCCCGAACCTCCCTTTCAAAGAGGAAGGACGGGCAAGAGCGGGATGAAGCAGGGTGTGGTCCATGGCAGTTGTGCAGGAAGGCGGAGCAGTACAGGGCAAGGGGTGGGGAGGGCCGCCGCAGCGGACACACAACGGGGCCGGCTGACGGCAGGAGCTGCTCACGTGGCCAAACCTATTACACTGAAAACAGCGCGTAGGATCTGGCACGTATGGTCGTACTGAGAATTCGCACGCTCGTCTCTCACCAAAGCCCCAGAATACCGAAACGGGGGGCACCAGTGAGTCGAAAGTGAGGAGCAGGCGAGGAGAAGGGGCAGTTGGGGACCGCGATCTGTCGGGAAAGCGGTTACACCCTCACAACACCCTGGGAGGCGAGGTCAATCTGGAGGTCTTCCACCGGGATGGGTAGAAGACGAGCAGCGTAAATTGTGCCCTGGCACTGATTGAGGCGGGGGTGGGGAGTCACCGTGATCCCGCAGCCCAGGACATCGGGGATAGCGAGCAGAGAGGAGGTTTCGGCAGAGGAACGCGACCTTATCAAAATGGAGCCATCCCTCTGAGGCCGAAGGTCAAAACGCGCCGTCCCCGTCTTCCCATGGATCGCTCGAAAGAGACGTTCGTGGTTAGTGGGGAGGGGCTTGGAGGAGGAGGGGCGGAGGACGAGGAACTTGTCCATCGTCCTAAGGCCGAGTGAAGCCGTCTGGCCAAACACCACCGGAACTTCGAGGGGGCGAGAAGACGAGAAAGGCGGACGGCGACGTCGGGTCCCACGTCCCCAGGGGCCGAGGGGGCCGGGGGCGATGATGCCCGACCGAAGTGGGAGGCGACCGGGGCCGCGGGCCTCCCACCTGAGGGCGAAAAAGCAGGTGGGTCCCTATCGGGACGTGGAATATGGGGGGATCCAGGGGTCGGGGGGTCCACTGCAGGTCCATCCGCTACTGGCGGGGGTCGGGCAGCGGCGCCACGAGCCTGGGGAAGAGAGGGAGAGGAGGCGTCGGCAAGAAGAGCAGACGGGGTGGGCGAGGGCTGCCGACTGCCCTTACCAGACCCACGGTCCAAAGAGGTAGTCAGAGGGAGGTCAGATGCACAAGCCGGGTCGTCAACGAGGTCCATTAGAGTTGTAAGTGTTTCCATAGAAAATTTTTATTGTAGTTTCGCGCCCGGGGCCGCGGGGAACCGATTACCCGGGGCCCAAGGGGACCAAGCGCACGCCGGCGGGGGGTGGGTGCCTCGTCCCATGCAGGTACCCCCGTTTCAAAAGGGGCCCTTGCAGCGTCGAGAGTCCCCCCCCGCCGGCAGCAAAGACCAAGGCCCCCCAGGGTCCCAGGCCTGGGCACCCTACCAGCCAACTTAGTCCGGCCCCGGCCATGGGGGCGAGACCCCCAGCGACCAGCCCCGGCAGCCCACGGGGCGCGCGAAGTGAACAGAGAAAGCAGAAAAAACAGAGGGGGCAAGGAAGAGGGTAAAGAGGGGAAGA
Organism: Bathynomus jamesi; assembly: GCA_023014485.1. Lineage (NCBI taxonomy): Eukaryota > Metazoa > Arthropoda > Malacostraca > Isopoda > Cirolanidae > Bathynomus > Bathynomus jamesi. The sequence goes on along the minus strand of JAJOZX010000652.1, from coordinate 584,992 downwards.
CAGGAAAGAGGGGGCTGTAGGATAGCAGGGTATGCTAAAAGTCCACTTCGCAACCGGGCGGGGACCCGGCAGGGCCCCCAGCCGCGGCTGACCCCCCTCGCCACATGTAGGTAGGAGCCCGCGGGCGATCCACCCCAGAAAGACCGCCCGCGGGAGGGGGTATATATATATATATATATATATATATATATATATATATATATATATATATATATATATATATATATGAAAAGAAGGATCAACACAACGGCAAACATTTTCATTTATTTGTACATCAGACGTTTCGACAAATCTTTTGTCATCATCAGTGAGTTAAGTCTTAAAACCTTAAAACAAAATTGAAAAGTGAAAGTTACATCAATACAATATTAAAACCATTAAAATTAAAACCTTAAAGCAAAATGAAAATTGCATCAATACAAAATTAAAATCATTTAAATTTCATCATTATAAAAACTAAAATTAAATTAAATTTCATCACTATAAAAACTAAAATTAAATTACCTCAATAGGTAAATACACAATGTTTACATCCACCTCCATACTTGGCAAAGTCTAAGGGAACACTGGATGGTCAGAGGATTAGAAAGGGTATGTCTGTGAAAAACGGTTGGTTAGTTAAAAGAGTTGTAATTTGTAGGATGAGCTATTATTATTAAGGGAGGGTTTGTTTCTATAGATGTACAAAGATTCTAAAATTCGGAGTTCTGTACGGTTATTGGATCTAGTTAAAATTTCAAACTGAGTTTTGTGAAGGGGATGGTCGTTTTCATTACTATGGTTTCTAATTGCGGATTGTGGAGGGCTACTGAGGGGACGGTTGGTACGGACTGACAAGCCCAAATGTTGAGAAAGGCGCACCTCCAGTTGGAGTTGAGTGCTGCCAATATACGCAGCCTTACAGCTGTCGCACGTGTATTTGTAAACAACATTGGGGCATACAGTTTTGGGGAATTCATCTTTGAACTTTAAAAAATTTGATAATTTAAGTGGGTTGACAAAGGCGAATCTAAAATTTATTTGGGGATAACTAGACTTGAGTAGTTTGGACAATTCACCTCGAATACGCAATGATAAATAACCAAAAAGGTAATTTAATATATCTGGTTTCTTTTTGTACTGTAGTTATGGGGAGTTTAGTATTAAAAGTGTTATTTAAAAATTTCTTTAATTGGTTATCGAATAGATGAGAAGGGTAGTAATTGTTAATAAAGTACTGTTTTAAAAATTTAAATTCTTCGTTTAACGAAAAGTAATCCGAACAAATACGGTAACTTCTTGTTAATAATGTTACTATAGCACTAATCTTATATTTATAAAACATGCAACTTAAATAATTGGTTCCCAAGCCAGTAAAAGTTTGTTTCCGAAATAGTGAAGTATGGAACTTATTATGGGCCCGTTTAACTAAAACATCCAGGAAAGGTAAACTATTATTTGTTTCGTTTTCACACGTGTACTTAATATTACTATGTTGTTTATTAAGATAATCAAGAAAAAGTTTACGTGTGAAGGATGGTTAAATATTAAGAAAGTGTCATCCACGTATCTTCTGTAATATATGGGTTTAAAACTACTAGGACAATTTTCCAACCAAATTTCTTCGTGATGGCAAAGAAATGCATTTGCTAGTGTTGGGCTTAACGGGGAACCCATAGCTACCCCATCAATTTGGCTGTAAAGGTTGGTATTAAATAAGAAAAGATTATCAAAACACACTATTTCGAGAAGGTTTTTAAATTGAGTCTGAGGAGGCCATTAATAAGAGTATTATCAGTAGTGAATAACTTATTTAGTATGATATTTAATGTTTCTTTTAACGGGACATTAGTAAACAATGACGAGACATCAAAACTGGCCATAGTAAGAGAATCGGTATGATTGATCTCTTTTATCTCTTTAGCAAAATCAAACGAGTTGTTAATAGAATAATCATTAAAGGTGAGTTTTGAAAGCAAGGGAACGAAGAATTTGGCTAAATTATAATTGAATGTACCACATGCCGAAAGAATAGGTCTTAGTGGGAAATTTGGCTTATGGACTTTAGGTAAACCATATAGAATTCCTGGATTAGAACCAGAAGCAAATAAAAAATTGTATGTATTGTCAGCAATAATATTACTATTTTTTAATTTACGCAAACACCTATTAAGTTTATCTTCGAATTTTAGTAATTTAGACAGAACATTCTCTTTTACCCTTTTAAATTTAGACGTATCCGACAAAATTGTCTCCATTCTATTTATGTAAACTGTTGAATCAATCAGCACTACTCCTTTACCCTTATCCGGTTTTGTAATGATGACAGAGTTATCCTTTTTCAAATTATTAAGAATTTTAAAATCTTGCTTATTAAAGAGGGGAGAAAACACCTTATGGTGTTTAAAATTATAAAAATTCTTAAAAGAGATGCTCTCCACTTGTTTTACCAAGTTATGAAACGAGAAATTTGGTCGGATCTCACAATTCTTAATATTCATGAGAAGATTTTCAAAGCCAGAGAAAAATTTATAAAAATTTAGTTTATAATGAGGTAGATCAAAATTTAAGCCTAACGACAATATTTCTTTCTCTCTAATACTTAAAACTCTATTAGAGAAATTAAAAATAAAATTATCTGGATTATTAAAAAACGACTGAGTGATTCCCAATTTTTCCAATTTGGCAGCATGTATCCTTTTATGTCTATTGACAATTTTATCACAGCAAGTTTGAAATTTAGTAACTAAACAATGATAATCAATATAAGACACCTAGATTTTAGACCAAACAGAGAATTCTTATATTTCAGCTTGAGAAAACTCACTGTTTTAGTTTTCGATTGAAGCTCCAAATTTAATAATTTATGTTGCCATGATTTATATAGTTTGGAGTTATGGAGGCGTTTATTATAAAGTTTAAATCTAAGGAAATTAGGCACAATATTATAACTTTTGCACTTAGACAAGAAACTCTCATCACAAATAGCCTTGTTCAGTTTCAAATAGACTCTTTCACATTGTCTGTAATAGTTCAATGTCGATCGGCCATATCTCTGGGTTAATATCAAAACTATTGACTTCTCCTTAGGGAAACGGAGCTTACAGATGAAAAGAAGGATCAACACAAAGGCAAACATTTTCATTTATTTGTACATCAGACGTTTCGACAAATCTTTTGTCATCATCAGTGAGTTAAGTCTTAAAACCTTAAAACAAAATTGAAAAGTGAAAGTTACATCAATACAATATTAAAACCATTAAAATTAAAACCTTAAAGCAAAATGAAAATTGCATCAATACAAAATTAAAATCATTTAAATTTCATCATTATAAAAACTAAAATTAAATTAAATTTCATCACTATAAAAACTAAATTAAATTACCTCAATAGGTAAATACACAATGTTTACATCCACCTCCATACTTGGCAAAGTCTAAGGGAACACTGGATGGTCAGAGGATTAGAAAGGGTATGTCTGTGAAAAATGGTTGGTTAGTTAAAAGAGTTGTAATTTGTAGGATGAGCTATTATTATTAAGGGAGGGTTTGTTTCTATAGATGTACAAAGATTCTAAAATTCGGAGTTCTGTACGGTTATTGGATCTAGTTAAAATTTCAAACTGAGTTTTGTGAAGGGGATGGTCGTTTTCATTACTATGGTTTCTAATTGCGGATTGTGGAGGGCTACTGAGGGGACGGTTGGTACGGACTGACAAGCCCAAATGTTGAGAAAGGCGCACCTCCAGTTGGAGTTGAGTGCTGCCAATATACGCAGTTTTTATAATGATGAAATTTAAATGATTTTAATTTTGTATTGATGCAATTTTCATTTTGCTTTAAGGTTTTAATTTTAATGGTTTTAATATTGTATTGATGTAACTTTCACTTTTCAATTTTGTTTTAAGGTTTTAAGACTTAACTCACTGATGATGACAAAAGATTTGTCGAAACGTCTGATGTACAAATAAATGAAAATGTTTGCCGTTGTGTTGATCCTTCTTTTCATCTGTAAGCTCCGTTTCCCTAAGGAGAAGTCAATAGTTTTGATATATATATATATATATACACAGGGCGTCCCAAAAAAATGTATACACACTTTAACAGCTGATAGCTCAATTGATGTTTCTTTCTTTCCAAGTTAAACCCATTAGAATTAATAATGGCAGTCAGACTAAGCTTTGAACAAAGGAAATTCATTCTAAAATGCTACTGGAAGTGTGAAAACGCAGTTGAAGTGCAAAGACAGTTTAGGAGGGAGTTTCAAACAGATCCACCAACGCGACTTACCATCACTCGAATTAGAGATAAGTTTGAAGCCGATGGAACTGTTCAGAATGTCCACAAGAAGCGTTCCGGAAGACCACGGACATCGACAAGCCCACAAAGCAAGAAAGAGTACTGGAAACGTATCACCAAAGTCCAAGAAAATCTGTGCGGCAAGCGAGTCGTGAGGTAGGAATTTCAGAATCGTCTGTCCAACGCATTTTGAAGCGCTGTCAATGGAAAAGTTACATTCCAAGATTAGTCCATGCTATTAATGAAGATGATCCGGACCGAAGAGTGGAGTATTGCGAGTGGTACTTGGCACGATGTGGATGTGGATTGGACGAAGGGGTTTCGTAGAATACCCTCCGCGTTCACCAGACCTCACACCACTAGACTTTTTTTTATGGGGATACTTAAAAGACAAAGTCTACGCTATAAAACCTGCAACAGTCGCTGAATTGAGAGCAGCCATTGAACGAGAATGCACACAAATACCAAACGAAATGTTTCGTGATGTTTGCGATTCCATTGCTTCGCGTTATTAGCAGTGCCTGGACCAGAACGGACGTGAGTTTGAAAAAAGGCGTTGACAAAACAATTAAATAATGTCTGTAGATTCTATTACATTTTGAAAATGAAATGTATTTTAATAACACTGCCATTATAAGTATTTAAAGTGTGTATACATTTTTTTGGGACGCCCTATATTATATATATATATATATATATATATATATATATATATATATATATATATATATGCATTTAACTGCAATGACCACGCAGTATATAAATGAATAGAAACGACATAATATTAAGGAACATTTCTGCACACGCGGAAGAGAAATAACGAATAAATGAAAAATGAGGCCTCATTTTTCATTTATTCGTTATTTCTCTTCCGCGTGTGCAGAAACGTTCCTTAATATTATGTCGTTTCTATTCATATATATATATATATATATATATATATTATATCCCCGCAAGGGGGTTCTAAGCTCGTGCTCTTGAGTGCTCTTTGTGCTCGTTTGTACGTGCTTGTTCCTGGAGGTTTCACGTGCGCCCTCCCGGCCCTAGCACCCAAGGATGATGGGGCTCGGCCCTGCAGTCCTTGTCATCCTTGGTCTTTTTCCACTTCGACTGTCCCCTCCACCCTTTCTTTTTCCTCTGTCTTTCCTCTCACTTTTTCTTTGTTTTTCCGCTGAGATATGCCCTTTAAATAGAGGCGAATCGGTTCTTCCTAAAAATATATATATATAATATATATATATATATATGGTGTCCGAGAATTATCTGTACAATTTTTGGCTGTTATTAAAAGTCAACCATGAAGTGTAGAAATTCCAGTGTTGTCCCATTTTACAGAGAATCTCATTAAGTTTTTCCTGATACCACGTTTTGACAAGTTTTTTAGAAATGTACGCGGGTGACAGACATTGATGATTTAAAAGCAAGAATCACAGCTGCTATTGAGCGAATTGATGTGGATATGCTGCAGCGTACATGGCAACATTTGGAGTATCGATTGGATGTTTTGTGAATCACTAATGGTGCATATATCGAATGTTTGTAACAACGTTACGTTAATAAAAGAAACTTTTGAAAATACAGATTCTAAATAATCTTGTTTAAGAATTTTACGTGTGTTATCAAGAATTTTATTAAAAGATGAAATTGTACAGATAATGTTCGGACACACTGGAATTTCTAAAAAACTTGTCAAAACTTGGTATCAGAAAAAACTTAATGAGATTCTCTGTAAAATGGGACAACACTGGAATTTCTACACTTCATGGTTGACTTTTATTAACAGCCAAAAATTGTACAGATAATTCTCGGACACCCTGTATATATATACGTAATTATATATTATATAAATATATATATATATATATATATATATAATATATATATATATATATATATACCGTATTTCCCGGCGTATAACGCGCACCCCAATTTTGAAGAGAAAATTTAGGAAAATAAAAATTTAGGAAAAATATACCTCCTACCTCACTTCATATGTACAATTTTAACGAGTTAATTTTAACGCAGGGTGATTTTGGGAGTATTTTGGGAGGAAAAAAAGTGCGCGTTATATGCCGGGAAATACGGTGTGTGTGTGTTGTGTGTGTGTGTGTGTGTGTGTGTGTGTGTGTGTGTGTGTAATGATTCCTCATTTCACGAAGGTCAAGCTTGTCGCCCCTCTTCTCGAGTTGGCCTGGTGAAGTAGTGAGTGGGTTTCTTGTACTCTCCACCTCACATAGCCAGGTACGCCAGGCTCATCGGGGATTGTTTTGAGCCAGGAGTCTAATCTTCTTTTGAAGATGTCCAGTGCAACTCCCTTCGTGTTTCTTAGGTCTTTGGGCAGCTGATTAAACAGTTTTGGTCCTCTCACCACAAAACTACTTTCTTTCAGGGTTAAGGATGTTCCCTGTCTCGCCTTTAATTTGGGAATACGGCACAGTCTACCGTTTCTACTTTCTACCGTTGTTTGGGGACTTATAGGGTTGAGAGTACGATTAGGCACTAGTTTCTCCATTATTTCCCAAGTGTAAATAATGGTGTATCTCTCTCTTCTCCTTTCCAGTGAATTTAGGTTTAGTTCGCGTAACCTTTCCCAGTAATTTAGTTCTTTGCACCCCTTGATCTTGGCTGTGAAGCTTCTCTGAATCCCTTCTAGTTGTCTAATGTCTTCGTTTTTATATGGGGATGTTAGGACCGAACAATATTCCAATTTGGGTAGGATCAGTTTTTTCAGTAGAGGAATCATTATATTCCTATCCCTTCGTTTAAAGATTCTCAGTATCTGCCCAGTTATTCTCTTTGCTCTGTTTACTGCTATCTTATTTTGTGTTTCAAATTTCGCATCATCAGTCATTACAACCGCTAAATCTTTTGCTCTAGAATTTCTCTGAATTTCATGTCCATTTGGAGTATAATATTCCATGGATTTTATGTCTTCTCTTTTTCTGTATCTTAACAGCTGAAATTTATCAGTGTTAAACTTCATATTGTTGTGTTCCGTCCACTTGTAGATTCTGTTCATGTCGGTTTGTAGAGATCCTATGTCTTCTGGGTTTCTTATTTTTCTACTGATCTTTGTGTCATCCGCAAAGGATGTTACTGTGTTGTCTCTGATAACGTCCTCATCTATGTCAGTTAGCATGATTATGAAGAGTAGTGGAGCTAATAATGTTCCTTGTGGTACTAAGCTGAGAACCTCTCATTCTGAAGAAGATACTCCTTGTACTGTAACGACTTGCCGCCGCTCACTAAGGAAATTGCTACCCCGACTTATGAGCGCAAAACAATAACCTAACCCAACCTAACCACATTATTTTTAACATCCTTAATAAATATTTGTTGAAGCTTATTTTGTTTCTTTTATCCAGTTTTATTTGCTTGCTCTCACTCAATTGTTTTGCGCTCTTTTGTTTTTGCGCTCTTTTGTCTTGGCGCTCATTTGTCCTGCGCCCAATTGTCGTGTCACGAAGGAAATTATATATTCATCTCCCTACTTTTCCTGTTATTCCCATATATTTCAGTTCATGTATTATGATTCCATGGTTACACTTGTCGAACGCCTTGGCAAAGTCTGTGTATATTACAGCATAGTTTTCATTACTTTCAAGTGCATTAATAATGTTGTTGTAGTGTTCCATTAGTTGTAATAGGCATGATCTGCCTGACCGAAATCCATGTTGGTTATCATTGAATTTTTTCTGAGTTTCCAAAAAGTCAGATTTTCTGTCTAACTGTTCTTTCAAAATTTTTAGTGAGATGAGATGTAAGCGACACTGTTATATATATATATATATATATATATATATATATAATATATATATATATATATATATAATGAATAAAACCACGAAGGAAGGAAACACAGAATGGTGCTCAAGCGCTTTCGTCTAATGACATCCTCAGTGTTCCTGAGGATGTCATTAGACGAAAGCGCTTGAGCACCATTGTGTGTTTCCTTTCCTTCGTGGTTTTATTCATCATAAATATTTTTCACGTGTTACTTTCGTGAAATAATTTTCTGATCCAGAGAAATGGGACCCAAAAGAAACCCCTGTAACTCTTAAAGTATAAGTCCTTTTATAAAATCATACGCATCATTCGAAAGAGGATAGTTACAAGTTTGTACAGGATTGTATAGGTTTGACAATACAAGACAAGATACAAAACAAAATAAAAGTGTTAGTTAAAACTAACCCTTCAAGATGACTGCATGGACTGTGGAACAGCTGCGTTTCATAACTGAGCAATATTATGAGCATGGAAGAAGTGTAGTTTTCAGCTCAAAGATCTTTCAAGACAAATTTTCAGATGTCAAAATCTCCTTCTAAGAAAGAATCCGTCGGTGTGTCAGAAAATGGTGGTCATTTACCTTCTGTTGGATCCATTGACAGAATTGTCGTCTTCGTGCGAAATCTCCATCGTTTAGTTGTTGCACTGTTTGAATTTTATATGGAAAGAGCATTAAATTTGCTTGAATATATGGTGTGTTGTTCCATATCCAACTCCTAACAGCTGAGAAGCACGTCTGATGCTTATGTTAGGATTATCCTGTACAATTTCATGAGTTCTGTTAATGATCTCGTCTATCCTTGCTGTGCGCACTCTTCCAGTTGGTTTTCTTTTTCCAATGCTGCCAGTTAGGGAAAAATTTCTGACACACCGACGGATTACTTTCTAGGTGATTTGACATCTGAAAATTTGTCTTGAAAGATCTTTGCGCTGAAACTACACTTCTTCCATGCTCATAATATTGCTCGTTATGAAACGCAGCTGTTCCACAGTCCATGCAGTCATCTTGAAGGGTTAGTTTTAACTAACATTTTATTTTGTTTTGTATCTTGTCTTGTATTGTCAAAACCTATACAATCCTGTACAAACTTGTAACTATCCTCTTTCGAATGATGCGTATGAATTTTATAAAAGGACTTATACTTTAAGAGTTACAGGGGTTTCTTTTGGGTCCCATTTCTCTGGATCACCCTATAATATATATATATATATATATATATATATATATATATATATATATATATACACACACACACAACTTAATGTAAAATTGTCAGCATTCACAACCAACCAGCTGAGTGAAATCAAAAAGAAAGTAATCGGAAAAAATGGCGGGAATGCTCGTTCAATCCTTTTCACACTGTCTAGTTTACTCTCGATTCTATATTTAGAGTAATTATTAAAAGTAAGTTAGGATTTACATTTTGCTTATTTCTATCTGTGTTAATGATAACTTTTGAGAACCCGTCTTAACTCAACTTCGAGTTAAGATAAGTTTTTCTTTAATTAAATACTACCAACTAAATACTACCGTAAACATTCTTAATATTGAAGACAATAGAATTTTAACACACCATGAAATGGTAAATTTCCTTTAAAATATTTTGTTATAATTTTGGACAATTCCAATTGTTGTTGTTAAAATTTGTTATTTTAAAGTTAACATAAACGTTCACCTTTACTTTAAGACAAATTTGAAAAAAGTCTTTTTCCCATTCTAAACTTCAATAATAATTACATGAAATCCAAACAAGAGACAATGGTGCTTTGTTCAGCATGTTGTTGTTGTTGATGTTGTTGTTACATAACACGTCAAGTTTATTGCGTTTCTCGTTAAATCTCAACATGTGCGCCGTTAGTTACACGTAGCACATCTGAGCAAAATTCGAATTCACGCTAGCATATCTCTCGTGACACTGTTGATGGTATCGCAAATCTTTGCACGAAGAGTGTCAATGTCAGCAAATGAGTTGCTTTTACATATCCCCACAGGAAGAAATCCAGGGGCGTAATATCGGGGGATCGTGGAGGCTATGGCACCGGCCTGTCTCGCCCAATCCATCTTCTGAGAAAAGAACTCACGCACTAACAAACCCCAATGTGGAGGCACACCGTCTCCTGTAAAATGACGGATGGTTGAAGAGAAAAAACTTGATAAGTTACTGACAAAGCATTACTGTATCTTCTTTGGATTTCATGTAATTAAAGTCTGCAATCAGGAAATGTGTGTGTGTTGTGTGTGTGTGTGTGTGTGTGTGTGTGTGTGTGTGTGTGTGTGTGTGTGTGTGTGCCCTCAGTCGCCCACCACAGTCTGCAATTAGAAACCATAGTAATGAAAACAACCATCCCCTTCACAAAAGTCAGTTCGAAATTCTAACTAGATCCAATAACCTTACAGAACTCCGAATTTTAGAATCTTTGTACATCTATAGAAACAAACCCTCCATTAACAACAATAGTTCATCTTACAAATTACAGCTCTTCTAACTAACCAACCAACTTACTTTCATAGATATATCATACCTTCCAATTAATTGACCATACAATTTTCTCTCAGTTTCTGCCAAATATGGAGGTTGACACAAACACTGTGTATTTACCAGTTGAGGTAATCTTAATTTAATTTAATTTTAATGATTTTAATTTCCTTTTCTATTGATGTAATTTTAATGATTTTAATTTTCTTTGTATTGATGTAATTTTCATTATTCTTATTTTTGTTTTAAGGTTTAAAGACTTATAATTCATTGATGATGACAAAAGATTTGTCGAAACGTCTGAAGAATAAAAACAAAACAAAAAAAGTTTGCTGTTGTGTTGGTCCTTCTTTTCATCTGTAAGCTCCGTTTCCCTAAGGAGAAGTCAATAGCTTTGATATACAGGGTGGGCCGTAAGTTTCCATACATAGGGAAAAAAAAAATTTTATGGACAACCATTTTTATTTATATAATATGCTCTACATGGTTGCCATTGTTTTGAAAACACATTTCAATACGTGTTCCCCACTGTTGATGAACACGCATTAGCACAGTTGACGTTATGCTTGTAATGGCGTTGGTGATACGTTCCTTTAGATGATTTATGTCTCGTATCTTTCCTGATAACCATGGCCTTCAAGTGCCCCCAAAGATAGAAATCAAGGGGGGTGAGATCTGGGGATCTGGGAGGCCACTCCACAGGACCACGCCGACCAATCCAAGCATCCGGAAACTGCTGCTGATCCAAATACGACGCACGTGAAGACCATAATGAGGTGGAGCTCCATCTTGCTGGAAGTAAACTGGGAAGTTACCTTCCTCGTTTAGCAGGGATGGGAAAATCTCTTCTTGCAACATGTTAAGATACCTTTCGGCATTAAGATTTCCACTGACAAAAATTGGTCCAATATTCTGTACCCCATATCCCGGCCCACACCATCACTTACCGGCACCTTGCATCTTCGTCGGACTCAGCCAGTTAGGGTTAGCATTACTCCAATAACGTATGTTTTGCCGATTAACCTCTCCATTGACGTAAAAATTTGCTTCATCAGTAAACAAGATCTTACGTCAAACGCATATCTTAGGGTATCTGAAACATAAAAACAAACGTTTAATTTTTCCTATGTATGGAAACTTACGGCCCACCCTGTATATATATATATATATCTACATTCAACTGCAAAGAACACGCAGTATAAATAACGTAAAGAACGACGCTTGTATAGGAGATATTCCGCGCAAGACGAGAAGAGAGAAAACAACAAATGAAAAAATGAAGTACCACCTGGGAATCGAACCCGGGATCTTCCGATTGCCGGTCAGACGCGATAACCACTACACCATGGACTCCACTCTTCCAAATGTTTGGTTGAATAATCGACCGTAGTTTTTATTTATTAATTTATTATTAGTTTTCTCAATTTTCCATATGACATTTTTCATAATGCTGGTAAAGTATAAATACTGAATGAAGAAATAAAAAGGTTCTAGGCAGAACACCTACGAAGATGGCTCCAAACGAATTCCCTGAAGATGCTCGAGGACAAAGCGAAACGTCGGAAATTTTTTGAAATATTATTTATAATTTAGCAGCATTAGTGAAAAATGTCATACGGAAAATTAAAAAATATAATAAATTAATAAATAAAAACTACGGTCGATTATTCAACCAAACATGTTTAAAGGAAAAGCTGTTCCCCCCCCCCCCACACACACACACACTTGTATGCTTTTTGTACCTGTTGAATTTGAAATAAAGATTGTTTCATATATATTTACTATATAAAATCAAGTTGTTTAACTCTGCCTGGGGATGGGCAAGCCAGCCCATTGCCCAGCCGGTCCCAAGCCCGGATAAAAGAGGAGGGTTGGCGTCAGGAAGGGCATCCGGCCGTAAAATTTATTGCCAAAACCAGAGAGGATGGCATGCGGACCAAAGAAGGCTCAAGAGAAAAGACTGGCATGGTATGGGCATGTAATGAGAAGGGACGAGAACTACGTTGGGAGGAGGGTGTTATCTATGGAAGTGACCGGGAGGAAGAAGAAAGGAAGACCGAGGATGAGGTGGAGAGATCGCATCAGGATGGACATGAGCAAGAAGAACCTGACGGAGGAGATGGAGCAGGATAGGGCAGAGTGGAGAAGTGTCCGCAACAGCGACCCCATATAAATGGGACTAATAATGCTGTGAAGAAGATATAAAATCAAGTTGTGTCTGTCTGTCTGTAAAAGAACACAGCGATGAAAATATTGAGTTTCACATTGTGTCAAGATTTGTGAAGCTTACGATTTTCATGACTATATGAAAATCTTAAGCTTCACAAATCTTGACACTTGTATGTAAAGCTCAAAATTTTCATAGTTGCGTTCATTTCTCGCAGGCCCCCCAATTACTTATGCGTAAAAGCAGAGGTGTGCTGGGACCGGTTCGGTCCGGTTCGCCCGAACCGGTTGTTAAGTTTTGATTGGATCACCGAACCGTTTGTTGATACTCAACCATCGCAGAACGAACTGGCTATATGGAAACTTCTTGAATGAGACAGCATGATTGAGAAGGTAAATTTATATCTAAATTTTTTTATAATTTTTTCAAGATTTTATAGAAAAATATAGGTAGTATCACAAGCAGTGGTCGTTTCAATATTTATTTATTTTTTGATGAAAAATTAGTTTATTTTTAGATAATTATGTCATTAGTGAGTATAAAGAATATGTTATATAATTTCTGCCAAAATGCTGTTTGGAAAAGCTAAAATGCGTTGGCTTCCGGGGCTCTGCCCAGGACCCCACTGGGGGAGCTACCGCTCACCCCAGACTCCCTAGCTTAATGACTCGCGCCATTGGCACTCGCCGATTTACACCCCTATCTGTATCAGAACCGGTTGTTAAGAAACTGGCAGCACACCCCCGCATAAACGCATACTACAGCATAAAATAAAATTATCTACATGAGACCCGTGATCAAAAAGCTACGAGATCTCAAGATGCAGCACTTCATTCATCTTTAAGGCTTCGTGAAACTCATGAAGAAACTTCAATAAGAAAAGAGAATGATAAAAAACACCACACCGCGAAACGTCTAACGGAAACTTCTGATGAAGCGGAAATTAGGTGAGAAAAAGTAAAAATTTTAAATTCATCTATTAGGATGAAAGAAACTTGAAAGAAGAGAGACTAGAAGAGCGGGCGATAGAGAGGGTAGAATAGCTGTGAGAATGGAAGAGACTGATGAAGAAGAGAGCTTTGAGGAGAGAAAAAGATAAAAAATAGTAATTTAGTTATCATCCCATCCCGAGCAACTGCTGGGCATAACGGCTAGTATGTATCATATATAACGTAAATTATCTTCCGCTTCGACCTTACCAAATCTAACACGTGACTTAATGTGATTTAATCTAAGTTAAGTTGGATTCTGTGTTATGTTAAGAGTGACATAATCATATAGCGCTACAGGGCTCCGTCGTGGCCAGTGTCGTAACACTACTTTCCGTAGACCAGCGAATTTAAGCGACATCGAATCTGGAGAATAGTTGAATGGGAGACCGTCCTCCGCGTCCAGATGATGTAGCGACTATGATTCCACATAAAACTGTAGGTCCCTTACGTCCCGTAACCTTGGATGTTACGAAGGAAGTTAAACAAGGCCATCAAAACAAAAAACAATCATGTAGGAACTAAGTGACTTTTATCACACTTAAAAATAATAAATTCTACCAAAAGTTGGTGCTAAATGATACAAAAGATATCGCACGATGGCAACTTTCGAACCTTTATAAAAATATAAATAACCAGTAACATCTGGCACCCCCTCTTCTACGTGGAGAGGGGTGGGCAAGAACTCCAAGAATTCCCCGAGATCGAGCATCCATGGAGTAGGTGCCAAGTCCAACTCAAACTTCTACGACAGAACAGAGGCCACGCACTAAACTGCACAAAGACGCCCTGGTGCTTACAAAACCATCTGCTAAGGCTCATATAGCACAGAAAAACATGGCTACAGAACCAATGCTGTATCCAACAGCTTCCATTGCAGCTTACCTCATAGGCCACAGGTAAGAGCACTTGGTGGAAGTAGGCTAAAAATTCCGCATTTCCCATTCCCGTTTCGTTCAATGGCAAGTTGAAATTGAATCCAATGCCATCGCCTTCTCCGCAGTAATCGAAGTCGCTTTCGCGCAAATTGGGCCAAAATCTCCCATTTTCGTATCGATGAGTGGAGAAATAGAGCACTCTGCATGGGAGTAAAATGGATGAACAAAACCAGTCACTTTTAAATCTTAATTAAATGGACATTCGAGTGTCAAATCTCTATTTGTTTTTGTGTTTTAATCCGATTTGTTACATTCATGCAAGGGCGAATCAGTCTCTGTTAACAGACTCACTCTGAACACTGTATGAAACATCGAAATCGCTTTATTACACAACTAGAAAAATTCAAACAATGATTGGCTAATAAATAAAAAAAAATCGATAAACCAAAAACGCATGGAGCGTTCTAGACGGTAAGACCAATTTTGGATGGATTAAAAATGTTTGGCCCACGTTTATTCCCTTCCCAGTACCTGGGGTCGTCATAGAAGATTCTCTGCGTTCCTTGGCCATGGTGCACGTCCCAGTCTACCACCAAAATTCTCCCAACCTTTGATAGGGCGTAGCGAGCAGCCAAGGCGGTGTTGTTGAAGAAGCAGTAACCACAAAATTCGTTTGACATCGCGTGGTGCCCCGGCGGCCTGCCAATGCACACAAAATATTCACTACCCCTTTTTTGAAGGAGTTATAACCAGTGAAACATTATAAACAACTTAACTACAACTATATACTTTACATAAGGCAAAGTTTTAAACACTATCACATCCGCACACATACAAACATCATCATAACCCTGGTTTACGCTTCCAGCCAAATTGTTCATTCTGACGAAAGTCAAGCTTTTTGCCCCACATTGGAACTAGTTTAAATTGGAATCAGTACCAAGACCTGTCATGAAGTATAAAATCACAAAGTCAGAGCCAGGACTCGATCCCACAGACTCCACCTTAGTAGCCCAGCATCTTAATCACTATTATATATATATATATATATATATATATCAAAGCTATTGACTTCTCCTTAGGGAAACGGAGCTTACAGATGAAAAGAAGGATCAACACAACGGCAAACATTTTCATTTATTTGTACTTCAGACGTTTCGACAAATCTTTTGTCATCATCAGTGAGTTAAGTCTTAAAACCTTAAAACAAAAATTGAAAAGTGAAAATTACATCAATACAATATTAAAACCATTAAAATTAAAACCTTAAAGCAAAATGAAAATTGCATCAATACAAAATTAAAATCATTTAAATTTCATCACTATAAAAACTAAAATTAAATTAAATTTCATCACTATAAAAACTAAAATTAAATTACCTCAATAGGTAAATACACAATGTTTACATCCACCTCCATACTTGGCAAAGTCTAAGGGAACACTGGATGGTCAGAGGATTAGAAAGGGTATGTCTGTGAAAATCGGTTGGTTAGTCAAAAGAGTTGTAATTTGTAGGATGAGCTATTATTATTAAGGGAGGGTTTGTTTCTATAGATGTACAAAGATTCTAAAATTCGGAGTTCTGTAAGGTTATTGGATCTAGTTAAAATTTCAAACTGAGTTTTGTGAAGGGGATGGTCAGTAGCCCTCCACAATCCGCAATTAGAAACCATAGTAATGAAAATGACCATCCCCTTCACAAAACTCAGTTTGAAATTTTAACTAGATCCAATAACCTTACAGAACTCCGAATTTTAGAATCTTTGTACATCTATAGAAACAAACCCTCCCTTAATAATAATAGCTCATCCTACAAATTACAACTCTCTTGACTAACCAACCGATTTTCACAGACATACCCTTTCTAATCCTCTGACCATCCAGTGTTCCCTTAGACTTTGCCAAGTATGGAGGTGGATGTAAACATTGTGTATTTACCTATTGAGGTAATTTAATTTTAGTTTTTATAGTGATGAAATTTAAATGATTTTAATTTTGTATTGATGCAATTTTCATTTTGCTTTAAGGTTTTAATTTTAATGTTTTAATATTGTATTGATGTAATTTTCACTTTTCAATTTTTGTTTTAAGGTTTTAAGACTTAACTCACTGATGATGACAAAAGATTTGTCGAAACGTCTGAAGTACAAATAAATGAAAATGTTTGCCGTTGTGTTGATCCTTCTTTTCATATATATATATATATATATATATATATATTATATATATATATATATATATATTAGGGTGTGACAGTTGCCCCAACTTTGTCCTACAATGCTGTTCAAAATTTTGGTGTTGCATATTGACATAAAAAATACCCACGTGCAATTTTTTGAAGATTCATGCATATTTGAGTGAGCACCAGCAATTTGAAAAATAGCGATTTTGCTTATACGGCATACGCGCCTATATATGAGATTACACAACTATCATAAGGGATATTAACACAAATCATTTGCCTGTCTTAATTAAAAGCTGTTATCACTAACACAAAAAAGTTAATCATTCTTATTCTCTCATGGTACATTAAGGGGTTTTATCATATATTCACAAGGTATTATTTCTCTAGAGCAAGAAACCATGATTTCTGTTTGGAAACAGATGATCATTTGTGCTGATTAGGAACGCGGAGTCTGTCATTTTCAACTACTTGAAGGACTTCTTGAAAGCGCTCCTCATCCCTGGCAACATTAAGAAAGTCATGGCAAAGTTTTACATCACACTCTGCAGCCTCATTGACGACCTGAAGCTTGTCCACAACCCGTTTCATGTTCAGTAGTCGGGTCATTCCATGTCAACTCAGCCACAAAATGGCACTTTTTGCACTCACCCCTTTCAATTTTGCTCATACTTGGCACAATAGCAGATATACATGCCAAACTTAAATTCCCAAATTATTAGAGCTGACTGACCTTTGGTTACTGAGATACAAGGTCACAAAGTTGTGACATTTTGACCTTTTTTGCGTTAAATGACTATTTTCAAAACGGTGTAACTAAACAACTATTAAAGCTAGAGCATTGATTTTGGTCTCATTTTAAAGCTCTTTAGTAGCCCCTTGTTTATTGTCTCTTGTTAAATATCTCTACTGTGAAAAATAAAAAAATCCCTTCAAAAGTTGACCTTTGACCTTGAATAAAAAAAATACCTTCTCCTAAAAAATTCAATTTTTTTACATTAATACCTTGAGTCATGTACAACAAAATCCCAAGAAGCTGTAAGTGGCTGATAACTAGTTCAATGTATAAAAAATAAATGAAGTTGGCATCATTCTTCAATTTTAGATTTTTTTTGTCAGTTCATTTATTTAAAAGTTCTGTTCTGATATAGTGTCAGTAAAGACTTAGTTCAACTTAACATTATTAGTTCAAAAACCTTTTTGTGACCTGTGCCAAAAGAAATCTTTTAAAAGACAACCAGGGTTAAACCCCTCGACAGCCCCAAATCTACTGGAGTAGCGCTGATCCAAAGGCCCAACTAGTAGTATATAAGTACTGTCAACTTTGCAGAGTTGACTCCTGACTTCAAGTTAAAGTTAATTTATTTTTACTAAATACATGTATAAAAATTTATTTAATAATTCATTAATTGTTCATTGTTTTCTTTTCAGGATTTTCTTTGTGCTTTTGTGATTTCAGAGTACAAACATGGAACATTTAAAACTGAAACAGAAGTGTGCTGATCCTTTGCTGCGTCACAAAGGTCAGTGTCGAAAGAAGAGTTTGAGAATTGTACCACAGGAACTTGTAAATAAGTTTCCCGATCTGCACTTAACACTACATCACAGACTTTGTAAGCAGTGTAGAGAACATCTTGAGTCCTTGCCTGAGAAAGGAATAGGCACTTTGAATTCAGACATAAATGATGATTCTTCTTGTAGTAGTGAACCACCTGAAGATCTTGAGAAAATTGAAAATGTTGACAATAGTGATGCATCAACTTCAGAGCAAAACCATGAGATGTGTACTTTGAATGCTTCTTTTGTTTCAATTGGTGAATCACCCATAAAAAAGAGAAAGCTTGTAGAGCAAAAGTCATATGGAGCTAAAAAACTAAGCAAGGTGACAGAGACAGTTAAGAAGAGAATGGAAACAGTTGCAGGAAAAGAGATTTCTGACTCACAATTTAAGGAGCCATCTGGAGATGTAGACTGTTTAGAAATAATAAATCAACTCAAGGAAAAATTCAAAAATGAAAATACTAAAAGAAGTGATAAAATAAAAATCCTCACTGTATTGCCCAAAAGTTGGAGCATTAGGAAAATTGCTTCAGAATTTAACACAACAAGGCATACAGCATCTATTGCTAAAAAAATAGTTGAAGAAAAAGGTGTCCTTTCAGACCCAAATCCAAAGGGTGGGAAAAGAATTAAAGAGGATACTGTTGACGCTATTAAAGCATTTTATCTTTAAGAAGACATCAGTAGAACAATGCCAGGAAAGAAAGACTATTGTAGTATCATTGACAATGAAGAGGAAGGATACATTTGCAAAAGCATCTTTTACTTTGCAATTTAAAAGAAGCCTATCATATTTTCAAAGAAAGAAATCCTTTGGTTAAGGTGGGATTCAGTAAATTTGCAGAATTGCGTCCAAAGCAGTGTGTTATTGCTGGAGCAACAGGAACTCACTCAGTATGTGTCTGTACAATTCATCAGAATGCCAAACTTATGTTTGTAGGAGCTGAATTAGAAAAACTAACTGCAAATGATGACACACCTATTAAGAATGTACGTCATTGTGTTGCCTTTATGGAATGCAATCCTGCCTCACAGAAATGCTGCCTCAGACAATGTGAACAATGTGGAGATCCATCAGATTTAAAAAACAGACTACTGGACATATTTACAAACAACTTCATTGATATCATAAATTTTAAAAAGTGGACCAATACAGATCGGTCAAATCTTGAATCAGTAGAACTGAATACAGATGAATATATTGACCAATTCTGTAACCAAATGAAGGAATACCAGATACATGACTTCAAGACAAAGATGCAAGCAACTTATTACCGTGAAACAAAAATGTCTTTGAAAGATGGTGAGGTCCTTGCTGTGTGTGATTTTGCTGAAAATTATTCCTTTATTCTTCAAGATGAGGTTCAGAGCTTTCACTGGAACAATGAGATGGCTACTCTACATCCATTTGTTATTTACTATAAAAAGGAAGATGAGATTGCTCACCTTAGCTTTGTTATTATTTCAGAGTGTAACATCCATAACACAGTTGCTGTACATTTGTTTCAAAAGCATCTGATAAAATTCCTAAAAGATAATATCTCATCCATCGGTTCCATCCACAAAATAATTTACTTTTCAGATGGGTGTGCAGGACAGTATAAGAACTGCAAAAACTTTTTGAATCTTTGCCATCACAGAGATGATTTTGGAATTGAGGCAGAATGGAATTTTTTTGCAACAAGTCATGGAAAGGGACCCTGTGATGGTGTTGGAGGCACAGTTAAGAGATTAGCTGCAAAAGCTAGTCTACAACGACCTTATGATGAACAGATCCTTACTGCAGAACAGTTATATACATTTGCAAGTGAAAATATTGTAAATATAAAATGTCATTTTTCAACCAATAAAGAGCATGAAGAGGAAAGCCAACTTCTCCAAGAAAGACACTCAACTGCAAGGACTATTGCTGGTACACAGAAATTACACCATTTACAGCCAGTTTCATTGACTTCTCTTAAGGTTAAATTATTCATTATCAGATTATTCAAATATTGAGAAAGTTACTGAAAAGGAAGAAGTTGTGACTGAGGAGAAAATACATGGTTTTGTTACTGCTGCATATGATGGCCATTGGTGGGTGGCATATGTGCTGGAAAAGATACCAGAGAATAGAGAAGTAAAAGTCACATTCCTTCATCCTCATGGCCCAAACCCATCATTTGTGTATCCTGGTCGACCAGATGAATTAATCTTACCATATTCAGATATTCTAACACAAGTTGAGGCATCTACTACTAATGGACGAACATACAGGATTTGCAAAGAAGTTACTTTGAAGGCATCCAAAGCTTTGGCAGATCTACAGCACAGAAAGGTAAGAATTCAAAATTAAAATGGTCATGTAACTATATATACACTGCATACATTTTAAGTTGTGATAAATGGAAATCAATGAGCACTATACCTATACATATTGTATGTACATTTTAATATGTTACTTGTATTTGTTAATTAGGTAGCTATCTAGGTATACATTAAAAATTGTTTTCTCTTCTAGAAATCACAATAAATTGGGTGGCCCACAAGAATCTTGTCAACTACTGAAAACCATCACATACATGCACAACATACAGGTGAGGTGGGTAAAGAACAAATATTTAAAAATAAGCATTTGCTTGTTTGTAGAAGGCTGCAGATAGTATGTAGATATGGGTTGTATTTGTAAGAGATTGAGCTGACCTTAGACAAAAATGGTTACTGACATACAAGGTCACAAAGTCATGACTTTTTGACAATTTTTGTATAAAATGACTTTTTTCAAAATGTTGCTTGAATTCATTATTTTTTATACATTGAACTAGTTATCAGCCACTTACAGCTTCTTGGGATTTTGTTGTACATGACTCAAGGTATTAATGTAAAAAAATTGAATTTTTTAGAAGGTATTTTTTTTTTATTCAAGGTCAAAGGTCAACTTTTGAAGGGATTTTTATATTTTTCAAAGTAGAGATATTTAACAAGAGACAATAAACAAGGGGCTACTAAAGAGCTTTAAAATGAGACCAAAATCAATGCTCTAGCTTTAATAGTTTTTTAGTTACACCATTTTGAAAATAGTCATTTAACGCAAAAAAGGTCAAAATGTCACAACTTTGTGACCTTGTATCTCAGTAACCAAAGGTCAGTCATCTCTAATAATTTGGGAATTTAAGTTTGGCATGTATATCTGTGGAGAAACTGATAGGGCATGCCTAAAATGGTGAAGAACCGGCTTGAGTCAGGCCCAATTAGGTCCACCAGGGCAGTGCCACTTTCTGGGACAGGGGGAAGATATGGCTTTCCATAGCCCCCATGATTGAGCCCCTCTCTCTTAGTAACTTCAGTGCCTTCATGGCAAAGAAGGGCCTTCCTCATCTCCTCTTTTGTCCTTTCTTGTACTTGGGACGAGAACAAAGCCAGTGGGGCCAACTCCTCAGTTAGGTACCAAGTGTGTCTACCGAGTGCCACACATGCTTTGTCAACTATTGTGGCGTCATATGGGGCAAATTCAGCCAAGGTTTCGACCAAATTCAAGTCATTCAGTGGCGCACTTGCTGGAACAGGGCAAACAATCCACCATGGGACATAAACAGCGACTGTGAACACAGCAAACCGTTCTAACTTGCTGATTTGACTTTTAGTCACAACCTCGGCTTTGGGAAACTGCTCTTTGATCTGGCCTGACAAAAGAACAATCTTGAGGGTATAGAGCAGTTTAGCCATCCACCTTGCTTTGTGAAGTGCGCCGGGGTAGACCATTGTGAAGTTCACTGGCTCGGATCCTTTAGTTACAAGCAGCAGACAAAGCTCTACCAGCTCCTTGTAGTCGCCACGTGTAAATGGTTGGGCTAGAGATTCACGGAAGTCAGCCATCTCCTGCTGGCACTCCTCAAACACTTCAGGCATTGCGGGGTAGTAGTATTTTTTTTTCATTGTACGCCAGTTGAGAGAAATGGTTCTTGAACCTAGAAATGCAATTATTGGGATTATTGTATTTCGTACTAATCTATAATATTGTTTTAGGGGTATTAAGATTGATATGATCGATCATTTGCTTGGTGTTAGTATATCTTATGTCTAATAAAAGAAATTCCACTAAATTTGTTCATTAGATAATAATATTCCTTGTTATTTTGTAAAGCTTATGACTCACCTCTGGAAAAACATTATGTTTGGACTTGAAGAGCCCTCCACTTTCAAGCAATCCCAGCAAACACCTAGGATGACTTTGCCCACATGCCTGCGACAGGCGCACCAGAATACGGCACGCTCTAATTCCTTTTGGAGGGAGACGCAAGCAGCTGTTTTTTGTCCTGAAAAAAAAATGTAATTGTAGTTCAAGGCCACCATTTCAGGCACGTGCTTTTTGCAGATTTCTGTTAAATCATTCACTGTATTTTGGTATTAATGTCGTGATAAATTCACGCTGATGTTTGAAATAGGTTTACCTGTATTGGATGAAGTTGTGTCGAAAACCATACCAACGACATTCTGTTCACACTCCCAAATGACCAGAAGTTGTTTGGTTGCTGTTGATATCAAGTCTCCTTGAACCAGGCCAGCTTTTTGAGTCAAATGCGGAAGAGGTGCGACTCCAAGAAGCTTTGTGCCATTGACACCAGACACAAGAATGGGCAGGCAGTCATCAGTGCCTTTGGAATCCAGCGTGTCCATAAGTTTACCATCCCAGTGCACCAGTACTTTGTCTGATGGTTGCCATTCATCCATGATTTTTAAACTTATTTCTGACACGATGGAAGCTCGGTATCGGTGGGCCATCCTTGCATTTAGACTCAGCTTTGATGTATCTCCACCACATGCAGATACAAGGGAGTACACAATTGCACTCAGCTGGGTCGGCGAGATGTTGTTTCAAACACTACATGAAACAAGTTCTGCCGACTTCAGAATATCATGGGGCACAAAAATTGAAACTCCCTCTTTCACTGTTCTCCGATGTTTTCTCTTTGGTTCAGCAGTGCTGGCCTCATCAATGTCATCGTCCTCATCAGAGCTAATAGGTGAATCAATATCAGCCTGTACATTCTCAGCATGATCACATTGCTCTCTCTCTTGTCGCTTCTCTTCTCGCATCTGCCTTTTCTGTCGCTTCTGAACCTTTTCTGAGAGTACTTTGTTTACCCCAGAGTAGGTAGCTACTCTGTCACTTAGCATGCTTTTCATAAAGAGTATGTCAGTATCGATGGCATCTTGTTCGGCCTGAGTTTTCCCCTTTTTCGCAGCCGCCATATCTTTCAACACTGTGTTCTTATAAAATTTCATCGTCAGGCTCAATTCTGATTTAAACTTCATAATTCCAGGATCATCAGCCCGTCTTCTATCCTCATTCTTTTTCATAAGCATCATGTAGTCTTTGTCATAGTAAGTTTTAATCACTCGGCCAATATTGTTCCTGCCTGTAATGGTCGGGACATTCGCCTTCTGGTAACGCAAAAGCACATTGTCAATGGTGGCAGATAAAGCCTGGTCCCAATGCATATCCTGAAGGTTTGCTAACAGACATAGTAAGACCTGCCTATTAGTTGGCAGTTTGCAGCCCTTTATTTCCTTTTCTTCTTCTCGGGGTACGGTGCCCAATAACATTCTGACATACTCATCATCTTGCCGTGTATCCATGATTAAATTCTCTATTCACAACATCAAATCACTGTCAAGGGAAAAGAAAAGAGCATCATTAAAATTAAATGCAATAAAATAATACGTGGAAAATTTGTGGGTCAGCGTTCCAGACCCGGAAATGAAAATCTGATAAAATGTGCTATTTTCACACTTATTTATGAAGTTCATAAGCTGAAATAGCAATACTTGCTGGTACGACGGTGCTAGCTCAAACATGCACCGATCTCCAAGAAAATTTACAGGGGTGTTTCCTAGATAAATACACAACACTAAAACTTTGAACAGCATTGTAGGACCATTTTTTGATTTTTGGAGGGCAACGGTCACACCCTAATATATATATATATATATATATTAGGGTGTCTCTTATTGGGTAGTCAAAAATTGAAATGTTGAATTATTTTATCTGCGCCCCCTAAAATAGTTCCATTTAGCATAAAAACTAAAACTTGAAAGTTTGACACAAATTGGCTCATATTTAGGGGTCGCCCCCGGCTAATAAAAATGGTGACCATGGCATAATAGCTCCTGACATATGATTATGCTCATTATACACATAATTCCTTCCTTCTTTTTTTAGTTTGATTCGTTTTTATAAGTATAGGCCTTCTTATTTATCATTGATCCTTTTCTAACCTATCCTTGATGTTGTTATAATCCATCCTTTGGTCCTCAATCCTTCTTTATCCCAATCCTTTTTCTCCTATCCAAAATCCTTCCTGGCTCTTTTTTTATATACAATCAGCAATGAAGCATTGCTACAAAAAAAAACCATTAGTTTATTATATAGAGATAAATTCAAAATGCCAGTGCTATTTAATTACTTTAATTAGCATTATTTCCTTATACAACATTTATTTAATATACAATGATTATACAATATGGTGTATTTTAAGGTGCGACCTCATTGATGGTTATTTTTTGAGAAGAACAGTTTTTGATGGAACTGGGTGACTCTGGCGGTGTTTTGCAACAATTTGGAGCAGGAACTGGAGCTGCTCTTCCCCCACTGTCAATTTCTTATTCAGCTCTTGAACTAAAGCTACTGCACGTTCTGCCCGGTCATTTACAACAGATAGAGCTGCAACAATAGCTCTGGCCCTTAAATATTCACAGTTGGATGTCCAAGTGCTGGGTGCCTTGTTCAGAAATCCTTCTGGCAAATTCAGCTTAGTAAAGAATTCTCTAGTATTTCTTGTAACAAGTTGGTGTAGTCCTTCACCAGAGCAGAAGGTCGATTCAGGAATCCGAGGACGCTTGGGTGGTCTATCAGTGGACTCATCTTCTAATGCCTTTACCATGCGTTTCTTTACATCTGTAGTAATTCGCTCATCAAAGAAAGCAAGACCAACTGCTTCTTCAGACAGGTACCATAAGTGGTTAGAGAGCTTTTTTTTAGTTGCATCAGAAATCTTTTTGTTAGGATAATTAATCAATGACCTCATAAGGAGCCAGTCATTAAATGGGGTTTCAATAGGGAGTGAGGATGTTGTCCAAGCCTTCATATAGATGAGAACAGAAAAAAGGGAAAGATCTCGAATTCCTCGTTCTTCAGTCTTAGTCATCTTGAACTGGTTTCGAAAAAGCCACATCTTGATAGAATAGAGCGCTTTGGACATCCAGCGAGCTCGATGCATGGCACCTGGTGCACGAAACTTGATGCCTTTATTGGGGACACCTCCATGGACAGATCTTGATAGTCATCCCGTAGCATAGGTGCCTGGGATCTAGCAAACTGAATTAGTTCAGTTTTAGACTGGATAATTGCTTCTTTAGTAATCGTGTCTGTCTCACCTGTTTGGAACTGGCTTTGATCAACAGAAGTCCAATTGTCACGAAAACGCTTAAAGATCAATATCTCTGGACCAGTTGATGTAGATCCCAATGTTGCTTCAAATGCAGCTCCCAACAATAAATCTAAAACATGGTGTCTACAAGGCAAGTACAAAACATCATGTCCCAATTTTGCTTCGATGAGAGCACAGGCTCCACTATATTGACCCGTGTTTGAAGCTGTTGTATCGAAACAAATTGCTTTTACTCTCTCTGTAATTCCCCATTCATTCAGGCAGTTAAAGACGGCTTCAGCTTGTGCTTCTCCAGTTGAGTTTGGGATTTTGGGGACACCAAGCAGCTGTTCAACACCAGGTCCTGACACAAGTACTGGGAGACGATCAATGTGCTTGTGCGAGGTGAGGTCCTCCATCATCTTGCCATCCCAGTGGACTGTCATAGAACATTCTCCATGGAAATGCTCCTTAAGTTCTTTAGCATGACGAGCTCGGTTCTTATTTCGAAGGCGATGGATAGAATGTTGGTTTATGTTGTAATCTGAAGCGTCCAAACCAAAGCTTTTAGCTGCCTCTGCGAGGATAAATGTTGCCTTTCTAGAGGAAATTTGTGTACGATCCAGGGCAGCAGACATCTGAATAGTCATGATGTTTTTCATGCCTCGTTTTTTCTTAGATTTTGGTAAAGCACAAGCTCCTTTGGGCTCCTCCTCCTCATTCTCACTTTCATCAGTGTTGCTGGAAGATGTGGAAGAAGCCAGTACAACTTGACTAGTAGACGCCTCCATCAAAGATTCTGACTTTCTTTTTCTCTCTGCCTCAGCTTCCAACCGTTTGACTGCATTTTTTGTGCGGTGAAGATGTACAGTGTCCACACCACCGATTGAGCCAGGACGACCTTTTTGTCTTTGCAGTTGAAGGAACTCCCAGTCCTCACGATTCTTGATCAGCTTCTCAGCGTCTCCATGGGCGATGTCAAAGAGATCTTCCAATCGCTCTACAAAATCAGCCTCCTTGGTTTTATGGCTCTGGCTTGTTCTGGAAGCATGCTTCTTTAAGCAAGTCCATTCGTTAAAGAAATTCTCTAACTTCTTCATGGCACGAGGTTCCTGCTGAGTAGGAATATTGGCCTTATCCCAGATAACTATTGTGGCTCGAATAGATTGACGCAGAGCATCGCGGATTGTCATGTTTTTCTCTCTGTGGAGGTGCATAAAATAACCAAAAGCTTGCCTATATGGGGGCAGCTTTGAGCCTTTAATATCATCTACTGTAGATCCGAGCAAATAGAATGGTCTTCTTGTATTCATCTGCAAAATAAGAAAACAAAATATTAATGTAGTGTTATGGTTTTGTAGAGCAGGGCTAAATCACTGTTTTGACTTTTTTAAATTACAAAAAAAAAAAAAATTTGGTAGACAAAGTTAATTTGGTCTATTTTATAAATCTAACGTATTTTTCTCAATTATTATTCCTATTATTTTTTAATCTAAGAAACAAGGAATAAATATTTTTGTAGTAGAAATTTATATTTTGCTATTTTATTGGAAATAGAAACAGTGGCGTCACTAGGGTTGGTGTCACCCAGTGCGGTAACTCATGGTGTCACCCACCCCCCATGGACCTCCTCCCGTACCAGACCATACAGAATCCTTAGTAATGTTTTTTGTACTAATGTTACTCGTAAATCGTAATTCCCGTATATCACTGAATGTAATGGCAATAGTAGTGACATAAACAACTAGCAAAATTAAAATTACTCCTTTAAATTACAATATCATACGCACAGCATAAATGTATTTACATTTACATAGTTTCATGTGGTTAAAGTGAAAATTCGGTAAGAAAACAATAGAATTCGAAGTAAAAACGTTTAAGAACTACATCAAAATTATGTTCATTTTAACGTTAAACTTTACCGTTACATGAGATACATTAATGGATTAGGTTTGCATAATCAATAACGGCCCAAATAATGTAGAAGTTGTAGACAAATGCATATGGAAATATACTCATAAATTTGAGGCTGCATCTGCAACAACTGAGCGGAAGCCTTTTTTTATTTTTCTCCTTCTTTTCCTTTAATTACTACTTCATTCTCAAAAAGTTATTGATATAGGTTCACAAATACTAATTACCACAATATTGTGGCTAAAACAACAGAAAATTTGACAAAATCAGCGACTATAAAAACACCAGCAGCAACGAAAACAACAGCACGTGCAGACGAAACCACGTGATTCGAAGCGTCATTGTAATTGGGTAATAATGACAGCTCTGACTGGAGCGCATTAGAAGGTTCAAAAAGTAAATTAGCATAGTTTTAGCCTTGTAGGTATATTGATACATGTAAGCTGGGCTTACGAAAAATGTTTTTGTTGTTATAACTAACTACAGGGATATTTTTATAAAAAATAATAAATTTCTGCTCAAACACTGCACAAAAACCCCCCGCACCCCTCTAGTGACGCCACTGATAGAAACACAGATCATGAAACACATGTCAGGTAAAATTTCCATTGAACTAAATTAAATTCTTTGTGACAAATAGCAACATTGTTTAAAACTTCATAATATGTGTATAAGAGCATAAATTCTAATTTTTTCATTAAATTCATTAAATTTTTTTCAAACACTAATAACAAAATCAGTATAAATAATTGTGAAAAATATAAATAACATAGTTTATTATCTGATAATAGCAAAAAAGAAGTATAGTGATACACAGTTACACACCTTTTACTTATGACAGCAGAACACTGAATGATGACAAATAAACAATTGCAACATAATCTGGAGCATTCTTGATGAAACATGTTTAAACAGGTTGATCTTGTCTTATCAAGCAATATTTTCAGCTACAAACTTGACAATTATCTCAAATATATTCATTTAATTGAATTCATCATAAATATGATGATAATTAATTAAAAACATATGTTTAGTATACTTGACAACTGCTAGTAATTTCAAATATTAATTGCATAAATAATAGCTATATTTTATGAACTTTAATAAGCGGGGGCGACCTCTAAAAATTGTTCAATCCAAAAAATTTTATATGTGATGTTTTTTCAACCAATGGAACTGGTTGAGGGGGCGCAACCTAAAAAATCAACACTTCGAAAATAAGAGACACCCATATATATATATATATATATATATATATATATATATATATATATATTAATATATACTATATGATCAAAAGTATTCGGACACCGCATGGTTTTGGGAAAAATGGTTTTATTATGGCATTTAGTAACCAGTAGGTCCACCCTTTGCTTTTATTACAGCATCAACACGTCAAGGCATACTTTCCACCAGTTTTCGGTAAGTCTGTGCAGGAATGGCTCGCCATTCCTCTTGCAGAGCTGGTGCAAGAGATGCAAGTGAAGCCAGGCGTGGTGTGCGGTTTCGTATCCGTCGCTCCAGTTCGTCCCACATGTGCTCGATTGGGTTGAGATCGGGGCTCTGAGCAGGCCAGTCTAACAAATCCACCTTATTTTCATGAAACCAGTCCTGCACACGCCTTGCAGTATGGCAGGGAGCTCGATCCTGTTGAAACAAACAATGGCCATCTCCGTAGTATTGCCACAGTGTAGGGAGGGCCGAATTGTCCAGAACGTCGAGATAAACGTCAGCATTCATGGTAGTGGGTATAACAACCAACGGGCCGAGCCCTAGCCAGTAAAAACAACCCCATACCATGATGGACCCTCCACCGAACTTCACCGTTGGACTCCGACAAGGCCCAGATATCGGAGCTGACCGAGGATCATTGCTCGACGGGTGGTGTCATAGGCCTTCTGGATGTCAAAAAAAATTTACAGTACGAACTGTCCATTGTCGAAGGCATCCTGTATGTCTCGGCTGAGAAGCAGGAGGGGATCAGTGGTGGAGCGGAATTGTCTGAAGCCGGACTGGGTAGACGGGAAGGAATTGTTATGTTCAAGGACGAACGATAATCGCGTGGCAACCATTTTCTCGAGGATCTTGCAGGCAAACACGTCAGGGCGATTGGTCTGTAGTTTGTGGGGTCCAGGGAATCTTTGCCGGGTTTGGGGATAGGGATGACGTGGGCCTCCTTCCACCTAGAGGGGAAGGCGCCCTCTATCCATATGCGATTGTATAGATCCAGCAGGAAAATTTGTAAGGTAGAGTGGATGTGCTGGAGCATGCCGTACGGAATACCGTCCGGAGCGGGACAAGGGGATCGTCGAGAGGCCAGTGCCGCCTGTAGTTCACGCATGGTAAACAATCGGTTGTAGGTGCTGTCTATGGACGGTGGAGAGGGGCTATCGTCAGGGGCGGGTACGGAATTGGCTGTAGAGGAAGAAACGGCGGCGAAGGTAGAAGCAAGGTGGTCTGCCACCGACTTGGGTTCACATAGGAGTCCGTCGTTAGTCCGGAGGACCAGGGGTCGGGAGGGGACATGTCGCCTCTCGACACCCCGCACCTTCTTCCAGATGGTAGCCGAAGGTGTGTTGGCGGTGATGCCGGACACAAAGGCACGCCAAGAGGGTCGGCGCGCTGTCTTCATTGTGCGGCGGGCGATGGCCCTGACCCGCTGCATCTCCGTGCAATGGATGGGGAGTCGCGTCCGGTAGAAGCGCCGAGTTGCCTTCTTCTTGGCGCGCACGGTCTCCGCGCACTCCGGGGTCCACCAAGGCACCCGTCGGGCGCGGGGGTAGGCGGAGGATTGTGGTACGCTAGTGCTTGCGGCCGCTAGAACGACGGACTCGAAGTAAGCGATGCACTCGTCGATGGATGGGAAGTGGGCAGTTGTAAGGGTGGTATAGGTGTTGTCGCGGAAGCGGGCCCAATTCGCGTTGGTAGTAACCCACCTTACCGGTACCCGAACAGTCTGGTCAGGTCGATTAAGGGTGAGTTGTATGGTGAGATGGTCACTTCCATGGTCCTCTCGGAGGACTTGCCACGTGAAGTCTAGGAGGGCATCAGTTGAAACTAGGGACAGCTCTATACAGGACGGAGTGCAGGTGGCGGCATGGTAAAAAGTAGAAGAGCCATTGTTGAGGCACTCGAAGGAGAGTTCGGTCATGACGGATATCAGGGTTGGGGCCATATAGGTGGTGCGTGTGTCGCCCCACAAGGGGTGGCGACTATTGAAATCGCCCAGCAGTAGGAAGGGCCTAGTGAGCTGTTCCACGACTTCCACCAGGTCGTCGCGGGAGACTTGAGCGTGGGGGGGGGGGGGGGGTAGATGGAGCAGACGGTGTACTGTCTATCCAGGGAGAGCCGGACGGCAGTCACCTGTAGTGGGGACTGGATGGAGAGGTTGTAGAAGGGGACTGCGTGGTGTACGAGGATGGCAGCTCCCCTTCGAGTGCAGGTAGGAGGCGGGGTGGCGGTGCAAAAATAACCAGTAGAGCAGGGCATGGGCCTGGTCCCCAGTATTAGCTCCTGGAGACAGACACACACCGGACGGGAAGTGGCAAGCAGGGGGGTAAGGCCTTCATAATTCGCGAATATTCCTCGACAGTTCCAGTAGACTATTGTGGTTTTCGGGGGATCCATTAGTTGATGAAGGGGGATGGGTAAAGGTGTAGGTGCCAGGAGGGTGGAGTATGAAGGGAAATCCCGAGTTCGCGAAATTGAAGGCTTGGTCGGGAGCATGGCTGGCTATCTACCGTTCACCAGGGAAGGAATCGGTCGGCCTGTCGAACCCCGCGGAGATGGCGGGATCGAGTCGGCCGAGCGAGAGCGGAGGCGTGGATCACGGCAGGCAGAGGAACATCGTGGGCTGAGAGGGTCGGATGTACTGTGACGGGCTTCTATGGTCGGGCCAGGAGGGGGCACGGTAGCCCCAAAAGTGGCGCTACCACGCCTGTCCGGGGTCTCATGGCGGACTCGAGGTGGTGATAAGGGGTACCAAAAGCACCGGGCGGGTGGGAGGGAGGGCGTACACAGGGTAGCTGGCAAGGAGGGGGCCGGAGATATTGTGGGAGTAGGTACGATCGGGGTGGAAGGAGGTGAATCTGAGTAGTCTCGTGGAGGGGTGGAGAAAATGGCAGATCCATAAGACTCGTGGGCGTGGGCGCGGCCGAGCTTCCCTCGGTCACACCGTGCAGCTGCGCCAGGGCCGCATCCACCGGATCCTCGGGGGAGAGCATATTGTTCGGATTGGGTCCCGTTGTCCGGGGCGGGTCGTGGATCTCAGCCACTATTGTCAGGGTCTGTGGGGGTAGAGTGGTGGGACTTCTGCGATGGGGAGAGATGGACATAGTAGACGTGGTGGGCGGAGTGAGGATCCGAGCCGTCTTCTTGGTCCGAGGGGAAGAGGGAGAGAGATGTTGGAAGGCCGGAGGGTCCGGTGACACGCTCCGGCGTCTCCGCCTCGACGGCTTGCTCCGGGCGGCAGGTTCGGGCTGGTGCAGGGGATACTGGGAAGGCGGGGTTTGAGGTGGATGGGACCTGGGTGTCCTGGTCCCAGACACCTGGGGGATTCGTGGCAGGTGAGGTGCGGGAAGAGGAGGAATGGTGGGGGGACAGGAAACCGTTGGGTCCTGCGAGGGTTTTCTTTGAGGGGAACAGGGAGCAGTGGCTTGGGGGGGTTTCGACGGCAGGCCAGGGTGGCGTGCCGAGATGATAGAGCCGAGAGCAGCGGCATAGGACACCCCCGGCCTCACCTCCCGACTCCGCACCCTGTCGCGTGCCTCACGGGGGCTAAGGAAGTCCGTCACCTGTAGGCCTCGGACCTCCTTCTCGAACCTGAAGAAAAGGCATTCTCGGGATGAAGAAGGGTGTGCGCCTTCACAGTTGGAGCATTTGGGTGTGTTGGGGCACCTGTCAGGGTGAGCGAGTCGTCCACAGTGCACACATAATTGATGCGGCTGTCTTCAAGCGGAGCTAATGTGTCCGAATTTATTGCATTTGAAGCAACGGGTCGGGTCTGGGACGTATGGGCGGATAGAAAACTCACATGAGGCGCGGTCTCCCATACCCCATACAATGCGGCCGGGGGGGATTAGTGTGTTGAAAGTAAGGAGCAGACGTGGGGTGGGGGAGGGGGTGCCTCCCTGTTGGGATGTGAAACGATAGATCTTAGTGACTCCTTGGGGTGCGAGGTCCTCCAGGAGCTCGTTCACTGCGACCGACAATAGGCGGGTGGCGTAAATAGTGCCCTGACTCTGGTTCAGGCGAGGGTGTGGGGAAACGGACACCGAGCATCCAAGGACCTCAGTGACGGAGAGTAGGGCTTTCGTCTCTGCGGATGAGCGTGATTTTACGAGGAGGGAGCCATCCCTCTGTGGGCGTACGTCATAGCGGCTGGAGTTGCTGTGGGTTCGGATTGCCTGGAACGTCCGTTCAGAGTTGTTCGGGAGGGAGTCTAGTGCTTGCATAATACCGAAATTTTTCAATACCAGTATTTGGAGGCAATTATGCTAATCCCGGTATTGATACCGGTATTATGAAAAAAATAATTTATTTTGATTTATTATGGTGCCACCCTACCAACCCTCCCACAAGTCTGAGGGACTTGCAGTACTCACCATATTTACTATAAATTAATGACCCAACTCCAAATAGATGGCATTCTATTCGAAAAAGTTTATACAATAAATTACTAAATTGTAATAAAAATATTATTGAATTTTTTTTTAGCATATTATTATACAACTACTGGGGTAGATAGAAACTATTAGTATCTAAATATTTATTTCTTAGTTTGATTTTGAAAGTATGCTTTGAGGAAACAAAGAGCATCTAGGGATTGTTCAGATAGACTTGATCTCAGTTTCGTCAGAAATAGGCCTGCAGCAGAAAAGGCTCTTTCTGATTCTGCACTTGTAGGTTTAATTGAAAGCAGTGCCTTGTACAGCTTCTCTAAATTCTCACTTCTCTGTAAAGTAACTTCCAAGCTTTTAAATTCATTAGTAACATCAAATCAATGGAATTTTTTTTAGATGGCACTTTTCCTAGTTTGTCCATTTCTTGCATGTATTCACTCAGTAATGAATCTGCTTCCACTTCAGTCTTATCGGAGGACTAAATTGCCTAAATTTTACAATAGCAATTTTTGTCAATACCGAAAACCTATAATATCGGTATCGGTATTATTTGTACTTCTTCAATACCGGTATTAATACCGGTATTTCAATACTGGTTTTAACCCCTAGGAGGGACCCAGATGTAGGCCGAATCACCAGGAATTTGTGGATACTTGGGAGGGAGAGGGAGGTGGTAGTGTCGAAATGGACTGGGATATTCAACGGTTGATAGGACGGCCGTGAATGCCGGCTCCCCCGTCTGCCGCGAGGGCTCTCTCCGTGGGGAGGTGGGCTGACGGCGGGTGAGGGGGGCATATGGGGAGAGCAAGAAGCCGGGTTGTGGGGGCAAGTCCTCGGTGGAACTTGACTTGCCCGAAGGTGGCTGAAGTGGGCTGGGGCGAGACCCCTGCTCCAGAGAGTGTAGGTCCAAGGGCATAGTCGAGGGACGGACTGGGGTCGGCAACGGAAAAGGAGAGTGCAAGCGTTCCGCTTCCACAGGGGGGTCAACCCCATTAGGACGCGGTCTTCCAGTGGTAAAGGACTCGAGGGCCTGGTTGCCCACCACCCGAGTGTTGAGAGTAGTAGTAGTCAGGGAATGAGAAGCGGTAGTCGTAAGCCGAGGGGGAGAAGTGTCCATAGCAAAACAAAAAAGAACTTCATCCCCGCGCGCATCCAGCCACCACCGACTCCAACAAGGGAAAGGCGAAGTGTGGGCACACTTGGTCCCACCGCCGATAGATGTCACGCAGGGGAGATACACCCGCACCCAGTCCCTGTGCCTGAAAGGTGGCCTCTCATCCAATGCGCGGTGAAAAGTGGCAGGGACAGGGTTTGGGTTTGGTTGGAAAGCGACAAGGGTGCAGGGCAACCACCTCCCACACCCAAGGGCCAAGGAAGGGGTCAAAATCAAGGTCCAAAGAACGATGCCAAAAAACAGAGAGAAGCCAGAAAGAATGGGTTAAAGGAGAAAGAAAGAAAAAGAAGCAGGAGATCAGCCAGGTCCCCAAACGGGCCCAATGGTCCACGAGGGCAGAGAAAGCCCTTACACTGAAGAAAGGTGTATTCCCACATTCGCCACAGAGGGACGCACCCTATAGCTCCGGACAAAGCAAAGGGGCAATGCATATATGCACATCCCACATTATGCAAAATGCATTACACAAGTGGATATTGCAAGTTTGATAAGAAATGCATGTTCCACCATCTTACGGTCTACAACACTTATGAAAGATATGGGAGTTGCAAATACGAAAAAAAATGCCGATACCACCACCCTCAAAGGAACGCACCGAGGGAACAGAAAAAACGAACATGAAAGAACAGTGGAAATTTTTTAGATGCAGCCAACACATTTCAGCTGCTAAATACTCCCCAGCAATTACAAAACCAGCTGACAAATATAAATATAGAAATCCGAGAGCCGGACAGAAGGTACGAACAAAGACACTTCATGCATTATCGGGACAACAGGTACCGACAAAGATAAAAAGAGGTAAATTCTTGGAGGACCACAAGGCAACGAAACCGGCACCCCCATCGGAAAACAAAGCGGAACCACCTGTATGCGAAAAAGAAAGAGAAAAAATAAAAATAATCCTAGCTAACATACAGGGCCTGAAATCAAACCAGTCCACGAACAAAGTTGCATACCTGAAAGGACTCATGCAAGAAGCCGGAGCAGACTTTGCATGCCTCACGGAAACTCATCTAAAGGACTGCCAGGCGAACTGTGAAAATTGTGAGTCCTGTATTGACAAAAAAGAAATACAAATTGACAACTATAACATCCTCCGAGCCGACAGAACAGCGAGACGTAAAGAAGGATGTGCTATTTACACACGCGAAAGGCACATAGCAGAAATGGTTATAAGTACCTCAAACAACTACGTAGAATGTGTAGCAGCAAAAAATTGAAAAATTAAATATGGTACTAATTGTAATGTACAGACCCCCAAACACACCAACGGGTCATTCTCTGTCAGATCAACCAAAAAAAATTGAAATTAACACCCTCATCTCTCATATTTTGCTGAAATTTGGTTTATAGGGAGTTTGTGAGCCCTGAATCCATTTCTGAAATTATAAGGTCAATCCGACCAACGGTTCAAGAGATATGACCTCGGGCAATTTGAGGTCACTCACGAGGTTACTAACATTTGGCGAGCCATAACTTGGGTAATAATTGTCATAATTATATAAAAGTATATATATTTAGAATCAGAAAATGACAAGGAATCCAAATATGCAAGTTTTAGAACTCTAGGTTGAAAAATAAAAAAGTTACACTGTAACCAAAATTTGAGGTCACGATTTGACCTCTGGGGTATCAAATGAGAATTTTTTTTTAAATGTAAAAAATGAAGGCATAGGCATTGGCTATTAGAATCAGCAAAAAAAAGAGTTGTTTTATGTTAGTATTTTTCATGTAATAACATATAAGTGAACACCATATTCATAAGATTTGTGCGTCAATTCTACACTATTTTTCACACTTAAGCTCATAATTTGACCTATAGAAATTAAAATTACATTTTTTATAGATATAAAAAACAAAGTCATAGTTCTTGACTAATAGAAACAATCATAAAAAGTTTGTTTATTTACGTTTTCATGTAACTAACTTACAAGTGAACACCATCATATATAAATTGCTTGTCATTTCAAGGAATTTTTATATCTTAGCTATCAATTTGACCTCAAGCTCCAAGAATTTAATAAAAATTGTATTTCACTGCTAATCTACACTGGCAATAATAGTTATAATAGTGAAAGGGGAAGATTAAGCTCACATGTAGCCTAAACAAACCTGTTGAAACATGTTGCTACTTGTCTAAGTGCAGAATCAACACAGATAGTTGCAAAATTCCTTGTCTACAGGTTAGTACAGTTCCAGCCAGCACTGTGGGTGGCTGGTGGGTATGGTGTTTTAATGAGCCTCAGAGACTATCAAGGCCTAAAATATTAAGTGTGTATAGCTGTATATTTTCTAAAAAATATATATTACCTAATTGTAAATCCTATATCTTTACAGATCAAAATACAATGGTTCGGCACTTGAAATACTGCCAGGACCCTATTCAAAAACACAAGAAATGCATAAACAATCAATCTTAGAAAAGTGACTGATGTACTTGTTGAAAAATGTGCTGGAAGAGTGAAAAAAGACTCATTGTTGTGTGTGAACTGCTGGACACTGATAATGAAAAACCCCACTATGCTTAGTACCACTGAAAACAACGAGTCTGAGCAGGATTCAAATGAATCATCTACTATCAGTGGCTTGAGTAACATCTCTTCAATTCAAGATCTGGACAATGACAGTGATTGCTTGATAAAGGAAAATCTTTCAACTTCAGTTGAACCAGTTCTAGCATTTCTGGACCAAACACCAGTTAAAAAAAGTAAGTAATAAATTAATATAATAACTTATACTTTACTACAAGGTCTGTTTGATCTACTATATAGCCAATTATATAGCATTTAAGGTACTATAATTAATATTTAATTACTAATATTCAGGTGTGTGAAACCTTTTTTTCTGTTCTTTCAGAAGGGCTGTCATTAGAGCCAAAAAAGCGCAAGGCTCGTGGTAAGCTATCATCTGCTCAGAAACACCTGAAGGAGAGGCTAGAACTCAGTTATGGTGTTCAAATTACCAAGGAGGTAAGTGATACTTCAAAACCTGAAACTAAATCTGAAAAACATCTAGACAAATTAATGAATGAATTGAAACAGTCATTCCTGGAGAGCAAATGTCACCATCACAAACTACAAATATTGACACTCTCACCATACACAATTGAAAAAACAGCTAGTTTCTTTCAAACTACAACATACATGGTGAAAAGAAGCCGTTCACTTAAATCAGAACATGGAATCCTTCCGAAGATTCCACTAATGAGCAAAGGAAAAGTGATATCTGAAGAACACAAAGATATAGTTAGAAGATTCTATGAGTCAGAAGAGGTTAGTCGTATGTGTCCTGGCCAAAAGGATTGCGTGAAAGTTATCAGTGCTGAAGGTGCAAAAACGATTGGTCCTCGGGAATTTAAGAGAGATGTTTGAACTATATAAAAATGATGAAAAGAATCCAAAATAGGATTTTCCACATTTGCAAAATTACGGCCATCATATTGTGTGCTTGCCGGTAGTGGTGGGACTCATTCTGTCTGTGTCTGCACATACCATCAAAATCCAAAATTGCAGCTGGCTGCATTGGGAGAAAGAGGTCTTTCATACAAGGATCTTATGGATTACAGTGTCTGCAGTACAGAAAGAGAGACTTGCATGATGCAACTTTGCAATGATTGCCCAAGAGAAGAGGGTGTCCTGGATTTTCTTGAGTTACTTGACAGTGTGAAATCAGCTCCAAATGAAATAT
Organism: Bathynomus jamesi; assembly: GCA_023014485.1. Taxonomy (NCBI): domain Eukaryota; kingdom Metazoa; phylum Arthropoda; class Malacostraca; order Isopoda; family Cirolanidae; genus Bathynomus; species Bathynomus jamesi. Next base: position 546,871 of record JAJOZX010000652.1, on the reverse strand, counting down.
CTTACAAGCAATGGGTGACTGTTGACCGTTGTACAATGGTTGATAAGGTGGAGCCACTTCATGAATACTTATCATCCCTAAGCATGAAAATATCCTGCATGGTTCGTCATCACTTTGTTGCTCAGCAACAATCACAGTACTTCAAGCAGTTGAAAGAAACACTACCACCTCAGAGCGAGGTAGTTATAGTAGGTGATTTCTCTGAGAATTATTCTTTCATTGTCCAGGATGCTGCCCAAGGGTTTCACTGGGACAATTCACAGTGTACAGTTCACCCTTTTGTCATCTATTATAGATCATCTGCAGACCAGGAACTTAGCCATTTTAGTGTCTGTTTCTTATCTGCATCACTAAAACACAACACTATAATGGTTTACTCATTCATATTGAAGCTTATGACATATGTTAAATTCAGATGCCCACAATTGAAGAAGGTGCACTATTTCTCAGATGGATGTGCTGGCCAATATAAGAACAGATACAACTTCACAAATCTCTGTTACCATGAAGAGGATTTTGGTCTGTCTTGTGAATGGCACTTCTTTGCTACATCCCATGGCAAAAATGCATGTGATGGATTGGAGGAACAGTGAAAAGAGCTACTGCTCGTGCCAGTTTGCAGAGAACTACAGAGAGGCAAATTCTTACACCAGAACACATGTTTCAGTTTTGTGAAGAAAACTTGAGCAAGAAGATAAATTTTTTCTTTGTAACTACAGCTGATTTGAAAGATGCAGAAGAACGGTTGGAACATCGATTCAAGGATAGTAGGGCTATTCCTGGAACTCAGAAATATCATAGATTTGTTCCCCTAAACAAGGAAGAACTGATGGTGTATCCCATTTCAAGTGGCATTGGAGAAAAGAAAAGAATAAGGAAAAGTCATTTTACTAATGAACCTGCAATGCTTGGTAACCTAAAATGTGTCAAACCAGGAGAGTATGTTGGCTGCATTTATGACATGCAAGTTTGGTATGGAATTGTGGAGGAATATTGTGAAGAGTTTGATGATTTCACTATGAACTTTCTACATCCCTCTGGGTCATCAGGATCAAGTGCATATTATTATCCATCAAACAAGGATTCATGTGCAGTGCCAGGACATCATATATTAACTGTAATGAGTTGTCCTACCCTAAGAGGAGGCAGCAGAATTCAATACATTTTTCCACAAAAAGAAATTGATGAGAGCATCGAGCATGCAAAAATTGTATTAGGCTAGCACATGAATCCTCTAAGTAGGTCTTCCCCTTTCACTATTATAACTATTATTGCCAGTGTAGATTAGCAGTGAAATACAATTTTACATTTTTTGCCTTTGTTTTTATATCTATAAAAAAATGTAATTTTAATTTCTATAGGTCAAATTATGAGCTTAAGTGTGAAAAAATAGGTAGAATTGACGCACAACTTATGAATATGGTGTTCACTTATATGTTAGTTACATGAAAAATACTAACATAAACAAACTTTTTTTTGCTGATTCTAATAGCCAATGCCTATGCCTTCATTTTTTACATTTAAAAAAAAATTCTCATTTGATACCCCAGAGGTCAAATCGTGACCTCAAATTTTGGTTACAGTGTAACTTTTTTATTTTTCAACCTAGAGTTCTAAAACTTGCATATTTGGATTCCTTGTTTTTCTGATTCTAAATATATAACTTTTATATAATTGTGACCATTATTACCCAAGTTATGGGTCGCCAAATGTTAGTGACCTCGCAAGTGACCTCAAATTTCCCGAGGTCATATCTCTTGAACCGTTGGTCGGATTGACCTTATAATTTCAGAAATGGATTCAGGGCCCACAAACTCCCTATAAACCAAATTTCAGCAAAATCTGAGAGATGAGGGTGTTAGGCACTGGTTGATCTGACAGAGAATGACCCCAACCTCAAAATTTTCAGATTCCATTACAGAGGTAAGAAACTTAGTACTCCCCAACCCCAAATATTTTTCTCTGTGGTGATTTTAATTTCCCATTCATGAAATATAAAAGGATAGGAAAAAATATATGTATCCACCAGGACAAGGGGGGCACAACTGCCTAGATTTGGTATTCACAAACAACAGTAATCTAATTGATAATGTAGAAATCTCCCCAACTATGATATCAGACCACAATATCATTGAAATAACAACTGATATAAAGGCAACAGGAAAGGAAAGAACACGCACAACAGAACGAAGCAAATTCGAAATTTTTAATTTTCACTCCAAAGCTATAAACTGGGAAGATGTGACATCCAGCATGGAAGTAATAGATTGGAAAACCATTTTCGAGGCCAAGACAACGGAAGAGATGCTAATGACGTTAGAGGAGAAGACGTTAGAAATTGTGGAAAAACATGTCCCAAAGATACAACAAAGAGGAAAGAGAAGCAGGTTCGAAAGACAAAAGAGGGCATTGTTCCGAAAGAGAAAAAGAGTGACTGCAAAATTAAGTAATTGTAAAGATAACATCAGAAAAATATTAAAGGATAAACTACAAAGTATCGATGTCGTCATACAGGAACAAATCGAGAAGCATACAGAAAAAGAAGATGACGACGCTATAGAAGCGATAAAGGTTAACTCAAAGTACTTCTATAATTTAGCAAAAAGAAAGTCGAAAAACCAAGCGACTATCAGACCTTTAAAAAATGAGAACAGTGATTTATCTGATGATCTAACAGAAGTATCTGAAATATTAAAAGCTCAGTATGAATCATCTTTCAGTATCCCAAAAACTGACAAATTGATATGCGATAGAAATGCGTTCTTTGAAGAAGAACCACAAGGGGAAAGTATAACGGATTTCGACTTTACGACGGATGATATTACACAAGCCATAGGGAAACTAAAAACACACTCAGCGGCAGGACCGGATAAATGGAATGCCACACTGAGCCCCTATACTGGATATGGAGACGATCATTAGACACGGGAGAAATACCGGGCATCCTGAAGAGCGCGAACATAGTCCCAATATATAAAGGAGGAGATCGATCCCAGGCCAAAAACTATAGGCCAGTGTCGCTTACATCTCATCTCACTAAAATATTTGAAAGAATAGTTAGACAGAAAATCTGACTTTTTGGAAACTCAGAAAAAATTCAATGATAACCAACACGGGTTTCGATCAGGCAGATCATGCCTATCACAACTAATGGAACACTACAACAACATTATTGATTCACTTGAAAGTAATGAAAACTATGATGTACTATACACAGACTTTGCTAAAGCGTTCGACAAGTGTGACAACGGAATCATAATACATAAACTGAAATATATGGGAATAACAGGAAAAGTAGGGAAGTGGATATATAATTTCCTTAGTGAGCGGAGGCAAGTCGTTACAGTACAAGGAGTATCTTCATCAGAATCAGAGGTCCTCAGCTCAGTACCACAAGGAACAGTATTAGCTCCACTACGCTTCATAATCATGCTAACTGACATAGATGAGGACGTTACCAGAGACAGCACGTAACATCCTTTGCGGATGACACAAAGATCAGTAGAAAAATAAGAACCCAGAAGACATAGGATCTCTACAAACCGACATAACAAATCTACAAGTGGACTGAAGACAACAATATGAAGTTTTAACACCGAGAAATTTCAGCTTTACGGTACGGAAAAGAGAAGACCTAAAGTGCATGGAATATTATACCCCAAATGGACAGGAAATCCAGAGAAATTCCAGAGCAAAAGATTTAGGGGTTGTAATGACAGATGATGCGAAATTTGAAACACAAAATAAGATAACAGTAAACAGAGCAAAGAGAATAACGGGTCAGATATTGAGAACCTTTAAACGAAGGGATAGGAATGTAATGATTCCTCTACTGAAAACCCTGATCATACCCAAATTAGAATACTGCTCGGTCCTAACTTCCCCATATAAAAAAGAAGACATTAGACAGCAGGAGGGGATCCAAAGAAGCTTCACAGCCAAGATCAATGGGTGCAAAGAACTAAATTACTGGGAAAGGTTACGAGAACTAGACCTATATTCACTGGAAAGAAGAGAGAGATACACCATTATTTACACTTGGAAAATAATGGAGAAACTAGTCCCTAATCTTACTCTGAATCCCATAACTCCCCAAACAACGATGGAAAGTAGAAGCGGTAGACTGTGTCGTATTCCCAAATTGAAGGTGAGACAGGGAACATCCTTAACCCTGAAAGAAAATAGTTTTGTAGTGAGAGGACCAAAACTGTTTAATCAGTTGCCCAAAGACCTAAGAAACATGAAGGGAGTTGCAGTGGAAATCTTCAAAAGAAGACTAGACGCCTGGCTCAGAGCAATCCCCGATGAGCCGGGTGTACCTGGCTATGTGAGGTGGAGAGCGCAAGAATCCAACTCACTACTTCACCAGGCCAACTCGAGAGGAGGGGCGACAAGCTTGACCTTTGTGAAATGAGAAATCATCGCGCGGAACCTTTATAAGGTTGTAAGGTTATATATACTATATATCCCCGCAAGGGGGTTCTAAGCTCGTGCTCTTGAGGGGTCATTCTCTGTCAGATCAACCAAAAAAAATTGAAATTAACACCCTCATCTCTCATATTTTGCTGAAATTTGGTTTATAGGGAGTTTGTGAGCCCTGAATCCATTTCTGAAATTATAAGGTCAATCGACCCAACGGTTCAAGAGATATGACCTCGGGCAATTTGAGGTCACTCGCGAGGTTACTAACATTTGGTGAGCCATAACTTGGGTAATAATTGTCATAATTATATAAAAGTATATATATTAGAATCAGAAAATGACAAGGAATCCAAATATGCAAGTTTTAGAACTCTAGGTTGAAAAATAAAAAAGTTACACTGTAACCAAAATTTGAGGTCACGATTTGACCTCTGGGGTATCAAATGAGAATTTTTTTTTTAAATGTAAAAAATGAAGGCATAGGCATTGGCTATTAGAATCAGCAAAAAAAAGTTTGTTTATGTTAGTATTTTTCATGTAACTAACATATAAGTGAACACCATATTCATAAGTTGTGCGTCAATTCTACTATTTTTTCACACTTAAGCTCATAATTTGACCTATAGAAATTAAAATTACATTTTTTATAGATATAAAAAACAAAGTCAGAGTTCTTGACTAATAGAAACAATCATAAAAAGTTTGTTTATGTTGGTACTTTTCATGTAACTAACTTATAAGTGAACACCATATTTATAAATTGCTTGTCATTTCAAGGAATTTTTATATCTTAGCTATCAATTTGACCTCAAGCTCCAAGAATTTAATAAAAATTGTATTTCACTGCTAATCTACACTGGCAATAATAGTTATAATAGTGAAAGGGGAAGACTAAGCTCACATGTAGCCTAAACAAACCTGTTGAAACATGTTGCTACTTGTCTAAGTGCAGAATCAACACAGATAGTTGCAAAATTCCTTGTCTACAGGTTAGTACAGTTCCAGCCAGCACTGTGGGTGGCTGGTGGGTATGGTGTTTTAATGAGCCTCAGAGACTATTAAGGCCTAAAATATTAAGTGTGTATAGCTATATATTTTCTAAAAAATATATATTACCTAATTGTAAATCCTATATCTTTACAGATCAAAATACAATGGTTCGGCACTTGAAATACTGCCAGGACCCTATTCAAAACACAAGAAATGCATAACAATCAATCTTAGAAAAGTGACTGATGTACTTGTTGAAAAATGTGCTGGAAGAGTGAAAAAAGACTCATTGTTGTGTGTGAACTGCTGGACACTGATAATGAAAAACCCCACTATACTTAGTACCACTGAAAACAACGAGTCTGAGCAGGATTCAAATGAATCATCTACTATCAGTGGCTTAAGTAACATCTCTTCAATTCAAGATCTGGACAATGACAGTGATTGCTTGATAAAGGAAAATCCTTCAACTTCAGTTGAACCAGTTCTAGCATTTCTGGACCAAACACCAGTTAAAAAAAGTAAGTAATAAATTAATATAATAACTTATACTTTACTACAAGGTCTGTTTGATCTACTATATAGCCAATTATATAGCATTTAAGGTACTATAATTAATATTTAATTACTAATATTCAGGTGTGTGAAACCTTTTTTTCTGTTCTTTTCAGAAGGGCTGTCATTAAGCCAGAAAAAGCGCAAGGCTCATGGTAAGCTATCATCTGCTCAGAAACACCTGAAGGAGAGGCTAGAACTCAGTTATGGTGTTCAAATTACCGAGGAGGTAAGTGATACTTCAAAACCTGAAACTAAATCTGAAAAACATCTAGACAAATTAATGAATGAATTGAAACAGTCATTCCTGGAGAGCAAATGTCACCATCACAAACTACAAATATTGACACTCTCACCATACACAATTGAAAAACAGCTAGTTTCTTTCAAACTACAACATACATGGTGAAAAGAAGTCGTTCACTTAAATCAGAACATGGAATCCTTCCGAAGATTCCACTAATGAGCAAAGGAAAAGTGATATCTGAAGAACACAAAGATATAGTTAGAAGATTCAATGAGTCAGAAGAGGTTAGTCGTATGTGTCCTGGCCAAAAGGATTGCGTGAAAGTTATCAGTGCTGAAGGTGCAATGAAGGTGCAAAAACGATTGGTCCTCGGGAATTTAAGAGAGATGTTTGAACTATATAAAAATGATGAAAAGAATCCCAAAATAGGATTTTCCACATTTGCAAAATTACGGCCATCATATTGTGTGCTTGCCGGTAGTGGTGGGACTCATTCTGTCTGTGTCTGCACATACCATCAAAATCCAAAATTGCAGCTGGCTGCATTGGGAGAAAGAGGTCTTTCATACAAGGATCTTATGGATTACAGTGTCTGCAGTACAGAAAGAGAGACTTGCATGATGCAACTTTGCAATGATTGCCCAAGAGAAGAGGGTGTCCTGGATTTTCTTGAGTTACTTGACAGTGTGAAATCAGCTCCAAATGAAATATCTTACAAGCAATGGGTGACTGTTGACCATTGTACAATGGTTGATAAGGTGGAGCCACTTCATGAATACTTATCATCCCTAAGCATGAAAATATCCTGCATGGTTCGTCATCACTTTGTTGCTCAGCAACAATCACAGTACTTCAAGCAGTTGAAAGAAACACTACCACCTCAGAGAGAGGTAGTTATAGTAGGTGATTTCTCTGAGAATTATTCTTTCATTGTCCAGGATGCTGCCCAAGGGTTTCACTGGGACAATTCACAGTGTACAGTTCACCCTTTTGTCATCTATTATAGATCATCTGCAGACCAGGAACTTAGCCATTTTAGTGTCTGTTTCTTATCTGCATCACTAAAACACAACACTATAATGGTTTACTCATTCATATTGAAGCTTATGACATATGTTAAATTCAGATGCCCACAATTGAAGAAGGTGCATTATTTCTCAGATGGATGTGCTGGCCAATATAAGAACAGATACAACTTCATAAATCTCTGTTACCATGAAGAGGATTTTAGTCTGTCTTGTGAATGACACTTCTTTGCTACATCCCATTGCAAAAATGCATGTGATGGGATTGGAGGAACAGTGAAAAGAGCTACTGCTCGTGCCAGTTTGCAGAGAACTACAGAGAGGCAAATTCTTACACCAGAACACATGTTTCAGTTTTGTGAAGAAAACTTGAGCAAGAAGATAAATTTTTTCTTTGTAACTACAGCTGATTTGAAAGATGCAGAAGAACGGTTGGAACATCGATTCAAGGATAGTAGGGCTATTCCTGGAACTCAGAAATATCATAGATTTGTTCCCCTAAACAAGGAAGAACTGATGGTGTATCCCATTTCAAGTGGCATTGGAGAAAAGAAAAGAATAAGGAAAAGTCATTTTACTAATGAACCTGCAATGCTTGGTAACCTAAAATGTGTCAAACCAGGAGATTATGTTGGCTGCATTTATGACATGCAAGTTTGGTATGGAATTGTGGAGGAATATTGTGAAGAGTTTGATGATTTCACTGTGAACTTTCTACATCCCTCTGGGTCATCAGGATCAAGTGCATATTATTATCCATCAAACAAGGATTCATGTGCAGTGCCAGGACATCATATATTAACTGTAATGAGTTGTCCTACCCTAAGAGGAGGCAGCAGAATTCAATACATTTTTCCACAAAAAGAAATTGATGAGAGCATCGAGCATGCAAAAATTGTATTAGGCTAGCACATGAATCCTCTAAGTAGGTCTTCCCCTTTCACTATTATAACTATTATTGCCAGTGTAGATTAGCAGTGAAATACAATTTTACATTTTTGCCTTTGTTTTTATATCTATAAAAAAATGTAATTTTAATTTCTATAGGTCAAATTATGAGCTTAAGTGTGAAAAAATAGGTAGAATTGACGCACAACTTATGAATATGGTGTTCACTTATATGTTAGTTACATGAAAAATACTAACATAAACAAACTTTTTTTGCTGATTCTAATAGCCAATGCCTATGCCTTCATTTTTTACATTTAAAAAAAAATTCTCATTTGATACCCCCGAGGTCAAATCGTGACCTCAAATTTTGGTTACAGTATAACTTTTTTATTTTTCAACCTAGAGTTCTAAAACCTGCATATTTGGATTCCTTGTCATTTTCTGATTCTAAATATATACACTTTTATATAATTGTGACCATTATTACCCAAGTTATGGGTCGCCAAATGTTAGTGACCTCGCAAGTGACCTCAAATTTCCCGAGGTCATATCTCTTGAACCGTTGGTCGGATTGACCTTATAATTTCAGAAATGGATTCAGGGCCCACAAACTCCCTATAAACCAAATTTCAGCAAAATCTGAGAGATGAGGGTGTTAGGCACTGGTTGATCTGACAGAGAATGACCCTGAGTGCTCTTTGTGCTCGTTTGTACGTGCTTGTTCCTGGAGGTTTCACGTGCGCCCTCCCAGCCCTAGCACCCAAGGATGATGGGGCTCGACCCTGCAGTCCTTGTCATCCTTGGTCTTTTTCCACTTCGACTGTCCCCTCCACCCTTTCTTTTTCCTCTGTCTTTCCTCTCACTTTTTCTTTGTTTTTCTGCTGAGATATGCCCTTTTAAATAGAGGCGAATCGGTTCTTCCCGAACTTAAAAAAAAAATAAAAAATACTATTTATACTGTATATATATATATATATATATATATATATATTGCTGTTATGCCCAGCACTTGCTTGGGGTGGGCTGATTGTATTAAATTTTTTCAGCCAACCAACAGTTCACGGAGACACACACACAACTTGATTATACAGGGTGTCCCATAAGTCCGGCATCATAGGAAAAATAATAAAAAAAGGCAAAACAAAAGCTTTTATTTACAGAACGTGCTCAATATGTGCACCATTGTTGCGTAGCCCATTCACAAAATTCCATCCGCCGGTCGGGATCATCTTCGCTTAATTTCTGTAGGATCTGAAGTTTATATGGATGCCATTTGTGACCCTGAAGAATGCGATGGATGCTACTTTTCAACACTCCTGTCTCGGCGGACAATCGCCGAAGAGACTTATTGGGACTTCTGTTAAAATGAGCCAGGATAGCAGTCGCTCTATCATCGTCAGTGGACCTCCTTGAAGGTCCACTGCGTGGTTTATCTTCTATGGATCCTGTTTCCTTAAACTTTGCAAAAAGTCTGCTAACACAACTCTGTGTTATTGGCTCGCGGTCTGGATGCAGTCTGTTAAATTCAGCAGCGGACTCACTTTGACTCCAATTTCCTATGAGTAGAATTATCTGGATTCTTTTTCCTTGCTCACAGACATTATGGTCTTTAGAAAGAGAAAAATATGAATTATGGTTTGTAGAAATAGAAAAATATGAATTTCTCCTATGATGCCGGACTTATGGGACACCCTGTGTATATTATATATATATATATATATACAGGGTGTTTCAGGAGGAAAGGTCAATACTTCGGGAGGTGATAGTATCGTAGTATCGGTCATTGTGAGAAAAAAAGTTCATATGAACATGTTTCTAATTCTGAATGGTTACGGAGATAGAGCTGTTTGAATCTACAAATACAAAAGCATTGCTAATGGTAATCAAGAAAAAGAAACCAATTACTGTTTCTAACATTTAATGTTTAAACAGTGGCATTTTGAATGGTATCAGATACAGAAATGACAAATTTGTTACAGTTTACAATACATTTTCGAAAATCCCACTGTCAACCTCAATGCACTTTGCAACTCGTGTGCGAAGATCGCGTGTTGTCCGTCTGAGTTGATCTTGACGTTCCTTTATGCGGGCAGCAGCATCCAAAATGCGCGCGAGCAATTGGTCTCGTGTATCCACCTTTCTTTTGTAAACTTGACTTTTCATCCACCCCCGCAAACAATAATCTAACGGAGAGAGGTCTGGAGACCTTGGTGGCCATTGAATGTGACCACCGCGGCTGATCCATCGACCAGGGAAAATTTGATTTAGGTATTACATCACCAGACGGGTAGAATGTGGAGGAGCTCCGTCATGCTGAAAGTACATACCAGCACGTGTAGCCAAAGGAACATCTTCCAATAGTCCTGGCGATTCATTTCGCAGAAATTCTAGGTAACTTTGTCCTGTAAGACGATTCTCTAAAGTAACAGGGCCAATCAGCTGATCATCGATGATACCGCACCACACATTGGCAGAGAAGCGATGTTGAAAATTTGTTTCCACAGTGGCATTTGGATTTTCGTTTGACTACCGATGAGAGTTGTTGATACCGTCACGGGTGAAAGTAGCTTCATCGGTGAACAGTATTAATCAAAGCAATCGGCGATTAGCATTTACCCAATGACAAAATTCCAGTCGCATGGCAGTGTCTCCTGGTTGAAGGTGTTGTACACGCTGTACATGATATGGATGCAAGCCTCGCTCACGTAATGTTCACCATACTCTTGTGTGCGGTCAGTGGCGGACCTACATTTTTGGGACCCTGAAGCTTGAACTGTTATGGGGGCCCCTTCATCATCAGAGGGGGCTCGTTAGGATAAAGAGGTGAAAATCTGATTTTTGGTGTTAAAATGCACAAGCGAGACGAGTGCAGCCTGAATTGAGAATTCAGGTGTCTTTTTATGGTTCCAATTGGCTCTAGCCTAAGGGCTGAGCTATATAACTATTAAGCCGTGCACCAACGAAGGATTCGAGGATCCAGCTGCCAAAATGTAGACTATGAATAGATTCTGGCGAGCTCAGCGAGCCCATACAGCTGGGGGTTTGGGCGCTGCAAGCCCCCCCGAGAAAATTTTGAAATTTGACCAATTACAGGGGCATTTTGAGGCCATATGAAATGGGTATTAGAGCATATTCTAAGGTCAATATTAAGTACTTCAACCCATTGGCTGATGATTCTATCACTAAAATAGCCTTATTTTAATAACAAACACTTAAAAAAAAACCATCAATTTTGTTGAAAAATTCACTCATTAAAAAAAAAGTTGCTTCAGGCCCCTGAAGCTTAAGCTTCATTAGTTTCATAGTAGATCCGCCACTGTGTGCAGTACACCGAGACGTGTAGAAATTCTTCGTGAGCTAGTAGTAGAACTACGCTCTACCAACTGAAGAATGTTTTCCACTTCATCCACATCTTGTTGACCTTCACGTTCAGATGAAACATGAGCGCTGGGAAGTGTACCAATCTCACACAATGTGTTGAAAACCCTGGTAAACACTCTTCGATCCGGAATTCTGCGGTTCGGAAACCGTCGACGGTATTCTGCAACAGAAGCTGTTGCACTCCCATCGCAAAAACCATAGACATACACCATATCTGCATATTCGGCACGCGTGAAGGTGTGTAGCATTCTTAACACTGCTTCAAACACCAAACAATGTCACTCACAACAGTCAGCTGTCGATTGGCTTATGTTACATGCTTACATTACAGCTTACATGGTTCAAGGTTATAGGGGAGGAAAGGGGGAGGAAAGGGGGAGGAAAGGGGGAGGAAGAGCTGGGCACGCATCAGATTCAAACAGCTCTATCTCCGTAACCATTCAGAATTAGGCACATGTTCATTAGGGTTATGACTTTTTAATTTTTTGTCATAAATATTGTTTCCTGTATCATCAATCGATGAACTTTTGCTTGAAAACAATAAAAAAGTGCCTAATTCCTCAGAATTAAAAAGAAATGTCACCCCGAAAGCAAATATAGTAAAAGGGTGTCAGGAAATGATTGCCCCCCCTGTAGAGCAAAAACTAGAAGAGATAGATAAAAACCGGCGAGACCACTTGAAAGAGCGTTAAAATCTGAATAAAAACCATTATATCCTATTCCTGTGATTTTAATTCTTACCATTTTTTTCCCTACAGAAACCATGGCATCATCTATTTTGAACGATTCAGAGACACTTTGAGACACTTCTGGGATCATACCCCCGTCGATTAATGGCCGTCAGAGCTGCAAATGGGGCAACACCCGATATTAAAACAAGTGTTTTTTATTCAAAATTAAACGCTCTTTCGCGTGGTTTTGTCTGTTTTTTTCTATTCCTTTCAGTTTCTTCTGTACAGGGGGGGGGCAATCATTTCCTGACACCCTTTACTATATTTGCTTTCGGGGTGACATTTTTTTTTAATTCTGAGGAATTAGGCCCTTTTTTATTGTTTTCAAGCAAAAGTTCATCGATTGATGATACAGGAAACAATATTTATGACAAAAAATTAAAAAGTCATAACCCTAATGTTCATAGGAACTTTTTTTCTCGCAATGACCGATATTATCACCTCCCGAAGTATTGACCTTTCATCCTGAAACACCCTGTATATATGAAATGAAAAGGTTTATTGGCAGACTATATATAGTCCATATGAGAATTATTATTAATACAATGACAGTTCACATAATAAGGATAAAAATATATACAATTGATTAGAAATAATACAGTAGTGTTGAAATTAAGTGGAGTTCCAGACAGACGTTTTTGTACCAAGAAGTCCATAGCTTAGAGGATAAATGGCAGGAATCAGGGATAGCTTGGATAATCGGGTGTATTATATATATATATATATATATATATATATATATATATATATATATATATATATATATATGGGAATGAACTCAGAATGGTTCCCTGAGTTTTTTATAATACACACAGACCGTGCATGGAACAAGGAACTCTTCTGGGATAATTAAATCCACTATAGTCTGAATAAGTAATGGTAAATGACAAATACCATAGTTTTTCTTTTTCATGATGCAAGCCCGACGTGGGCAACAGGTCTCTCGCAAAGAGGTCCCATAAATATAGCTTCCCTCACCAGCTATCTGCAAAGCAGACAGGATCCAGCTTTGGGACATGGATCTAGGGTTTAAAGCAGCCTAGCCCCACTACATTTAGAACCGCAATATAAGTAAAAGACTCGTTGCATTCACGTCGGATTGAATAAATCAAAGAAAAAGGGGTAACTATTATATTTTTAGCCAAAACCAAAACTTAAACCTCAACTGGCAGAATTGAGCGTCCACTTTTCAAGGCATATAACATGTCTGTTTCATGATGGGAATGAACTCAGAATGGCTCCGAGTTTTTTATGATACACACAGACCGTGCATGGAACTCAGGGAACCATTCTGAGTTCATTCCCATCATGAAACGGACATGTTATGATATGAAAAGAATAGACCCGTAAACAAGGCTTTATTCAACTCAAAACATAACATACATCTGAAAAGCAGAAAACAAAATTAGTGGAAGCAAACACTGAAACACATATGCAATATTAATAATATAAGGAAGCAGTAATGGTCAGTGATAATTATTACATTATCACATGTTATGTGCCTTGAAAAGTGGATGCTCAATTCTGCCAGTTGAGGTTTAAGTTTTGGTTTTGGCTAAAAATATAATAGTTACCCCTTTTTCTTTGATTTATTATATCCGACATGAATGCAACGAGTCTTTTACTTATATTGAGGTTCTAAATGTAGTGGGGCTAGGCTGCTTTAAACCCTAGATCCATGTCCCAAAGCTGGATCCTGTCTGCTTTGCAGATAGCTGGTGAGGGAAGCTATATTTATGGGACCTCTTTGCGAGAGACCCGTTGCCCACGTCGGGCTTGCATCATGAAAAAGAAAAACTATGGTATTTGTCATTTACCATTACTTATTCGGACTATAGTGGATTTAATTATCACAGAAGAGTTCCTTGTTCCATGCACAGTCTGTGTGTATCATCCTGAGGATGTCATTAGACGAAAGCGCTTGAGCACCGTTTTGTGTTTCCTTTCCTTCGTGGTTTTTTTCATCATATATATATATATATATATATATATATATATATATGTAAAAAGTGAACAATGAACAATTCCTACACCATCATTATATGGATTCATTGTCTTCATGCAATACTTATGTTCGTATAGTTTTATGTTCGAATGTCCATTTTTACATAAGAAACCAAAATCGCATAAGCGAGTTTTGGATAGAATTTCGATTTGTACGTCTTTATTCATTCCTGTATTTTTCTAATTCATCTTTCTAATAATGACTTATACACTATGACATCATAAAATAACTTTATTCTCTTTACGTTTCCCACTCTTTGTCTCTAATTTGTTCTTGTAAATCTTCCTAATAATGATTTGTACTATACGTAAAAATTCAATAACTATGACGTCACATTTTCCCTTCATCATATATCTAGTATCCAATGTATGAAAATTCTTTAACATCATGCTAAGGACGAAACACTCTACAGAAGTCATTATTTATATGTTATGTAGTATAAACATTATTATTCAACCATACTCATTCTTACATTCATGTTCTTTCTCGACTGCTATCCTTTATTAATTTTATTAAATATTCATTTTTTACTCGTGTCAATTTGTGACGCGCGAAACTTTGGGCATTCGTTCGAGAACGCGAAAAAACATTCTCGTATTATTTTTTTCATTTTTATTTTTAATTATATGACCTCCTGAGGTGAACTCAAAAAAATACTTAGTAAGATCGAATTCCGCTCACGACGACAGAGTCGAGCGCCTCAAAGATAAAAATACCTCCGTTCACTCTGATTTCAAATTTATAACATTTATAACATATGGGTCATTTCTCTGTCAGATCAACCAAAAAAAATTGAAATTAACACCCTCATCTCTCATATTTTGCTGAAATTTGGTTTATAGGGAGTTTGTGAGCCCTGAATCCATTTCTGAAATTATAAGGTCAATCCGACCAACGGTTCAAGAGATATGACCTCGGGCAATTTGAGGTCACTCGCGAGGTTACTAACATTTGGCGAGCCATAACTTGGGTAATAATTGTCATAATTATATAAAAGTATATATATTTAGAATCAGAAAATGACAAGGAATCCAAATATGCAAGTTTTAGAACTCTAGGTTGAAAAATAAAAAAGTTACACTGTAACCAAAATTTGAGGTCACGATTTGACCTCTGGGGTTCAAATGAGAATTTTTTTTTAAATGTAAAAAATGAAGGCATAGGCATTGGCTATTAGAATCAGCAAAAAAAAGTTTGTTTATGTTAGTATTTTTCATGTAACTAACATATAAGTGAACACCATATTCATAAGTTGTGCGTCAATTCTACCTATTTTTTCACACTTAAGCTCATAATTTGACCTATAGAAATTAAAATTACATTTTTTATAGATATAAAAAACAAAGTCAGAGTTCTTGACTAATAGAAACAATCATAAAAAGTTTGTTTATGTTGGTACTTTTCATGTAACTAACATAAGTGAACACCATATTTATAAATTGCTTGTCATTTCAAGGAATTTTTATATCTTAGCTATCAATTTGACCTCAAGCTCCAAGAATTTAATAAAAATTGTATTTCACTGCTAATCTACACTGGCAATAATAGTTATAATAGTGAAAGGGGAAGACTAAGCTCACATGTAGCCTAAACAAACCTGTTGAAACATGTTGCTACTTGTCTAAGTGCAGAATCAACACAGATAGTTGCAAAATTCCTTGTCTACAGGTTAGTACAGTTCCAGCCAGCACTGTGGGTGGCTGGTGGGTATGGTGTTTTAATGAGCCTCAGAGACTATCAAGGCCTAAAATATTAAGTGTGTATAGCTATATATTTTCTAAAAAATATATATTACCTAATTGTAAATCCTATATCTTTACAGATCAAAATACAATGGTTCGGCACTTGAAATACTGCCAGGACCCTATTCAAAACACAAGAAATGCATAACAATCAATCTTAGAAAAGTGACTGATGTACTTGTTGAAAAATGTGCTGGAAGAGTGAAAAAAGACTCATTGTTGTGTGTGAACTGCTGGACACTGATAATGAAAAACCCCACTATACTTAGTACCACTGAAAACAACGAGTCTGAGCAGGATTCAAATGAATCATCTACTATCAGTGGCTTGTGTAACATCTCTTCAATTCAAGATCTGGACAATGACAGTGATTGCTTGATAAAGGAAAATCCTTCAACTTCAGTTGAACCAGTTCTAGCATTTCTGGACCAAACACCAGTTAAAAAAAGTAAGTAATAAATTAATATAATAACTTATACTTTACTACAAGGTCTGTTTGATCTACTATATAGCCAATTATATAGCATTTAAGGTACTATAATTAATATTTAATTACTAATATTCAGGTGTGTGAAACCTTTTTTTCTGTTCTTTTCAGAAGGGCTGTCATTAAGCCAGAAAAGCGCAAGGCTCGTGGTAAGCTATCATCTGCTCAGAAACACCTGAAGGAGAGGCTAGAACTCAGTTATGGTGTTCAAATTACCGAGGAGGTAAGTGATACTTCAAAACCTGAAACAATCTGAAAACATCTAGACAAATTAATGAATGAATTGAAACAGTCATTCCTGGAGAGCAAATGTCACCATCACAAACTACAAATATTGACACTCTCACCATACACAATTGAAAAAACAGCTAGTTTCTTTCAAACTACAACATACATGGTGAAAAGAAGCCGTTCACTTAAATCAGAACATGGAATCCTTCCGAAGATTCCACTAATGAGCAAAGGAAAAGTGATATCTGAAGAACACAAAGATATAGTTAGAAGATTCTATGAGTCAGAAGAGGTTAGTCGTATGTGTCCTGGCCAAAAGGATTGCGTGAAAGTTATCAGTGATGAAGGTGCAATGAAGGTGCAGAAACGATTGGTCCTCGGGAATTTAAGAGAGATGTTTGAACTATATAAAAATGATGAAAAGAATCCAAAAATAGGATTTTCCACATTTGCAAAATTATGGCCATCATATTGTGTGCTTGCCGGTAGTGGTGGGACTCATTCTGTCTGTGTCTGCACATACCATCAAAATCCAAAATTGCAGCTGGCTGCATTGGGAGAAAGAGGTCTTTCATACAAGGATCTTATGGATTACAGTGTCTGCAGTACAGAAAGAGAGACTTGCATGATGCAACTTTGCAATGATTGCCCAAGAGAAGAGGGTGTCCTGGATTTTCTTGAGTTACTTGAGTGTGAAATCAGCTCCAAATGAAATATCTTACAAGCAATGGGTGACTGTTGACCGTTGTACAATGGTTGATAAGGTGGAGCCACTTCATGAATACTTATCATCCCTAAGCATGAAAATATCCCGCATGGTTCGTCATCACTTTGTTGCTCAGCAACAATCACAGTACTTCAAGCAGTTGAAAGAAACACTACCACCTCAGAGCGAGGTAGTTATAGTAGGTGATTTCTCTGAGAATTATTCTTTCATTGTCCAGGATGCTGCCCAAGGGTTTCACTGGGACAATTCACAGTGTACAGTTCACCCTTTTGTCATCTATTATAGATCATCTGCAGACCAGGAACTTAGCCATTTTAGTGTCTGTTTCTTATCTGCATCACTAAAACACAACACTATAATGGTTTACTCATTCATATTGAAGCTTATGACATATGTTAAATTCAGATGCCCACAATTGAAGAAGGTGCACTATTTCTCAGATGGATGTGCTGGCCAATATAAGAACAGATACAACTTCACAAATCTCTGTTACCATGAAGAGGATTTTGGTCTGTCTTGTGAATGGCACTTCTTTGCTACATCCCATGGCAAAAATGCATGTGATGGGATTGGAGGAACAGTGAAAAGAGCTACTGCTCGTGCCAGTTTGCAGAGAACTACAGAGAGGCAAATTCTTACACCAGAACACATGTTTCAGTTTTGTGAAGAAAACTTGAGCAAGAAGATAAATTTTTTCTTTGTAACTACAGCTGATTTGAAAGATGCAGAAGAACGGTTGGAACATCGATTCAAGGATAGTAGGGCTATTCCTGGAACTCAGAAATATCATAGATTTGTTCCCCTAAACAAGGAAGAACTGATGGTGTATCCCATTTCAAGTGGCATTGGAGAAAAGAAAAGAATAAGGAAAAGTCATTTTACTAATGAACCTGCAATGCTTGGTAACCTAAAATGTGTCAAACCAGGAGATTATGTTGGCTGCATTTATGACATGCAAGTTTGGTATGGAATTGTGGAGGAATATTGTGAAGAGTTTGATGATTTCACTGTGAACTTTCTACAACCCTCTGGGTCATCAGGATCAAGTGCATATTATTATCCATCAAATAAGGATTCATGTGCAGTGCCAGGACATCATATATTAACTGTAATGAGTTGTCCTACCCTAAGAGGAGGCAGCAGAATTCAATACATTTTTCCACAAAAAGAAATTGATGAGAGCATCGAGCATGCAAAAATTGTATTAGGCTAGCACATGAATCCTCTAAGTAGGTCTTCCCCTTTCACTATTATAACTATTATTGCCAGTGTAGATTAGCAGTGAAATACAATTTTACATTTTTTGCCTTTGTTTTTATATCTATAAAAAAATGTAATTTTAATTTCTATAGGTCAAATTATGAGCTTAAGTGTGAAAAAATAGGTAGAATTGACGCACAACTTATGAATATGGTGTTCACTTATATGTTAGTTACATGAAAAATACTAACATAAACAAACTTTTTTTTGCTGATTCTAATAGCCAATGCCTATGCCTTCATTTTTTACATTTAAAAAAAAAATTCTCATTTGATACCCCAGAGGTCAAATCGTGACCTCAAATTTTGGTTACAGTGTAACTTTTTTATTTTTCAACCTAGAGTTCTAAAACGTGCATATTTGGATTCCTTGTCATTTTCTGATTCTAAATATATATACTTTTATATAATTGTGACCATTATTACCCAAGTTATGGGTCGCCAAATGTTAGTGACCTCGCAAGTGACCTCAAATTTCCCGAGGTCATATCTCTTGAACCGTTGGTCGGATTGACCTTATAATTTCAGAAATGGATTCAAGGCCCACAAACTCCCTATAAACCAAATTTCAGCAAAATCTGAGAGATGAGGGTGTTAGGCACTGGTTGATCTGAGAGAGAATGACCCACATATTATGTTATATCATGTGTGTCATGTCTTATGTACTTGTGTTGTACTAATAACCATCTAGTATAACCATCTAGTATAACCATATATAAATATATAAAAACACTGTAATTAATAATAACTTGTAATGTACTTCATTGAAACTGTAATTAAATGTAATGATTTAATTTATCATGTAAGAATGTACTTCAAAATGGAAGTGTAATTAAACAACAAGTGAATATGAATTAATTGGTAATTGTAATCGTAATTGTAATGAACCAAAATTAATACGTACTCAGTCATGTACTTAATTTGTACTTGTGTACTATTACGAAATGATATCGCCTTCATAAATATAGACTTGGCGAAAAATACAAATTAGTTTTTATTTTTATTTTTTAAATTCTTATTTGCAATCATTCAAAAACATCTGATGTGTTTAAAAAAAAAAAAGGGGGAACTTAACCTTCGACTGTCTCCCCCAAACATTTAGGCTATATTATACATGTACTTGTAAAATTAGGCACCACTTCATTTAAGGCTCTTCTTCATTGCACTTCTTCATATTAGCACCTCATTAGGAGGGGGCAGAGGCCCCTTGCCTCCTTAACTTAATATTTTTAGATTCCGGCCTGAGCCATGGTCGAAAGAGGTCGAACCTCTACCCCTGCAAATTCAGAGTACTAACTGTAATTTTTGAGAAGTAAACCACAGTAAAAGAAGTTTTTATCTTTTCCTTCGAGCCGTGCTCTCTTCAGAAGAACTTAGTTAAGTCAAGTTATAAAAGAAAAGTCGATAATTTTAGTATACGAGAAAGGATCAGAGTATTATAGCAAGAGAAGAATTAATAATTCTCGACCCATAAGCGAGAGAAAGAGACAACCCAAGCACCATAGAAGATATTGGCATAACAGTCTGGCGAGTCTGTAGCCAAGGGTTTAACAGAGTGGCGACCCACCATTTAAGGTGACCGAAAAGAATTATAGAATGTTATAGAAGAAATATCCGTTGCAGCCTCCTAACTAGAACCCACGTCGATCCGAACCAACTCAGGGCCATAAAAGGAGGGGTTAACAGACTGGCGACCCTATAGCCAGGATAAACACATAGAAGAAGGAAGGGTTTAACAGACTGGCGACCCTTTACCAGGCTAAGAAAAAGATTTTTAGAAGAAGATTTTTAGAAGAGGCCACTCTTTGGCCAAGATAGAAATTACCCTGCATCAGGATAAAACCAGTTGACTGGCGTGTCACGACTTCTAGTTCGTAACATCCACCCTTGAACCGGTGTGTCACGACTCCAAGTTCTGC
This sequence comes from Bathynomus jamesi, assembly GCA_023014485.1. Lineage (NCBI taxonomy): Eukaryota > Metazoa > Arthropoda > Malacostraca > Isopoda > Cirolanidae > Bathynomus > Bathynomus jamesi. The sequence continues at coordinate 526,259 of JAJOZX010000652.1, read as the reverse complement.
ACGCCTAGTTTTCATCCAAGAAGTAGCCAGGAAGACGTCTTCAGGACACGTCTCTGAGGATTTCGCCCGTAGAAATGTTGTTAAGTACATTTTGTTTTTTTAAGTAATTTATAAACACTTGAAAAGTCACTATTATTAACAGTTAATAATGAGTATCAAATCAGAATTTACAAGAAACAGTGAACATTTCAGACACCAGTGATACATTTTTTTAGTGAAACAGTAATTGTAACACAGAGTTAATTGTAACAGAGAGTTAATTTCAAAGAGAGTTAATTTCAAAGAGAGTTAATTGTCGCAGTGTCAATTGTCGCAGTGTCAATTGTCGCAGAGTCAATTGTCGCAGAGTCAATTGTCACAGTTATTTGCACTATTATATTCAGTATAGAATAATTTTATTTTATGTACCTTCCCGTACATTCGAGTGAAATGTTGTTTACATTTTTTTTAATTTTTTGTTTGCAAATGTTTTTCAATTACTGAATTGAATTGACTTGCAAATTAAGAGAGAGAGAGTTTAGTTACTTGAAGCAGTTTCAAGTTCCATTTTCAGTTTTCAGACAGTTTCAGTTGGTTGTAACCAAAAGGGACAACCAAACCCCAGAGATTTATAAAGATACTTGAAGTAATTTTGAAGTCATTTTTTTGAAGTCATTTTTTAAGTCATTTTTGAAGTCATTTTTTGAAGTCAGTTTTTGAAGTCAGAAGGTTGCACCAAGAGGGTCAACCAAACCCCAGAAGTTAATAGTCTCCACTTGATAAAGATCAAGTGCAGTCATTTTCCATTTTCAGTTAATCTTCACTTGATAGCAGTTCAAGTGCAAGACAGTTTGTTTCAGAATACTTGATAAGAGGTCAAGTCAGAAGGTTGCGCCAAGACGGGCAACGGCCCCAGAGATTTATAGAAATACTTGATAAGAGGTCAAGTCAATAGGTTGCATCCAAGAGGGACAACCGCCCCAGAGATTACAGAAGCTAGTTTTGAAAAAGTTAGTTTTGAAAAAAAGTTAGTTTTGAAAAAAAAGTTAGTTTTGAAAAAAAGTTAGTTTTTAAGTCCCAAGTCATTTTTATTTCGAGTCCCAAGTCATTTTTATTTCAAGTCCCAAGTCATTTTTATTTCAAGTCCCAAGTTAGTTTTCAATGCAGTCAATTGAATTCAACTTTTTCTTTGTAATTTAAGAGAATTTAATTTAAGAAAAATGTAATTTAAGAATTTAATTCAACCTTTATTTTGTTGTAAAAGAGAATTAAATTCAACCTGAATTGACCCATTTGTGTCTTTAGTTAATCTTTTTTTTTGTGTTTGTGAGAAGAAAATTGACCTGTCTTTTCTTTTCATGCCATTGTTGCGTATATAAATATATAGGTAAAATGACATTTCATTGTTTGTGACCAAAACAGTTTTTACAATTGTTTGTAACGATTTTGGTAATTATTATAATGTATATGAGGAACATGCCGTCCCTCCGTTTGTTCAACTTCTTTAATTTTTGTTCTAAGTAGTGTGACAAAAAAAAAAAAAAAAAAAGTGCTCACGAAAGACTTATTGTCAATTTCAGACTTATATCCCCCGCTTAGTCACTCAATTCCCCCGAATGTAGTACTCCAAACTTTGTTTTTTTATTTTATTTTTATTTTAGCACCCCAACCCCAGTTGAACCCAGTGTCGACCAAAACCGTTTTTACAAAAGTTTTTAACGAGTTTTATAATTATTTTGATTATATGATGACAGAAATAGCGTAACAATTAATCGATCATGTACCTAATTTATCCTGCTCTGTACGATCGGGAAATTTACCCGTATGACCGCACACCCTAAATTTCAGTCATTTAATTTTTAATAAAACTTCTATACAATAAAACAGATGTATTTGTCTATATGCAAACAAGTTTTCAGATTAAAAAAATCAAATAATTCAAATTCTATCAACATTCAACGAAAGAGTATAATTTTTCTGCTTAACAGGCAAAAATTATTAAACCTTTTTAATATATTTGTTTTATTATATAAAAATAATTTTTAATGTAAAATTTACCTGAGATTATTAAAAGAAAAGATTGTTCGAAATGCTTCCTTCCATTTCAATAACTTTTTTATTCTTGGTCGAAACTCATCTATGGCTCGATTTACTCTTATTTTTTTAGAATATTATAAAATTGTATTTAGCTCGTTGAAATGCATAATTGATTTATATTTTTTAATTTGTATTTTTATTTTTATTTTGTTCAATTAATCGTGAGTAACTGTCCTTAAATTGTTATTGTACCATTTGTAAGGTATCAAACGAAAATTATAGTCAAATTGACATACTACTACAGTATATGGTTATGAATTTTAGTTGTCGAAATTAATTGTGTGTCAAAATTCAATTTTAAAACCGTGAGATGTACTTTCATTAATTGTAAGTTCCTCTAAGTTCATTTTTTTAATTACCTTATACGTGTAACTGATTAATTATGTAAAATCTATAATCCTAATTGAATTTTATTACTTTTGACACATATTCGAATTCATTTACGTTCCGTCCCTTCAGTCACTTTTGCATTAAAACTCGTATGCAAACATCATCGTTATAACCTTAATAATTTTTGCTTACTATATATAAATTCTCATTCATGCATTTATTCAGTTACTTGAAAAATCCTCTCAGCTACTCTAATCTGTCATTCGAAATTGTAAAATACACACGACCACAGGTCTATACATCATCGATTATGTAATTCTATTTTTACCAACGCTAGTCAATAAAAATTAGTTTATAGATTGTACGATTTACGTTTTTCCCTTTTACCTATTCATTATGTACATAATTTTTCCCACAGAAAAATAAAAATTTTGTAAACAAATTTAACAATATCATTCTTTGTCTAGCTTAATTGTTATCTAAAAATTAAAGTATTAAGCTTTGAATTCTTTTATATTATATAATAACTCACTTGTTCTGTATAAACTTGTAATGTAAAGAAAAATTCGTCACCTAGCTTGAATTAGTTACGATGTTATTTTCTCAATTGTATTGTATTTATTAATTTTATTATATTATTGTATGAATATCATTTTTAAAAAAAAAGGGGAGAGCAATGTAAAAAGTGAACAATGAACAATTCCTACACCATCATTATATGGATTCATTGTCTTCATGCAATACTTATGTTCGTATAGTTTTATGTTCGAATGTCCATTTTTACATAAGAAACCAAAAATCGCATAAGCGACTTTTGGATAGAATTTCGATTTGTACGTCTTTATTCATTCCTGTATTTTTCTAATTCATCTTTCTAATAATGACTTATACACTATGACATCATAAAATAACTTTATTCTCTTTACGTTTCCCACTCTGTCTCTAATTTGTTCTTGTAAATCTTCCTAATAATGATTTGTACTATACGTAAAAATTCAATAACTATGACATCACATTTTCCCTTCATCATATATCTAGTATCCAATGTATGAAAATCCTTTAACATCATGCTAAGGACGAAACACTATAGAAGTCATTATTTATATGTTATGTAGTATAAACATTATTATTCAACCATACTCATTCTTACATTCATGTTCTTTCTCGACCGCTATCCTTTATTAATTTTATTAAATATTCATTTTTGACTCGTGTCAATTTGTGACGCGCGAAACTTTGGGCATTCGTTCGAGAACGCGAAAAAACGTTCTCGTATTATTTTTTTCATTTTTATTTTTAATTATATGACCTCCTGAGGTGAACTCAAAAAAATGCTTAGTAAGATCGAATTCCGCTCACGACGACAGAGTCGAGCGCCTCAAAGATAAAAATACCTCCGTTCACTCTGATTTCAAATTTATAACATTTATAACATATTATGTTATATCATGTGTGTCATGTCTTATGTACTTGTGTTGTACTAATAACCATCTAGTATAACCATATATAAATATATAAAAACTGTAATTAATAATAACTTGTAATGTACTTCATTGAAACTGTAATTAAATGTAATGATTTAATTTATCATGTAAGAATGTACTTCAAAATGGAAGTGTAATTAAACAAGTGAATATGAATTAATTGGTAATTGTAATCGTAATTGTAATGAACCAAAATTAATACGTACTCAGTCATGTACTTAATTTGTACTTGTGTACTATTACGAAATGATATCACCTTCATAAATATAGACTCGGCGAAAAATACAAATTAGTTTTTATTTTTATTTTTTAAATTCTTATTTGCAATCATTCAAAAACATCTGATGTGTTTAAAAAAAAAGGTGGGGAAACTTAACCTTCGACTGTCTCCCCCAAACATTTAGGCTATATTATACATGTACTTGTAAAATTAGGCACCACTTCATTTAAGGCTCTTCTTCATTGCACTTCTTCATATTAGCACCTCATTAGGAGGGGGCAGAGGCCCCTTGCCTCCTTAACTTAATATTTTTAGATTCCAGCCTGAGCCATGGTCGAAAGAGGTCGAACCTCTACCCCTGTAAATTCAGAGTACTAACTGCAATTTTTGAGAAGTAAACCACAGTAAAAGAAGTTTTTATCTTTTCCTTCGAGCCGTGCTCTCTTCAGAAGAACTTAGTTAAGTCAAGTTATAAAAGAAAAGTCGATAATTTTAGTATACGAGAAAGGATCAGAGTATTATAGCAAGAGAAGAATTAATAATTCTCGACCCATAAGCGAGAGAAAGAGACAACCCAAGCACCATAGAAGATATTGGCATAACAGTCTGGCGAGTCTGTAGCCAAGGGTTTAACAGAGTGGCGACCCACCATTTAAGGCGACCGAAAAGAATTATAGAATGTTATAGAAGAAATATCCGTTGCAGCCTCCTAACTAGAACCCCCATCAATCCGAACCGACTCAGGGCCATAAAGTGTGTGGGGGGGGGGGGGGGGGGGGGGGGTTAACATATAATATATATATATATATGCATATAACTGCAATGACCGCGCAGTATATAAATGAATAGAAACGACATAAGTGTTAAGGAACGCTTCTGCACACGAGGAGGAGAGATAACAAATAAATGAAAAATGAGGCGAACCGCCCGGGAATCGAACCCAGGGCCTTCCAATTGCCGGTTGGACGCGCTACCATTATGCTACGGACCTCGCTTAATCACAAATCGAAATTCTCCCACATAGGGCAGAAACCAATGCCCTGAGAGGGCACCCTCGCAAATCGTGAATATGCGCATATAACTGCAATGACCGCGCAGTATATAAATGAATAGAAACGACATAAATGTTAAGGAACGCTTCTGCACACGAGGAGGAGATAACGAATAAATGAAAAATGAGGCGAACCGCCCGGGAATCGAACCCAGGGCCTTCCAATTGCCGGTTGGACGCGCTACCATTATGCTACGGACCTCGCTTAATCACAAATCGAAATTCTCCCACATAGGGCAGAAACCAATGCCCTGAGAGGGCACCCTCGCAAATCGTGAATATGCGCATATAACTGCAATGACCGCGCAGTATATAAATGAATAGAAACGACATAAGTGTTAAGGAACGCTTCTGCACACGAGGAGGAGAGATAACGAATAAATGAAAAATGAGGCGAACCACCCGGGAATCGAACCCAGGGCCTTTCAATTGCCGGTTGGACGCGCTACCATATGCTACGGACCTCGCTTAATCACAAATCAAAATTCTCCCACATAGGGCAGAAACCAATGCCCTGAGAGGGCACCCTCGCAAATCGTGAATATGCGCATATAACTGCAATGACCGCGCAGTTATCTCTCCTCCTCGTGTGCAGAAGCGTTCCTTAACACTTATGTCGTTTCTATTCATATATATATATATATATACAGTGGAACCTCGACTTACGAATTTAATTCGTTCTGAGACCCTGTTCGCACCTCGAATTGGTCGTAAATCGAATCCATTTTTTCCATTGAAATTAATGTAAATTTAGTTAATCCGTTCCAGCGCCCCAGATAATTGTACTTTTAATGCTTTCTAAGAGTTTATAAAGAGAAAATATAAGAGAAAAAAATTATACTAAATTTAATAAGCTGTATAATTTTACTGTACCTTTGTGGAGGATAATCGCTGGCATGAGTGGATGGTGATGAGGAAAGGAAGGGGGAGGGAAGTTACTGTTTGGAAGGAGAGTCCCCTTCCATAAGAACACTGGGCACCTCTCCTTCAGGGGTTTTGTCTCTTTTCTGTCTCTTTAATTCAATGGTTATTTTAAGTTTTCTTTTTTCACTGCCACTATCACTCTTCACTTTCTTGGGAGCCATAATGAAGGGCTTATTAAAGCAATAAACGAAAAATCACGGAGCAAGTATGCGAGAGATAAAGCAATAAACAAAAAATCACGGAGCAAATATGCGAGAGAAAAAGCAATAAACGAAAAATCACGGAGCAAATATGCGAGAGATAAAACAATAAACGAAAAATCATGGAGCAAATATGCGAGAGATAAAGCAATAAACGAAAAATCACGGAGCAAATATGTGAGAGATGCAATCGCAATCGAAGCGCCAGGCGTATGTTCGTATGTCGATTTGGTCGTAAATAGAGGCGTTCGTAAGTCGAGGTTCCACTATATATATATATATATATATATATATATATATATATATATATATATATATATATATATATATATATTGGTTAGCTTCCGCCCGAATTATTATTCATTCTCACGAAGGTCAAGAGCTTTTCACTCCATCTTAGACCTACAGTTTATCGTGGAATCCGAACCATGCCCTATCAACAGCCCAGCATCTTAACCACTAGGCCACCTAGGGTACCCATTTATCTACCAATCACTTTCTTTATTGTGTGGAAGGATGAACAGCTGGGTTTTGCTGCGCGCCGGCTGCCATCGGGTCTCGAACCAAGGGCCGATGGATTCGTAGTCGGCGACGCTAACCACTACACCACCGAGGCGCATCGTGTGTGTATATATATATAAATTTAAGCACAAAGCCAAAGACAAGAAGGAAAGAAACATCCATCATGTTGGAGAGGGACTATATTTTGTACAATGATGCAACGTTTCAAACACAAACTATGCTCATCTTCAGGCAAAAAATTCTAAAAAGTTAAAAACACAGTATTAAAAACCATAATGACAAATATAAAATACAAAATAATGTAGGAAAAGCCCAAAACTAAAAATTCACAAGCTTTTAAAACACTAAAAATTAAAGTCACACACTAAAAAAGAACATAATGAATGACAATGAATGACAATTATAAAATACAAAATGTAAGGAAAAAACCCAAACTAAAAAATTCACAAGCTTTTAAAACACTAAAAATGAAAATCACACACTAAAAAGAACACACCTTAAGTCTAAACAGCACAGATTCCAAGGCAAAACTAATACAAACAGAAGCACACATGCCCACATGGGCATAAGCCATAGAACTAACAAACCACTGAGAACTAAAGAAGCTTCAGCTATACGCAGCCATGTTATTTTATGCAAAGTGGATATAACTTTAGCTAATTTTAACATTTTAGATTCCGCTCCATGTGAGCAAACTTTAAGACTTTTAGAATCATTATATATTAAAACTCTCTCCCCTTTGCTCAATTCTGATAATTTATCCATTCCCCTCCGTCTTAACTGAACATCTTTAACAACCAACCTCTACTTGTTTTTAGATGCTTCCGTTTGTATTAGTTTTACCTCGGAATCTGTGCTGCTTAGACTTAAGGTGTGTTCTTTTTAGTATGTGATTTCATTTTTAGTGTTTTAAAAGCTTGTGAATTTTTTAGTTTGGGTTTTTTCCTTACATTTTGTATTTTATAATTGTCATTCATTGCCATTCATTATGTTCTTTTTTAGTGTGTGACTTTCATTTTTAGTGTTTTAAAAGCTTGTGAATTTTTAGTTTTGGGCTTTTCCTACATAATTTTGTATTTTATATTTGTCATTATGGTTTTCAATACTCTGTTTTTAACTTTTTAGAATTTTTTGCCTGAAGATGAGCATAGTTTGTGCTTGAAATGTTGCATTGTACAAAATATAGTCCCTCTCCAACATGATCGATGTTTCTTTCCTTCTTGTCTGTGGCTTTCTGCTTAAATTGAAATTGAAGCTTGCCAGAAGCGGTCTTCACCAATATATATATATATATATATATATATATATATATATATATATATATATATATATATCAGGGCTGGCAGGTCGGACCCGGACCCGGACCCAGACCCAGGTTTAACCCGAAAGTGAGATAAGACCTGTACCCGGACCCGATAGTGAATTAGAAAAGACCCAGAACCAGACCCAACCCGAAAGTGAAGGACCTGCACAGCCAGGTTTTTAGTTTACAAAATTTATGCGTGCACCTTTAGATTTGGCAACAATGTATTGAATTATCACTCCACCCTCCAAATGACTCACTGGAAGTGGAGAGTTAACGGTGACGGAAGAATAGCCTAATCCTAATATATTTTGTTAGTGAGTTGAGTTGAAAAAGAATTGCGACAAAAGGAAAGACTTCTTCAGAAGGAAGGACGAATTCAAACTGTATCACTGAGTGCGAAGTTTGATGCAGGTGTGATACAGTTTGAAAAATGGCCTCGCCTCGCAAAAGAGAGATATTCAGCTGGGAAACTGATCCATCAAGATCCCATGAAATGTGGATAGAAATGGGAGAAGAATTAAAACAGGCAGCCTTGGTAGCATTGTCTACTCCGTGCACATAAGTTAGCATTGAAAGATTGTTCTCCACTCTAAGCTTCATTCTGAACCCGCAAAGAAATTCTCTTTCGCAATCATTATTAGACGCAGTATTGTTTTTGCGATCGAACAGTGTTGGGAAAAAAAGTCTTCTCAAATAAAATAGTGTAGAATAGTCCTAATAAAAAAATTTCAGTTAAGAAGCATATATATATATATGTAGGAGAATTACGACTTCTGACTGATCGAGGCCCGTGGTGTAGTGGATAACATATCTGACTGGCAATCGGAAGATCCTGGGTTCAATTCCCGGGCAGTTACCTCATTTTTCATTTGTTCGTTATTTCTCTTCCTCGTGTGCAGAACACTCCTCTATACTTACGTCATTTCTATACATTAATATACTGCGTGGTCATTGCAGTTAAATGTGTGTGTGTATATATATATATATATATATATATATATATATATATATATATATATATGCTGCAAACCCACAAGGAAAAAGAAAAAACTATTGTGAAATTCATCCCATATATATATAATATATATATACTGTGTATATTCAAAATAAAAAAAATCAATTAAAAATTCAGAAATCTCTTTCCTGTCTTGCCACAACTTTCAATCTAGATTCTAGGAGAAATAAGTATAGGCTATGCCGCTATATCAATATCTGTTTTAAAGGAGATCACAGAATATGTTGCCCTCAAAATATAAAGACAATATTACTACCAAATGACTTTAATTATTTCATATTATCGGTTTTATTTTTGTTTTTTAAGATAAACAAAGTATTTAATTTTAATGCAAGATGATGATAATTTCCATTTGAGTTCACTCAAAAAAATATAGAATTTGTTTTCACAAAATTAATTAAAATTTAGAATAAGGGGGCTGAAGAAAGCAATCATACATCGTACTTTGCCACTTAGCAATGCATGTATATTAGGGTGTCAATTTTGGGGGTGAAATGACTAAACTGAAAATCATATGATTTGGTAGCAATTTAATGTAATCATTTGGCATACAAAATAATATCCTTGCTTCAAAAACAATAAAAAATAACTCCTACCTACATCAATTTTAATTCAAAAATTCCATTTTTCCATAAATTCCTAACAAAATAACAAATGTGCGCAAACATCCTATCAACATTTAAAGTGGCAATAAGATATCATTCAGAGTTTTTATTTAAAAGTAACCAATGCAGTCATGTCCTTTTTGCTGCGGTTCCTTGACATCAGCATTCGGCTTGCTACTTGCGCTTTGATGTAGCCTTCTCGCTTCTCGTGACTGTAAACTTGACTAGCTGCTTCTGTGACCATTTTCACACATCTCTCCACACTGAGTGTGAGAAGGCCACTTTGGCACTTGCATTGGAGCCTCTTTAAGTTGTGTTAAATCTTTGTTTGTTATATATGTTGTCAGTGGTGGCTCCAAAACTTCCGAACTCAAGTTAATTAATTCTGACAATTTCGTGGCATTGACGTTTATCGGAGGTACCTTCCTTGTCTGAACAGAGCAGTCTCCCAGCTGGTCATCATCTAGTGATGTTCCTCTAAGCTTTAGAATGATTTCCACTGCCTCAGTTCGCTCTTTGGTACATTGGCTGCAGAGTATTGCTTGCAAAACTGCCTCTGGCCTAGCATACCAAGCAGACCTTCTCACCACAAGTAACACGATGTCCACCACTACTTTCCTTTGGGTTCTCAGTAGCTGTAATTGAAACAAGATGTGGTTGGGTCCCTCCATCCACATTGGATTAAGTTTTACATTGAACCAGTGAGGAAGATAAAACCCAATAATAAATTCAACAATCAACATCAAATTCTGTAGCATTTTGCCCTTCAGTGCATGTTTGGAAACCCAAATCCTGCAGAAACGAATCGCTGTAGTTAACCAACGATTGTGACTTACGGGTCCAATCTCCAAGAGAGCCAGATTTTGAGGCAACTCTCCTGATCTGATTGCTTGAACAATACGATAAGCGTAAGATTGATCCATGCTGAGGTCTTTGATAACTTCTTCAGACAACACTGGAAGGGGAGGGCCTACTTCGACCTTTGGAAATTTTGTATTTATTTCCAATTCCGTTGCTTCATCTAGCATGTTGCCAAGGGGGCCTGACCACCTCATTGTTGCTCTTTGTAGGACCATCAAGTTCCTGGATGAGACGAAGAAGAGGTAGTTCCCCTGTGTGCAAATCACATACAATCCAAACAAGCCTTCTTCCAAGTTTTTTCTCTAAATGCGTCATAACACTGCCCTGCCATCCAGTGTTCACCGCAGTTCAGTCTCCACCAATGGCCTGAACTGTCAAGTAGGCCGGGTCGAATTTCTGGGGGCAGATCGGGCACTATGTCGGGCTTATGAATTTGGGTCCTGACCAACATACTCCAAAAGAAAGTTTATGCTCCCCCCTGTACCACTAGCATCCTCCCTCCTATTTTTGGCTCCGCCCCAAAAATGAAAATAGTCTCATAAATGAAAACAGAGACCATTTAGAGCATCTTCTCATAGAGATGACCCCCCTTAAAATTGCATAATATATCTCGGGGGTGCAATTTTCATGCAGTTACCTCAAAAATTTGGATTTCTCAAAATTTTCACCACACGTATTTTCTCAAAATATTTGCTATATCAGAAAATTGATTACACATAAAACATCATTTATGTGTAATCAATTTACTGAGCTATGTGTTGAATTTCAATTTCAATACCAATAAATTTCATGTTCTAATTATCATATATTTTTACAAGAATTATAAGAATTTATGCTCTTTAGATTTACTTATGATCCATGCATGATTCTATAAAAGCTGGATTTTTAATTTTTTAAAAAGGTTGAAAAAATGTCAACCAGAAACAAATCTTCAAATGCAGCTTTTGGTTTTGCCACTGAATTCAGCCGATCAATGATTCCTACAAAGGCAGACGTTGTCAGACTATTTCTTCATTCAAAAGAGAGAAAAAATCAAGTCAAGGGGATCAGCAACTGCGAACAATTGCTACAATATAGTTACCAAAGATCTTCAAGATATTTGGGCCATGTTCTCTTTCCCTGTCATTCAAGAAAGATCTATTTCTTCTGCAGTGGAAAGATTAATCAGATCAGCTCTTTCCTTGAACAAGGTTCCTCTACGTCAAAGGAATGAAAATTTTGCTAAAAAACTTGGATCATATGATGAAATGTTTGACGTTTGTACTTGCAAATGTTATGATAAAGGAATAGAAAGGCCATTTTGTCGATGCGAGGTAAAAATCCCAATGGTAGAGTGGGAGTCATTTGTAGGCCAAAAGCAAAGAATCAATCAATTAGGGCCATTTGATCATGAAGCTGCCACTGTCCAGAGATGATCCCTCTCAAGAGCAAGAGAAGAACGAGAGAGGCAACAAAGGTCACAAGTGGAAATGGCAGAGGCTATGGAAGTTGTACCATCTTCTTCAGTAGATGACTTTAGCGAAAATATAGAAGACAGTGACAATGAGCTAGAATTTGTGCCCGATGTAGAATTGATTGAAAATGACCAAAATAGGTATTCATACAATGAATTACCATTGGTGGCAGACCATTACCGTGTGAGTTCGAGAGCTACAGCAGCTATTGTTAATGCTGCATTGAAAGATATGGGAATAATCGATCAATCTAACATGCTTGATAGGAAGAAAATAGAAAGAGAGAGAATTCGTGTAGGCAAGAAAAGTATTGTTAGATCTAGATGTGAAAATGTGAATATTGAATGTATAGGGTTTGATGGAAGAAAGGATGATACGTTAACCAAGCATGGAGAAGAGAAAGAACATTATGTGCTGATCAAAGACCCTGGAGGTATCTATGTAGACCATCTCTGCCTTGACGCAGGAAATGCTCACTGTACAGCTGATGAAATTATAACGTTCTTAATTGATTCAGCGAGCATCGACACTCTCAATGCTCTGCTATGCGACGGTACTGCTGTCAATACTGGTAGAATTGCTGGTACTATAAAATTGATTGAAATTTTTTTGCATAGATCAGTTCAATGGCTCGTGTGTCTTTTACACATGAATGAACTCCCCTTCAGAAACATATTTGAAACCATAGACGGAAAAACATCAGGGCCAAATACCTTTAAAGGTTCAATTGGAGCCAAATTGAAATGTGATTTAACCATTTCAGACTTAGTGGCATTTTCACCAGTTCAGGGCAATGTCCAAGATATACCACAAAATGTCGTGAAAGAGTTGAGCAGTGATCAAAAGTATCTCTATGATATGTGCCTAGCATTGCAATCTGGATGGGTATCTGAAAGTCTAGCCCGCAGGTCTCCAGGTGCCATTCATCATGCTTGCTGGATTACCCGAGCAAACCAGATTCTTCGTTTATATGTATCGACTTTGCATCCTGAACAAAATCTGAAAGAACTGGTAACCATCGTCATGAAATCATATGCTCCTGGATGGTTTCATATCGAATCCCATCCTAAAGCTACTGATGGAGGACAGAATTTTTTTCATTTGATTGTCTTGCTGCAAGGATTGGAAGAAAAACATCGCATTATTATGGAACTGGTGTTCCGTAATAATGCCTATTTTGCCAATCCCGAAGCTATTCTACTGTCAATGCTTACTGATAGCAGACAACATGTCAGAGAAGATGCTCTTCAGAAGATACTTCTCAGTCAGACACGCTTCAGTGGCACACGAAATTTTGAGCTTCCTAAATCTCTAAATTTTGATTCCAAAGACTACTAAGAGATGATTGACTGGAGAAAGGAAGCTATCAATCCTCCATCTTTGATAAGGAATTTCAACAATGAAGAGCTACTGCATACAAGAACAGAACCCTTGAAAATTGCTGCCTTTTCATGCCACAGTCAAAGCGTGGAAAGTACAGTGAACTTAGTGACAAAAGCATCAGAACAAAGGATTGGCTACGCCAATTGGCACAAATTTATCCTCAATCAATTGGAGTCAAGAAAAAGACTGCCACAGTTTGAATGGAAAAGCCAATGGGGCCAAGGTACATCCACAAGTAATTAGTGAATTATGAAGGTAATTTTTAAATTAAATTTTGTTTTTACTTCAGAGCTGTTTTGTGTAATAAATGGTACAATAGACTAATTGTCTTCTTTTCAGACAAATATACTTGGCCTATATGAGGTTTATGAATTGGTCCCCTAGGCAATCAGTACTCCAAACTAAAGTTTATGCCTCCCTTTTCTATATACTGATAACACTTTTTGGGGATACAGCAATTTTTCAAGGATTTGAAATTTCTTCGATAATTGCCTGAAAATTGCACATGAGGTATATTATGCAATTTTAAGGGGGGTCATCTCTATAAAAAAGTGCTCTAAATGATCTCCATTTTGATTTATGATACTATTTTTAATTTGGGGGCGGAGCCAAAAATAAGAGGGAGTATGCTAGTGGTACAGAGGGGAGCATGAACTTTCTTTTGGAGTATGTTGGTCAGGATATCATTTCATAAACCCCACATAGTACCCATCTAAAGAAAATCATTTTGACTAGATTTTGACCCAGCCTACTGTCAAGTCTTCTTTCTTGAAGCCAACATATTATTTGATCAGCAATTGCCTCTGCATGTTTCTTGCCTTCTACTTCTGCTTCAGGAACAAAGTGAAACAAATAGCGGCCACCAGGTTTGGAACACACAGAGTAGTGTTCTTCTTTGATGAGACAGGGAAACTTTCTGTCCATTCCCTCTACCTCTAGGAGAACTTTTGTGTCATCTCTTCCTCCATCAAACAAAAGGCAAGAGAGACCTTCCTCCTTCAAATCTTTTTCATGCTGATCAGATATTTCCTTCATTATTTTTTCTTGTGCTCTTCTTATCTTATTATGATCTATCACTTATCCTCTCGGCTGATGAGGCCTGCATCTATCCAAGTGGCAGTGGCAATCTCTGCAGTCTCTCGTAGCCCCGTATGGTGGCGAATACTGGCAAGGGCAATGTTTGAGATATCTTTAGTGTTGTATTTCATTCTCTTCGGCAAAGGTTCAGATGGCATTTTGGAGCTATCATCTGATGTTGCTTCTTTCTGTTCGTCTGAAGAGCTTTCAAAGAAGTGAGAAACCTCTTGATAGAGTTCTTCATCTCTTTGGGTGGCTTCCCCACTCTTCTTTTTCTTCCTTTCTTCCCTCTCTCATATTTTCTCTTTTTTCTTAGCAATAACAATCTGTTTTTTGGTTTCTGAATAATCTGCCAAACCAATCTGCATACTTCCTTGGCCTCGTGCCTTTGTTCTCTGCGCCTTTATGAAAGCCAGCTCTAAAACAGGGATCTTCTTCTCACGAGGACAGCGACAATCAATGTGAAGGTGAGGTTCTCTTCTGCATGAGGGAGAACAATTGGCTTCAGAACACAACTCTATGGGACACTGGCAGTTAAAAATGTTAAGAAGAGTATCAAGTGTGTGCAGAAATTTATTTTTCTTTGCTAGTTTTCTTTACCAAGTGATGTCTCAACTGCTTTGTGCCACAGCTTTGTTAATTTTAGCTCAATAGTTCTATACTGATTGAGTACAGGTGGTTTGAGTAACACATTAGCTTTTTTCCACTGATGCAGAAGAGGGGGAATCATGTCCCTTATGAGCTCTTTCTCTGTGTAGTTCCTTCTATCCTTTGTATTTTGTTCATGAAGGAGTAACCCTAATATCAGCATGTCTCGCACTGTTGGTAGTTCTGATACGGGAAGCTCCTTGCCTGTACCAACTAACAAGCTCAAGTGGCATGATGACTGACCTCTTGTCTTCAATTTTGGCATCTTAGGAATATCTGAAAAGAAAGAAAAACATTTAAGTATTTTATATCAATTACGATGTTTCAAAGTTGTCATTCGATGTTCTAAAATTCAATAAAAAAATATTTCATGGGATTACAACATAATTAGACAGAAGAATATGATAATAATAAATAATTGTAATAATCAATAATCCATACTTACAGTTAAACTGTAGTATTCGTCTAGTAGAATAACTATGAAGTAGGTACAAGAGCAATAACAGCAAACTGCCATCTATGACATCTAAGAGGCAACTGAGGACTGAGAGTGAGGGACAGTTCTATTCATGTTGTGACTTGTACATTGTACAACAACTATATGACCTTGAAAACACTCCATATGCGATCAGTGGGATAATTCTGTGACAGATGAATAGTTAATCAATTTATGTCCTATTATTTAGTAAAAGAGTCAATTTCTGAAACTTTAAGGTAAAATTGATGTAGGTAAGGGTTATTTTATTTCATTTTGGTTGGCCAATTTCAAGTTTTGACATGAAAAGACTATATTTTCACTACCAAAACTGATTTGAAAAAAGTTGACAAAATTGACACACCTTAATGTATATTGTATACCTATATGTAGTTACTATTAAATATAAATACAATTAATATACTTATTTTCAAACATTTCCAAAATCGGATTAATATATATGGTTAGGCTACTACCGTATAGTCATATAAGGTTTTACTGTTTCAGAAAACATGTTAATGTAGCTACGGTAGCAGTCTTATTACCTATCCTATACCAGATTATAATTATAACATTTTTAATAATGGACTAGGGGTTAAAACCGGTATTGAAATACCAGTATTAATACCAGTATTGAAGAAGTACAAATAATACCGATACCGATATTATAGGTTTTCGGTATTGACAAAAATTGCTATTGTAAAATTTAGGCAATTTAGTCCTCCGATAAGACTGAAGTGGAAGCAGATTCATTATTGAGTGAATACATGCAAGAAATGGACAAACTAGGAAAAGTGCCATCTAAAAAAAATTCCATTGATTTTGATGTTACTAATGAATTTAAAAGCTTGGAAGTTACTTTACAGAGAAGTGAGAATTTAGAGAAGCTGTACAAGGCACTGCTTTCAATTAAACCTACAAGTGCAGAATCAGAAAGAGCCTTTTCTGCTGCAAGCCTATTTCTGACGAAACTGAGATCAAGTCTATCTGAACAATCCCTAGATGCTCTTTGTTTCCTCAAAGCATACTTTCAAAATCAAACTAAGAAATAAATATTTAGATACTAATAATTTCTATCTACCCCAGTAGTTGTATAATAATATGCTAAAAAAAAATTCAAATAATATTTTTATTACAATTTAGTAATTTACTGTATAAACTTTTTCGAATAGAATGCCATCTATTTGGAGTTGGGTCATTAATTTATAGTAAATATGGTGAGTACTGCAAGTCCCTCAGACTTGTGGGAGGGTTGGTAGGGTTGCACCATAATAAATCAAAATAAATTATTTTTTTCATAATACAGGTATCAATACCGGGATTAGCATAATTGCCTCCAAATACCAGTATTGAAAATTTTTGGTATTATGCAAGCACTATAATGGACCCAACCCAGACCCGGGTCATAAACTGAAAGACCTGACAGGACCTGAAAGTGAACTTTTGGGGACCCTGACCAGGACCCGAAAGTAAATTTGAAAAATGACCCGGACCCGGACCCAAAAGTAAATTTGAAAAATGACCCTGACCCGAACCCAAAAGTAAATTAGAAAAATGACCCAGACCCGACCCGAAAGTGATAGACCCGCACAGAAGGGATCATCCCGAGATCATGTCTCTTGCGGATGATCTAAAACTGAAGACAGATAGGGGATGTTGATGGGTATTTTACCTCAGATGAATGCCAGTGACCACGCGCTCAGTAAGGTCATTGGCATCAACGCGAGGGTGCAAGACTTGTGCGTCCTGCTGGGGGTGACGTTTACTGACCCCTTCGACGCATTTTCGGGTAGGTGATACCTTTACCAGAGGGATGGTGTCCACCTCAATGACAAGGGTAAAGGTGTGTTAGGCGCGCTGCTCGACCGGCACCTATAGAGAATGGTGAGGTCGAGCCCGGGGAGAGATGACAGGCCCCCATCGGGGAGAGATGATTTTGAGCTGGTGGCGGATGTACCTTCAACTGAAGGGTGCGTCCAGATACGGGTCGGTGACCCTCCTGCGGAAGTTGCCCCCTCATTGGTGTGGGGCTCTTCAACTCCCGACAGCCCTGGCTGTTCGGGAAACGAGTCATGCTAGAGGGCGGTCAGAAAAGGGAAGGCTCCCTCTGTGCAATGCTTTTTAATGATAGGTCGATTAGGAATAAGTTTTGCAAGTTACGAGCGCTCTTAGGATCAGAATACCAGGATATCGTTGCTATCACCGAGTCCTGGATTCATTCTGATCGTACGGACTACGTTAGGGAGTTCGAAATTCCCAGATATGGAATGTTTCGCAAAGACCGCACCCGTGGGGAGGGGGAAGGCGTACTAATATACGTGAGGGAGACATTGAGTCCAGTTGACTGCCAGTTCCAATCGGAACGGGAGCTGCTTGGCATCAATCTGAAAGTGGGAGGGACGAGCTATGGGTTAATCTTGGTGTATAGACCTCCGCATCTTCTCCTCGAGGAGGATACAGCCCTCTACACTGAACTTCGTAGCCTACTAATAGGGTGTGTGTAGTTTTAGGAGACTTCAAGTGTCGCAGCATAAAGTGGGAAGACAGGACTGCTGATGCTGAAGGGAAGAGACTAGTTGACTTTGCTGATGAGAACTTCCTCACTCAGTGGGTCAATGAGCCTACACGAGGCGAAAGCGTTCTAGACTTAGTATTCACAACCAAAGACAACCTCGTCACTGGCTTCACCATTGATGAATCGTTGGGCGGGAGTGATCATGGTCTGATTAGGTTTCGTGTGTGCGTCCCTCGGGTGAAGCGTAGTAACTCGAGAGGCAGTAAGCTCGATCTCCAGCGGGCGGACTTTGTTAGCCTCAGGGATAGCGTAGGTGAGATGGGGTTAGAGGTCGGTGGCGATGTTGAGGGAGTGTGGAGTGCATTCCGGGATGAGTTTAAGGTGCTGCAGTCTGCTGCCATACCCTCAAAACCAGTCACCCCTGCTTCAACGCAGCCTAAGTGATTCAATCGTAACATTGCTTCGGCTATCCGAAATAGGAATGTAGCGTATTGGAGGGCGAAGGCCAATCATTCCCATGAGAACACTGAAGCGTATGTCCGCCTGTGTAGGGAACTGAAGGCGAAGGTTAGACTAGCGAAACATAATGAAGAACTACGGGTGGCAAGCCTCTGCAAAGGGAACCCTAAAGAGTTCTTCAGTTATGTTAATAGTAGAAAGCCCATTAGAAGCATGATAGGTCCATTAAAGGACTGAAGTGATGTTCTGCGGACCTCCGACACGGACATTGCCAATGTGCTTAATGAGTACTTTGCGGGAGTGTTTACCAGGGAGGACACCCGCATCATCCCCGAGCCAGGCATCAGGCATGAAGGTGCTGGCCTGGATAGTGTTCGCTGTACCGCGACAGTTGTTGCCGATAGAATAGACAAACTGAGCCTGTTTAAGGCTCCTGGGCCAGACCAGTTTCTCCCCAGAGTGTTGTAGGAGGTGCGCAACCAGGTGGCTCCCCACCTGGCTACAGTCTTCAACAAATCGTTGGAGACGAGCCAGGTGCCTGGTGACTGGAGGGAAGCCAATGTGGCCCCTATCTTTAAGAAAGGGGATCACGAAAGTCCAGGGAACTATCGTCCCATTAGTCTCACTTCAGTTGTAGGTAAATTATTAGAGGGGATAATAGCGGATAGGATCGTTGACCATTTGGATTTGTACAAGCTGCTTGGGGACTCGCAACATGGGTTTAGACGGCATAGGTCGTGTCTCACCAACTTGCTCGGGTTTTTCCACATCATGTTGAGTGAGTACGATAAGAGTAGGGTGATTGATATACTTTATCTCGACTTTCAGAACGTCTTTGATAAGGTACCTCACCGCCGGCTAATAGCCAAATGTGCGCGCTGGGTATTAGTGGGGAAATAGGTAGGTGGATTGAAAACTGGCTGAAGAATAGGCGGCAGAGGGTTGTAATTAAAGGGGTTAGTTCAGGTTGGGCCTCGGTCACTAGTGGGATTCCTCAGGGTTCCGTTTTGGGGCCACTGTTCTTTATCATTTACATAAATGATATCGACGGTGGCATCGTCAGTCGGATCGCCAAATTCGCTGATGACACCAAGCTTGGGGCCAATGTTGGGACGCCCGAAGCGATCGAGCAACTGCGTGCGAACCTAGGTAGGATAGGAGAGTGGTCTGAAAAATGGCAAGTACCATTTAACTTGGGTAAATGCAAAGTGATGCACATTGGCTACGTCAATCCCAAGTCGGACTACTCGATGTTGGGGAACAATATCGACGCGACTGATTTGGAAAAGGACTTGGGTGTGCTAATCAGCAGCGACCTTAAGTTTACCAAACAGTGTGTAGAGGTGGAAAAGAAAGCCCAGAAGCTATTGGGTTATATCAGGAGGCAATTTCAGTTTCGGAACAAGGAGATTGTGCTCTCTCTGTACAATTCCCTGGTTCAGCCGCACCTGGAGTATGCAGTGCAGTTCTGGTCGCCCACCCTCAGGAAAGATATTGAGAGGCTGGAGCGAGTGCAGGCGAGGGCCACAAAGTTAATCCCTTCCGTTAGGCATATGGGCTACAATCTACGGTTACGCGCCCTGAACTTGTTTTCGCTGGAAACTCGGAGGCTGCGCGGTCAACTGATCGAGGTTTTCAAGCTCTTACGCGGGTTCAACGATGTCAATTTTAGAAGCATGTTTAGTTTAAATGATAACCCAACTCGCAACAATGGTTGGAAGTTGGATTCAAAATGGATTAGGACTAGTGTGTGTGTGGGAATTACTTTACGTATGAGATCTGTGACACGTGGAACAGTTTACCTTCAGAAGTTGTGAACAGTTGCTCTGTGGATCACTTCAAGAAAAGGTTAGACCAAATCTTGCACACTATTTGAGTGTGTAGAAAATTTTTCCCTGGCATCCATTGCCATTGGTACCTCCTTAGTATGGGCTGCAAGGCCTTTTGAGTCTCTCTCTCTCTCTCTAGTCCCCCTCCCCCAGCAGGTAGTCCCCCTCCCCCAGCAGGTAGTCCAACTCCCCCAGTAGTTAGTCCCCCTCCCCCAGTAGTTAGTCCCCCTCCAACAGCAGGTAGTGACTCTACTTCCACGTTGGAGGGGGCTCAAGCTCCGGCGGAGATTGTCCCCTCGTTAGTGAGGGGCTATTCAACTCCCGACAGCCCTGGCTGTTCGGGAAACGGGTCGTGCTAGGGGGCGGTCAGAATAGGGGAGGCTCCCTCCGTGCAATGCTTTTTAATGCTAGGTCGATCAGGAACAAGTTTGGTGAGCTACGGGCACTCTTAGCATCAGAATACCAGGATATCGTTGCTATCACCGAGTCCTGGATTCATACTGATCGTAGGGACTACGTTGGGGAGTTCGAAATTCCCAGGTATAGAATGTTTCACAAAGACCGCACCGGTGGGGAGAGGGGTGGGGTACTCATATACATCAGAGACATGTTGAGTCCGGTTGACTGCCAGTTCCGGTCGGAAAGGGAGCTGCTTGGCGTCGATCTGAACGTGGGAGGGACGAACTATAGGTTAATCTTGGTGTACAGACCTCCGCATCTCCTCCTCGTGGAGGATATAGCCCTGTACACTGAACTCAGTAGCCTGCTAGGGGATAGGGTGTGTGTAGTTTTAGGAGACTTCAACTGTCGCGGCATAAAGTGGGAAAACAGGACTGCCGATGCTGAAGGGAGGAGGCTAGTTGACTTTGCTGATGAGAACTTCCTCACTCAGTGGGTCAATGAGCCTACACGAGGCGAAAGCGTTCTAGACTTAGTATTCACGACCGAAGACAACCTCGTCACTGGCCTCACCGTTGACGAATCATTGGGCAGGAGTGATCACGGTCTTATTAGGTTCCGTGTGTGCGTCCCTCGGGTGAAGCGTAGTAACTCGAGAGGCAGTAAGCTCAATCTCCGGCGGGTGAACTTTGTTAGCCTCAGGGATAGCATAGGAGAGATGGGGTTAGAGGTTGGCGGCGATGTTGAGGGAGTGTGGAGTGCATTCCGGGATGAGTTTATGGTGCTGCAGTCTGCTGCCATACCCTCAAAACCAGTCATCCCTGCTTCAACGCAGCCTAAGTGGTTCAATCGTGACATCGCTTCGGCTATCCGAAATAGGAAAGTAGCGTATAGGAGGGCGAAGGCCAATCGTTCCCACGAGAACACTGAAGCGTATGTCCGCCTGTGTGGGGAAGTGAAGGCGAAGGTTAGGCTAGCGAAACGTAACGAAGAACTACGGGTGGCAAGCCTCTGCAAGGGGAACCCTAAGGAATTCTTCAGTTTTGTTAATAGTAGAAAGCCCACTAGAAGCATGATAGGTCCGTTAAAGGACAGAAGCGGGGTTCTGCGGACCTCCGACGCGGATATCGCTAATGTGCTTAATGAGTACTTTATGGGAGTGTTCACCAGGGAGGATACCCGCGTCATCCCCGAGCCAGGCGTGAGGCACGAAGGTGCTGGCCTGGATAGTGTTAGATGTACCGCGACAGTCGTTGCCGATAGAATAGAAAACTGAGTGTGTTTAAGGCTCCTGGGCCAGACCAGTTTCTCCCCAGTGTGTTGCGAGAAGTGCGCGACCAGGTGGCTCCCCACCTGGCTACAGTCTTCAACAAATCGTTGGAGATGGGCCAGGTGCCTGGTGACTGGAGGGAAGCCAACATGACCCCTATCTTTAAGAAAGGGGATCACGAAAGTCCAGGGAACTATCGTCCCATTAGTCTCACTTCAGTTGTAGGTAAATTATTAGAAGGGATAATAGCTGATAGGATCGTTGACCATCTGGATTCCTACAAGCTGCTTGGGGACTCCCAACATGGGTTTAGACGGCATAGGTCGTGTCTCACCAACTTGCTCGTGTTTTTCCACGTCATGTTGAGTGAGTACGATAAGAGTAGGGCTATTGATATACTTTATCTCGACTTTCAGAAAGCCTTTGATAAGGTACCTCACCGCCGGCTAACGGCGAAAGTGCGCGCGCTGGGTATCGGTGGGGAAATAGGTAGGTCGATTGAAAACTGGCTGAGGAATAGGCGGCAGAGGGTGGTAATTAAAGGGGCTAGATCGGGTTGGGCCTCGGTCACTAGTGGGGTTCCGCAGGGTTCCGTTTTGGGGCCACTGTTGTTTATCATTTACATAAATGATATCGACGGTGGCATCGTCAGTCGGATCGCCAAATTCGCTGATGACACCAAGCTTGGGGCCAATGTTGGGACGCCCGAAGCGATCGAGGAACTGCGTGTGGACCTAGGTAGGATAGGAGAGTGGTCCAAAAAATGGCAAATGACGTTTAACTTGGGTAAATGCAAAGTGATGCACATTGGCTACACCAATCCCAAGTCGGACTACTCGATGTTGGGTAGTAATATCGAGGTGACTGATTTAGAAAAGGACTTGGGTGTGCTAATTAGCAGCGACCTTAAGTTTACGAAACAGTGTGTAGAGGTGGAAAAGAAAGCCCAGAAACTATTGGGTTATATCAGGAGGCAATTTCAGTTTCGGAACAAGAAGATTGTGCTCTCACTGTACAATTCCCTTGTTCGGCCGCACCTGGAGTATGCTGTGCAGTTCTGGTCACCCACCCTCAGGAAAGATATTGAGAGGCTGGAGCGAGTGCAGGCGAGGGCCACAAAGTTAATCCCTTCCGTTAGGCATATGGGCTACAATCGATGGTTACGCGCCCTGAACTTGTTTTCGCTTGAAACTCGGAGGCTGCGTGGTCAACTGATCGAGGTTTTCAAGCTCTTATGCGGGTTCAACGATGTCGATTTTAGAAGTATGTTTAGTTTAAATGATAACCCAACTCGCAACAATGGTTGGAAGTTGGATTTGAAACGGTTTAGGACTAGTGTGTGTGGGAATTACTTTACGTATAAGATCTGTGACACATGGAACAGGTTACCTTCTGAAGTTGTGAACAGTTCCTCTGTGGATCAGTTCAAGAAAAGGTTAGACCAAATCTTGCACACTATTTGAGTGTGTACAAAAATTTCCCTGGCACCCGTTGCCATTGGTACCTCCTCGGCATGGGTCGCAAGGCCTTTTGAGGTACTTCTTTTCCTTGTAACTCCTTGTAACTCTCTCTCTCTAGTGTGTGTGGGAATTACTTTACGTATAAGATCTGTGACACATGGAACAGGTTACCTTCTGAAGTTGTGAACAGTTCCTCTGTGGATCAGTTCAAGAAAAGGTTAGACCAAATCTTGCACACTATTTGAGTGTGTACAAAATTTTCCCTGGCACCCGTTGCCATTGGTACCTCCTCGGCATGGGTCGCAAGGCCTTTTGAGGTACTTCTTTTCCTTGTAACTCCTTGTAACTCTCTCTCTCTCTCTCTCTGTTGATAAGTATTCCTGTACATAGTTTATGTAAATAAGTATAGATAAATAATAAGTTAATTTAAGTGTATCTAACAATAAGTTCACTTCACATTACCTTATTTATTATTTATCAATAAGTTAAGATTTGCCAAGAGCTAGAGACAGGCTTAATAGGGCCTCTTCCAGAAAGAACATCTGTAAGCATCAGTAAGCCAGCATTAAGCGTTACATACATACATACATACATACATACAGTACAATACTGTATCTTGTTTTATTGATAAATATCATTATTAGGTATATAAATACGAAACCCAGAAATTTGTACGACGGAAATTTATATGCCAGCATTTGTACGCCAGAACATTTATACAATTTGAAATTTATATGCCAAGCATTTGTACAACGGTAATTTATATGTTATACGCAAGAAATTAATGATCAGTTAATAAAATTGAATTTGAAACTAGGTAAGTTAAAATACAAGTTATCACAAATTATGAAATTACATATTACAATAATTAAATGCATAATTGAAACTAGATTTCAGCTTATCAATTTAAAAGAAAATGTAACTAACGATATACAAAACGAATGTCATTTAAAAAATTGGAGAACAAATCTTGCGAATTTTTTCTCATTAATCTCCAAACCTAACCTAACCACCTGTACCTATTCAATAACCATTTACCTACCTGTTAATCCTTTAATGCACTGTGATACATGATAAAATTTAAAATTCTTCAAATTAAAATTATTTTCAAAATATTTAAATAATGTTTACTTTTATTTATTTTTTTTTTTTTTGGACCTGTGCTAGGGTGGCCAGACATCCGGCTTTAGGCGGACAGTCTGCCTTTTGAGCACTCTGTCCTCAGGGTGGTCATTTCCAAATTTCCAAAAAGGAGGATACTGTGTATGTTGCCATACATTAACATATATACATATATATATATATATATATATATATATATATATATTTTTTTTTTTTTTCGGGAAGAACCGATTCACCCTCTCTCTATATATATATATATTATATATATATATATATATATATATATATATATATATATATATATACATGTTAACGTAGGGCCACATATGCAGTGTCCTCCTTTTTAAATGAAATGGCCACCCTAACCTGTGCTTTTGTTTATATAAAAAAATAAAGTCACGGTTATTATCATGGGTAGATCGCATCCTTAAGTCAAAAAAGTCCAGTAGAGCGCATACTTAAATTACCATCGTACAAATGTCAGTCGTATAAATTCCCAGTCATATAAATGTTCTGCCGTACAAATGCTGGCACAAATTTCCATTGTACAAATGTTGATGTACAAATTTCCGCACACGATATAAATACAGCCTGGTATCTTTTTTTTTTGCTTTTAGGACCCACGTGTTCACCTCAGACTACATTTGGTGTATATAATGGATATACCAAACTAGTCGAGATCTGGATATAATAGACTCTGCTTTTACGGACAGGGCTTACCCCCAATTAGTTTGTTATATCAGGGGTTTACTATCTAACTTTAGTTTAGTTCAAAGAAACTAAATTAGTGATTTTTATATATAACAGACCTAACCAAAGCTATTCCATTGTGAACTTCTCCTTGTAGGACTGTATCAGTGAGGTATATACAGCATCCAGCTGATGAAAGGGCAGCATCGAATGTTTTCTGCAAAGAGAAAACAAACATTACTTCATCAAAATTGGCATAAAGTGCCAACAGTGGTAACATGTAACAATTAATGGTGACCTTCAGACCTAAAATGAGGCTCAGTATGCCCATTTGAAAATCCTTTGCAGTTCCATTTTATGACTACTTGAAATTTCACAGAATTACCTTTAAAAACTCCTTTATACTTACTGGATGAGAAAGAGAACTCATTCATAATTACCAGACATAAACCAATAAGAATATTTATCAAGCAAATAATTATACTGAGCATGGTTGGCAAAAATACATATGTTTGTTTTTAAATATACACTGCTGGAATTTACTGGGAGGGATTAGCAAAAAACTAACAAGAACTATTTCAAGGCAAAACATATTTTAACAAGATTGTAAACACCAACTGACCAGGGAAGTACTCCAGGGAGGACATTATGCAGAAGACAGGGAGGGCTGAAACTCCTGTTTCTCCTGCCACTGTGTTCCTTAGCTAATCTTTTTTCTGTGTTTCATCTACTCTGTGAGCAGTTTACAGAGCATACTCTCAAACACACACTTCTCTCACTATTCCTCGCTAGACATTCATGCATATTACACACTACACAATCTTTTCAAAATAATAAAAAAAATGGCATAAACTTCAAGAGCCTCGGAGTCCCCTGGGGAGAGGACCATAATTGTCCACACTTCTGACTCCCCAGTGCTGATACCAGGAACAGCAGACATAAGTTGGTTCTGCTACTGCCTATTCAAGATGTCTTGGGCCTATGCCTGATTCATTTTTCATAAACTCTTGCAGCATTCATGACCTTTCCTCAAATTTCCAATCTGTTCACTACCACCTCTCCTATAAACTTCACCTTCTCTTCCTCAATGAAACTTGTGTGTCTGAGATGACTGACAGTAACCCCTTTCCTGTACCCTCCTACTTTCTCTATACTTAATTTCATTCCAAAGGTTGATGATGTTTATTTATATATGCAATGACAACTTACTCTTGTGGATTCCCAATCTTGAATCTCCCAAATTCTACACCCTCTGGCTATGGTTTACTTGCCAATCTCAAACTAAATATAAGGTTGTAACATATATTCTGCTCAATTTTTTAGTTCATTCAGAACAGAAATTAAATGACAATGACAAATTAATCATCAATATAATTCCCTTCTTTTTCTATAACCTCCTCCCACCTGTAGAAAAGTTTTTTTAGGCCATGTTCGAAGAAATCCATTGGTTTCGAGTTAAAAAACTGATCACTTCATTTTTGATAGCTTCCCTGGATTGCAACTTTTGTCCATCTAGGTGGTGTTGCAGACTTCTGAATAAATGGTAGTCTGAAGGTGCAATGTCTGGAGAATAAGGTGGATGAAGCATTTTTTTTCCCAACCAAATGCCTCCAATTGGGCAGTGGTGATTCGAGCAGTGTAAGGGTGTGCATTAGCCTGGTGGAATAGAACACATCTGCAATTAATTAATGCAGTATGTTTTTCTTGTAATGCCATCTTCAATCATTGGAATTGATGGCAGTAGACTTCAGCTGTGATTGTTTGGTTATCTCGCAGAAGCTCAAAATGAATAATTCCTTGCATATCCCACCAAACGCAGAGCAAAATTTTCTTTGGATGGGGTCCATTCCTTGGCTGAGGTTCAGGCTTTATTTCATGACTAAGCCACTGATGTTGATGCTTAATATTGTTATAGAGGACCCATTTTTCATCCCCAGTGACAATCCAATTAAAAAATGGTGCATGCAGTTGCCGAAGTGAGGGGAAAGAAGAAAGACCTTACAAGGTGATGGTGCATTCCACTCCTAAGGAGGGTAAAAAGAAGCTTGAGGGTGGGGATCAGAGGGAGACAGGTAAGAGGATGGAAGAGCAGGCTAAGAGGGGCAAGGTGGGAATGAAGGGGGCTCGGAGGGCATCTGGTAAGAGGGCTTCTCAGATGGTTCAACGCTGCATTAGCGCAGATGACTCCCTCTATTCCAGTATTGAGGATAGCATGTATGAGAGTGAGAGAGACTGAAACAGTGTGTGATACGAGCAAGGGTGTAGGAGTGCATAAGGGAATCCTAATCAGGGAGATTCCGAAGGTTGCAAAATTTAATGTTTATAGTGGGAGAGATGTACAAGAGTTTTTGAAAGAATATGAATGTTATTGTAAGAGCAAGTATCCAGACGCACCTGAGTATTGGGTGAAAGAGATGGGTGACTGTTTGGAAGGTAGGTTGCTAGAGTTTTACAATGTTGTAAATTCAGGAGTGGCTGTGAAGTATGAGGTGTTAAGGGAGAGATTGGTGGAGCAAGTGTTGAGAATAAGAGGGGGTGTGAAATATCGAAAGGATGATTTTGAGAGAGCAAGGATGCAGAAGGGGGAGAGTATTGATTTGTATGCATATTAGGGTGTGACAGTTGCCCCAACTTTGTCCTACAATGCTGTTCAAAATTTTGGTGTTGCATATTGACATAAAAAATACCCACGTGCAATTTTTTGAAGATTCATGCATATTTGAGTGAGTACCAGCAATTTGAAAAATAGCAATTTTGCTTATACGGCATACGCGCCTATATATGAGATTACACAACCATCATAAGGGATATTAACACAAATCATTTGCCTGTCTTAATTAAAAGCTGTTATCACTAACACAAAAAAGTTAATCATTCTTATTCTCTCATGGTACATTAAGGGGTTTTATCATATATTCACAAGGTATTATTTCTCTAGAGCAAGAAACCATGATTTCTGTTCGGAAACAGATGATCGTTTGGGCTGATTAGGAACGCGGAGTCTGTCATTTTCAACTACTTGAAGGACTTCTTGAAAGCGCTCCTCATCCCTGGCAACATTAAGAAAGTCATGGCAAAGTTTTACACCACGCTCTGCAGCCTCATTGACGACCTGAAGCTTGTCCACAACCCGTTTCATGTTCAGGTAGTCGTCATGATCCGCCCATTCACTGGCTGGACTGTGGAGAAACTGATAGGGCATGCCTAAAATGAAGAAGAACCGGCT
This sequence comes from Bathynomus jamesi, assembly GCA_023014485.1. Taxonomy (NCBI): domain Eukaryota; kingdom Metazoa; phylum Arthropoda; class Malacostraca; order Isopoda; family Cirolanidae; genus Bathynomus; species Bathynomus jamesi. Next base: position 497,658 of record JAJOZX010000652.1, on the reverse strand, counting down.
TGAGTCAGGCCCAATTAGGTCCACCATGGCAGTGCCACTTTCTGGGACAGGGGGAAGATATGGCTTTCCATAGCCCCCATGATTGAGCCCCTCTCTCTTAGTAATAGGGTTGCACCGATTAATCGGTTGACAATCGGTAATCGGCCATATCGGCCATTTGCCGATTAATCAGTCATTGGCTTTTTTTGCCGATTAATCGGTTTTCATACTTGGTCATCTTTGTTTATTACATTACAGAAATTGCATCCCTGGTTTAAGAATTTCAGTTATCCTAGACATGGAATGAACTTAAATAATATTTTGCTTGTTTTTTATTAAATATTTTCTACCAATTTGCATTGTTTGGAGAATAATAGGCAGAGTATTATTGAATTAATTTACTCCATTATCACTCCATTTATTAAAACAAAAAAATTATTGTACCTTACTGAACAAAAGAATCCATTTAAGCTTTCCTGTTGCAAAACAAAAGTGGCCTTAACCTACTCTCTAACGATAAACAACATTTGAAATGGAAACATTGCATAGGGTGCATTTGCAAATAATTTTGTTTTTATCTACTTTAAAGTATTTCCATGCAATGCTTGGAGCCATAAGGGCTTTATGTTATTTAAATTTGTAACAAAAATATAAAATTTCTTGGCAACTTTCATTAAAATGCTTAATTTAATCTGTAAAAGAAATTAAAGAATTAGAATATGTAAATAGTTCTAAAAATATTAGATTAATATTAGATAAAAAAATATTAGATATTAGGCCTACGTTTTATATTGTGTGCTCCTATTTACCAGTATAATAGGTATAAGCGGCGTAATTCAGTAACCATATAGTGCTATAAACTTATACAGTATAGAAAAAGAATTATCGGCCGATTATTTTAGGCCGATTAATCGGTAATCGGCTAATTTGCTTATCGGTGCAACCCTACTTAGTAACTTCAGTGCCTTCATGGCAAAGAAGGGCCTTCCTCATCTCCTCTTTTGTCCTTTCTTGTACTTGGGACGAGAACAAAGCCAGTGGGGCCAACTCCTCAGTTAGGTACCAAGTGTGTCTACCGAGTGCCACACGTGCTTTGTCAACTATTGTGGCGTCATATGGGGCAAATTCAGCCAAGGTTTCGACCAAATTCAAGTCATTCATTGGCGCACTTGCTGGAACGGGGCAAACAATCCACCATGGGACATAAACAGCGACTGTGAACACAGCAAACCATTCTAACTTGCTGATTTGACTTTTAGTCACAACCTCGGCTTTGGGAAACTGCTCTTTGATCTGGCCTGACAAAAGAACAATCTTGAGGGTATAGAGCAGTTTAGCCATCCACCTTGCTTTGTGAAGTGCGCCGGGGTAGACCATTGTGAAGTTCACTGGCTCGGATCCTTTAGTTACAAGCAGCAGACAAAGCTCTACCAGCTCCTTGTAGTCGCCACGTGCAAATGGTTGGGCTAGAGATTCACGGAAGAAGTCAGCCATCTCCTGCTGGCGCTCCTCAAATACTCCAGGCATTCCCTGTAAAAGTTGTGATTTAGTATACGTGGGTGAAACTGGAAGAAATATTGAAACCCGTATTAAAGAACACAAATATGCCTTCAGAAGTTGTAATACTAATAATGCCATTTTTTATCACGCCAGCCAAAATAATCATGCTATAGATTGGGAATCAAGTAAGGTACTTTATAAATGTAATAATTATGTCAAAAGAAAAATAATAAAATCTGTGTGTATAGAAAAAGTAGATAATTTTAATTTGTGCGAAGGTACTTATAAGTTAGACCCTTTAATGAGATTCTTGGTCAAAAAATCCCTTACGGAGTCGTGGGAACGTGTTCGAACCTAAGTGTGAATTTCTTAAATGTCTCTGGATTGGAATGTTTCCTTACTCGCCTTTAGTAAATGTAATAATGGAAGTAATAAATGTGGAAATAAATATAAATGCAACAGATGTAATAATAAAGGTAATATTATAAATTTAATAATTAGGGTAAAGGTAATAATAATAAATGTTAAAAAAATGTAAATGTAATAATAAATGCAGTAATTATGTCAAAATATTAGAATCTGTATGTATAGAAGAAGATAGTTTTAATTTGTGGAATGTACTTATAAGCGGACCCTGTAATAAAATGCCCTTCCAGTGTCGGGAGAATGGTATCTAACCTAGGTGCGAATTTCTCATTGGTTTCTGGATTGTTTCCTAATTGGCTTTTTTCATTCGTTTTTCGGTTTATAAGTTCTGTATAATAAACAATAATGTAATAACCAATGTATTAATAAATTTATAATTTCTGTAATAAATAATTATGCAATATTAAATGTAATAAATTTAATAATAAATGTAATAATTATGTAAAAAATATAATAGAATCTGTATGTTTAGAAGAGGAAGATAGTTTTAAAAATTTGTGCGAATGTACTTAATGAAAATGCCCTTCCGGTGTCGGGAGAATGGGATCTAACCTAGGTGCGAATTTCTTAACGGTCGGTCCCTGGACTGCTTTTCCCTCTTGTTTTGGTTCATTCGTGTTTCTGTATCCACCCGAGGAGGATGCCAGTGGGCGTTGAAATTGTCGTGGAAATAAACTCTGTCTATTAGAGTCGGTTTTTATTTTCATATTTACAGGGGTGTTTCCTAGATAAATACACAACACTAAAACTTTGAACAGCATTGTAGGACCATTTTTTGATTTTTGGAGGGGAACGGTCACACCCTAATGCATATAGACTTGAAACTTTGGCGAGAAAGAAATTTGAAGATGATGGGATAGATGAGAATAAAAGGTTGGTAAGAAAGTTGATTGAGACAGTGCCTGAGAGTGTGAGGGAGTTTTTGAATGTTAAGAGGAAAGTGTGTGTAAGAGCGAGAGGGACACGTTTGAAGTGGCATAAAATCTTGGAATTGTTAGAGGACCGAGTACATATGAGAGTGGAATTGGGCATAATAGGGAAGCAGATGTGCAAATGGTTCTCATGGTTCAAATGTGGGCAAACTTTGGTTGAGGATTCTGAATGTTCTGGTTGGCCCTCAACCAGCAGAACTGACGACAATGTTGAAAAAGTGCATCAGGTCATCCACGAGGACCGTCGGCGAACGATTAACGACATCTGCAGCATCGTTGGTGTATCGTTTGGTTCATGCCAACGCATTCTCACAGAGGAACTCAACATGAAGCAGATCACAGCCAAATCGCAGCCAAAAACAACATGGCAGTAGTCCCCCACCCACCCTACTCCCCCGACCTAGCCCCCTCTGACTTCTTCCTGTTCCCCAAGATGAAGATCCGGAGATGAAGATCCGGCTGAAGAGGCGACAATTTGACAACATCGAGGAGATTCAGATGGAATCGCAGGTGGTGCTGAACAACACCCCCAAAATGGAGTTCCATGAGGTGCTTCCAGCAGTGGGAAAATTACTGGGCCCACTGTATCAACTCCCAAGGGGACTACTTCGAAGGGGACAGCAGTAATTAGAACCTAAGGTAAGCCTACATTTTTTTGTTGGTACAGTCAAAACCACACCTCATAGATTTTGCTTAAATTTGGTTTATAGAATGGTCTATGCTAGTAAGTACCAAATTTCAAATATCAGCTCAATCGGAGTTATGGTTCAAAAGTTATGCTCCCCCTTTTGGTTGGGGGAAGGGGGGATAAAAACTGTAAATATTCAAACCACCATAACTCAGTCCCTAATTGACATAGAACAGTGATTTAAAGTGTGTATGAAAGGTAATTGCACACATAACAAATTAGTTTAAGTAGAAAAAATGGCTAAAATTAACAGAAAAAACGTTACGACACTTTATTCCATTTGAAGGGGTCCTGCCCCCCTAAATTACAGATTTTTTAAAATTTTCATATATACAAAAAATGAGTTTCAACCTTATACTATCAATATATGAAAAGAAATATATGTGTATTTGCATATAAAATAGGTATTTACAGATTTCAAAATGGCTACTTTTACTTAAAAGACTAATTTTTACAAATTCATGTAAGCTGTTAGGTTATAATTAATACATTGCAATTTACACATGGTGCAATAATTCTTAATGCTAATAATCTATACCTATCTAAGCTTATATATAGTTAATTTTCAACAGATTTTTACCCTAGTTTTGGTTCCAAACTCCCACTAAGTTCTTGAACTTGCTTTGGATTGAAGGAGTAAATAATCTTAACACCAGGCTTGATATTTGGTATCATCATGATAGAAATCATATCACTTTGTTTTATCCAGCAAACTGATTTTATAATCAACATATTCTTCTGAAGTGTCTAAAATAATTCCAAACCAAACTTTATCATCATATTTACAGGCAACATACTGGCCAATTTGATACTCATCTCTTTCAACTAGTTGACTCTCTTTATCTGGTTCAGCCCCAGTACTTATTCTAAACAATTTACAATTATCAGAATCAGATAAGCTTGTATTAGGTTTTCTGACTCTGGTACAATCCTGTGGAAACCCTGTGTACCTTTAATAGGTAAAGCTTCATTAAACCTACTACAAAGACTGAATTTATCTGCATGAACCTCCTCCTTTGTAACATACAAACAAATAATTGAATTAAAGTGTTCAGTGCAAAAATCATAGAATAGGTAAAGCTTCATTAAACCTACTACAAAGACTGAATTTATCTGCATGAACCTCCTCCTTTGTAACATACAAACAAATAATTGAATTAAAGTGTTCAGTGCAAAAATCATAGAAAGCTGTTGGTGTTAGAATATGACCAGTATCAGTATGTTGCAAACTAGCCTTTGCTACAACTCTTTTAATAGTTCCTCCAATACCATCACAAGCATTTTTCCCATGACTTGTGGCAAAGAAATTCCACTCAGCCTTCACACCAAAAACCTGTTCATGATAGCATAGATTGCTGAAATTATATTTGTTTTTGTATTGGCCTCCACACCCATCAGAGAAATAAATTACTTTTTGTACGTTGGGGAATTTCTGTTTAATATCCTTCATTAAATATTGCTGAAGTGTGAACTGCTGATGTTGTGCTCAAGACAATCGCTAATAATACAGTAACTAGTATGAATTAATTCCTCATCCTTCATGTGATACACCACAAATGGATAGAGGGTCACCTGGTCATTTGTCCAGTGAAAACTTTGTGGTTCATCTTGAGTGATGAATGAATAGTTTTCTGCAAAATCCCCTAGCACAAGTATTTTATCACAGTGAAGATTCTGTTTCATAGTCTTCAAATACTGACTCTGGCTTTTTGCAATGTAGTGGTACCTAGTAAGAGAAAAAATGTTTTCTGAAAGTGTTCAATAAATTCATCTGGAGAAGCTATACGAGTTTCCAATGTTGATCTATCTGTATTAGTCCACTGAACATATTCGACAGAATCTCTGCTTGTCAAGGAAGGTATAGTATTTAAGAAATTAAATATGCTTATGCTACCAGGACATTCTCAACATCCATGTAACACGCATGTAGAAGAATTTATATCACAAACACTTTTTTCCAGAAGTGTGTAATAGGTTAAGTTTTTCTCTGCAATTGCTGATACCATGAGTTTAGGATTCTGGTGGTGGGTGCAAACACAAACTGAGTGGGTTCCTTTGCCTCCAGCAATTACATACCATTTAGGTCTCAGATTGACAAAGGTAGAAAACCCTATGCTATTATCATTGTTTTCTTTATACAGGGTGTCCCATAAGTCTGGCATCATAGGAAAAATAATAAAAAAAGGCAAAACAAAAGCTTTTATTTACAGAACATGCTCAATATGTCCACCATTGTTTTCAATACACAAATTCAGACGTGATACCCAGTCAGCAAGCACATGGCGAATGATGTCAGGAGTAATGGTGTTACATGCCCCAATAATGCCCTGCCGCAAATGTTCAACACTCCTAATTTTTTCTGTGTATACCAGCGCTTTCAAGTGGCTCCACAGATAAAAATCTAGTGGCATGAGATCCAGGCTTCTAGCTGGCCATTCCACAGGCCCTCAACGTCCTATCCAATGACCAGGGAATTGTTGGTACAGGTATTCCCTTACTTGGGTGCTGTAATGTGCAGGAGCGCCATCTTGCTGGAACCATGTTGGGAAATTTCCTTCTTCATTCAAGACACTGGGAAATGCTTCTTCCTTGAGCATACATAGGTAGGTGCCTCCAGTGACATCATGTTCATCGAAAAAGAGGGGGCCTATAATGCGATCCTTCCAAATGCCACACCATACCATCACCCGAGATGCACCTTGTTCCTTTGAAGAGGTATACCAGTGAGGGTTGTTTTGAGACCAGTAGCGGGTGTTCTGTCGATTTACCTCGCCATTTCCATAAAAAACAGCCTCATCACTGAACAGAATGGTGGATGGGAAATTGGCATCCCAAGCATATGAATTATGGTTTGTAGAAATAGAAAAATATTAATTTCTCCTATGATGCTAGACTTATGGGACACACTGTATTTTGAATATAATTCTTTTAGATTTCCTAGTAATAGACGTTTTTGCTTGTACTCTTTTTCACCATCTTTATTTCTTATGCTAACACAAATGACTGACTTCATCATCTTCGTAGAATTCCTTTATTTCAGAGATATATCTTCAGTTAGTTTTCTTCCTTTACTGTAGATAGGAATCTGTGGCATAATACCAAATGTATGTTTCAAATGTCTGGCTTTGTCAACCATGTATCTGGTTGCACCAAACAAATCCATTGTCCTAGAAATAGGAAATGGTGAGAGTGTAAGTATCTGAAGCCTCCTTTTGTACGATGATGTGGATTTGAAGTCTTGTACAAGATCACTCATGAGGTTTTCGTACCTATAAAAAAACATAACCCCAAATTATCGTACAATATTAAGGATGTAAGTACATGATTTATATTATTCAAGAATTAAGGAAGTACTGTACTTCATGAATTTGAACATATACCAGTATATTTAGTATATGGGATAATGTCACATTTTAGGAAATATAGCTAATGTCTATATATATATATATATATCCAAACATGACAACCTATAATACTGTACCTATATACAGGTATTTACATACATACATTAATAGTTCAAAGTCATCTCATTAATTATTTTTAGTTTCTTACCTCTCCAAATCTGCTTCTTTGAGATACTGTTTACTCAGTGGCTCACCAACATCTTGAACTTCAGTGGTAAATGCAGTTTCCAACTTCCTCTTGAGGGAGGTTGAAGCTTTTTTGTATTTTTGTGAAACTGCCTTTGATCTGCTTCCACTGCTCAGGCATCTGAAAAATATTTGAAATACAATTAATTAATAAGTATAAGTGACATATCTAGTGGCAACAATCTGAATTTCTGAACTGAAGTATATTTTTCAGATAATTTCCTCTATATGTATTAGGTATAAGACAACTATATCTGAATTAAATTTCAGCTGACAGTATAAAAATGCATTATCTGTACACACATTAATAGCTAGTCACTTATGTAATTTCACTGGGGTAACGAAGTTGCTCCAAAATTGCATTAAGATCTCGTTGAATATCTTTATCTGTTTCAGTACATTTTCTTGGAATTTTTTCTGGGGATATGTCAGGTGAAGTAGTCGTACTTTCAGTACTAGTAGTTATTGTTTCTGGCAGTCTGAATAATTCTTTAGGTTTGGCATGTTTATTAATTAATTTCAGAAAATTTCTACAAACTTCTGATTCATTACTGAAATTATATTTAGGGTCACTATTTTCAACAACAAGCTTTGAAAGTGGCCTCAAGTTTCGCAGAATAGGCTTTTTGTGCAGTTCAAAAGGGTTGCAACAGTGCTTGTTATAGCTTTTATGTGTAGACATTTTCATCAAACACTTTTATTTATTTAAAACACTATGCATATATGTACATAAATCTGTTAAAAATGAAAAAAGATATATACATTAAATGAGAACACAGTGAATGCTTTACGCATCATAGAAAACAAAATAAAGCTCTCTCTAGTTAGGCAATAGTTATCCTGGGTAGGATTGACACTTTTTTAATGTCCACATGGGATTTTTTGTTCAACCAATTTACCCAACAATCGAATGGGGGAAGATATTTTATGGTAGGTACTAGTGTTTTATGTTTAGTTCTTAGAATACTAGTTTAACACATATATATTTACATTTTTAACAAGTACACCAATCTATATACCAGAAGTCAATGAGAATGCTGAAAAGTTTGTTAGAAATTGTCGTCTCTTAAGTGAAAGTAGTCATTTTCAAATCTGTAAATACCTATTTTATATGCAAATACACATACAGTATATTTCTTTTCATATATTGATAGGATAAGGTTGAAACTCATTTTTTGTATATATGAAAATTTTTAAAAATCTGTAATTTAGGGGGGGCAGGACCCCTTCAAATGGAATAAAGTGTCATAATTTTTTTTCTGTTAATTTTAGCCATTTCTTTTACTTATGCTAATTTGTTGTGTGTGCAATTACCTTTCATACACACTTTAAATCACTGTTCTATGTCAATTAGGGACTGAGTTATGGTGGTTTGAAAATTTGCAGTTTTTGTCTCCCCCCCCCTCAAAAAAAGGGGGAGCATAACTTTTGAACCATAACTCCGATTGAGCTGATATTTGAAATTTGGTACTTACTAGCATAGACCATTCTATAAACCAAATTTAAGCAAAATCTATGAGGGTGTGGTGCACTTTCTTTTTTTTTTGCACGATTTGCCATGGAATGAGCCATACTGAGAATTAGGCTAGGTACCAAAAATGTTTCTGATTTAATGTATTGTATAGCAATTATTTTTATTCAAGTAGTCTTAATTTGTTCAATAAAACATAACTATACTAGCAGTATTTTTTTTGCCTTTGAAGATCAACAAAGTTGTGTGTGTTATTATTATTATTGAGTTTTAGGAAAACACTAATAAGTTTATCTTATAGCTATACTTAATCCACTTGTAAGTCAAGGAAAACATCTTATAAGAGAGCTTGATAAGTAAAACAGGCATAATGATGTAAGTTTAAAGTCCAGCAAAATAGAATGTGTTTTTCACCCCCACCACCATCCAATAAAGGGGAAAACTACACAACTTACAGGTAAAAATACACAACATCATTGACTAAGTCATATAGAAGAGTGATTGAGGTACAAAATAACAAAAACAAATCTTGAATATCCGTATCATAGGGGGTAGGGTCCCCCCAAAAATATTCAAACTGATACAACTTTTTAACTATTTGATTAAATGAATTTTATTACTTAGAGTCAATTATTATTTAGAACTTGAGCTTTCAAATGGTTTTTAAAGTTTTTTCCTAGCTCAATTAGGGACTGAGTTATATACTTTTAAAAATTAAGGGGCTAGCCCCCACCACCAAAATTAGGAGGGCCCATAACTTTTGAACCGTTACTCTGATTGCTCTGAAACCCAAAATTTCATGTTTTTCAGCATAAACAACCCTGTATAGCAATTTTAAGCAAAATCTAAGTGGGTGTGGTTTCAGGTAATGCCTGATTTGTCCTGGAATGACCCATTCTTGTCTGGCGTGAGCCTAGAAATCACACCAATGACTGCTATTTTCGTTCATGTAATGTGCAACACTACAATACTAAAAATAAAAAGGAAATTTCTTATCCAAACTTTCAGTCTGCTGTAAGACCTGTTGCTCATGGACCTGGTATACCTGTACCTACTAAACCAAATACTCTTGATATAACTTCATCTGATTCAGTGTCTGATGATGATGGAACCGATGATACTGATTGTTTTCAAACTGAAACATCTAGTAAGCCCCAATTGTTTACACAAAGTGAACTTAATGATTTGGTAAGAGATTTGTGTTTCCTGAAGGATTCTTCAGAGACTTTGGGATCCAGACTTTGAACTTGCTTTCTCCTGGGATGTCATTTTACTGGTACAGAAATCAAGAAAAAAGAATTCATACAATATTTTTCTCAAGAAAATTCACTGCTATATTGCAACAATGTTTCGGAACTAATACAGTGCCCGCGAAAAGTATCCGATCACTCAAGAAAATACAATATTTTCCCTTGATATTCAGAGACACATAATTCACTTTCTATTTGTTCTAGCGACATCTGGTAACTTTGAGGTTGCTCGCTGATATGAGAGCTATCCAACGCATTCTCAAATTAGTGTTCTGGTAGCCTTCGTTGCGGGTGGCTGTGTCTCAAAGTTGTCAGATTTCACTGTTTGTGTAAATTTATTGATATTTTGTTATTTTTTACAGAAAGTGGTGTAAATAAAATTTATATATAATGTGTGCTAAAAAACAACTTAAGAGTGATTGTCGAGGTACTATTGTTGCTTTGCATACATGTGGGAAATCACAGAGACAGATAGCTAAGGAATTAAACATATCCCAAAGTACCGTTAATTTATGGGTTTCACGGGCTAAGAACAATGCCGGCCTAACCATGCCAGTCCCTAAAAAACGATCTGGCAGACCGAGAAAAACAAATTCACGAACAGACAAACTTATGAAACGTTTAGTATTGAAAAACCCAACAATAACTGCGAAAGAAATAAAATTTAATATGAATAATTTGTTATCTGGTGTTTCTGAACGAACTATCCAGGAGCGGCTCCAAAAAGAACTCGGATTACCATCTCGCCATGCTGCTAAGAAACCGTTCATTAATGAAAAAATGCGTAAAAAACGTGTCGCATTTTGTAAAAAATATATTCATTGGACTGTTGATGACTGGAAGAAGGTTTTATTTAGTGATGAGTCGACATTTTTGACATTCAGAAGTTGTCCAAAAAAGGTTCGCCGGCCCATTGGCTCAAATAGGATGGACCCTAAATACACCCTAAAGACAATGAAACACCCTCCAAGTGTGATGGTTTGGGGTTGTTTCGGTTACTATGGGCGTGGAAACCTATATTTTCTTCCGAAGAACACAACTATGAATGGTGCACGGTATTTAGCAATGCTACAGGATAAACTTCCAATGGCAATGGCAATCCAAAGGACAAAAACATACATGCATGATGGTGCACCATGTCACAGGGCCAAAATAGTGACAAAATGGATTACTGACAATAAATTTGATATTTTGGATTGGCCTGGTAATAGTCCAGATCTCAATCCGATAGAAAATATGTGGCTAATAATAAAAAATAAGGTTGAATGCCACGACACTGGCTCAGTCAAAAAATTACAAGAAGCCATCAAAAAGGTATGGTGCAAGGAAATATCAGTGGAAGTTTGTCAAAACTTGATTAAATCCATGCCAAAACGTCTAGAACAAGTCATCCAAACCAAAGGACAGATGACAAAATACTAATATAAGGTTAGTATACATTTAAACATTGTTTTTTATGTAAAAAATACAAATTTCCAGGGTGATCGGATACTTTTCGCGGGCACTGTACAGTACTTAAGCTAGGCACTGCAGTCTATGACCCAAATGAGTGGAGATTTTTCATTGATTCTTCCTAAAAAGTCTAAAAGGCATCCTTCTTCACAATGGTAACTTGTATGCATCTGTTCCTCTGGCTCATTTGGTTCACTTGAAGGAAACATACAAAAATCTTGAGCTTCTTCTAGCTAAGATTAAATACAAAGAACACAGTTGGCTACTTTGTGGAGACTTAAAAGTGATTTGTATGTTGTTAGGTCAACAACCAGGTTATATGAAGTTTCCATGTTTTTTGTGTGAATGGGATAGCTGAGCAAGAACTCAGCACTGGATAAAAAAGGAATGGCCATGCAGAGTCAACCTGACACCTGGTTCTAAAAACGTTCAACGTGAAAGTTTGGTTGACACAAAGGAAGTCCTTTTACCTCCACTTCACATAAAATTGGGCTTCATGAAGCAATTTGTTAAGGCCTGGGATGAAGATGGAGATTGTTTTAAGTATCTGTGTGGTAAATTCCGAACTCTTTCAGAAGCAAAATTGAAAGGAGGAATTTTTGTTGGTCCCCACATTAGAAAACTGATTTTGGATGAACACCGTGAAAGAACAATGAACAATCTTGAAAAAGAAGCATGGATTGCTTTTGAGGATGATGTCAGCAAATTTTTGAGGAACAACAAGGACCCAAATTACCAAAACATTGCGAACAACATGCTAAATAAGTTCAAAGAGTTGGGTTGTAATACGAGTTTAAAATTACATTTCTTACGTTCACACTTGGATTACTTCCCTGAGAAACTTGGAGCACTCAGCGAAGAATAAGGAGAATGGTTTCACCAAGACATCAAAGAAATGGAGAAGAGATATTAGGGAAGGTGGGACATCAGCATGATGGCTGATTACTACTGGAAATTGAAATGGGATACTCCAGAATTATTACAGGAAAGGAACAGCGTGTACATTCGAGACTAAAAGGCATAGATCTCGCAAGAAAACTTAGGACAAATAAAGATGAATATGTAATTGACATTAATATTCTTCTTTCTTTTTAAAGTTGTTTGCATTTGTAATTAGTATAACAAAGCAAAATAGGTACCTAATGTAAACTGAAATAAATAATATTTATTTAGGTTGTTTTTCCCTTACAGTTTGCAGAAAATCCTTACGTGATAGAAAAAAATGGACACCTTATTTGAAATCAGCTTAGTTGAATTATATATAGTCAGTTATTAGTCAGAAAACAACTTTTACAAAGTTCTTATTCAGAGGCCTATGTAATGCAAAATAATCCTTGGATTAACTTCACTTGCTCTAATGCTACCTGCAACAGAGAAGGAGGCTTTCAGAAGGTGCTGTCACCATCCAACTCCTGACTCTAACTTATATTTCTGCCTGGAATTGTGCAAAACCTGTTCTCCAACTTGCCAAAAATTTCTTCATTTAACAAAAATGTCAAAAACCTATACTAAGTCTTCTCCAATAACTTTACTACTCCTTTCCCTTCTCTTTTCCATTTTGATCATGCAGTTGCCATCTCTTCTCCTGATAAAGCCAAACTCTTCACTCAGATTAACTAGAATGTTAGCTTGTTGGGTATATGTTGGGTTATTATTTTGGCTGTGACAGATAGCCATGTGTGAGGTGTGAATGCTGTTGTTAGAGTAGGTAATGCTGTTTATAGTCTTGTATAGCCTGGATGTATCTGTGGAGTGGTTTAGTGTTGTTATGAATTCCCGAAATATTTCTGTTTGTTTTTCTTTGAGTTTGTTGTTTATTTCTGTGTTGAGCTGTTGTATCTGCTGTTTTATGGCTTCTGTGTGTGGTGTTTGTGTGTTATGTTTGAGGTTGTTACATTGCCTTATGAGGTGGGCTATTTCTCTAGTATAATTTGGGTTGTATTTCCTAATGTTGCCCTTGGGTATGTATTTGTTTGCATTATTGATGATCTGATTAAATGACTTGAGTGTTGTATTGATGTTTGTGATGGGTGTGCTGTTTAATGTGGTGAATTGTTCCTCAGTCTATATTTTGAACTGTTCCAATCAGCTTTCTTCTAATTTCTGTAAGTGTGCCTAAGGCTGTTGGGGCAATGTAGAACGTGTTGTAATGATGATGGGCAGGTGGTCTGATGACATTTGTTTTTTGTTCTCCAGTGTGCATGTGTTGCGAGTGAGGGGGAACAGAACTTTATGTCTAGGGAGGAGTTTGAGTATCCTGCTTGATGTGGTATGTGTGTATGTTCTTCTGTATTGTTAAGAATGAAGAGGCTGTTTAGTTGTGTGGCTATGTTGGCGCCTCTGGTGTTGCTTTGGTTGTGCAGGTACCAACTAGTGTCTTTAGCATTGAAGTCTCCTCCTAAGTTGACATTAGTGAGAGAGGCCAGATTGTGTAACTGTGGATTGTAATTGGTTGGTACCTGAGGTGAACTATCTGGTGGGATGGAAATGTTGATTAGTGTGGTGTTGTGTTTTGCGCATGTTTTAATGTTAATGGCCTGTATTTCTATCATGTTATCTGCTTGGATTGTGTTTGTAATGTTTTGGATGGCATCAGTGTAGCTAATGCTTTTATGTATGTAAGTGATAAGTCCACCCCCGTGACCCCCAGTACGATCTTGATGGATCGCCATGAAGTCAGGGATGGTGGGTGTTTTGTGTGTGCATTTTAGTTTTGTTTCTTGTATAAGTGCTATATGAATGTTTTGTTTGTGTATGAATTCCCTAAGCTGCATGATTTTGTTTGTGAGGCCATCTACGTTGTACTGTAATGTTAATATTATACTTGTGTGTGTGTCTCATGGTGCTATTGTGTCTATGTCTTTGTGTATGGTGACATGTGTAAGTTGTAGTGGGGCCTGGATTAGTCTTAATGTTGCCGGAGAGTAAGAGTAGTCCAGGGAGCAAGCAACTGCTCCCCATAAATGAAAAAATAGCATGCTGAGAATAGGTCCAGCACCAGGAGCCAATCGGCAGTCTGACCATGCCACGCAACAGGCCGTCGACTGCCAGTCTGGCCAACCATAGACAGCCCGCTGCATGGAGATTTGAGGAAGTTTGGCCACCAGCACATTGATGTTTCAGTTTGACATCGCCTCTTTGCATTGACTTGTCCCATGCTGAAGGATACAGCCACTGTTAGAAGCTTCCTCATCAGCTGCTAATACTTTTTTCACATTGTTCTAGGTAACTGTTTCGAGGTTTTTCATAAACAAATCTCAGTTTCCTGCTCAAAACGGCTCTTTCTAATTTTAAAATTGATTATTCAAGGCAGGAAGATGTTGACTTCTATTTTTGTGTCAGTTGAAGATGATGCTGGATCATCCAATAAACAAGATCTTAAAAAAATGGAGAAAGATATTGCAAAGTATGTAAGAAACTGTATGTAAATTAGATTACTTTAATACTTGGTCTCTTACCTGTACGAGACTGAGTCAAACCACAAATGCAGTTAAATATGATATAAGGCAATTAAATTAACAGTACAGTAATCCTTTGTTTTACACAGTTTTGTTAAATGCGGTTTTGCATATCCATGGGTAAGCCTCACCATACCTAAAATGCTAAATTTGAACAGATAAATATTGCGCACCAGTTCCAAATGTAGTACAATTACATACAGTGCAGCACATCTAGTAAGTCAGCCACCGCGCAGTCCTCACCACCACCATTATTTTTGGTTAGTAAAATTTTATTTCTTTTATTACATATTATTTATATATTATTATATATTATTATATTATTATTATATTATTATTATATTATATATTATTTAATAACTGTATTTATAGCTTAATACTTGTTAATAAAGTTAAATCTGGCTATATATACGCCCAATGGCCCATGTAACTTGTAAATGGATATATTGGGGTAAATTTAATGTAAATATGTATATCATGTCTCAGATATGCAATTTTTTATTATACGCAAGTCGTGCAAGCACGGAACCCCCACATAAAACAAGGGATTACTGTACTTACTTATTAATATACTATAAGAATGATCTTTAAAACTTTTGAATTTTATTCAATTCATAATATTTAGTAAAAAAAAACTGCAATGATTTATATTATGTATTTTTCTTCTTTTAAACAGGTATGAGATGCTGATGAATGATCTCAAAGAAGAATTCAACTCGACATCTTCCTATCAATAAAGACTTCAGATACTTACACTGTCTCCTTTTACAATTACTAGAACCCAACAGTTTTTTGGTGCCACTAGGTACACTGCTGACAAAGCCAGACATTTGAGAGCTCAATTTGGTATTCTTTTCAGAAGTTCCCAAGTACAGTAAAGAAAAAAGCCCTTCAAATCACTAACTTTTTTCTTTGTTACTAAGCAGGAGGTTGAATCAAATAAATTACATCTGTCTAATAGGTTTAATGAAGCTATATCAATCAAGGGCACAAGAGGCTTCCACAGAATTGCACCTAAGTCAAGGAACCAGATACAGGCTTCTCAAACATCTAATTAAAAAAATCCTACTTTGTTTAGAATAAGTCGAGTTGAACAGGGTGAGAGCAGTCTGCAAGTAAACAAAGATACTGAGTATCATACTGGCCAATATGTTGCTTGTAAGTATGATAGTAAAATCTAGTTTGGAATAATCAGAGTGAGTTCAGAAAAATTTGCTGATTACCAAATTAGCTTTTTAACATCTTCAGGAGGCCCTAATAAATATCATTTTCCAGAGAAGGAAGATATTTGCTGTGTAAGACAAAGCGAAATGATTCAACCCATGTCCAATCCAAATATCCTGTGTGGTATTAAAATTGCCTACTCTTTCCATCCAAAAGAAATCAAATTAATGGAGCCATAAAAGTTTTTAGTATGCTATATTATAATCACACAGTTGATGCTTGTACTTCTAAGTTACTCTCATACAAGTTTAAGGTTGTACATATTCTTTCTAGTACTTAGTCACAGTTTGCACGCTTCAGTTGAGAAATTTGTTAATTATTATGTTATGTTCTATTATATTATGTTTAATGAGTTTGTTGAACCTGTGTGCTGTAGCTACTCTGTATACATTTTAGAACAAAAATAAAATGCACTTGCTAATAATTCAATTGTTTCATTCTTGAAACAAATTTACAATTAAATAATTACTGGTAGTTACCTATAAGGCAGTATACTTTTCAGGAAAAAAATTAAATTAAATGAGGATGACAAATCATTATGAAAATGAAAATATTATTTTTCAGTGAAGTTATCACCATTCAAATCTCAAAATGCATAGTTTACACCTAAATACACAGCAATTTCTTAAATGCCACTTATACAGATAGAGTTTGGGCTTAACCTGATATGAAAATTCTTAAAAAAATCCCTTGAGGTGGGGGGTAAAACCCCCCCTTTAATAATACAAATTGTCAACTTTTTTACTCCTCAACTAAGCTGCTATCCATGTCTATACTCATTTAATATGACAAATTAACTTTCAAATACAATTTGAATCATTCTTCTAACTGAACTAGGGACTAAGATATGGTAATTTGTAATTTGGGGATCCCCAAGAACCCCCCCAAAGTTGGAAGGGCCATAACTTTTGAACCGTAAGTCTGATCAGTCTGAAACTTGAAATTTCAGGGTTTTTTTTGTTATAGGCAATGCTATACAACAAATTAGAGGAAAATTGGAAGGGGTGTGGTGCAAAATTTTATTTTTTTGCATGATCTGTCCTGGAATTACCCAAATGGTCTAGACAACCATAAGCCAAACAAACTCCTAATTTCCATTGGCAGATTTCCTCAGTATGGCCAATTTTAGTATATCACTGACATTGAGTCAGTGGCCTGGCTGGGGCAGATCCTGAGGACCTTGAACCTGATGCAGCTGGGTGGTTTACAGTCTAGGATTCTTGCTATACCTTCTCTGCCTTTTACCTTGATTTCTGCTTTGATTCTTTGGCCAATTATATTATTATTCTTATGGTTTTCTTCATCCTGTTGATTTTCCCCCAGAACTGGATCCTGGGATGCTTGCACTGGAAACACATCATTAGTTTGGTTCAATTGTTTCTGTGAAGTCTCTGGAGCCTCCATAACAATAATATCCAGAATATGTGACCATCCAACCTTTTTTGCCATATAAAGTTTCATTTTCCATTATTACTCTGGACAACTGCTGGAACATAGCTAGAGGAATGGTTTCTAGAAATTTATGCTGAAACTCTTTACAAGTCTGAAGACTTTTAGTTGGAAAAGGCTGTCCAGTCAGAGTTTCCAAACATGCTGCAAACACATCCAGAGATTCACCAATACTCAATTTAACACTATTAAAGTCAGCTTGTCTGCCAGCAGTCACGTTTCTCTTGGCTCTGTGATACCACTTGAACAGCCTATGTTTCATCTCCTCATACTCAACTCCGCAGCCCCCATATGCATTATACATGTTCTTGATTTTTCCCTTCAGTAATTTCCCTAGAGTACCTATCTAATCCCTATGCTCACATGAAATACAGGCAGCACAATGATGTTCAAATGCCTCTAAATACTTAGCTAAGGATCTACTCGACTCAATATCATATTCATCTTGATCTGGAGTTTCTCTGCCCATGTTAACAGGAGCAGAATAGGTTATGCCAGTTGCTTTTGTAGGAGATTCAACAATGGAATCATCAGAGTCATCTGATGACTCTAATTTATGAAAAGGGTCACTTCTGGATGTCCTTTCAATTTCTGGAACTGGTGATGAGGTTCTACATGGTTTGACCTCCTCCTTGGGCCTCCCTCCTAATTCAGGCAGCTTTTGCTTTCTCTCAATCTGGTCTACCTTTTGTTGCCAATCCATGTTCTTAAAGGTGAAGCTCATTATTTTCATTGGCCAGGCAATCAGTCTCCTCCTTTAATTCATTAAACTTGGCCCTCTATTCTTGATCTAATTTTTTCATGGATTCAACTTGTTCAGTAAGTAGGACTTTCAACTGAAGAATCTGCTCTTTTAGTTCTTGAATCTCTGCCATGGTTCTGGATTAATTTCCAGGCTCAGCCAGCAAAAGTAGTTTCCCAGGTCTGGGCACCAAAAATAATGTGGGAAAACTAGAAAACCCACCTGGATTTGACTCTGGAAATAGTTCTTCCTATAGTTAGAATCCAATTCTACTGGCCAGCCATGAAGTACATACAAAGTGAGTCAACTGGAAGGCAGGAGGTGAAGCTGTACTTAAAGATCTTTTCTCAAGCAAGCAAGGACCATTCGTAAAAATGTCAAGCAGGAAGAACAAAACCACCACAGTGCATTCGAGCAATGGAAAGCAAACAGTATATGCTGGAATGTTAAGGAGTGGGTGCAGGAAAATGGTGTTCAGGCAGAAAAAGGAAAAGAAAGGACATTATGATAAACAAGAATGAACAGGAATAAAAAAAACAGTATAGGAAAGACCTATGCTACTGAAAATTAATTCAAGAATTTTCCCTCAACTTGAAAATATCACCAAATTTAGTAAACCTTATTCCAGTGTATGACTTTTTATCTAGTCTTATTCCCTGTGATGATCAAATGTGGAACTGATCTCCCCATTATGTACGATGACTGATATTTAATGATTTATAGAAAGCAAACTAGAAATTTAAGTTTTTCAGTTTTATTTATAACTTAATTTAATAGAACAACTTGAAATCTCCAATTTCTAGACTTGACCAAAAGACCTTAATTATTTACAATTTATTCGGGAGGTTCTAGACAATAAGAAACTTTAATCTTAAATGATGATGATGGGATTAGTAAAGTTAGTTATGATAATGAGTGTAAAGATGATGATTCTAACTTTATCTTGAACTTTGGAGGGTCTTAACTTTCTAGATTTTTACTGTATTGTATTCACCGGAATTCTTGTCACTCATTCATTTCTGAATTCATTTGGACAAGGCAACATGTCTAGACACTTAATGAATTCACATGCAATAGCTTAATTAATGGTTTATAAGCCAAAGCTGCAAGAAAAGGGTACATACTGGTAATGCTTCAAGTAATTTGGACTTGTGCACAACATTGGATTGTCTGCCTAGAAGGAGCACTTAAGTTCTGAATCCTTAATGCTAAACTTCAAAAACATACCTTCTGGCTTCAGTCATGGACTGTGATCTCACCTTTTCTTGAGTTCAACAAGGACTATCAGGGCTAAATACTGGACTAGGTTTTAACACTAGCCCAGAACTGTTTCTAACAAGATGCCCTATTAAACTGATTTGAGCACTCCTCCACCTTCAAAATGTTTATGCTCATAATAAAAGAGTTCATAGCCAATTAATTCATAGGTAATAATAATCTCGCTCACTTAATTGATTATTTGGTACACTGCTAAATTTTGTCCATGTCTTGGTTATAATAATATCTGGTTTTTCAATTTCAACATATGTTTTAAATTCATCTATCTTATCTCTGATGCTTCTTGCATTTACATAAAATAATGAGAGAGAACCTGCAACACCTTCTTTAATGACTTTAGTCTTTGAACTTTGGTCTTTGCCATCTTTAATTTTGTTTCTTTAATTTTTACTCCATTTATTTGTTTCTGACAGTTGTCATTATTATTTTGAGATATTTTATTCAGTGAAGTACCATTTGTTAGTCAATGGGACATACCCAGGTTTTTTTACATTTTCATTTTGGATTTCTGTTAATAAAATTGTACAGAGTACATCCTTACTTCTTGTATTAAGATGAACCCCATCTTTATTATACAATTCTCTTTTCCAATAAAATTTGTTCCATAGATCAATATATGTTACACCTACTTCTTTACAGAGTTCTTCGAGTCTATTATTTATGCTAAAAGCCCTAGAGAACCATTTATTACTTTCACTCATCCTTGGAATAATACCTGTAATAAATGACTTATGCCTACCTTCTTTTAATTTTACCAAGATTTCATTATAGCTTTTTAAGATTTCGTCTGATGGCTTAAGCATTACATCATTACTCCAGCGTGAATAACTATATTTTTTGGAGAAACTAAATCAGTACGCAAAGTTTTTTCACTGATTTTTTACTTTACCCTATCAATGGTTGCACCAGGATAGCAATAGACTATGCTTCCTTTTGGTGACATAGTTCCTAGGCCTCTGACTTGGGAATCTCCAATTACAGAAGCTTTTCCTACATTGCTTGGGTTTAACTTGAAACTTTTACTACTATTGAATTAAGTTTCCCTATATTGATTATTTCCTTCTTCATCATTTATAGAAAATGAATGAAATCTATTTGTTAATTCTATTAAAACATTTTCTTTGGTAATTTTTTACTATCACTCCGGTCTCTTCAATTCCCATAATTTATAGATCAATGGATTCGTTATTACACCAGGAATGCGATTTGGATAGTCTCAAGTGAGGGAACTGGCCCAAAACTAAGTTAGGACACAAAGTTTGTTTTGGGGTATAACTGTGAAAAAATACCCTAAAATGCGGGTAATTCCTTCAGTAGAGACTATCTAGGGCGCATTTGTGATGTAAAAATGAATCCATTGATATATAAATTATGGAAATTGTAGAAACAGCCAACATGAGTGACCTGAAAGGTATATATATATATACATTTATATATATGTAGTAAAACGAACACTGTATATATTCACTGGGATCTTTTCCGTTTGACTGCCGCCACTGAAACATAATTAAACTCCAGCCTTCTTTAGTTAGCTTTATAAGGCTAACTAACAAAAATATCATGACCTAACCTAACCAATTGTCAAGGTCGTACAGTTGACCTAATGATTGGTTAGGTTAGGTTGTGATATTTTCATTAGTTAGCCTTATAAGGCTAAGTAAAGAAGGCTGGGGGCACTCACCTCTTATGTTTCAATGGCGGCAGTCAAACGGAAAAGATCCATTCACTGTATATATTATATATACCGTAAAACTAAACACTACTAACCTAACCTACCTAACCTAACCTACCTAACCTAACCTACCTAACCTTGCGTGTTCCCCTTCTCTGCTTCTTATCACGCACACGACCTATGGCAACGAAATGCTTTTCTGTTTTTATCGAACACACACTTATTACCACAAACAATATCTTCCTTGTTTTTCTTAGGGCAAATAAATTCTTTTAGCAATACACCGTGTTCTACATAAAAATTAAATGCAGCCTCTTCATCATCAAAAAATTTGCATGAAGTTAAACACACTGAATAATTACAACCATCGCAAACCAACGCCATCGTGACACTAAAATCTGATGAGTTCAGGTCAAACCACCCAATTTTGTTAGCGGTACCTTCCTAACCTTTGTGGGATCAGCCATTTTATCACTCCCAAAAACATGATCCACGATTTTATCGCTCAAAAAAAAATTTATTAACATTAATTTTATAGCTTTAATCGGCATTTGCCTTCATATTGTACTTAATAAAAGTTGTTTAAAAAAATGTAAAGAGTCTTATGGTAAACTTTATTTTCAGTTTCCAGAGACCGGACTGATAGTAAAAAATTACCTTTTCTTTTGGTTTCAAAATCCTGGGTTTCCAGGTTTTCTTTGGCTTTTCCCACTCATTTGGCGTATTTTGCGTTAACTTAGGCCCAACTAAAACATTGGGTTCAGGCTGTTTCTGAGTTTCAGCCTCATTTACAGTATTAGGCCCAGGCCTA
Source organism: Bathynomus jamesi (assembly GCA_023014485.1). Taxonomy (NCBI): domain Eukaryota; kingdom Metazoa; phylum Arthropoda; class Malacostraca; order Isopoda; family Cirolanidae; genus Bathynomus; species Bathynomus jamesi. Next base: position 475,736 of record JAJOZX010000652.1, on the reverse strand, counting down.
GGCCAAACCTGAACTGCAATACCTCCATAAGTTGGTCTGGCCTCTCCCTCACTAATAGACCCTCTGGGGTTATTAAAATTTTTTATTACAGTACTACACTTGTCACAAAACCACATCAAGTTGACATTAAGTTTAGAAGCAAGATTTATACCTTTATATATATATATCATTTGTAAGGCCTTTGCAGCTTACATGATACCAGTCATCACATCTATCACATGCAATAGCTCTATCTTTACTCTTAACTTCCTTTTAACAAATTCTACAGTCACTGTCAAAACCCATTTTTGTAGGGCAGACTATGTTGCTAAGTTAGGTCCTAGGCTTAAAGATTTTGTCGACTCTCCAACTTTGATACTATCTAGTTATATCAAAGTAGTTACTCAGGTTAGGTCAAGTGGGATCCTTACTGTGTGGTTAAGCGAGGTTATCAGGATAAGCTAAGCTAGGCCTGTACAAACAAGTACAGGTAACACAGAGTGGTCTTATATCAGTCAAAAAAAATTCCAAAATGTAGGATCAATCTCAACTGCAGCCTTGGAAAAAATTTTCACCACCACATTCCTGGTTTCAGTAATAAATAATTTGAACTTTTTGTTAACAAGCAATTCTTGGCATGTGATGCCTAGGCATGTCCGATTACCAATAGCAAAGACTACTACAAAAGATTTAAACTAAGTTCAACATTTAAGAGTTCAAAGAGAATGAATTGCTTGCCATTAGGCTAGGCTATCAGAATCAGCTGAGCTAGGTCTGTATCAGAACTTTAATTATCAGCCTTAAATAGCAACAGTGGCTAAAATTTAACACAAAAACCTTTAAAACTTATAAATAAATGCTTTTAGATAATAACCAAAAGCTAAACAGCAATAAATATACAAGGCAAATGTAATAATAATAATACAAAAGTGTAAGTCAATTCACTAAAGCACAGCCAACACATCCAATCACCACCACTCATTTGGCATTTAATTTAAGTTAAAGGTAGGTAAGCACGAAAAATGACTATATAAAAGATACTAAAAACCAATGTGTGTTTTAAAACACTTAACAAATCAAAAACTAGATACACGCAATACTACGTATTGTCACATATTATTTTGTATCAAAACTGTATTGAATGAACCACAACATTCTATGATGAACTCCCACATATTATTACGAATTAAGCTGAGGATGCCTTATTATTAAAATCTACTATTTTTGAACCACTATGCTATTCACAAAACGAATTAAGAAAAATAAAAATTATACAGACACAATATATTTCACCACTTCCAGTACACCACAAGTTCACAAGTTAAAAATCCAGGGAGTGCTCAGTGAGTGCATTCATTCAGTACAGTCTGGACAAGAACCACCTCAGAAGAGCAATGTCCATTATAATAGCGATAGAAAAGAGAGAGTGAGGCAACAGTGCAGTGAAGAGAGAAAGAGTGAAGACAATCAGTAAGAGGCGGGAAATTGATGAGATGAAAAGCCTTTGATTCCACCTGGTTAAGTATGGCTGTGTGGGTTGAACCACCCGACACATGAGAAGCATATGGTACTTCATACAGATCAGAGGTCAGGTGTCCCATACCTATCCTACAAAAAATCATGAAGCAACTGCTGTGAGAGGGATGCTTTGGGAAGTGGGTGGAGAAGTGAAGAGTGGAATCATCTGTATATGAGTAAATAGGACAGGAAGTGTGAATTTAAAGATCATTAATAAATAAAAGGAAAAGAATGGGTGACAGGACAAAACCCTGAGGAACACCACTGTTAATAGCTTTAGGAGAACAGTGGCCATCTACAACTGCAGCTATAGATTGGCCAGAAAGGAAATTAGAGATGAAGGCACAGATAGAAGGATAGAAACTGAGAGGAGGGCAGTTTCAAAATTAAAGATTTGTGCCAGACTATCAAAAGCTTTTGATATGTCTAGTGCAATAGCAAAAGTTTCACCAAAATCCTGAAAGGAGGATGACCTAGAGTCAGAGATATATTCAAGATTGCCAGTAGAGTATCCCTTGCAGAATCCATACTGATGTTTGATAGAAGATTGTAAGAGAGGTGTTTAAGAATCTTCCTATTAAGGATAGATTCAAAAACTTTAGAAAGGCAAGAAATCAAAGAAATTGGATGATAGTTAGAGGGTTGAGAGCAGTCACCCTTCTTTGGGACAGGCTGAATGAAAGCGAACTTCCAGCAGGAAGGCAAAGTACCAAATGAGAGACAAAGACGAAAGAGTTTGCCTAGGCAGGGTGTCAGCACAGAAGGACAGTTCTTGAGAACAACAGGAGGAACACCATCAAGACTATGTACCTTCCTAGAGTTGAACCCACATAGGGCAGAAAAACATCTTTACAAGATTCTAATTTCAGACATAATAAAGTCAGAGGGGTGAGGAGATGGAGGAACAGCACTGGATTCATCCAAGGCTGAATTTGAATTGTAAGCAAAAGTTTGATTGAAGAGTTCAGCTTTGTCAAGACAAAAGATGACAGAAGTTGTAGAAGTTTATGAAAAGTCAATCAGACAAAGATCCAGAACATCTCAAATGGGCAGTATCAGATCCAGCCTTGCTGCCAGGGTCTGCATTCCTGGTACTGTATTGGCAGGGGGGGAGCCAGAAGTGGGGACATTTATGGTCCCCTCCCCAGGGGACTCCGAGGCTCTTGAAGTTGATGTTATTTTTTTTTCACTCCTATGCTGATGATTCCACTCTTCACTTCTCTACCCACTTCCCAAAGCATCCCTCACAGTAGTCACTTTGTGATTTGCATAGGATGGCTATGGGACACCTGATCTCTGATCTTTCTGCTGTATCTGATTGGGACAGAGAAAATCTTGTGGCTTTCAATGCCTCAAAAATTCAGTTCCTCCATCTGTCTACTCATCACAATCTTCTACACAACTACGCCCTTACCTTCAACAACAACACAACTCAATCCTTCTTTTTCTCTTAACATTCTTGGCATTTCCCTTTCTTGTGATCTTTCCTGGAAAGATCACATATACACTCTTTCTAAAACAGCTTCTAAGAAGCTTAATGTGCTCTAACACCATGGTTTCTTCAACCCCACTCAGTTGCTGTCTCTGTACAGGGGTCTTGTTTGCCCCTGTATGGAGTATGCTTCTCATGTGTTGGGTGGCCAACCCACACAACCATACTTGACCAGGTGGAATCAAGGGCTTTTCATCTAATCAATTCCCCACCTCTTACTGACTATCTTCAATCTCTCTCTCTTCACCACAATGTTGCCTCACTCTCTTTTTACTATCACTATTATAACAGACATTGCTCTTCTGAACTCTCTAATTGCATGCCTTTTCCTTCAAAGAGAGCATGCAGTACCAGACTTTCTAAACTTTCTCATTCTTTTTCTGTCCTACTATCTAACACAAGGGTTAGTCAGTATTTTCAGTCTTTCAACTACTCAACCAGTCAACTCTGGAACAATCTCCCTCAATCCATCTTTCCTCCTGTCTATGACCTCCCATCTTTCAAATGCAGTGTGTCTAGGCATCTCAAAAACCCCAGACCTTGATTTTAGCTCTTTTTCTTCTTCTATGGGAGGGGCAATTTTGTGGGAATTTGCCCTTGGCCCCTCCAATTTGGGTGAGCAAAGATCCTCAAATGTTGCATTTGAGACCCTTATATCAAGCATTGTCTGTTTTATGCCTATATGTGAAACAGGACTTAAAATGGGTTGTGCCTATACCATATATGAAATAGGACTTGGAATGTGCTGTGCCTATATGTATAATAGGACTTGGAATGGGTGTTAGGCCTATATGTGAAATAGGATTTGGAATGGGTGTTAGGCCCAGGGTTGGCATAATTGCTCACTTTATTGAAAAAACCCAGCCCACCCAGGTTTTTTCAATAAAACCCAGACAAAATTTGGTTTTTTCAAAAGTATATTAAAAGTCTCCAATACAATAATAATTAGTGTTATTTATCATTTTATACCTGCCAAATGGTTTAGAGGTATATGATAAAAACATTTATAAAAAGAATACAGTTGACACAATAAAATACACCTGTATTTAATTTATAAAATATTTCATGACTCATGTACTGTATTTTAGATAAACATACAACTCATTTAGCAAACTCAACAACCCCTGACAGCAGACATGTTGAAACAGATTTCCACCCAATTACCAGTGCTGGGCACTTGCGCAAACACTTGCGCAAAACGCAAATTGCGCAAGTGTGATTTCGGTTGCGCCAATTCTTGCGCAAACTTGTGCGCAAACGTGAAAAAAAAACATATTAAAAATAGTGGATTTAGCTCATAAACACGTGACTGCCAGACATGTGGCGCCGCCAGACAGCAGTGAGCACTCAGTATACCAACAACGCTAGTGAAACACGTTTGTTTGATTAGTTGATTTTAATTTTATTTCAGAGTTCAAACTACTAACTACTCTAGTAACTTCTAGAAACTTCATAAGTCATAACTACTGTCTATAACTAGTGAACCATGGACAGCCTCAGACACCAGTCTCTGTCCAGCCCCACCTCTGCCCCCAGCCCAGCCGGCAGCGTGACCAGCCATGGCTCAGAGCCTCACCAGGAGGAAGAGGACCTCAACAACCCCTGGCCCCACCTGGACACCTTCTTTGGACCTTTGACCAGCAAGAAGAGGGTGGTTGAGAGGGGCAGGGTGGTCTACAGGGGCAGCATCATCTGTAAGAGGTGCAAGGCCAAGGTCAGCTTCAACACCATCAGCATGTACACCCTCAAGAGCCACTACCAGCATATGAGTTTAAGTTTATTTATAAATTTAAAATTTAAAAAAAACTTGATAAGTAGTTAACTTTAGAAATTATTATTTATTAAAATATAATTAAATATTAAATAATAAATTATACTTTGTCTCAATTCACACTTCTGTTGTATATCACTGTCATTACAATATAATTTATAATTTTTTTTTTCAAGGTTCACCCCAACCAGAGCAAAGACCTCCTCGCTGCCATCACTGGTGGGTCCAAGTGCGGCCGGTCCCTCTCTGGCGACACCAAGGACTCTGGCTCCAAGAGAATGCGCCAGGCCAGCATAGAGTCCTTCTTTGCGTTTGCGTTTGCGCAAGCGCAAGTTTCGAGAAGTTTGCGCAAGGTATGGGTTTGGGTTTGCGCATTTGCGCTTGCGCAAGTGAATTTTCGTTTGCGCTGCCCAGCACTGCCAATTACCAAAGGGTGACAATTCATGGGAGTGATCTGTGTAACTTGTTTGAACATGGTGTGCTCTGTTCATACTTCAGGGTTAGTCAGTAAGGATCAAATAATGCAATGTACATTGTACAGTATTCAGGTGGTTCCCAGTAGAGAGAAAAAGTTTGTTAACAAATAGTGTCAGGCACCAGCACTTGACAACACTTCATTGTAACTATTATTTAAATACTGTACACTACAGTAAATTTTATTTGATAGCTGTCAGCTATAATTATTAATATTTTTGTGTAAGATTGAATATATATATATATACAGTGCCCGCGAAAAGTATCCGATCACCCTGGAAATTTGTATTTTTTACATAAAAAACAATGTTTAAATGTATACTAACCTTATATTAGTATTTTGTCATCTGTCCTTTGGTTTGGATGACTTGTTCTAGACGTTTTGGCATGGATTTAATCAAGTTTTGACAAACTTCCACTGATATTTCCTTGCACCATACCTTTTTGATGGCCTCTTGTAATTTTTCGACTGAGCCAGTGTCGTGGCATTCAACCTTATTTTTTATTATTAGCCACAGATTTTCTATCGGATTGAGATCTGGACTATTACCAGGCCAATCCAAAATATCAAATTTATTGTCAGTAATCCATTTTGTCACTATTTTGGCCCTGTGACATGGTGCACCATCATGCATGTATGTTTTTGTCCTTTGGATTGCCATTGCCATTGGAAGTTTATCCTGTAGCATTGCTAAATACCGTGCACCATTCATAGTTGTGTTCTTCGGAAGAAAATATAAGTTTCCACGCCCATAGTAACCGAAACAACCCCAAACCATCACACTTGGAGGGTGTTTCATTGTCTTTAGGGTGTATTTAGGGTCCATCCTATTTGAGCCAATAGGCCGGCGAACCTTTTTTGGACAACTTCTGAATGTCAAAAATGTCGACTCATCGCTAAATAAAACCTTCTTCCAGTCATCAACAGTCCAATGAATGTATTTTTTACAAAATGCGACACGTTTTTTACGCATTTTTTCATTAATGAACGGTTTCTTAGCAGCATGGCGAGATGGTAATCCGAGTTCTTTTTGGAGCCGCTCCTGGATAGTTCGTTCTGAAACACCAGATAACAAATTATTCATATTAAATTTTATTTCTTTCGCAGTTATTGTTGGGTTTTTCAATACTAAACGTTTCATAAGTTTGTCTGTTCGCGAATTTGTTTTTCTCGGTCTGCCAGATCGTTTTTTAGGGACTGGCGTGGTTAGGCCACCATTGTTCTTAGCCCGTGAAACCCATAAATTAACGGTACTTTGGGATATGTTTAATTCCTTAGCTATCTGTCTCTGTGATTTCCCACATGCATGCAAAGCAACAATAGCACCTCGACAATCACTCTTAAGTTGTTTTTTAGCACACATTATATATAAATTTTATTTACACCACTTTCTGTAAAAAAAAAAAAAAAAATCAAGAAATTTACACAAACAGTGAAATCTGACAAATTTGAGACACAGCCACCCGCAACGAAGGCTACCAGAACACTAATTTGAGAATGCGTTGGATAGCTCTCATATCAGCGAGCAACCTCAAAGTTACCAGATGTCGCTAGAACAAATAGAAAGTGAATTACGTGTCTCTGAATATCAAGGGAAAATATTGTATTTTCTTGAGTGATCGGATACTTTTCGCGGGCACTGTATATTAAAAAAATCTTTATTATAATTAATGAATAGACTATAGGTCTAGTTACAATTATAAAATTGAACATATTATTTACAAAGAAAAATGCCACGTGTAGCAGGTGCAGGAAGAAAAAGTAAGAGTGAATGGAATGAAGTGTTAAGCGTAGAAGGAACAAATAAAGTTATATGTAAGTATTGTAACACTGAAATAAGTGGTAAAATTGAACAGATAAAAGCCCATTTAAATAAATGCCCTAAATGAGTTACATCATTAGGCTATGAAAACCCTTCACATCTAAGCCTTCTGTGTCATCAAGCCATTCAGATGAAGCGCATGAAGAATTGATGCTTTCTGATGATGAAACAAACACAAGTACAACATCAACTGCTTCAGTACTAGCATTCAAAACACCACAGAAAAAGAAAGCAAAGTCAGTTCAAGAATGGGTACATCGCCACCACAGAAAAAGAAAGCAAAGTCAGTTCAAGAATGGGTACATAGCCACCACAGAACTGTACAGCCAGAAATAAGAGATTTTTCAATTGTAACAACTCTAGCACAGCAAGAAGCAATAGACAAAGCAATTGCAAGATTTTTTTTATGCTAGCAATCTTTCTTTCCTGACTGCTGAAGAGAAATATTTTAAAGAAATGATGAATATTGCAAGACCAGGTTATAAGACTCCATCATGCAAGGATCTAGCAGGGCATTTGTTGGATGAAGTTTACAATGATGTAGAGAATAGTCTGAAAGAACAGTTGAGTGCAGCCAATTGCACAATGACATTATGCATGGATGGATGGTCATCTGTGAAGAATAACCCTATATTAGCCTCATCAGTGCACACAGGTCAAACATTATTTCTACTTAAAGCCATTGATTCAGAATCTGCAAAGAAAACTTCAGAATATTGTCTGCAAGAAGTTAAATCAGCAGTGGAAGAAATCAAAGGAAAGTACAACAAAAAGGTGAGCTTTTACATAGATATTGATTTCATAAATTGCACAATTTTATTTTGTCTTTCATTATTGAAAAAATAAGTTTTAATATACATCTGGGAGCAGGAACTTGTGTAAAATACAATAGTTATCAATAATTAAATTGTAATTAATACTATTATAAAAAAAATTTCTTCATATTATTGTTGAAACTGAAAACAATCATTGACATCCTTACAAAACAATTTGAAATAAAATATTGCAAAATATTGTAATACTGGTACTGAATTTATTATACAGACAGTCAGAGATTTGGTGCCTAGATATTAGGGTGTGTCAATTTTGTCAACTTTTTTCAAATCAATTTTGGTAGTGAAAATATAGTCTTTTCATGTCAAAACTTGAAATTGGCCAACCAAAATGAAATAAAATAACCCTTACCTACATCAATTTTACCTTAAAGTTTCAGATATTGACTCTTTTACTAAATAATAGGACATAAATTGATTAACTATTCATCTGTCACAGAATTATCCCACTGATCGCATATGAAGTGTTTTCAAGGTCATATAGTTGTTGTACAATGTACAAGTCACAACTTGAATAGAACTGTCCCTCACTCTCAGTCCTCAGTTGCCTCTTAGATGTCATAGATGGTGGTTTGCTGTTATTGCTCTTGTACCTACTTCATAGTTATTCTACCAGATGAATACTACAGTTTAACTGTAAGTATGGATTACCGTATTGATTATAACAATTATTTATTATTATCATATTCTTCTGTCTAATTATGTTGTAATCCCATGAAATATTTTTTTATTGAATTTTAGAACATCGAATGACTAAACTTTGAAACATCATAATTGATATAAAATACTTAAATGTTTTTCTTTCTTTTCAGATATTCCTAAGATGCCAAAATTGAAGACAAGAGGTCAGTCATCATGCCACTTGAGCCTGTTAGTCGGTACAGGCAAGGAGCTTCCTGTATCAGAACTACCAACAGTGCAAGACATGCTGAGACTAGGGTTACTCCTTCGTGAACAAAATACAAAGGACAGAAGGAACTACACAGAGAAAGAGCTCATAAGGGACATGATTCCCCCTCTTCTGCATCAGTGGAAAAAAGCTAATGTGTTATTCAAATAACCTGTACTCAATCAGTATAGAACTATTGAGCTAAAATTAACAAAGCTGTGGCACAAAGCAGTTGAGACATCACTTGGTAAAGGAAAACTAGCAAAGAAAAATAAATTTCTGCACACACTTGATACTCTTCTTGACATTTTTAACTGCCAGTGTCCCATAGAGTTGTGTTCTGAAGCCAATTGTTCTCCCTCATGCAGAAGAGAACCTCACCCTCACATTGATTGTTGCTGTCCTCGTGAGAAGAAGATCCCTGTTTTGGAGCTGGCTTTCATAAAGGCGCAGAGAACAAAGGCACGAGGCCAAGGAAGTATGCAGATTGGTTCAGCAGATAATTCAGAAACCAAAAAACAGATTGTTATTGCTAAGAAAAAAGAGAAAATCCGAGAGAGGGAAGAAAGGAAGAAAAAGTAGAATGAAGAAGCCACCCAAAGAGATGAAGAGCTCTATCAAGAGGTTTCTCACTTCTTTCAAAGCTCTTCAGATGAACAGAAAGAAGCAACATCAGATGATAGCTCCAAAATGCCATCTGAACCTTTGCCGAAGAGAATGAAATACAACACTAAAGACATCTCAAACATTACCCTTGCTAGTATTTGCCACCATACGGGGCGATGAGAGACTGCAGAGATTGCCACTGCCACTTGGATAGATGCAGGCCTCATCAGCCAAGAGGATACATCCTTAGTGATAGATCATAATAAGATAAGAAGAGCACAAGAAAAAATAATGAAGGAAATATCTGATCAGCATGAAAAAGATTTGAAGGAGGAAGGTCTCTCTTGCCTTTTGTTTGATGGAAGAAGAGATGACACAAAAGTTCTCCTAGAGGTAGAGGAAATGGACAGAAAGTTTCCCGGTCTCATCAAAGAAGAACACTACTCTGTGTGTTCCAAACCTGGTGGCTGCTATTTGTTTCACTTTGTTCCTGAAGCAGAAGTAGAAGGCAAGAAACATGCAGAGGCAATTGCCGACCAAATAATATGTTGGCTCCAAAAAAGAAGACTTGACAGTTCACTGCAGGCCATTGGTGGAGACTCAACTGTACATAGTGACAAGGAGCACCATCATGTTGATAGACGATGGTACTAACAATCCTATCCCCATCGTCTATCAACATGATGGTGCTCCTTGTCACTATGCCAAAATTGTTCAGGATTATCTAAATGGACGTTTTCCAAATCGCTGGATCGGACGTGGAAGCAACAGACCTTGGCCAGCGAGATCACCAGATTTAACCCCTTTAGATTTCTTTGCATGGGGCTTTATCAAATCACACGTCTATCAGACGAAGATTACGAGTCTTGAAAACTTACGTACACGTATACGAACTGCTGCAGATAACATAACCCCGCAAATGCTCCAGAATGTGTTTAGAAATGCTGCGGAACAATTTGAGCTGTGCAGGGATACTGATGGGCGTTACGTCGAATCCTACTCTTAATTATTTAATAAATGTTACCACTTTATCATTTTATGATTGAATTCCATATAATTTCCAAGTGCTTCACAAAAATAGATCCTGACTTTATGTACACCCTGTATTAATAATTTCTTGTACTTTTTCCCTCTCTTGTAGTTCGACATCTATTTTTAAAGCAGCTGTACTTTCTGGAAGTTTATATATGACTAAATTCTTAGCTCTAGCCAGTAGCCAGTCTCTGATTTACTTTGTTGATAACCTCTGCTTGATTTATTGCTTCACAAGCAGCACTTGGCTGAGGATCTTCATTAGCTATTTGATTAACTTTAATTTTAAGTTCATCAAGTTCACTCTGTTTTCAAATTTTGTATTCACTTCCAATCAAAACTGTTCCATAAAACTAGCACACCTTTGTTTTATTTCCCTCTCATCCATAATGCACTTCATAGCTTTTTTTAACACACCTGTCACAGAACTAGGGGAAGTCAGGCCTATCTCTGAGATTCTTATAAATACTGTCAGAAATCTTGAGACATTTTATACACCTTTTGCAGCTACAATGATCACACTCCAACAGCTTACTATTAAATGCAAAAACTTCTTTTTTCTATGTGAAGGTCAAAATATGATAATTAAAACCCACTCTAATAGACAGAGTTTATTTCCACAACAGTTTTGATGCCCACTGGCATCCTCTTCAGGTGGATACAGAAAAATGAATGAACCAAAAACAAGAGGGAAAACAGTCCAGGGATCATTAAGAAATTCGCACCTAGGTTAGATCCTGTTCTCCCAACACTGGAAGGGCATTTTTATTAAAGGGACCCGCTTATAAGTACATTCACACAAATTAAAACTATCTTGTTCTATACATACAGATTCTATTATTTTGACATAATTACTGCATTTATTGTTGCATTTACATTTTTTTAACATTTATTATTATTACCTTTACACTAATTATTACATTTATTACATTTATATTTATTTCCACATTCATTACTTCCATTATTACATTTACATTTACGTTTATTATTCCATTTACATTTCACTGGGGGGAAAAAAAAATATGAATGAGCCAAAAGCGAGTAAGGAAACAATCCGGAGACCTTTAAGAAATTTGCACTTAGGTTAGAACCCATTCACCCAAAGCCGTAAGGGATTTTTTTTAACAAGAATCTCATTAAAGGGTCCAACTTATAAGTACCTTCGCACAAATTAAAATTATCATCTTGTTCTATACATACAGGGAATGCTGTAGACACAAGCTTGTTCCTGTTTTGCAACATTATTCCTAACCAATTTACTTTTCACAGTAGACAAAAATTTGAACACCAAAGCAAACTTAAAATCTTTCATCAATGGTTTTACTCTTTCTAAGCCAGCAATGTAAGGCAAACTCACATACTGTTTTTGGTTAACTGAAGGTTCCCGAGGGGCATAAAAAGATTTTCTGGCTTTAAAATACACCTTTCTGATAAACCACTCATGATATTTTAAATCCTTAAAAATGTTCCAAATCTTTGAATATTCTGGGTCCAGCAAATGTGGGCTACAAATCCTGAGTGCTCTTAGAAACATGGAAGAAATAATTGAGCTTTTAATCCCTTCATCATGATATGAAAAATAATGAAAGTATGAATTACAATGAGTAGGTTTTCTATAGACCGTAAAATTGGGCTTTCCACTTTCGTTAATGACCAAAACATCTAAAAAAGGTAATTGTTTGTCGTTCTCCCATTCATATTTAAATTTAATAGAGGGAACAAAATTATTTAATGACAAAGAATGTGTCAAAGTTGTTCCAGTGGTCAGGCCAAAATGAGAAAATATCATCTACATAACGAAACCAAATTAGATTCCTGGGACATATTGTTTGCAACAATTCCAACTCATAATATTCCATGTATAATGTACAGGAATACCTCGGATAAGACGGTTAATTCATTCCGCCGACATGCCGCACTGTTTGAAACCGCCCTGTTCGAGGCATGTTTTAATGGGAAATACTGTAGGTCATTCCAAGACATTTTAAATTACTTTTTTTGTATGATTATTTTCGATAATTATAATGATTTAACATGTTTAAATGTGAAATAAAACAATAAGAATGCAAGATCACCAGTTGAAAATTCTTTTGTAGGAACGTCTTCTGCTTCTGCATCTTCCTCTTTCGCTTCTTCTTCTTCTTTATAAACTCGTTGTTGTTCTAGATTGATTAGAGTTTCATTGTCTAGATCTTTCGAATGCGATTCAATGCACTCGATAACATTTGGTGCATCAACATTTTCGAATCCAAGATCCTTCCCAATGCTAACAATGTCAGTTGCAACTCCTGCAATGTGATTTTCGAAACCACGAAAATCAGTTGCACAATGTGGTAGAATATTTTTCCACACTGCTCGCATATTACTCGCAGTGACTTCAAGCCACGCTTGATTGATGTTTTCTATAACATTTCTGATGTTATAATTTTTCCAAAAACTTGTAGTATAGACCGCGCGCGGGTTGTTTGAAACTTAATATATCGTCGCACTGACATTCCTTTTATAAATATCTTAAATATTACATTAAATAATTAATTTTATATTATAATATTCAATCCGTCCTATTGCGAAATCCGTCCTGTTTGAAACCGTCTTATCCGAGGTATTCCTGTACTCAGTATTGGGGATAAAGGGGACCCCATTCCCATACCAAAACATTGCAAATAAAATTCTTCACCGAAGGAGAAGGCATTATTGGTGACACAGAATTTTATCAATTCTAAAAATACAGGTGTGGGCATGCATGGAGAACTTTAATCTTATTTCAAGTTCACAACATGGATTTAGATCAGGACAGTTTTGTTTGTCAAATCTCTTAGACTTTTTAGAATTTGTAACTGATCAGGTAGATAACAGAAATGATGTACGTTATTTATTTGGATTTTAGTAAAGCATCTAACAAGGTTCCACGTATGAGACTTCTATATAAATTTAAAAAAAAAGCACATGGGATATTAGCAGTGGCGGATTACACCAGTACACATTTGAAAACTTGTCAATCGATTTTTACAAACTAGTTGGTGATTCTATATAATTTGAGTGCGCTGATCTCAAAAATATAGTTAGTTTTTCCCTATCACGTATGGTTTTCTTACCATAGTGTGTGTCATAAATCCCCCATTTATCCCCAAATGTGAACCATCTTATCGAGACCAACATTGGACTGCACATGCTAAATCATAAATTTTGTTGTTATAGACTACAGTAACGCTTACATAATAATGTAGGGTAAATATATATAACAACCAGTCCCATTCCCAGCAAAATACTCTCTTCCCTCCCATCAATGGGTGGTTAACATTTGGGGACAGATGAGGCATTACAACACCCCTTGTAGCACGAAATCTTTAGGTGATAGAGTAAAACCTAATTAAAGCAGAATTAAATAGCTCCTAGCTCTTGGACAAGCATATTGCTTGTTTATGAAAGAATAAAAAAATAAAGAAACAAAATATATTTACCTTCTTTATGAAGTCTTTCTCACAATTTCTGTACCAAGCAAAGTATGTGTCGGATGCCAATAAATTGTTCTCCTGCAATCTAGACCCCAAAAGTTCTGCAGAGTCCTTAGGCAGATTCAAATCCGTGACTAAGTCATTTAGTTTGGCTTGGGTTGATGGTTTAGGATCTCGGTCAGCTGTTGGCTATTCATAAACATCATCATTGTCTGGATTTGGAGTTGAATCAGAATCTTAATTGTATTGATCCAGACTCTCAGGTGGGCAGGGAATAGGAACTTCTGGACCATGGGGTACCAGCCTTATTGCAGATGGAAGACTTGAGTATTGAAGGCTCTCTTTATTCTTTGCATTATAACCTTTAACATTGCAAGAACAGAAGTAGCAGTCATCAGTATGGTTTCTAGGCTCACGCCATACCATAGGGATCCCAAATGGCAAACTTTTCTTTTTACCTTTGCTCCAATTCCTTAGTACCGCAACACACGTAAGACAAACCTTGTGTGGAGCCCAACTTTTGTCTTGATCTCCTAATTTAATTCCAAAATAAGCATGATAAGCTCTCTTAATGAAGGTCGTTACATTTGTCCTTTGTTTTACAACATACCAACCACAAATATAACAAAATATGTCTGGACTATGGGTACATCCTCTAGAAGCCATTATTAAAATTTTAAAGATGTAATGTTAGAATTATCTATCTGAAAAATATGAAAAAACGAAATTAATTAAAGATAAAAAAGGTAAAAAATTACAAAATGCCCCAAAATTGTTTTGCTAATAACTTTAAAACTGTGGGTGATAGAAAAAAACTGGTAGCATTTTTGAATTCAGCGCAGCAAACTGCTTCAGAATCACAACTCAAAATAAAGAAATCGATTTTCATGTAGACCGGTGTTATCATTGAGGCAATTGAGGCTGAAGCCTCGGGTCCCCATGCTTGAGAGGGCCACCAATGAACTGAGTTTCGATGATATAATTCAAGATTTTGCAAACTACTTTGATTAAATATGACAGAGTACACAAACTGACAAATTCCCTGTTTTATTTAATGTTTTATAGGCCCCAAAGTAAAGTTTGTTTAATACTATTTTGTTTTAGCAAATAGCAAAATACACTGTGTTAAGGTTCTTTTAAGTTTGTTTCTCAATTCGCCTAAGCACCATACATATAATTCGTGTAAATGCACTATGTACTGTACATTAGGGTGGATCGATTTTACATTTTTTTCGATTTCCATATTCTAATAGAGACAAAAACTTGCGCATGCATGAGAAAATAGCCTCTGCAAAATCTTAGCTTAATAGGTAATCATCTTCTGCCCCCGGCAGAGCGATGAAAATCATATTTTAGTAGTCAAAAACGTATTTTTAAACCCTAGCCTAGAGTCATAAAATTTTGCGTGTGTGTTATTTCATGCCTAAGCAACGATATAAATGCTATGGGAAATATATAAATGCATTATTTAAGACAAAGAGCCGATCTGAAAATATGTATAATATACATATTTTCAGATCGGCTCTTTGTCTTAAATAATGCATTTATATGTTTCCCATAGCATTTATATCGTTGCTTAGGCATGAAATAACACACACGCAAAATTTTATGACTCTAGGCTAGGGTTCAAAAAAACGTTTTTGACTACTAAAATATGATTTTCATCGCTCTGCCGGGGGCAGAAGATGATTACCTATTAAGCTAAGATTTTGCAGAGGCTATTTTCTCATGCATGCGCAAGTTTTTGTCTCTATTAGAATATGGAAATCGGAAAAAATGTAAAATCGATCCACCCTACTGTACATGTGTTGTTAATAAAAATCTATAGAAAAGGGCCCCCAAAATAAAATTAGCCTCAGACCCCAAGTACAGTTAATCCATCCTGGATATTACCTAGGGTCAGGTATATATTGGGTGTAAAAATGGTTAGAAGACAGAGAACAGAGTAATTCTAAATGGTCATGAATCTGGGTGGCAGAAAGTGAAAAGTAGGGTACCAAGGGATCAGTTTTAGGTCCATTACTCTTTGTTTCATATCTAAATGATTTAGCGAAAGGAGTAGGTTGTAAAATTTCTAAATTTGCAGATGATACAAAAGTAGTTGCCCCAGTTACAAATATAGAAAATTCTTATAAACTGCAAAAAGGTCTTGAAAGATTAGTTGCTTGGGCTAGTAAATGGTAGATGGAATTTAATGTTCAAAAATGCAAAGTCATGCATTTTGGTAGAAATAATGAAAACTTTAGCTTTGAAATGCAAGGGAACTGGTTGGAGGATGTTAGAAAGGAAAGGGATCTTGGCATTACAGTTGGTACCTAGTGATTAAAATTTTCTAAGCAGTCCTTAGAGGCTAGAAATAAAGCAAATAAAATGTTAGGTATTATTAAGAGGAATGTTAGTTACAAGAGTATGGAAGTCATCTGTAAATTATATAATTCTTATGTTAGGCCTGACTTAAAATACTGCATTCAACCCTGGTTCCCTCACCATAGACATGATATTGACACACTTGAAGGTGTGCAACATAAGGCAACCAAGCTTATCCCCTAACCCAGGGGTCCCCAACCTTTTTGTGCTGAAGCGCACATTCAAGACTACCAGTAGTGCGGCAGGCACCATTTACTTTTTCAAGGCAAATTTATAGTTGGACTTAATAATGAACATAATACACAAAAAAAAACAAGGATGGGCTAAGAATCTTAGAAAAATGATCAAAACGATAACTTAATTTATTTATAAAGAAATAATTATTTTCAAATAAATGAGCATCTGTTTCTGTAATTAACTACTAAAATTTAATAAAATGTTAAGTATGTTAAATATTTTAACCTCTTTTGGACCACTGGGTCAAATATGTACCGTTTCTATTACACGCACTCATAACGACCCTACAAAAACTTCAGTCGTTAAGAGGTTAAATATTTAGTAACTAAATATTTAAAATATGTAACATACTTAACATTTTATTAAAAATTTAAATAAAAACTTATCAATTGTAGTCATTCAGTCTGGCAGGCACATGCAAAAGGGTTGGTAGGCATCATGGTGCTCACGGGCACAGGGTTGGGGACCCTTGCCTTAACCTAAGAAGATTGGAATACAGGGATAAATTAAAGGAACTAGGTATGTTTAGTTTTGAGAGACATTATGTGGGGAAATAAGATTTATGATGGGCCTGCATTTAGACAATTTAGATGTAAGTAACTTTTTCTTGCTAAAGATGGATGGGATAACTCGTGGACATCATAAGAAAATTAGAAAACAGACTTGTATACTTGGTCTTTTTCAGTCATGTAGTAGTAGATTTTTGGAATGACTTGCCATATGATGTGGTAAACAGTAGCTCATTAGTTAATTTTAAGAAAAATTTAGACACTTTCATGAGTGAAAGAGATAGTTTGTAGATTGCATATAGTGAAAGTGTGTGTGTGTGTGTGTGTGTGTGTGTGTGTGTGTGTTTTCCTTTCATGCAAAAACTTTCACGCAAATGCAGAAATTTATACTGAATGATCTTTTATAAAAAGTAGACATACAGATTTTATTTGAATTACACAATCTCAAGTTGTATGGTCAAGCAATTGCAGGATTCACACTAATTCAAGGCTTACAATATAACTACAGCCAAAAAACTGCCAACTCGTGGCCAAACAACATTTTATAAGCGTTATGTAATTTCTAGGATGTTCTAGAACATTCAACATTACTCTACATAATTCTACAGGATCCTACATAATTCTAGAAAATTCTAAATCAATTTAACTCAAAAAAAATTTGCTTAAAAAATATTTTTTGCTGGACATTTTGAATACAAAGGGATTTTTGGATCAAATGCAGGACTGTCCCACAGAAAGCAGGACATCTAGCAACCCGAATTAGGCCGATTTAGCTGACTTGAGATTGATGTTTTGCAGGATTCTATTATTATAAGATCATGACTTGGATAACCTTGATAGGCCCCAGTGGCTTCATGTTTTCAATATGAAATGAAATGTAATGTAGTTAGGGTTAGGCCTAATGAGCTAAGCCTAGCCTCTGTTAGTGTTATGTAAATTTTAGAGGGGTTACTGTAGGCCGGGCTGAAACTATAATTTTTGTTTGATTTTAATTTATCAGTGACTAACAGTTGGCTTTTGATATAAAAATAAGATTCCTGAAAAAAATAATTGGTGGCCACCAACGTGTGTCCAGCCACCCCCGTTTTTGTAAAAACATCTAATGCCGCACTAGCAAAATCAGGAAAATAGCAATACAGTGGTACCTCGTTACTCGAATTTAATTCGTTCCTGGAGGCGGTTCGACTAATGAAAAGTTCGAGTAACAAACTAATTAATTGCCTTTAAATTAATAGAAATAGAAATAATGCGTTCCTGGACCCCCAAACTCGAATTTTAAACTTTAAAATATGCTTTAATTATACAAATTATTATATAATTATTCTAATTTTATTAATTTTATTAATAATTAGTAATAATAATTAATAAAATTAATAAAATTTAAAGTAAAAAAGGTAAAAAAGTAAAAAAGTAAAAAGTAAAAAAGGTTTTAAGTGTACTTACCAGAAGGAGGCTTGATGATGGGCTTGGTTGGAGGAGGAGGAGAGGGAGGTAGGTTCTTAGAACCTTTTGGAAGGTGAATCACCTTCCAGAAGAACGTCAGGAACGTCCACTTCGGGTTCCGACGTAGAGGGCTTGATCCAGCGTTTGAGTGTAACCTGACGTTGACGACCCTTCAAAATGTTTGAGTAGTGGCGTATAACATTGTCATTGAAAATATCAACACATCTGTCTGAAATTGCCTTGTTAGGGAACGTCTCCTCTACAATGGCCTGCACTGCCTCCCAATGGCTGAGGAGTTTCTTGATCTTCTCAGAAGGCAGGTTCTTCTTTTCTTCCTCCTCCTCTGTAGCGGAGACCTCATCTTCAGCCTCTTGCTTGTTCTGCTCAAGGAGGTGCTGGAGCTCATCTGTGGTCAGCTCCGTCTTGTGCTCATCCAGGAGCTCCTCCACGTCGTCGGCATCCATCTCCAGGCCCATGGACGTCCCTAGAGACACTATGGCAGGAACAACAGGTGCTTCCTGGAAGACCTCAAAGTCGCGATCAGCTACACATTCCCGCCAAAGCTTCCTCCAGGCAGAGTTCAATGTCCTGGTAGTCACAGCAGCCCAGGATTTGACGATGATCCGGATGGCATGAAGGATGTTGAAATGATCCATCACAAGAAGAGCCTTGAGGGGAAGACCCTGCTCTTCAAGGTACGGTACGACTTCACTTGAGGGGCGAACACTTCAGTGACCCACTCAAAAAAGAATAGCCTCGTAACCCATGCCTTTGAATTCGAGCGCCACATCACATTCAAGTCTGTTATCCTGACGTTGTTTTTCTTGAACACCCGAGGATTTTGCGAGTGGTAGACCAGTAAAGGCTTAACTTTACTTTACAGTTGAGTGGGAAGCTGTGTTGGTGGGCAAACGCTCAAACAAATATACTGTACGCGCATTACGCCTCGGGCGTTCGAGTAACGGAAATGCGCTCGAGTAACGAGTCCCTATTTTTTTATATTTTCCAAATTTTTCGGTTCGAGTAACGATTTGTTCGAGTAATAGGTAGTTCGAGTAAGGAGGTCACCACTGTATCTCTTCTTCTGAACAGGCTAAAGAGATGGTTTGCATATCAAAAGATGCAGAATTTGATTTAGAACAAATTATTAAGAGTGGTATTTTTTCATAAAACCTTTAGTTTTTGAGTTATTTTAGAAAAACTAATTTTTGGGGCCCATAGACCCCCTTTCAACTGAATGTCAACACAATAAAACATTCTCAAGCTGTAAATTGACATGTATTAGTGGTTTTCAATCAGCAATCAAAATGAATCAAAATCAGCCATTTTAAATTCATTGAAAATGCTTTTTGACATTCCAAAATGTCAAACATTAAATTATACAATTAACAAATTGTCATTTTGTCATATTTTAGCATGATAAATAATAATCTAGAACTTAAAATATTTTTTAGACAAAATCTTTCATTAATTTACGTGATCTAATTTCTTTTCTAATAAGACCATCTCTACGCTCATGACCTACAACATCCAAGGATGCTTCAGTGACAAGCTTGATGTGCCTTTCAACATTCTGACTGTGGCACTCGTGATCCAGTTTCAATGCGGTATTAATGATATCACGCAGTTCATCATTGCTGAATTCTTTTAATACAGGTGGAACAGTTTCCCATTGGGACATAGCAGACAGCTTGTGGTATGCAGAAGCTTTGAAATTGATGATTGGCTTTCTAAAGACCCTAACATTCTCATCTATAGCAGGATATTCATCAGTACCATCTTCATGATCCTCTTCATTCTCATCATCACTTTCAATTATTCCACCTGCAAAATCATTGCTACTACCAGATTCATCATCAAAATCCTCTATAACTCCCCTCAGACACAGAACTTTATTGACAGCACACCACCTCACCTCTTCATCTTCATCAGCCAGCATTCCAACTAAAATATTTTCACCATGAGCAAAATAGCTGTTATTGTTTAACACGTCATAAATTTCTCTAATTTTCCTGTCAGGGAATTTATTTACTCTTTGGATCATATTGAATAGGTTTCTTGACCCATCACTTAGCCTCTTATTAGCCTTGATATTGAACCAACTGTGAAAGTATACTTTGATGATGAATTCTACTATGATTTTGAGGTTCTTACTGGGTCTTTTTTGTGAAACATAAAAGCAAAGAATTCTACAGGCTAAGGTGAGCCATCGAGAGTGATTTAGCAGGCCAACTTCTAAGAGTGCAAGGTCTTCATCCACTTCACCAGTAATAATTGCCCAGCAGATGCAGTATCCATAGTATTGGTCTGTTGATAAATTATTGACCACCTCATTTGGTAGAAGCACAAATGCAGGATAAGGTATAGATTTGAAGTCCACAACATTCCATTCTGACACATCCCCATTGAGCTGAGAACCAATAGGGCCAGAAAATTTGTCTGGACTTTTTGTTGTCCCATCTAAAGTTATGAAGATGTGTCTAAGTGGCAATTCATTTAGATGCAGAAGACAAATATCCCACTGAAGAGGTTGCCCTAAAAACATTTCCAAATATCTGATTGACCCATGCATATGTCCTGTGTTAGTATTTGTCCCATCTGCTTTAACCAAGTTTAATTTGGCCTCAAGTTCTGTCCCTTTAATGATCTTATAAATGCCATGAGCAATGTCAATGCCTCTGCCACTCTCCGGGGTAAAATGGTCGAGGTAGAAATCATCTGAAAATAAATGTAATTAATTTTACAATTAAATAAAAATGAAAAAGGAAGGAATAAAGTTAACTGGACAGTTGTCACTTAAAAAGAAAATTTTTTAAGTAATTGAAATATTACTTTATAGTACAGTAATATAACAGCATAACGCCTATAACTGTATGACAATCATTTCCATTTACCTGGTTCTCCAGTAATGACAATGTTCCTCTAGGATTGTGGATGTATAATACTTTTCATTTACTTTGTTAACAGCAAGTGTAGCATCCTTTCTACCATCAAAGCCAATGCCAGTCACTTTTTCAAATATCACTTCTTCCTTCTTCCTTTCAGCTCTCAATTTAGCTCTCTCCCTTCTCAACTTGTTTCTGAAAAGTATTTCAAAAATATTGGCGATGCATTACTGCATTAGCATTATACAAATATACAAAATACAAATGTCAGTGTCCTGTTTGAAACTAATTAATATAAATACAAAATAGAAATTTTGACGCTAATTAAAAATAATAGTAAATCTGGTGATTTAGAACTTATAGCAGAAGCTAAGAAATGTAATATCTAGAGTGATTAAAAACATACTTATCAATAACATTTTGTATGTTATCTGGGGTGATTACTCCAAAGTCCACCAATGTAGCAGAACCAATAGCCGCTCCTGCTCTATCACTTACTTGATATCTGTTAGGATATTTAAAGTAGATTTACATATCTATTGTCAATGAATAATTTATTGGTAATCTTAATCTCTTAGTCACAATGATTTCACTTTAAGCTGTATTAAAAGATTTATCTTTCAGTACTATACCTGTCACATGCTTCAGCTAATGAGCATAATCTAGTTCTGTTCTGTAATGTTGAGACTTCTGGAACATAGTCTGCATCAAATGAATCATTACAACTGTCACTATCTGTCAACTCAGGAATGTCCATAGTTTCAGGAGGATGAGGAGGAGGAACTGATTCTTTTGCTTTTTGAGATTGAATAACCCGTGATTTGAATTTTAAGTCAGTGGCTGTTTCTGGGACTTCTTTCAGGGTACAGTAACCATGCCTAGTTGTTTTCTGGTCCTACAAAGTGATTATATTTCATTACACTATAATGTATCTTTTATCTATGGGTCTCTATATGTAAATTGAAATTCTTACAAAATGAGAAAATACTAAAATATTACTTATCATTAACATCATTAATAGTGTATTATTGATATTACTAACTTATTAAATGCACTTTAAAAATTGTAGCAAATTATTAATAATTGATAATATTAATAATTGATAATTAATTAATATTAATTAATAATTTACAACTTGAAATTCAATCAACAGACCTACCTCATAAAACTGGTAATCAGATTCAGTCATTTTTAGTAAGTGCTTTTTCTCTGTATCTGCCAACAGTTTGTGATCATGTTGATATATGTCAAATAAAACGTTTACAGTTTTCAGAAAATCATCCAGATCTTGATGATATTTAGGTCCCCTTTTCTTTTTGTCATACTTCAGAAGGCGGTTGAATTCCTTTATTTGGGTTTTCAGTCGGCTCTGTATGGCATTTACTGATATTGGATAAACATTATATGTGACCCACAATTTATGCAATTCCTCAGAAGTAGCTCTCAGTACAGCATCTGTTTTATAGTCTCCGAAACACAAACACCTTTCAATAACTTGCTTCAACATAGGCAATTTCCCTAAAGGAAACTGTTCTGCTGGCATAAAACGTACATCACCAAGTACTTTAGCAACTGTTTTCCTTGTAGAAGTCATACTTTATATTGCAAATGTTGAATTCAATTACAAATTGCAGTTGGAAACTTATAACAAAGGCACCTGAAAAAAAACAAGTTTTCAATTTATTACGTTTAAAAAAAGTTCATGAAGCAGCCCCACCCTCTATTCTTTAATCAAGCATAATGGATGCAAGATAACAAGGAAAAGTCATATCATGTGATCACTATGTCCATGTCAACATCCTTTTAAGGCAATGTTAGTAATCAAAAAGCCAAATCATGCTTATTTTAGAATTTCTTTTGTCACTAAGGTCCGTCAAAAGGGGGTCTATGGGCCTCAAAAATTAGTTTTTCTAAAATAACTCAAAAACTAAAGGTTTTATGAAAAAGTACCACTCTTAATAATTTGTTCTAAATCAAATTTTGCATCTTCTGGTATGCAAACCATCTCTCTAGCATGTTCAGAAGAAGAGATATTGCCATTTACCTGAGTTTGCTAGTGCAGCATTAGATGTTTTTACAAAAATGGGGGTGGCCGGACACACGTTGGTGGCCACCAATTATTTTTTTCAGGAATCTTATTTTTATATCAAAAGCCAACTGTTAATGACTCTGATTAATTCTATCTTGAGTTTCAGCCCAGCCTAGGGGTTAGGTCCCCACATGAAAAAACTATATAGGATTATGGGTTGATTGCTATTAACTTGGCCGTCTGGTGGAAATTCCTGCCAGATATTGATGCTAAGTCAACAACAAAAACCCTGTCTTTTCATTAAAAATTTATGTTTGTGGAGTTCTTCAAAAGACCTTGTTAAGTAGTGTCTTTTTTTAGTTAATGTTGAATTTATTTGCCTTCAGTATTTAGCACTGCCTAATGGTAAAAAAGGAAACTACCATACCTTATTATTTCATTGGATCTCACTTCTGGTTTTAGGGTGCATGGCTGCCTATTGTGCCTCTCTTTTGATGTAGGTGATAGGGTTACACAAGGAGTTTATTTAAATTAATTAATACAGGCAATTCACTATGCCTAAATACCTGAAGGAATAGGCCTATCCTTTTGTTATTAGTTTTATCTTACTAGTTTTTCACTCAGAACTTGTAGGAAGAGTAAAAATATCTTCCTTGACTACAGCAATGTTCTGAGAGGCTGTCTTTATCTTAAATTCCCTTACTTTGCAAAGTCTCCAGATGTCTAATTTTCATATTTTCATTATTTCTTCTCTCAAAGTAATTTTTGAGAATCAGTGATGGAAAATTTTGATAGGAAAAAAAATGTTTTTTGTTGTTATGTAGGCCCAATGCCTACATACTTGTTTCTACATATAGCAATTTTTTCCATTCCCAATTGGCTTTGTTGCCAATCCTGAGGCAATTTTGTAATTTAATACAATTAATAATTTATATTTAATTATGAAATAAAGGTATCATATACAATACTATATTGTAAGTGTGTATAAGCCTGGGTTTGAATTAGGCTTTGTTGTGAACTGTAAAGTATAGTGTATGACAGGAATGTATAGTTTTTCCATACAAGCTGAGTGATACTGTAGTGGGATTGTCTTGACTAACATCTTGTTTTCTTCTCGTTTCAGGATTGGCCACTGTCTAACCCCCATGTTGACAGAGTTAGTTTTGCTTAATGCCTGGCTAGCTCAGTAGTTTTGTTTATACCCATTTTAAGGATTTTTTTTTATCTTGTTTTTTGATTCTGGTATCTGTAAACTTCGCCTTCAATTTTTAGAAACTGGCTCATTTTTCAAAGTCACGGTTGGCTTGTGCTTGTGGAAGTTCTACCCTGCCAACTCAATTTGCTAAGAAAAAGAAAATTCAAGGAAAACAGAGTGCCTTGTGATACCGGACATTGCCTTTGCATAACGGTGTGCAGGTTAAGGTATTTCTAGAACCAATAGCTTCAGGTTTTGCTTCTCCATGGCTTAACTATAATAGATAGGTGCGATTGGATTGACCTCAAGTCTAGCTTAAGGACATTAGGTCCAGTGAGGTCTATTGTGTTGTCTAATTGTACCATTCTAGCATAGGTTAATTTTTTATCGTCTTCTGGTAATTCCATTTTTGTTATCAGTATTTTTGCCATTGTAATCATAAGCACCATTGTATAGCATACCCTTTCAGGGTTTTTGGATTTCCATTTCTTGATCTTAAGCCTCATCTAGACTCAAGCTCATAACCCATCCTAGCTCTTGTGAATAATTCAAGTTAATTTCTAATAAACCCTTAGAATTCTACCAACTAGTTTTTTTTTCAGCCTTTGTCCTTATAGAAAATGAAAATGAAAATGAAAATGTTTATTGGCAGACTATAGTCCATATGACAAATATTATTAATACAATGACAGTTCATATACTAAGGATAGAAATATATACACCAGGGTTGTTACTTTCAAGGATTTCCTTGTGACAAGAGCATCGTAGAGGGTTCGAACAACCCTTTCACAAGGCAGTTGATATCCCCTCTTGTGGTAGCACTGGTGGTAATCCACCTAAACAGGATGTACAACCCAGGGTCCTTGAATCAACAATACCTCCAGATTCTCTTTATTAAACAATTCAGAGGGTAATATCTGCTTTCTCATCCAGCCACATTTGGTTTACTTCACGATCAGTCTGCTAAAATCTTGCTTGCTTGTTGTGTACCCCATATTCAGTTGAGTCCTCAAGTATTGCTGGGTGTACATTGCACACACCTTTCCTGAAGCCAGGGCTTTCCAGGTTCTCAAGTGGACCCGACTCAGACACAGTGTTAATCTTTGGAATAGCTAGCGGGTCGAGTCCATTTCTTGGTTCAGCAGTGTGGGAGTCTCGTTTGCCCCTCAGTGACAGTCAGTGGAGGTGAGAAAAACTTCACCACCCGGGACCTTCCTTTCCCATCATCAAGAAGTAGCCAAGTTACGGTATTCTAGTTATTCATCGTTCTCCCCGCAACATATTTTTGGTGCCCAGACCCGGGAAATTACGCCTAGTTTACTGAGGCACCCAGCAGACACCCAGATGGCTGAGTTTCAAGAATTGCAAGACCAGATCAGTCAGCTTATGGCTCTCATGACCCAGCAGCAGAAGACCATGGAAGAGTCAAATCAAGCATGGGAACATAAGCTGAAACAACTCGAGGATGTAAACAGAATTAAGGACTAAGTATGACCAATTATCAAGGGAAAAAGCTGAATTGAATCTTCAGAATGATATTGGCAGCAACAGGTGGACCAGCTGATGAGGAAGCAGCAGCAGAAGGATAGGCTGAATCTAGAGAGAGATTCTGACTCAATGCCCGAGCTTGAGAATCTGGATGATGTAGAGAATGTCTCGAACAGGGAAGAAGGTACCAGCAGAGGAACACGAACTTTCAAGAAAGAAAAGACAAAGCTGGCATCTCCTAAACCCATCAAGACACAACGCAATAGATCAACCAGCTCCAGTTCCAGTTCTTCAGATAAGACCTCCAGTCTTCCAGATGCTGAGAGGAGGTTAAACGTACTAAGCGTTCCTCCACTTTCAAGAGTAACAACGGTTCAAGGATGGCACCAGGAGTTTATCCTACCAGTGCTCCAGATCTTGATGAATTTGATGTGTCAAGTGGAAGATCTTTTCCTGAATATCTAGAAGCCTTTGAACGTCATTGCTCAGCCAAGTTTACTTGTGAACGGAGAGACTGGACTGGAACACTTGGAAAACATCTAACAGGAAAATTCAGGGATTTGTATAATGCTTATGGGGGTTGCAGTGTGGCATATGATGAGATGAAGGCTAGATTGTTGGCATGCTACAAGAGAATGAAGAAAACCTTCACAACTGGCAAGGTGTCAGAATTCAAGAACGCGACAATGAAGCCTGGAGAGACACCAGATGTATATGCTGCAAGACTCGAGACTCTGGCTCACCAGGCCTTCCCAAATAAAGCACTCGAGACAAGCAAGGAGTTGAGGAGGAAGTTCTTGGAGACAGTTCCAGCTGGGCTGTCACAACAACTGACCCGGATCATCAATGAGAACAAGACCTTGCATAACAAGAAGGTGACTTGGTCCAACATTCAGGATTTTGTGGCCATGCATTCAAGTGATGGACCATCCCTTCCAAGGCAAGAAACCATTGAGGTTTTCCCGGTGCAGATCCCTCCATCCAAGCCTTCCAGAGAGTCATCCAGACACGAGACACCTAACCAGCAATATCGAAACAACCAAGGTTGAAAAGGACAATGGAATGGAACTCGCTCTTCCATTCTGGGAATAAAAATGGAAATCAGAAGTCCCAAGGTCAACGTCAAGGAAGGGATCGTCGAAAATCTCAAGATCGAAATCAGCAGGGAGGACAACAACGTTCTCAGGAGTGTGAAAGAAACTCCAGTCAGTCAAGATCCCAAGAAGATACAGAGGTCAAGATATGTCAGTGGTGTGCAAGGAAGGGACACCTTCAACAGGACTGCAGAAGATGGAAAGGAGCGTGTTTTATGTGCGGTAGTCTGGATCATATGGTTCGAGATTGCCCTCGCAATCAGCAGCAACACGAATCAAGCTCCAGGACATCACCTTCCTACCACTGTCCTTTGTGTCAAGGACCTCATCCAGGAATGTTCTGCCCTTCTAGAAGACAAGGTCAAGAAAATTTGTCTCAAGGAAACCAAAATAATGAATCTACCCACACAATCAACAACAGTCGGGAAACTAATCAGTTCCAATGAGATCAGGGGCTCATTGGAAGCTGAAGTCCAATCTTCAAGAACCCGATATCATCATGAGATCCCAGCCAAAGATGACAGAAAACCTCTCCAGATGAATACCAACCAGAATATGGATTTAGCGTCTGAGGTGGGTGATGATGCCACCCCTGGACATCCAGAATTACCCAGTTCAGAACAGCAGTATCCAAAAACCACTGGAAATGAACTGAATCCTCTAGCATCTTCATGGACACCTAAACCAGCACCTCGAACCCAAATACCTAGGTGTAACATTGCAGATGAGAGGTTCATGGTCCAGATATTCCAGGAGGTCATTTTCGAGGTGTCCGGTTTGCCGAACTTGAACCTGCGAAGTGTTAACAATTGATGTTACCCTTCAAGACACTAACATTCCAGGGTTAATTGACACGGGAGCACAAGTTAGCTTAATTTCCAGTGAACTGGCACAACAACTTGGGATTCCAATAGATACTACAGATATTTCCACAATTCGAGGTGTAGGTCCAGATGCTTCAAGGGAAACTATGGGTTCAGTCCTACTCGCAGTTTCTTTGCATGGTATTGTAATGTCCCCTTTCAAGTTTCTTATCCTTCCCACTTTGGATTTTAAATATCCCATTTTTCTAGGTTTAGATTTTCTGCGGGCCAACAAATTACAGATTAGTCTAGCACGTAGACGGGTTTCAGGGAAGAACACTGATGGTTCTACGTGGGAAATTTATCTAGGTACGAATGGAGAAGAGTGCAAAAGGATTTGTTACAAGGTTAAGTGTTGGGCTGTAGAAGGTGTGCAGGTGAATGATTGTGGACCTGTAGAAGTAAAAATTCAGTGGGAACATCAAGGAGTAGATGATGATGGTACATGTCCATGTTCAGAAATTCGGGGAATGGTTCTATGATGGGACAGTTTCAAGCGTGCATCTTGGAGAGAAAGTGGTAGGTGTTCCAGGGATTGTAAATCTAGATTGCCCTTCCATTCTAGTCTACACTACAGGGAAACCTATTGGTAGAATCAAGGCAGGAGACATGATGGGACACATTTACACTCTAGTTGAACTCGATCCTACACCAAATCCAGAAGACACTAATGATACAGTGACACATCAAGTACATTGTGTAGGTATGGAATCAGAAATGATGATGAATTGGTCTCATCTTTTCCGGAATGGACACCAGAACGTCTAACTTCAGAAATTGACTTACCTGAGCTGGATTCCCACCAGAAATCTCAAGTTTATAACTTGCTTAATTCCAGAAAAGCCGTTCTTAGTCGAGGAGATTCTGATGTGGGGACTGCTCAGATGACTCCACACCGTATTGAGTTATACGATGACACGCCAATATTTCAGCGACCAAGGAGATTTCCAGAACCGATTGCTCAAGTCATCGATGATCAGTGTCAAGAACTTCACCAGCTAGGAATTATCGAGCCTACATCATCTTGGAGTGCTCCAGTGGTACCAATTAGGAAACCAGATGGGTCCATACGCTTGTGTGTGGATTACCGTAAACTGAACAAGGTAACCAAGCCTGATAGATTCCCGATGGCAAACTTGACAGACTCTGTCTACAGTCTACATGGTGTCAAGTTCTTTACCACCCTGGATTTAGTCCGGGGTTATTATCAAATGCCGATCGAGGAGAAGAGTCGAGATTATACAGCTTTCTCGACCCCTCATGGACACTGGAGATTCAAGAAACTCAGTTTTGGATTGAAGAACGCGCCTTCAGCCTTCCAGAGAGAAATGCAAGATGTGCTGAAGGGATTTTCAAGGAAGAAGGTTCTAGTGTATATTGAGACATTCTAATTATGGAAAAGTCATTCGAGGCCCATCTCCAGCTAGTTGAAAAAGTCCTCAAGGTTTTAGAAGAACATGGTATCAAGATCAAGCCACCAAAGTGTAGATGGTTCCAGTCCACAGTTCCATTTCTAGGTCATATAGTCAGTTCCAGTGGATTGTCAAAATCGCCAGAGTATATGGAGAAGGTGAAGAACTTCCCAAAGCCCAAGAACATCAAGGAACTTCGAGAATTTCTGGGCTTAGTGAATTTCCAGAGGAAGTTCTTGCCACAGTGTTCAGCAGTTGCTAAACCCTTATCAGAACTTACAGGAAGATCAAGGAATTCAGTTATCCAGTGGACACCAGAGATGGAAGAATCCTTCGAGACGCTCAAGGCAGAGATGCAAAATGAGGTGGAACTGGCTTTTCCTGATTATCGAGAAACAGCAGAGAATTGAACTTGTGGGTGGATGCATCAGCCATTGGTGCAGGTGCCTGTCTTACTCAAGTTCAGGATGGTCAAGTTCGAATCATTGCTCATGCATCAATGACATTTTCTAGTCCTCAGAAGAAATATTCGGTTACAGAGCGTGAACTAGCAGATGCGCTGGGGAGTCAAGACCTTCAGAGCCTTCCTGTACGGAATACCATTCATTCTGAACACGGACCATCAAGCATTGTTCTATCTCCATAATATGAGATTAGTCAATGACAGGCTTGCTCGAACAGTTGAAGATCTTGCTGAGTTTGATTTTGAGCTTCGTTATGTTCCAGGCAAAGACAATCAAGCTGCAGATGCGTTATCCAGACACTTCCAGGTTGAGCATGAAGAGGGCACCACAGCAATTTCAGCAGAACTCCCCAAGGGCTTACTTGTAAGATTTAAGCCGGAGGGGGGAGGTGATTCCTTGATCGAGTGTTTGTGGTATGCTCTTGTTCATGACTTAGATCGTGAAGTTCCAGAGAGTCCAGTATTTCTTCGAAAGCAGTTGGTGGAAGAACTGCTAAGTCATCCTACAAAGTACGGAATCAAGTTGAATAGCAAGCAGAAGCAACATCTTCGACTTATGACAATTCCAGGGCAGCCAGCATTGCCAGAGATCTTGAAAGTTTTCTGTGAGATGTATCAAGTGGATGTTGTATTGCACTTTGGTACTGAAAACCCTCTAATTTACCACCCTGAAGTCAAGAATCAGCGTGTAACAGAACCCTCAGAACTTCGAGATAGGGTGCATGTCCAGTGTCTAGGTGGTGTTCATTTCAATTTATTGAGTGAATCCAATAAATATGTTCAGTCTTGCCCCATCTTCTTGACTTGTTTAAATTCTTTGTATGAGAGAAACTTGGATTCAGAACCAATAGGTGCAGGTTGCTCAAGTTTGGAGATCGAGAATGGTCTAGTAGAATGTGAAGTCAATTTTCCCACCCTTGATGTGGATATTACTTGTCCACATTCAGGTGCCCTTAGGGCAGTTGTCCTACTTGTCAAGACGAAACCTACTGTGCCTTATTGGATTCTGGAGCCGAGATCTTCCTCATATCTTGAGTAGCCTGGCGTGAAATTTTAGGAAATTTGAGGGATTATTCACAAGATATCCTGGTTAACATTCAACGTGTGGCTGAAAAGCAAGTGGTAGTTTATAACTATGTACCACTTACTGTGTCACTTGGCTCTAGAGTAACTATTAATGATCACCCATTGCTCTTGTTGAAGATCAAGCTATTCCTTGTTGTTTTCTCCTGGGTGCGAATTTCTTGTCTGCCGCCGGGATTGACCTGGATTTGTCCAGTGACAGCATCATGAAGGAGGGTGAGATTCTCGCTACTTTTCTGGCAGAGTTGAATGAACCTTCCAGTCATCAAGAACCGCTGGTAGTTGGAAATTTGCGTCCATGTTCATTTCTAGATGGAGTTAACCTTGAGGTTCTTCAGAAAAGTGATTGTGTGTTGAAACAACTTAAGTCCTATCTAGATAAGGGTTGTTTTGGGTATTGTCCTAAAGCTCTAGTAAGATATCGCCGTTATCTTAAAGATATCTGCTTCAAGAATGGTTTTCTAGTTAAGTATGATGAACCAGAAATGTTTCCCCAAGTTCTAGTACCTTTTAATTTCCTGATTGAGCTGGCCATTACTATCCATCTAGAGATGGCACACACAGGCTGAAACAAGGTCTTAGATGTTTTGTCTGGGGAAGTGTTTCATCCTCAGTTATATCAAGTCGTGCAAGAGGTGGTTACATCTTGTTCCCAGTGCCAGCTCAATAAGGTTTCCAACCAGATCAGGGCTCCACCTACCCTGAAGATCATGACCCAGGCACCATTTGAGTTGGTGGCTGTGGATCTAGTATTGTTCCCCAGAACACCTCGGGGGAATCTAGGATGTTTGATGGTGGTGGACCACTACTCCAAGTGGGTAGTGGCTGTTCCATTTCCCAACAAGACTTCCAGTACCATTGCCTGTCTTTTTGAGTTTTGAGTGTTGCCCACTCTTTTGCGCTGGCCTTGTTGGTTGTTAACTGATAATGGTCCAGAATTTAGGGGTCAGGAGTTCGAGCAGATGTTATCTCAATGCGGGATCACTTACATTTTCACGACCCCAAACCATCCAGAGAGCAATGGTGCAGTCGAGAGGGTCAACCGTACCATTGGTGAGCTTCTACAGAATCTTGTTCAAGATTCTAGCTCATGGGATTTGAATCTCCCAAAGGCCATTATGACCTACAATGGTACGATTCATTCTGAGTTGACTATGTCTCCAGCCCACTTCTTGTTATCATCTGCTCATCCAGATCCTATTCCAGTTTCTATTCTCACTCCAGTTCAAGAACAGTGGTATCCAGGACATCCTGGTTTCTGTCCCTTTACAAAGGGGCAACTTGTCATTCGAAAGGTTGTTCCAAAAGGTAACTTAAGTTTCTAACAGGTTTTTGCCCAAGTACTGTGGGCCATTTCAAGTTGATCAGGCAGTGGAGAATGGTGTTACCTACGTCATTTCACCAGCTTATCCAGATCTGCAGCCACACTTATCCATGAGTCGAGTTCATCATTCTCAGTTGAGGAGCTGGAAGGAGGCTCCCAATTTCTTGAAGAATCATCCTAGTTATTCCAGGTTAGTTCAGGTTAGTTCAGGTTCCCTGGGCTAGCATAGAGGAGGAGGATGAGAGTTTTCTAGGGTTTGAAACCCCTAATGTTCCAGTTTGTTCCCCAGGCTTTTCTTGTTTGTGGGACAGTTCATCAGAAGATGAGACTGATCTCTCTGATTCTAGTAGTGATTCAAGCGAGTTTCTAGGATTTCCAGATCAGAATAGTGTCAATTCTAGACCATGGCTTGCTGATCTGATTGAAAATTCAAGTTCTTCAGATTCCTCTGAATGCTCTTCAAGTTCTTTTGAACTTGACTTTTCTGGATTCTCAGATGAGGTGCCATCCAAAGTGAATCCTCCAGGTATCCTGTCTAATTCACCCAAACCTCTGTCTAGGCCTCATTCTCAACCAAAACATGTCACTTTTGGAAATGTTCAAGACTACCTTGGTAGTGATTCAGAGAAGGAAGCTTGTTCCCCAGTGGAGGAAATCGAGGATCTGTCTCCTATTCCTCATAGTGCTCCTTCAAGTGCTGTCAGTTAAGGTGTGATAGATCCTGAGGAACTTCCTGGGAGTCTAGATCCAGAAGGTGGTGGTTCAATAGATCCAAGACAGAGTTCTCCATGTCCGAATGAACCTTAACCCAATAGTGATTCTCCAGAACTTTCTTCCTTGGTGGAAGCTCTGGAGAACACTTTAGAACATGTGCAGGATGATGAGGAGCAGATTTACCAGCTGTTAGACCAGCAATTAGTTTCTCAAGAGCGGCAATTTAGCCCAGTAACTGGTTCAAGTACTCCCAATAGATTAAGTTTATCCCCAGTCAAAGATATCTGTTCAGAAGCTAGGGCTTTATTACAAGCTAACAGTAAACTAGCTCGTGAATGACTCCAGTCTGTTTGGAGGGGGTTGGGAGTAATTCAAGAGTTGGCTGGTGATTCTCCTCCATGAACTCATTCCAGAGGTCCTGTAATGGAGCTACCATTAGTACCGTCTAGGCCTCTGGAATATGTTCATGATTAATTTAATTAACAATCAAGTGACTTTCTAGACCCTGTCTAATTATGTATACAGGTAGCCCTCGATTTACGCCGGGGTTAGGTTCTTGGGGGAACAGGCGTAAATGGAACCCTTTATATAATGGAGTCAATGGGAAATCACAGGGTTAGGTTCGGGCACCAAAAATTTTACCTAACCTTTTCAATACTGGAGTATTTAAAGCTCAGAAATAAACTTTTTTAATTAAAGTGTTTTATTTTTAACCTACATAAATATAATAAATAAAAAATAAATTAATACATAAAACAATTAAATTTTGTACACTTACCTTCACATGTTTGGAGCCCACATGTGGTCTTATAAGCGCCACTGTCAGGCCGCTGCATTGATGTTTTTTGACAGTGGCATAATGCATAAGTTTTAGTTGGCTTTTGAAGGTCCTAGTTGAGGATCTTCTGTTGAAGGCCCTGGTTGAGAAGGTTGCCTTTTTTTGAAGAAAAAATCAAGTGTTGATTGCCTGGATTTCTTCCTCCTTTCTTTAACAATTTCAAAATAAGGGCTCAGGCTTGATATGACACTCCTTTTAACTGTGGCACTCCTCTCCCAGTCATGATCAATGTCACAGAGCTCATTAGTGAGGGACTCTACACTTGCAAGAATCCGTTGTAGATCACTGGTCTTCATAATTTTTAGAGGAGGGTCTTCTTCTTTCTCTTCCTCCTGCTGTTGGCTAAGTTTTGCAGCTAACTCTTCAAGGTCTTCATTTGAAAGAGTCTCTGCATGACTTCCCAAGAGCTCAGTTACATCTTCAACTGTAACTTCTTCTAACCCTGCCTCTTGTGCCAGCCTGCTGATGTCTTCTACAACATTCTGCTGTGGCTCGAATCCTCTGAAGTCATGCATGAAATCTGGGAGAAGTTTAAGCCAAACTCCATTTAGACAATTGACAGTCACTTCTTGCCAGGCTGTGTTAATGTGATTGATGCCCTTTAAGACATCAAACGACCACCAATATTCTTTGATGGTAATGTTGGACATGTCTAAAGCTTTTACCATTTCTCTAAATGTTTGCCGTAGGTAATAAGGTTTAAAGGTGGCTATTACTCCCTGGGCCATGGGTTGCAAAACTGATGTTGTATTAGGGGGCATATAGACAACATTAACTTTAAATACAGTACAGTACTAGCTGTACAGCACTTATACAGCATATATATATATATATATATATATATATATATATATATATATATATATATCATAAAGAAACGACGCTTGTATAGGAGATATTCCGCGCAAGACGAGAGAGAGAGAACGGAACAAATGAAAAAATGAGGTAACCACCTGGGAATCGAACCCGGGATCTTCCGATTGCCGGTCAGACGCGATACCATTACACCATGGCCCTCACTCTTCAAATGCCGTAATTCTTCTACATACTCGCAGAAACCAATGCCCCAAGGGGGCACCTCCCGCATGCCGTAACATATATACCTTCAACTGCAAAGAACACGCAGTATAAATAACGTAAAGAAACGACGCTTGTATAGGAGATATTCCGCGCAAGACGAGAGAGAGAGAACGGAACAAATGAAAAAATGAGGTAACCACTGGGAATCGAACCCGGGATCTTCCGATTGCCGGTCAGACACGATACCATTACACCATGGCCCTCACTCTTCCAAATGCCGTAATTCTTCTACATACTCGCAGAAACCAATGCCCCAAGGGGGCACCTCCCGCATGCCGTAACATTATATACCTTCAACTGCAAAGAACACGCAGTATAAATAACGTAAAGAAACGACGCTTGTATAGGAGATATTCCGCGCAAGACGAGAGAGAGAGAATGGAACAAATGAAAAAATGAGATAACCACCTGGGAATCGAACCCGGGATCTTCCGTGTTCTTTGCAGTTGAAGGTATATAATGTTACGGCATGCGGGAGGTGCCCCCTTGGGGCATTGGTTTCTGCGAGTATGTAGAAGAATTACGGCATTTGGAAGAGTGAGGGCCATGGTGTAATGGTATCGCGTCTGACCGGCAATCGGAAGATCCCGGGTTCGATTCCCATGTGGTTACCTCATTTTTTCATTTGTTCCATTCTCTCTCTCTTGTCTTGCGCGGAATATCTCCTATACAAGCGTCGTTTCTTTACGTTATTTATACTGCGTGTTCTTTGCAGTTGTATATATATATATATATATATATATATATATATAATATATATATATATATATATAATATATACAGGGCGTCCCAAAAAAATGTATACACACTTTAACAGCTGATAGCTCAATTGATGTTTCTTTCTTTCCAAGTTAAACCCATTAGAATTAATAATGGCAGTCAGACTAAGCTTTGAACAAAGGAAATTCATTCTAAAATGCTACTGGAAGTGTGAAAACGCAGTTGAAGTGCAAAGACAGTTTAGGAGGGAGTTTCAAACAGATCCACCAACGCGACTTACCATCACTCGAATTAGAGATAAGTTTGAAGCCAATGGAACTGTTCAGAATGTCCACAAGAAGCGTTCCGGAAGACCACGGACATCGACAAGCCCCACAAAGCAAGAAAGAGTACTGGAAACGTATCACCAAAGTCCAAGAAAATCTGTGCGGCAAGCGAGTCGTGAGGTAGGAATTTCAGAATCATCTGTCCAACTCATTTTGAAGCGCTGTCAATGGAAAAGTTACATTCCAAGATTGGTCCATGCTATTAATGAAGATGATCCGGACCGAAGAGTGGAGTATTGCGAGTGGTACTTGGCATGATGTGGATGTGGATTGGACGAAGGGGTTTCATAGAATACCCTCCGCGTTCACCAGACCTCACACCACTAGACTTTTTTTTATGGGGATACTTAAAAGACAAAGTCTACGCTGTAAAACCTGCAACAGTCGCTGAATTGAGAGCAGCCATTGAACGAGAATGCACACAAATACCAAACGAAATGTTTCGTGATGTTTGCGATTCCATTGCTTCGCGTTATCAGCAGTGCCTGGACCAGAACGGACGTCAGTTTGAAAACAGGCGTTGACAAAACAATTAAATAATGTCTGTAGATTCTATTACATTTTGAAAATGAAATGTATTTTAATAAACACTGCCTTTATAATTATTTAAAGTGTATACACATTTTTTTGGGATGCCCTGTATATATATATATATATATATATATAAAACTGTGTGTATATATATATATATAATATATATATATATATATATATATATATATATATAGTATATATATATATATATACAGTTTATATATACAGTAGTTACATATTTTTACCATTTTTGACAATTTTTAATTTTTAATTTATAAAAAAATTGCAAAAATAAATATTCATGGCCTTGTGGATAGTGACCGGCGCAAATCGGACCAGTGCAAAACGAGGGCTACCTGTATATGTATATAGGACTATTATGCATTGTATTTAAGTTGATGGTACTATGATATATTTTTGATGTAAAAATAAGTATTTCTAGGTTTAATGTAATGGTGTATCTAGTTTTTGTAACAGCTTTACGGAGCCTTGGTTAAGATATATATAAAAATAGGTATATCTTGCTGTACCGTAATGTATAGGTAGGGCCTAGCTAGTAAAGCCATAGAGGAAACTAGTGTAAATTTTCTAGAACAAAGTGACTGCACATAGTGATAATGAATACCATACCTTGAGCTAGGTTAAGTGCAGTACTTTTTGGATCTCACTTGTTCCTGACCTTGGTTTGCTTGCCTCTGCCTGACTCATGCACATGCCCTCACTTGTCACCCACTTTGTACTTGCTTTGATTGCCATGCACACAGCTTCCAGCGCATGTCCCTGTCCTTACCTGCCTCCAGTCACCCCCGATCACGCCTTCCTACTTTCATGGGAGCTGTTTTCAGGGATGGAGCCATTATTGGCTCTTCCACTCTTCAAGAATCGGCCTGGGGGGGGGGGGGGGTGTCTTCCAGGCCTTGCTCCAGTTTGCACCGCCATTCTTGTCTACATAGGAGGGGGTTCTGGAAGACTGCTCATCAAGAGGGGCATGGCCAGCCCACGTAGTTACCTCTAGCCTGATGCAAGCAGACCCCACCTTTGGTAGGGATGTCTGCCAATCTGGAGGTATGGATGGGTGGACCAGGGCCAGGGTACATTGATAGTGATGGGCAAGTGAGGATATTAATCAAGGACAATAGTCGTGCAGGTGGCTTCAGTTTCAAGCAAGGGATTGTGAATAGACTCTTAAGGAAAGGACCTTATAAAGGAGTGCTAAAACTGAATGGATCCAGTGCTAATTGTGTAAATTTAGATTGTAAATAGGTAGGGTTAGGGTTTTTGAAGGTAATAGTACCTTCTTATTATTGATTCATGTATGTATATATAATTGTCTAGTGTTTAGTAGACATGGAGAAAGGAAAACTTGGAGCTTGGTGTCAGGATGGGGTGGTGGCAATTCCTTGAAAAAAAATGATGTGGGAGAGGGCTTTGCAGCATTCACCTTTTGAGTGGTGGTACCCACCACTCGGAGGGGGGAGTGTAGTGGGGTTGTCTTGACTAACATCTTGTTTTCTTCTCATTTCAGGATTGGCCACTGTGTAACCCCCATGTTGATGGAGTTAGTTTTGCTTAATGCCTGGCTAGCTCAGTAGTTTTGTTTAGACCCATTTTGAGGAATTTTTTTATCTTGTTTTTTGATTCTGGTATCGGTAAATTTCGCCTTCAATTTTTAGAAACTGGCTCATTTTTCAAAGTCACGGTTGGCTTGCGCTTGTGGAAGTTCTAGCCTGCCAACTCAATTTGCTAAGAAAAAGAAAATTCAAGGAAAACAGAGTGCCTTGTGATACCAGACATTGCTTGTGCATAACGGTGTGCAGGTTAAGGTATTTCTAGGACCAATAGCTTCAGGTTTTGCTTCTCCATGGCTTAACTATAGGGTCATTCTCTGTCAGATCAACCAAAAAAAATTGAAATTAACACCCTCATCTCTCATATTTTGCTGAAATTTGGTTTATAGGGAGTTTGTGAGCCCTGAATCCATTTCTGAAATTATAAGGTCAATCCGACCAACGGTTCAAGAGATATGACCTCGGGCAATTTGAGGTCACTCGCGAGGTTACTAACATTTGGCAAGCCATAACTTGGGTAATAATTGTCATAATTATATAAAAGTATATATATTTAGAATCAGAAAACGACAAGGAATCCAAATATGCAAGTTTTAGAACTCTAGGTTGAAAAATAAAAAAGTTACACTGTAACCAAAAATTTGAGGTCACGATTTGACCTCTGGGGTATCAAATGAGAATTTTTTTTTTAAATGTAAAAATGAAGGCATAGGCATTGGCTATTAGAATCAGCAAAAAAAGTTTGTTTATGTTAGTATTTTTCATGTAACTAACATATAAGTGAACACCATATTCATAAGTTGTGCGTCAATTCTACCTATTTTTTCACACAAGCTCATAATTTGACCTATAGAAATTAAAATTACATTTTTTATAGATATAAAAACAAAGTCAGAGTTCTTGACTAATAGAAACAATCATAAAAAGTTTGTTTATGTTGGTACTTTTCATGTAACTAACTTATAAGTGAACACCATATTTATAAATTGCTTGTCATTTCAAGGAATTTTTATATCTTAGCTATCAATTTGACCTCAAGCTCCAAGAATTTAATAAAAATTGTATTTCACTGCTAATCTACACTGGCAATAATAGTTATAATAGTGAAAGGGGAAGACTAAGCTCACATGTAGCCTAAACAAACCTGTTGAAACATGTTGCTACTTGTCTAAGTGCAGAATCAACACAGATAGTTGCAAAATTCCTTGTCTACAGGTTAGTACAGTTCCAGCCAGCACTGTGGGTGGCTGGTGGGTATGGTGTTTTAATGAGCCTCAGAGACTATCAAGGCCTAAAATATTAAGTGTGTATAGCTATATATTTTCTAAAAAATATATATTACCTAATTGTAAATCCTATATCTTTACAGATCAAAATACAATGGTTCGGCACTTGAAATACTGCCAGAACCCTATTCAAAAACACAAGAAACGCATAACAATCAATCTTAGAAAAGTGACTGATGTACTTGTTGAAAAATGTGCTGGAAGAGTGAAAAAAGACTCATTGTTGTGTGTGAACTGCTGGACACTGATAATGAAAAACCCCACTATACTTAGTACCACTGAAAACAACGAGTCTGAGCAGGATTCAAATGAATCATCTACTATCAGTGGCTTGAGTAACATCTCTTCAATTCAAGATCTGGACAATGACAGTGATTGCTTGATAAAGGAAAATCCTTCAACTTCAGTTGAACCAGTTCTAGCATTTCTGGACCAAACACCAGTTAAAAAAGTAAGTAATAAATTAATATAATAACTTATACTTTACTACAAGGTCTGTTTGATCTACTATATAGCCAATTATATAGCATTTAAGGTACTATAATTAATATTTAATTACTAATATTCAGGTGTGTGAAACCTTTTTTTCTGTTCTTTTCAGAAGGGCTGTCATTAAGCCAGAAAAAGCGCAAGGCTCGTGGTAAGCTATCATCTGCTCAGAAACACCTGAAGGAGAGGCTAGAACTCAGTTATGGTGTTCAAATTACCGAGGAGGTAAGTGATACTTCAAAACCTGAAACTAAATCTGAAAAACATCTAGACAAATTAATGAATGAATTGAAACAGTCATTCCTGGAGAGCAAATGTCACCATCACAAACTACAAATATTGACACTCTCACCATACACAATTGAAAAAAAACAGCTAGTTTCTTTCAAACTACAACATACATGGTGAAAAGAAGCTGTTCACTTAAAATCAGAACATGGAATCCTTCCGAAGATTCCACTAATGAGCAAAGGAACAAGTGATATCTGAAGAACACAACAATTATAGTTAGAAGATTCTATGAGTCAGAAGAGGTTAGTCGTATGTGTCCTGGCCAAAAGGATTGCGTGAAAGTTATCAGTGCTGAAGGTGCAATGAAGGTGCAAAAACAATTGGTCCTCGGGAATTTAAGAGAGATGTTTGAACTATATAAAAATGATGAAAAGAATCCCAAAATAGGATTTTCCACATTTGCAAAATTACGGCCATCATATTGTGTGCTTGCCGGTAGTGGTGGGACTCATTCTGTCTGTGTCTGTACATACCATCAAAATCCAAAATTGCAGCTGGCTGCATTGGGAGAAAGAGGTCTTTCATACAAGGATCTTATGGATTACAGTGTCTGCAGTACAGAAAGAGAGACTTGCATGATGCAACTTTGCAATGATTGCCCAAGAGAAGAGGGTGTCCTAGATTTTCTTGAGTTACTTGACAGTGTGAAATCAGCTCCAAATGAAATATCTTACAAGCAATGGGTGACTGTTGACCATTGTACAATGGTTGATAAGGTGGAGCCACTTCATGAATACTTATCATCCCTAAGCATGAAAATATCCTGCATGGTTCGTCATCACTTTGTTGCTCAGCAACAATCACAGTACTTCAAGCAGTTGAAAGAAACACTACCACCTCAGAGTGAGGTCTGTCTTGTGAATGGCACTTCTTTGCTACATCCCATGGCAAAAATGCATGTGATGGGATTGGAGGAACAGTGAAAAGAGCTACTGCTCGTGCCAGTTTGCAGAGAACTACAGAGAGGCAAATTCTTACACCAGAACACATGTTTCAGTTTTGTGAAGAAAACTTGAGCAAGAAGATAAATTTTTTCTTTGTAACTACAGCTGATTTGAAAGATGCAGAAGAACGGTTGGAACATTGATTCAAGGATAGTAGGGCTATTCCTGGAACTCAGAAATATCATAGATTTGTTCCCCTAAACAAGGAAGAACTGATGGTGTATCCCATTTCAAGTGGCATTGGAGAAAAGAAAAGAATAAGGAAAAGTAATTTTACTAATGAACCTGCAATGCTTGGTAACCTAAAATGTGTCAAACCAGGAGAGTATGTTGGCTGCATTTATGACATGCAAGTTTGGTATGGAATTGTGGAGGAATATTGTGAAGAGTTTGATGATTTCACTGTGAACTTTCTACATCCCTCTGGGTCATCAGGATCAAGTGCATATTATTATCCATCAAACAAGGATTCATGTGCAGTGCTAGGACATCATATATTAACTGTAATGAGTTGTCCTACCCTAAGAGGAGGCAGCAGAATTCAATACATTTTTCCACAAAAAGAAATTGATGAGAGCATCGAGCATGCAAAAATTGTATTAGGCTAGCACATGAATCCTCTAAGTAGGTCTTCCCCTTTCACTATTATAACTATTATTGCCAGTGTAGATTAGCAGTGAAATACAATTTTACATTTTTTGCCTTTGTTTTATATCTATAAAAAAATGTAATTTTAATTTCTATAGGTCAAATTATGAGCTTAAGTGTGAAAAAATAGGTAGAATTGACGCACAACTTATGAATATGGTGTTCACTTATATGTTAGTTACATGAAAAATACGAACATAAACAAACTTTTTTTTGCTGATTCTAATAGCCAATGCCTATGCCTTCATTTTTTACATTTAAAAAAAAATTCTCATTTGATACCCCAGAGGTCAAATCGTGACCTCAAATTTTGGTTACAGTGTACCTTTTTTATTTTTCAACCTAGAGTTCTAAAACTTGCATATTTGGATTCCTTGTCGTTTTCTGATTCTAAATATATATACTTTTATATAATTGTGACCATTATTACCCAAGTTATGGGTCGCCAAATGTTAGTGACCTCGCAAGTGACCTCAAATTTCCCGAGGTCATATCTCTTGAACCGTTGGTCGGATTGACCTTATAATTTCAGAAATGGATTCAGGGCCCACAAACTCCCTATAAACCAAATTTCAGCAAAATCTGAGAGATGAGGGTGTTAGGCACTGGTTGATCTGACAGAGAATGACCCTATAATAGATAGGTGCGATTGGATTGACCTCAAGTCTAGCTTAAGGACATTAGGTCCAGTGAGGTCTATTGTGTTGTCTAATTGTACCATTCTAGCATAGGTTAATTTTTTATCATCTTCTGGTAATTCCCTTTTTGTTGTCCAGTATTTTTGCCATTGTAATCATAAGCACCATTGTATAGCATACCCTTTCAGGGTTTTTGGATTTCCGTTTCTTGATCTTAAGCCTCGTCTAGACTCAAGCTCATAACCCATCCTAGCTCTTGTGAATAATTCAAGTTAATTTCTAATAAACCCTTAGAATTCTACCAACTAGTTTTTTTTCAGCCTTTGTCCTTATAGACCAGGGTCATTACTTTCAAGGATTTCCTTGTGACAAGAGCATTGTAGAGGGTTCGAACAACCCTTTCACAAGGCATTTGATATCCCCTCTTGTGGTAGCACTGGTGGTAATCCACCTAAACAGGATGTACAACCCAGGGTCCTTGAATCGACAATACCTCCAGATTCTCTTTATTAAACAATTCAGAGGGTAATATCTGCTCTTCTCATCCAGCCACATTTGGTTTACTTCATGATCAGTCTGCTAAAATCTTGCTTGCTTGTTGTGTACACCCATATTCAGCTGAGGTCCTCAAGTATTGCTGGGTGTACATTGCACACACCTTTCCTGAAGCCAGGGCTTTCCAGGTTCTCAAGTGGACCCGACTCAGACACAGTGCTAATCTTTGGAGATAGCTAGCAGGTTGAGTCCATTTCTTGGTTCCAGCAGTGTGGGAGTCTCATTTGCCCCTCAGTGACAGTCAGTGGAGGTGAGAAAAACTTCACCGCCCGAGACCTTCCCTTTTCCCGTCATCAAGAAGTAGCCAAGTTAGGGCAGGGTTGGCAAGAAACCCACTTTTTTTGAAAAAGCCCACCCCAGGTGGTTTTTTTCAGGTTTTTTCACCTAAAACCCGAAAAAAAATGGGTAAAATTGGGTTTTTTCATATGTCCATATGGTAGTTCATATTAGACCTACCTATTCTTATTTTTATAATAATACTGTACTGTACCATACACTATTAATATAACATTTGTCTTGTTTTTAGCAAAAAGGTTGCCTTCCAGGCAATTAAGCATAAAAATTATTATTTTCTCAGATTGAGCTTCACAACAAAATTTGGAAAACATGGATCAATTTGAACTAAATTTGGTGTGGTAAATTATCCTATTTGTTAGG
This sequence comes from Bathynomus jamesi, assembly GCA_023014485.1. Taxonomy (NCBI): domain Eukaryota; kingdom Metazoa; phylum Arthropoda; class Malacostraca; order Isopoda; family Cirolanidae; genus Bathynomus; species Bathynomus jamesi. The sequence goes on along the minus strand of JAJOZX010000652.1, from coordinate 432,184 downwards.
CTATACTTCCTATGGAAGACAGGCCCCTGTGTCTTCTGCTGGAAGTAGATGAATTACAGCTCCCAAAGGGAACTTAATTCAGCTAGTTATATCTATTTAATTCATATTACTGAATATTTTTTCTTTTATTTCACAGTTAAATAAAACAAACTGGCAACAGCATATTTATCTTTACTGCTAGCCTACAGAATTAGTCTGTTTGAAGTTATAACTGCATTAAATAATGCCAAAGACCTTTGGATCAGGAAGAAAATCAGGGCATGAATGGAGTGAAGTCAATATTATTGATGGGACTAGTAAAGTTAGATGCAAACATTGCAGTAATGAAATAAGTAATAAATAGAGCGAATAAAAATGCATTTAATGAAATGTTTGAAACACATGGAATCAAGAAACAAGACTGACAATACTGCCAGTACATCATCTTCATACTGCTATGACATAGACCTCTCAGATGATCCAGACTCATCCTCACCACCACTGACACAATTACAGATGAAAAAAAGAAAAATTCAAAAGAAAGTAAGCGATTTTGGCATGACAACAACAACTTTGCAGAAAAATGTCATTGATAACAAAATAGCCAAATTCTTTTATGCAAATAATATTCCATTTCTATGTGCAGAGTCTAAGTATTTTATTGAAATGATAGAGACTCTAAGACCAGGCTACACTCCACCTTCCCGTCGAAATTTGTCTGGTCCACTTTTAAATACAATCCATGAAGAAGTAGAAAATTCTTGAAGATGCAGTTGACTGAAGAATCAGGATGTATAACACCCTGATTGGCTGATGTCTACACTCTATAACCTGCTACCTCACCCAAAGAGTTATACCTGTAGGTCTATTTGTTGACTCATGTTTGCTTGCTTTGCATGTAAAATCATTATAGGCGCCTATATGACAATTTTTAAAAATAATTGCATATGCACTTCTTAAGTTTCATGAAAAAACCCACAAGTGGGTAAAATAGTGGGTTTTTTCAAGTGGGTTTTTTCGGGCTGGGCCCACTAGTGCCAACCCTGAGTTAGGGTATTCTATTTATTTCATCATTCTCCCCGCAACAATACCAATCATTACAAAATTATTTATATTGCTAATATAAAGCATAAAGCATTATATTCCTATTATATTCCTAATCCCCTTCCCTAACTTCCTTCTTATAAACCTTACAGTCAGCCTAAAGTCATCTTAAATACTATTCTTTAACTCAGTTAAAGGCTCTAGCATCTAACTTAGGCTATCACCTGGATGGAATGAGCTAATGGAGGCCTAGTCTAATCAACCAAAATGTTGGGCTTGCACTGAATGAACCCCTAGATCTCTCTAAATACAAAGTTAAATTAAGCTTAAAGATTAGGAATAGAGATATTTATATTTTAATAATCCCACTAAAGTAAAATCCACAGAGTTAATAATACAGGGTGATCCATTTGGGTATGGATAAAATAAAAATGCTGTGAGAATTTACTGAGAAGTGATACACCACTCATCTGTTGCATGTGTGGTCATAAAATGTGAGAGTTTGTAATAGGCTATGCCATCCACTGCCAAATGTACAAGCGCCATCTGCTGTCAGACTTATGAAACATATGCCAGTTTCAAAGATGGTGGCAAATGCGCAACAATGTGTGAAGTGTGTCATTTGGTTTGCTAAGTTTGAGAGTGTGACAGTGATACAGTGAGAGTTTTTCTGAATGTATGGTGTTTGAAAAGCTCCTAAATACAATTCCATAGTGCAGTGGTACCGCACATTTGAAGAGACAGGGTCTATCACTAAACCACATGCAGGTGGTCACAAGAATTAGCTTCTCTCTATGACCTCTGTCATGTCCAGAAGGGAGGGTCATGTTGAAGACTAATTAGGTTTGTCACAATCTACCATCTTTGTGTGCATTGTTTGCCAAATATTAAACTATACAATGTTACTGTTTCCACTTCACATCAATTTTATTTTATCCATACCCAAATGGGTCATCCTTTAACAATTTTTAAACAAACTTGGAGTACAACTGAGAGAGTGTTGCCATTTCCACTTCCAACTTTCAACTCTAACTAAATAATTATTTTGGTTATTTCCCTATTCCACCACAAAGGTTATTTTGTTATTCCTAATAGTTCTGAAAGAAATACATCTACATTGTATATTCTCTAAAAAAAAATTTGAATCTAGGCTAGATCTCAACAGCATTTTTATTGGCAAATTCATTATCCCACTTTACTGAGCCAAACAACTCCTTAAATTTACTATAGTCACCCCTTAAGGAAGGAAGGAATGAGATGGTTATTGTTGACTAGATGCCTATTTAATTCTGTCTTAAAACAAATGATAAAATGGTCACTATTCCCTAATGACTATCCTACTGCAAGTTCCCTAATAATCTCAATCATTGGATCGAATCAAATCTAAGATTGCTTAATTCCTAGTTGGTGTCTACAAATTGCATCAGAAAGTTATCATTACAGCACTCAATGAAGAAGTTACCTTCCCAATTATTTATTTCCTTCTGAAAGGTTCCAGTCTATATGAGGCAGATTGAAAAACCCCTTAATGTTTGAGCACTACACCCCTTATTTATTTCCTGAACCATACTAGCACCAACTTCCTATGTTTGGTTTGGAGGTCTGTAAAATGTACCCATCCAAATATATTCTCAACTTAATACACAAATATCAACCCAAATTAATTTTACTCTATTGTCTAATTTAATACTAAAATTCTGAACTGAAATTAAATCATTCTTAATGTATGAGACCAAACCACCTTACTTCCTGTCCATTCTCTGATAAATATATCAAACACTGTATACGTATAGCCATTTAACACGCACTCTGCTCTAGCATCATTGAATACTGCATCACTAATCCAAGTCTTACCAATACAGATTACATCATATTTTCACTAATCATATAGGTAAATAATTCCTTTTTCTTATTTCTAAGAATCTATGCATTTGTACAAAAACACTTCAACCCCACAGTTTTAAGTGGTTCACTACTTTTGGCTAAAGAGCTGATATGCCTATTCTTGACATAATTTGTCTTTAAGACCCTTAACAGTACTAATATTACGTATACCCTGATGTTCTATGCCCTCAGTTAACTTTAAATTATCTTCCAAAACCCCAAAGAACCCAGACTATCCTCTAAGTGTCTCCTATAAAAAGCAGTTCCCTTTCTACTGAGATGTAATCCAAATTTAGGCCGGACTGAAACTATAATTTTTGTTTGATTTTAATTTATCAGAGTGACTAACAGTTGGCTTTTGATATAAAAATAAGATTCCTGAAAAAAATAATTGGTGGCCACCAAGTGTGTCGTGTCCAGCCACCCCATTTTTGTAAAAACATCTAATGCCGCACTAGCAAAATCAGGAAAATGGCAATATCTCTTCTTCTGAACATGCTAGAGAGATGGTTTGCATACCAAAAGATGCAGAATTTGATTTAGAACAAATTATTAAGTGTGGTATTTTTTCATAAAACCTTTAGTTTTTGAGTTATTTTAGAAAAACTAATTTTTTGGGCCCATAGACCCCCTTTCAACTGAATGTCAACACAATAAAACATTCTCAAGCTGCAAATTGACATGTATTAGTGGTTTTCAATCAGCAATCAAAATCAATCAAAATCAGCCATTTTAAATTCATTGAAAATGCTTTTTGACATTCCAAAACGCCAAACATTAAATTATACAATTAACAAATTGTCATTTTGTCATATTTTAGCATGATAAATAATAATCTAGAACTTAAAATATTTTTTAGACACAAAATCTTTCATTAATTTACGTGATCTAATTTTGTTTCTAATAAGACCATCTCTACGCTCATGACCTACAACAGCCAAGGATGCTTCAGTGACAAGCTTGATGTGCCTTTCAACATTCTGACTGTGGCACTCGTGATCCAGTTTCAATGCGGTATTAATGATATCACGCAGTTCATCATTACTGAATTCTTTTAATACAGGTGGAACAGTTTCCCATTGGGACATAGCAGACAGCTTGTGGTATGCAGAAGCTTTGAAATTGATGATTGGCTTTCTAAAGACCCTAACATTCTCATCTATAGCAGGATATTCATCAGTACCACCTTCATGATCCTCTTCATTCTCATCATCACTTTCAATTATTCCACCTGCAAAATCATTGCTACTACCAGATTCATCATCAAAATCCTCTATAACTCCCCTCAGACACAGAACTTTATTGACAGCACACCTCCTCACCTCTTCATCTTCATCAGCCAGCATTCCAACTAAAATATTTTCACCATGAGCAAAATAGCTGTTATTGTTTAATACGTCATAACAAATTTCTCTAATTTTCCTGTCAGGGAATTTATTTACTCTTTGGATCATATTGAATAGGTTTCTTGACCCATCACTTAGCCTCTTATTAGCCTTGATATTGAACCAACTGTGAAAGTATACTTTGATGATGAATTCTACTATGATTTTGAGGTTCTTACTGGGTCTTTTTTGTGAAACATAAAAGCGAAGAATTCTACAGGCTAAGGTGAGCCATCGAGAGTGATTTAGCAGGCCAACTTCTAAGAGTGCAAGGTCTTCATCCACTTCACCAGTAATAATTGCCCAGCAGATGCAGTATCCATAGTATTGGTCTGTTGATAAATTATTGACCACCTCATTTGGTAGAAGCACAAATGCAGGATAAGGTATAGATTTGAAGTCCACAACATTCCATTCTGACACATCCCCATTGAGCTGAGAACCAATAGGGCCAGAAAATTTGTCTGGACTTTTTGTTGTCCCATCTAAAGTTATGAAGATGTGTCTAAGTGGCAATTCATTTAGATGCAGAAGACAAATATCCCACTGAAGAGGTTGCCCTAAAAACATTTCCAAATATCTGATTGACCCATGCATATGTCCTGTGTTAGTATTTGTCCCATCTGCTTTAACTAAGTTTAATTTGGCCTCAAGTTCTGTCCCTTTAATGATCTTATAAATGCCATGAGCAATGTCAATGCCTTTGCCACTCTCCAGGGTAAAATGGTCGAGGTAGAAATCTCTGAAAATAAATTTAATTAATTTTACAATTAAATGAAAAAGGAAGGAATAAAGTTAACTGGACAGTTGTCACTTAAAAAGAATTTTTTTTAAGTAATTGAAATATTACTTTATAGTACAGTAATATAACAGCATAACGCCTATAACTGTATGACAATCATTTCCATTTACCTGGCTCTCCAGTAATGACAATGTTCCTCTAGGATTGTGGATGTATAATACTTTTCATTTACTTTGTTAACAGCAAGTGTAGCATCCTTTCTACCGTCAAAGCCAATGCCAGTCACTTTCAAATATCACTTCTTCTTCCTTCTTCCTTTCAGCTCTCAATTTAGCTCTCTCCCTTCTCAACTTGTTTCTGAAAAGTATTTCAAAAATATTGGCCATGCATTACTGCATTAGCATTATACAAATATACAAAATACAAATGTCAGTGTCCTGTTTGAAACTAATTAATATAAATACAAAATAGAAATTTTGATGCTAATTAAAAATAATAGTAAATCTGGTGATTTAGAACTTATAGCAGAAGCTAAGATGTGTAATATCTAGAGTGATTAAAAACATACTTATCAATAACATTTTGTATGTTATCTGGGGTGATTACTCCAAAGTCCACCAATGTAGCAGAACCAATAGCCACTCCTGCTCTATCACTTACTTGATATCTGTTAGGATATTTAAAGTAGATTTACATATCTATTGTCAATGAATAATTTATTGGTAATCTTAATCTCTTAGTCACAATGATTTCACTTTAAGCTGTATTAAAAGATTTATCTTTCAGTACTATACCTGTCACATGCTTCAGCTAATGAGCGTAATCTAGTTCTGTTCTGTAATGTTGAGACTTCTGGAACATAGTCTGCATCAAATGAATCATTACAACTGTCACTATCTGTCAACTCAGGAATGTCCATAGGTTCAGGAGGATGAGGAGGAGGAACTGATTCTTTTGCTTTTTGAGATTGAATAACCCGTGATTTGAATTTTAAGTCAGTGGCTGTTTCTGGGACTTCTTTCAGGGTACAGTAACCATGCCTAGTTATTTTCTGGTCCTACAAAGTGATTATATTTCATTACACTATAATGTATCTTTTATCTATAGGTCTCTATATATAAATTGAAATTCTTACAAAAATGAGAAAATACTAAAATATTACTTATCATTAACATCATTAATAGTGTATTATTGATATTACTAACTTATTAAATGCACTTTAAAAATTTTAGCAAATTAATAATAACTAATAATTGATAATTAATTAATATTAATTAATAATTTACAACTTGAAATTCAATCAACAGACCTACCTCATAAAACTGGTAATCAGATTCAGTCATTTTTAGTAAGTGCTTTTTCTCTGTATCTGCCAACAGTTTGTGATCATGTTGATATATGTCAAATAAAACGTTTACAGTTTTCAGAAAATCATCCAGATCTTGATGATATTTAGGTCCCTTTTCTTTTTGTCATACTTCAGAAGGCGGTTGAATTCCTTTATTTGGGTTTTCAGTCAGCTCTGTATGGCATTTACTGATATTGGATAAACATTATATATGACCCACAATTTATGCAATTCCTCAGAAGTAGCTCTCAGTACAGCATCTGTTTTATAGTCTCCGAAACACAAACACCTTTCAATAACTTGCTTCAACGTAGGCAATTTCCCTAAAGGAAACTGTTCTGCTGGCATAAAACGTACATCACCAAGTTCTTTAGCAACTGTTTTCCTTGTAGAAGTCATACTTTATATTGCAAATGTTGAATTCAATGACAAATTGCAGTTGGAAACTTATAACAAAGGCACCTGAAAAAAAACAAGTTTTCAATTTATTACGTTTAAAAAAAGTTCATGAAGCAGCCCCACCCTCTATTCTTTAATCAAGCATAATGGATGCAAGATAACAAGGAAAAGTCATATCATGTGATCACTATGTCCATGTCAACATCCTTTTAGGGCAATGTTAGTAATCAAAAAGCCAAATCATGCTTATTTTAGAATTTCTTTTGTCACTAAGGTCCGTCGAAAGGGGGTCTATGGGCCCCAAAAATTAGTTTTTCTATAATAACTCAAAAACTAAAGGTTTTATGAAAAAATACCACTCTCAATAATTTGTTCTAAATCCAATTCTACATCTTCTGGTATGCAAACCATCTCTCTAGCATGTTCAGAAGAAGAGATATTGCCATTTTCCTGATTTTGCTAGTGCGGCATTAGATGTTTTTACAAAAATGGGGGTGGCCGGACACACGTTGGTGGCCACCAATTATTTTTTTCAGGAATCTTATTTTTATATCAAAAGCCAACTGTTAATGACTCTGATTAATTCTATCTTGAGTTTCAGCCCAGCCTAGAGCCTAATCCATCCTTACTATAAAGATCCCTCTTTTCATTAAAATTATCCCACAATACACAGGATTTTTATTTATCATTTAAGGCTAAAATTCTACTCATAAACTCCATGCTTACCCCAACCCTTGGTAAACTGCCCACTACATAACACTTGATCTGCCTAATTTTTTAAGTTTTGATCAATTCTCTGTATCTATATTTGATTTCTGAATTTCTGTTCAACTTAAATCTACCATAAAAAATGCAAAAAACTTCACTTTTTTACGTGAAGGTCAAAATATGAGAATAAAAACCCACTCTAATAGACAGAGTTTATTTCCACGACAGTTTCGACGCCCACTGGCATCCTCCTCGGGTGGATACAGAAACACAAATGAAACAAAACAAGAGAAGAGGCAAGAGGGAAAAACAGTTCAGGGATCGACCGTTAAGAAATTTGCACCTAGGTTAGATTCCATTCTCTCGAGACAGGAGGGGCATTTTCATTAAGTACATTCGCACAAATTTTTTAAAAACTATCTTCCTGTTCTAAACATACAGATTCTATTATTTTTACATAATTATTACATTTATAATTAAATTTATTACATTTAATATTGCATAATTATTAATTACAGAAATTATAAATTTATTATTACATTGGTTATTGCATTGTTGTTTATTATACAGAAATTATAAACCGAAAAACGAATGAAAAAAGGCGATTAGGAAATAATCCAGAGACCATTGAGAAATTCGCACCTAGGTTAGATATCGTTCTCCCGAAACCAGAAGGGCATTTTATTACAGGGTCAGCTTATAACTACATTTCCACAAATTAAAAATATCTTCTTGTTCTATACATACAGATCCTAATGTTTTGACATAATTACTGCATATATTTATTTCCCCATTAATTACTTCCATTATTACATTTACTAAAAGCGAGTAAGGAAACATTCCAATCCAGAGACACACACTTAGGTTCGAACACGTTCCCACGACTCCGTAAGGGATTTATTGACCAAGAATCTCATTAAAGGGTCTAACTTATAAGTACCTTCGCACAAATTAAAATTATCTACTTTTTCTATACACACAGATTCTATTATTTTTCTTTTGACATAATTATTACATTTATAAAGTACCTTACTTGATTCCCAATCTATAGCATGATTATTTTGGCTAGCGTGATAAAAAAATGGCATTATTAGTATTACAACTTCTGAAGGCATATTTGTGTTCTTTGATACGGGTTTCAATATTTCTTCCAGTTTCTCCCACGTATACTAAATCACAACTTTTACAGGGAATGCTGTAGACACAGGCTTGTTCCTCTTTTGCAACGTTATTCCTAACCAATTTACTTTTCACGGTAGACGAATATTTGAACGCCAAAGCAAACTTAAATTCTTTCGTCAACGGTTTTACTGTTTTTCCCTCTTGTTTTGTTTCATTTGTGTTTCTGTATCCACCCGAGGAGGATGCCAGTGGGCGTCGAAACTGTCGTGGAAATAAACTCTGTCTATTAGAGTGGGTTTTTATTCTCATATAAATCTACCATCTTTATCCTTGCTTGTTAAATCATTTATACAGATCTACATGAACTATAATTTTATCTTAGCTTTCAAGCAACTTCTTCACTACCTCATTGGCTTTAGAAATATTATCTCCTGGAATACATATTGTTCTAAGGGTTTTCTTTCCTTTATTGCAAAATTCATTGTCCTGATTCCTAATGATAGAGTCTCCAACCATGGTATATTCACATTGAATTGCTTCATCTAAATTACCAAGTATCTGAAACCTGTCATTATTTGCTACCACATGATTATTATTCTCTCTAATCCTATTCCATGACTGACCTTTGACTTTGTGCCATTCATCAGGCCTAACTTTACTTACTTGGACCTGCATCTTTATCACTAATGCTAGGCTTGAGCTCAACATTACTTGGGCCTGCATCCCTGTCACTAACACTATGGCTAGACTTAGGCTCAACCTCACTATCTGACATTAGTATTTACTGCATTAGACTCAGTTTCTGGCCTAACTGTCCCATTAATCTCATTAGCTACACTATCACTCATAAGGCCAACTAACTTAGGCCCAACTAGACACTGAGCTTGCAACTTTTTAAAATTTTGTCTTAAGCATGTCCTTAACCTCATCTAAACAATTACTGTAAAACCACAAAATACTTGGTGACTTCATACCCCTGTACACTTGTTCTGTAATTTTGATGCAAGCCAAGTGATACCACTCATCACAACTCACATCCCACAGCTTTGTCCCTAAGCCTATCTTCTTTCTTACGAACCTTACAATCAGTCTAAAATCATCTTAAATACTATTCTTTAACTGAGTTAAAGCTTTATGAACTAATTTAGACTATCTCTTGGATGGAATGAGCTAATGGGAGCCGAAGCTAATCAGCCCAAAAACCTTGGCTTGCATTGAATGAACTCCTAGATCTCTCTAAATACTAAGTTAAATTAAACTTAAAAAACTTAGGAATAGAACTATTCATACTTTAATAATAATAATTCCAATGAAGTAAAATCTACAGAATTAATACTGTAATCCTTTAATAATTTGTAAAAAAATTGGAGCACAACAATGTCTTTACACTTCCACTTCTAATAAATAATAATAAAGAATGGGATGTTAACCTTTAATGTGTAAGTCCAGTAAAGCCAGAAGCTTCGTATCAATTTATGCTGAAATAAATTAAAGATTTGTCTCGTGTTAAAGTCATTATTGAATTTATTTTGAAAATGAAGTCCTTACTTTCTTTCAAAATGGTTTTACAAGAACTTACTTCAAAGACCTATGGTAGAACAATAACCACTGTTAAGATACCATACAAAATATTGTAATACATCTCAATTTTTGTGAATAAAAAGGCTTCAGTCAATCCTGTCACTCATCCCTTTCCCTTTGCTTTATCAGATGGTCCTACAATGTCTGCTTCAGTCATGTACAACACACTGAAACACCTTTCAAAACTTCAAAACCTAATTTATGGTTTAACATGCTTTGTGCGACAAATATACAAGGGCATTACCTTACCTGATTGACATATATAGAGTCATACTGCTCAGACAATTTCTTCAACACTTCTATGTGACTTTCATTCTGACTCTGCTTCAATATGTTGTAGAGTGACTTAGTATGAACTGTCCTGATCTGGTCAAGAGTTGCTGACACAGGAGTGAGTAGCTCGCAGTCAGAAAATAAATCAAGATCTTCGCATCTAAAATGCAATTTATAAATTTTTTAATCATGCCTCAAGTGGATAAAAAAATAGTTCTATATTAATATTAGGCCATTATTATTGACACCAAAGGTTCACTAAGGTGCAAACAATTCTCTCAAATTTTACAAAACCTTACAAGCTGAGCAATGATAAGTTTAGAGCAGTAGTACCTGGAACAAACTAATAATCAGACCAGATGTTTTACACACACACACACATATATATATATATATACAGGGTGTCCCATAAGTCCAGCATCATAGAAGAAATTCATATTTTTTCTATTTCTACAAACCATAATTCATATTTTTCTCTTTCTACAGGCCATAATGTCTGTGAGCAAGGAAGAACGAATCCAAATAATTCTACTCATAGGAAATTGGAGCCAAAGAGAGGCTGCTGCTGAATTTAACGGACTGCATCCAGACCACGAGCCAATAACACAGAGTTGTGTTAGAGACTTGTTGCAAAGTCTCTTTGACTCCGATTTTCTATGAGTAGAATTATCTGGATTCATTCTTCCTTGCTCACAGACATTATGGCCTGTAGAAAGAGAAAAATATGAATTATGGTTTGTAGAAATAGAAAAATATGAATTTCTCCTATGATGCCAGACTTATGGGACACCATATATATATATATATATATATATATATATATTATATATATATATATATGAGGCATTGTGAGTACAAGAGAAGAACTCTTCAAATTGGCGATTTTGTGATTGTTCCACGAATTAATTGCTCAACCCTTCCCCTTTCCACAGACAATTGGTAATAGGGTCATTCCACAGAAATCTCAACCTCAAGGCCAAAATTGAAAAATAATACAATGGAATTGAAACAGGTATCATTTGAATGCCAAAACATTATTTTTTTTTAATTTAAAAAGAAATATGTATTACATAGATGAAGCATAGGAAAAATTATACAAGGAAATGTTAATACATATTGCAATGTGGAATCTATTGAAAAAAGTTGAGAAATTCATGGCACTTTGAAATGTTTTTCTTTTATGAATATAAAAAATCTGATTGCACCATTTTAAAGGCCAAGTTTTATAGTTTTAAAATCTCTCAACTCTTAACTACAGTAGGTATGTGGGATGATTTGAATTTACATATTTGCTATGTAATGAGCATCAACACTTTTGTTAGTTTTTATTCTCTAATTCAGTTAATTAATTGAGTACATCATTAATACAAAAGATTATAAATAAGCTCACTTCAAGTGTTAATATGAACCAACCTGTTTTCAATTACTCTTCTCCTAGCTTTGGCTATGGCCTGTGATGCTTGTTACATGCAAGCATGATGCATACATGGAAGATTGGGGTACTGGCAAAGTGTTATATTGTATAAAATCTAAATCATAGCCACTGCTGAACAATTCAAGTTTAGCAACCTTGCTATTGATGCTAATGATTCACCATGCTTTATACCCATTTTAAACTCAAAACTGGACCTTTGCCTTTTCTCCACACTTTCCCCATCACTAATTCTCCTTTTTGGTGCCATGATATTAATCACAAGTCAATATTTATTATAAAAACACAAAAATAATAAATGTTTGTTATGTAAACACTGGAATAATGCTTCCAAAATGGCAATGCTGACTCAACTGAATGTTCTATACTCATTATTGCCAACCAAAGTTGCCAAAATTTACGTACAGTGCTGGTACTTGCTTCAGCAAAATTCAACAAATATCGGTATTGCAAGGAATGAGCATTAGTAGCTGGGTTGGAAGTTGTAATGTATGAGGTGTGTTCAAAAAGTTCCCAAACTGGTTATGCTGCATGCACAGATCACATGATGCGCATGTGTCATATGATCCATGTTATTGTGTGACTCAGTCTGTGTCCAAAGACAGTTACCACTTGTTGATATATTTTTTCTTGATATTTGTTTTGTGAAGTCATTTTGTGTTTTGTTGCATTTTGTGCATTTGAGTAATGGCTACTGTCACGCACTTCCATTGTGTCATACCCACACACCCACATTTCATCACTCATAACGATGTTTCTGAGAAAATTTTCATCAAGATTGGCATATTGAAGGAGGTCTTGAGACACAACATTATGTTGTTCTTTCTGCTCAGCAGTTAAGAGTCATGGCACACATTTGGCTGACACACTATGCATCCCCAAATTCTCTCTGAGTATCGTGTGTCATGATCCTTTTGAAATGTCCATTTCATCTGCAACTTCCCTGACTGTCAGTCTACAGTTCCCTCAAATCATTTCATGAACACAAGCAACAGTGTCTTAGTTCTTAAGTGGAAGGTCATCCCACCCTTGCATCATCCTCCATCAACATTCAGCCTTCCTTAACCCTTTCAAGTCTCTTGGGATAAATATGTCTTGCAGATTTCTTTGTATGGTCAATTGGAATATACATTACTGGTTTACTAGTTAGAAAATTTAAAATCAGTCTCAAAAGGGTTAAAGCACTTGTGCTACTTAAAAGTGGTTGTCTGACTTAAGCCATCATTGCCAAATGCTGTGTTCAGCATGGCATGGGTTTCAGAAGCAGTCTTGCACAGTTTAACACAATTTCATGCACACACATTGTTCTTCAACAGTAGTCATTATTTATATGCACAAAATGCAACAAAACACACCATCTTTGGACACAGATTAAGTCACACTACTACATGCATCACATGATGCACATGCAGCATCACCAGTTCAGGAACTTTTTGAACACACTTCATACAAACATCATTGCGAAAATGTCATTATCTGAATTATCATTATCTGAGAACTGCCTCTGTGTGTGTGTGTGTGTGTACACAGCAATACCTCACTATTCACAATCCCGATATTCGCAACCCCGCTTATTTGCAATTGATATTTAAACACCCATATTCGATATTTGCAAAGTGACTTGATCGAGTTGGAGCAGCATCTAGCAGTGGACAAAGAGGAGCAGGCCAAGAGTCCTCTCAAAACCTTCACTGTTCCAGTTCTGAGGAAGCTTCTTTCTTCATTCGAGATGGCGCTGGACATGGCATTGGATGTTGACCCGAATGTGGAGAGGAGCACCATTGTCATCCGCAATGTTAAGAATGACATTTGAGCCTACTATGAGCTTCTGGAGAAGAGGAAGATGGCTCACCAACTAACACTTCATGCATTTTTCCAGCCCAAATCCTCTCCTTCTCCTGATGTAGCTGCTACTCCAACTTCTTCAACCACCAAGTCCACATTCCATAGATTTTTTAGTCCTCGTTCCTACAGCAGCAGTGTCAGTGCCATCTCGAGTAGGGAGGCTGATGACCCTGGCCCATCTTCACCTCAGTAACTCCTCACCCTCTCCTCCTCTTTATGCCAGCAACAGTACAGCAGTGATACTCACAGCAAAGGTAAGTGCTAGTTTAACTGGTTTACACTCATTGTAGTTATATTATAGTAGTATGTAGGGGAATGCATCCCCCCTAATTACATTAATTCTTATGGAGAAAATTGCCCCAATATTCACAAATTTGTTATTCACAATGACTTTTAGAAATGCATCCTTTGCGATAACTAGGGTATTGCTGTGTGTGTGTGTGTGTGTGCGTGTGTGTGTGTGTGTGTGTGTGTGTGTGTGTGAGTGAGGTCATCCCATAAGTAATGTCATTTTTTACAATAGATTAAGTTTAAACTAGTGCTACTCGGTTTACGCATAAATTTTCCAAAGGTTATATCTGAGATCTATCGTGTTTCACTACATACTTTACAGACCTTGACCATTGAAGATGTGTTTTGCTTTATGTGAACCCCTCATAAACATGGCAGTATCAGAAGAGCATATCAGGCATATAATGCTTTATGAGTTCAAAAAAGGGAATAGCACTACTGAAGCAACGCGAAACATTCAGGACGTTTATGGCAACGATATTCTGCATGTGAGGAAATGTCAAAGATGGTTTCAAAAGTTCAGGAATGGTGACTGTTGTTTGACAGATGCAGCACGCTCTGGATACCCTGCTGAGTTTGATGATGACCTGCTGTTAGGCGCACTTGAGGAAGACTGTTCAACAACTGTTGAAGAATTGGCCCAGAAACTCAATTCGTCCTCATCCACCATCCATCGACACTTGCAACAACTCAGGGAAAGTGCCTAAGTTAGGAAAATGGGTGCCACATGAATTGTCAGTCAACAATCTGAGGGTGCGCGTAAACATTAGCACAGCTCTTCTTTCCCATGAACTCCAAGATCCATTTTTGCACCGTTTAGTGACTGGTGATGAAAAGTGTATATTGTACCAGAATGTTAAGCACCATCGACAGTGAGTTTGTGCTGGAGAACCAGCGACACCACAGCCAAAACCAAATCTTCACCCTCGGAATGTGTTGCTTAGTGTTTGGTGGGATAAAAGTGGTGTAATACACTTTGAAACCTTACCACACAACCAAACAATCACCACTCAAGTCTACTGTCAACAACTGGATCAATTGAACACTGCACTAAAAGAAAAGAGACCACCTTTGGTTAATCAGAAAGGAATCGTGTTCCACCACAACAACGCACATCCTCATACCATTCGGATCACTTCTGCAAAAAAATTGAGGAGCTTGGGCGGGAAAAACTTCCACATCCTCCATATTCTCCAGACCTTGCGCCATTATCATCTCTTCAGGAGTCTGCAAAACTATCTGGACAAGAAACAGTATACTTCTTTAGATGACCTGCACACCAGTCTTTGTACGTTTTTTGCCTCAAAACCACCTGAATTTTATAAACATGGCATTGAAAAGCTTGTAGGACAGTGGCAGAGTGTCACTGATTCTGATGGAAAATATATACTAGATTAAAAAGTTTCAGTTGAGGTTTTTTTTGTCCTTCAAATTCCAATCTAAAAAATGACATTACTTATGGGATGACCTGATATATATATATATATATATATATATATATATATATATATATATATATATATATATGGTATATATTAGGGTGGTCCAAAAAGTTAAAGCATCGACTAAGTTCTCTCCACAAGGTTGGTTTTATGCCTCTTGGTGTGGACAGTATTTGTGCAAAGTTTCACATTATTCGGTTAATATTTAGGGGTCGCCCCACTTGCCCCCTTTTTGAAAATTTGGGAAAATATATAGACAACTGAATAACTAAATTTTTTTGGTTCTCAAAGAATATGAAAGAAAACAGTAAGACAATAGGACATGATAATGGGTGTATCTTCATTATTTCTTCTGCATCAGAGTCGCCTTGGATGGTATTGGTATCTGTTTTCGGTGGGCGGCTACGAGTTGTAGGAGGTACTGCTTCTGGTCCTCGTTTCGTGTCAAAGTGTCATTGTAGCGTTGTGCGAGAGCAATACCTCGCTCGGCAGCATCATTGACGACTTTCATCTTTAAGGCGCGATCTCTAAGTTCCCTGTAGTTCTTGTCATTTGGCCATTCCCGTGGATCTTTTTGAAGTAACTGGCGCGCTTCCTCCTTACCTCCAACTTTCAAGGCATCAAAGAGGGTCAATGTCCTTTTCGTGATGAAGGATGCCACATCATTTTCAACACCAGCTTCCGCCATGTCGATTCGTCGGGGGCAGCCATTCTTTTGGGGATGTTGGAGGTGTTGAACCATTCTCCTTTTGGTATCAGGATCGATCCTATTATCGAAGAAGGCCAGTCCAATCAGATGCTCCGACAAGTACCACAGGTGGCGTCTTAGAGCTGTCTTCGCCGCTTGTGCAGCTCCTCCGTGTGGATATTTTTCCAGAAGATGCAGCATTTTGAGATCATTGAGAGGAGCTTGTGTCCCCATTGGCGCTTCATGCCAGTACTTGACGTAAATCAGACTGACCAATAAAGCCAGCTGAGTCACGTTTCGTTCTTCGCGTGCTGTGAGCTTGAATTGATAGTGAAAGAGGTAGATTTTGAGCGCATAAATCGCCTTCACCATCCATCTCGCGTGGTGCATGGGACCCGGAGCTCGGATAAAGAGTTGACCACCAGTCTTTCCCCCCAGGAAGAGCAAAGATAGTTCAAGGAACTCCTTGTAGTCGTCACGAGGTTGGCTTGCCTGAAGAGCGTTAGGTAAGTAAGTGAGCATCTCTTTTCTCATCTCTTGGAGTTGAGGGTTCTCGAACAAGCTGTCCGATGCTGAGACAAATGCTTCGTGGGAGAGAGATGGCCATTCCTTTTGAAATCGCTTAAAAAGGCCTGTTTCAGGACTTCCTGTTGAGCCAAATATTGAGGCAAAGACATCAGCAAGTATGACTTCAAGTATATGATGTCGACAACCGATCCAAACTAGCTCGTAACCCAATGCTTCTTCAATCCTGACACAGGCTCCGCGATGTAAACCCGTGTTTGACGCAGTGGTATCGAAGACGAGACCTCTCACATGCTGTTCCACGTTCCATAATTTCATAGTTTGAAGGCATGCCTGGGCCTGTGCTTCTCCAGTTCCTTGTTTCATCTTTGGGACACCAAGCAGCTTCTCCTGTCCATTGAATGTTATAAGGATTGCTATCCGATGCACATTCGTCTTCTTCCCTTCAATGCCGGGGAGAAGCTTTCCGTCCCAATGGAGAAGGACAGGGTCTTCTAGAGAGAATGATTCTAGGTCTTCTTGAGCTGCCTGTTCTCGCCCACTTTCTCTGTAGCGATGAATAGAGCTCCGAGAGCACATCATCCCAGACAGATCATGCCCCGCAGCCTGTAATACAGCTCCAGTTACGAAAACAGCATTCCGGTCAGAAAGATTGGTGCGATCCATTGCTCCAATGACTTCTGGAGATTGGAAAATGTTCGTAACCTTGTTCTTGGGACGCTTTGGTGCCGGAGCTTCAGACGAAGAAGGAATCGGAACCGATGGTCTATAGTCATCGTCATCTTGCGAAAAAAGGGAAGAAGAAGAGGAAAGATCAATTGATGACACTCCTGCTTCTTCCAAATCTTTCTGTGTTGCTTCATGCCTTGCCTTCCTCTTGGCTTCCTTCTCCATTCTGGATCGCTTTCTGTCCTCTTGTGTAGTCGTTTCCTTATCAATGCCAGCCATGCTGCAAGAATTGACGTCCTTGCGCTGCATGGACAGGAAATTTCGGTCCTCAACGTTGACGATTGTGCTCATGGCATCACTGGTTGCGATGTCAAACAGTTCCTGGATGTCCGCTTTGAAGATGTCTTCATTCATTCTATCGCTGGCACGTTGCCTGGTCCTGTGCTTCTTGAGTGTTTTGTAGCGGTCTAAAAGCTTTGAAAGCTTACGGACACAGGAGTCGATCCGTTGAGTTGGGATCCGCGCTCGGGTCCAGACTTCAATCACCCTCTGGCATGCCTGGTTCAGACTGTCGGAGGTGGTTTGCTTTTGATTGATGTGGTGGTATTGCCCCAAGAGGAGGGCGTCAAGGCATGTAGGGAGCCTTGACGTGGATAAAGTTCCAGTTGCCATCCCTAGAAGCCAAACTTTTGGAATTGATCGAGTTTGAGCCATCGGACCTACGGAAGAAAAAGTACATTATATAATATATATATTCAGAGTGAGGCGACCTCTAAATATTCACCAATCACGCTGCAATTTTGCACAGACCATGTGGACACTAAATGGACAAAAACCACACTTGTGGAGACTATCTAAGACAATTTTGAAATTTCCCCCTATGGATTTGGACCACCCTAATATATATATATATATATATACACAGGGCGTCCTAAAAAAATGTATACACACTTTAAATACTTATAAAGGCAGTGTTTATTAAAATACATTTCATTTTCAAAATGTAATAGAATCTACAGACATTATTTAATTGTTTTGTCAATGCCTGTTTTCAAACTGACGTCCGTTCTGGTCCAGGCACTGCTGATAACGCGAAGCAATGGAATCGCAAACATCACGAAACATTTCGTTTGGTATTTGTGTGCATTCTCGTTCAATGGCTGCTCTCAATTCAGCGACTGTTGCAGGTTTTATTGCGTAGACTTTGTCTTTTAAGTATCCCCATAAAAAAAAGTCTAGTGGTGTGAGGTCTGGTGAACGCGGAGGGTATTCTACGAAACCCCTTCGTCCAATCCACATCCACATCGTGCCAAGTACCACTCGCAATACTCCACTCTTCGGTCCAGATCATCTTCATTAATAGCATGGACTAATCTTGGAATGTAACTTTTCCATTGACAGCGCTTCAAAATGCGTTGGACAGACGATTCTGAAATTCCTACCTCACGACTCGCTTGCCGCACAGATTTTCTTGGACTTTGGTGATACGTTTCCAGTACTCTTTCTTGCTTTGTGGGGCTTGTCGATGTCCGTGGTCTTCCGGAACGCTTCTTGTGGACATTCTGAACAGTTCCATCGGCTTCAAACTTATCTCTAATTCGAGTGATGGTAAGTCGCGTTGGTGGATCTGTTTGAAACTCCCTCCTAAACTGTCTTTGCACTTCAACTGCGTTTTCACACTTCCAGTAGCATTTTAGAATGAATTTCCTGTGTTCAAAGCTTAGTCTGACTGCCATTATTAATTCTAATGGGTTTAACTTGGAAAGAAAGAAACATCAATTGAGCTATCAGCTGTTAAAGTGTGTATACATTTTTTGGGATGCCCTGTATATATATATATATATATATATATATATATATATATGTGTGTGTGTATATATATATATATATATATATAATATATATAGAGAGAGAAACGACGTAAGTATAGAGGAGTGTTCTGCACACGTGGAAGAGAAATAACAAACAAATGAAAAATAAGGCACCCGCCCGGGAATCGAACCCAGGATCTTCCAATTGCCGTCAGATGTGCTAACCACTACACCACGGAGCCACGATAGTCAGAAGTCGCAATTCTCCTACATAGGGCAGAAACCAATGCCTTGAGAGGGCACCCTCGCAAATCGTGAATATGTACATTTAACTGCAATGACCACCCAGTATATTAATGTATAGAAACGACGTAAGTATAGAGGAGTGTTCTGCACACGTGGAAGAGAAATAACGAACAAATGAAAAATAAGGCACCCGCCCGGGAATCGAACCCAGGATCTTCCAATTGCCGGTCAGACGTGCTAACCACTACACCACGGAGCCACGATAGTCAGAAGTCGCAATTCTCCTACATAGAGCAGAAACCAATGCCTTGAGAGGGCACCCTCGCAAATCATGAATATGTACATTTAACTGCAATGACCACGCAGTATATTAATGTATAGAAACGACGTAAGTATAGAGGAGTGTTCTGCACACGTGGAAGAGAAATAACGAACAAATGAAAAATAAGGCACCCGCCTGGGAATCAAACCCAGGATCTTCCAATTGCCAGTCAGACATGCTAACCACTACACCACGGAGCCACGATAGTCAGAAGTCGCAATTCTCCTACATAGGGCAGAAACAATGCCTTGAGAGGGCACCCTCGCAAATCGTGAATATGTACATTTAACTGCAATGACCATGCAGTATATTAATGTATAGAAACGTGGTCATTGCAGTTAAATGTACATATTCACGACTTGCGAGGGTGCCCTCTCAAGGCATTGGTTTCTGCCCTATGTAGGAGAATTGCAACTTCTGACTATCGTGGCTCTGTGGTGTAGTGGTTAGCACGTCTGACCGGCAATTGGAAGATCCTGGGTTCGATTCCCGGGCGGGTGCCTTATTTTTCATTTGTTCGTTATTTCTCTTCCACGTGTGCAGAACACTCCTCTATACTTACGTCGTTTCTATACATTAATATACTGTGTGGTCATTGCAGTTAAATGTGTATATATATATATATATATATATAAATGATACTGTGTGTGTATGTGTGTGTAAGTCATATATGGCTGGCTGTGGCATGGCTGGCATCTAAGCCAACTGGCTGAGACAGAGCCATACAGAAAGGCCATGGAAGACATTACGCGCAGAGATGCCACAGTGAAAGGATCTTCCTCTTCTCCTCCCCCTCCTTATGTTTTATTACCCTTGTTAGGTTACCCCATTCCACCCTTGGAAGGTCTACCCCTTCTTCCCCCCGATTGGAGGGTCTAACACCCACCCCTTTAGCATGCAATGTTGCAAACATTGATCATTGATCATATTGCATGTAACTGATTTGCTATGTTATATTGTTGTATTGATTTGCTATGTTATATTGTTGTATTGATTTGCTATGTGTAATAAAAAATATCAGTATTCTTTTATAGAGTTTTTAAGAATTTATTAACCCCTTCAATACAGCAGCTCGTGTGTATGTCCGACTAGCGTGCTCCAATATATAATGACATACGTGTGTATGTCCAAAACTTAAAGAAGAAAGCTAAATTATACAACATTTCTGCTTTTAGTTAGAAATATTTTAGTTTTGGACATACACGCATATGTCATTGTATATTGGAGTGCACTAATTGGACATACACACATATGTTGCCATATTGAAAGGTTTAATATACTTTCTATGATTAATTTTGTCTGAAGTGTTCTTATGTATACAACAAAGTACTGAAAAATATCAGTACTCTTTTACATACAGTTATTACTTTAAAAAAATATGATTAAGTTTGTCTGAAATGTTATGTAAAACCAGTAAAACCAGTAAAATCAGAAGGTAACAAGCATCACACACAAATTGCTGTAGCTATATCATTTTAACATACACATTTTTTGATAAACTGGGTATTAATAAATTCCTTAAACACAGATCTACAACCTCATATAGAGCAAGTGTGGAAAACATTACCCAATTCACAGAGATTTATGTAAATATCACTTAACCTGACAGTGAAGGTTGCATTTGTGTAATGAGCATCACAGCAACTTCTTCCATTAATAAAAAATTAATAAATACATGGATATATAAAATAATGGTAATGTTTGTCATCTTAGATCCTTGGGTGTTTATGATAAAAAAAAATTAAAACCTCAACTGCTTTCTTCAGTGAGCTATATTCAAAAATGTTGTGAAAAGTTGTTTCCAAATAAAAGAAGTGTCACACTGGAATGACCCTATAGCCAAATACCCCCACCCCCTCATATGTTAAAAATGGTTATTTTCAGTGACTGTATTTGCACTATGGGTCCATTGTACACAACACAACAATCAAAGTTTAAATGTGTATCTCAAAACTGGTTTAGTGAGTTTACTCCTCATACTCATGATGCTTCATATATACTTGTCAATGATTCATTCTTTAGAAACTGAGTTCTTGTAAGTAGCAGCAATACAATTGCAGGAACCACCATTTTCACTATTAATTTAAATTGAAAAAAGTTTTGGAAGGTCAACCTCCATCTTCACTAGCTTCAAAAGACAAACATTAAAATAAAACTAAATATTTCTAACAATGTATAAAATTACAAAAATTATTCAATATAGACATACAACACAACTTGTTATAAAAGGACATTAATTAAAAGCTTCCTTAAAAACTAAAGGAATAAAAGTTAATTTAAAACCTTTCATAAAACCCAAGTAAGTAAAACTTAAACAGAAATATTTCTAACTTAACAACATTGCCACAATTATTAAGTGAGGGTTTCATTTTGCTAACAACAGAGGGACTCCAAACCCACAACCACAACATTTGGATCTGTGAGTGATGGTTTGTTATCTTGAAACTATTACTTCTTAGTAGATGGTAGGGATGCATCGGAACCAACTGGAACTGACCGAAACTTCAAAAAGTAACCAGCTGGTTACTCTTTTATAGCTCGATATAGGCCTAGTTATATTATGTAGGTGTACATTTATTAATGTAGCTGTAAGATAATTTTTAGTGAGTATGGTATATTATAAGAAGCTGGCAGCCCTGGGTGTTACTTAGTACAGTAATGATGATAAATCAAATTAGTTTTTGTTTTTCAGATATCATTTGAAGTGTAAAGTAAATTTTCTATAAAATCCTTTTTAAATAATACATATAGAGCTCAATTTTTTATCACATCATAATATTATCATTAGCCATTGACTAATACAGAAGCATTACGTTCTTTATTTGGAATTTCTTTTCTGTAGAAGATCAAGCTGATGAAGTTGTAGAATGCAAATTATGTCAAAAAGGGCATCTAGGGAGAGGTGGAAAAGGTTGTCTTCCTAAAAACTTTAGTACCACACCATTACATAAGCATATGAAAGCAAAACATATGCTTCAATATAGAGAGAATGAAGAGGCAAATTAAAAAAAAATCCAAAGTAGCAGAAAGTGAAGATGCTCACTGAAGGGTGGCCCAACAGAACATGCAAAAAATTAAAAGTTGAATTTTCACAGATTAGAACCCTGCAATCATAAATGACATATGTAATAGCAATATGAGTGAAATTTGATGCAATTCTGAGATGATTTAGAGGTTGCACAAGGTGCTTGAAGTTTCAAAAATTGCAGTCTTGCCACGGTAAGCAGTCTATATTTTGCCATTATTTGCCAGTGGCTTGTAAATATTCTTTTCTGACAGTTTTATGAATTCTGTGAAGCTGGTTTGTTACTTTCTGTTAATAATTGTAAAATAATAAAATAAACTTAGTATTCAAAGTCCGGTATGGTATAGGTACAGGTGTCTTGTTCAGATATCTACTTGGAATTTGTTTGTTGTGCATTGTTGGGTTAAGGTTTGTGTTGAACACAGTAAAATTATTAACAAACATAAATTAAATTTTGGTTAAGTACAGCCATGACAGGTGTCAACTTTGGATAGAGCACTATAAGCTTATCTTTGCATATTTATGTCTCCCCTTACTAATTGACCTAATTTTCAAGGTCACATAAGGGGAGACATTTTTTTTCTTGAAAAACAGCCTTTGATTGTTATTTATTTTTTTCAGGAAACTTCACTGAGTTCAAGCATGGCATGTAGCAGCAAATGCAGCATTCAAACTGCAGATGACAATAAGCCAAAGACAAGATCAAAATCTCATATTTGGTTGATTGGTCCTGTGAATGAGAGAATCGTCCAACACAGCAAACTTCCGTCACTTCGTGAAACATTGTCAGTGTTTTTCTATCATCATACAGAACAGAAAAAGACACTCAAAGAAAGTGCACGCATAACTGTATCAGAAGTCCTTAGTTTTTGGCTGAAGGCTGGAATACCAACTGCTCTCAGTTATGATATAGAAAAGTGGCTTCTGAAAGTACATGGAGAATGGCAGTGTTTGAAGAAGGCCATAAACCATCGTACCCAGAAACAAATTTCTAATGAAGCACAGTTCAATTCAAAACTTGGTAAGCTGTTTGACATAGCTCATCAAGATGCTGAGAAACGAACAGAACTGACAGAAGACCTGGAGTTTCTAGCCAGTCAGAGAGAAGGTCGGAAAGGATATATGGCAAGTGAAGATAAAGCATGGACAGAGAGACAAGAGCAGAAAGCCAAAAGGAAAGAATCATTTGAAAGGTTGTGCAGAAATCAAAGCAGGAACAACAGGCACTAATTTCAAGTTGCAGTAATGAGTTGATTTTTTCTTCTGATAGCTCAAGCGAAGATGTAGTTGAACAATGTGCAGACTCAGAAATGGAAATGGATAAGTCACGAAAGAGGAAAAGATTTGCAAGCAGCACCGAAAGAAAGACATTGCTCTCAAAAGATGTCACAGCAGCATTAGATAGGTCAAAAGTTACAGATCGCCAGGCGGTGCACTTGTTAGCGCTACAGCTCATTCGCTTGGCCATAATGTTGATGAGATAACACTAAGCCATAGCTCGATTCAACGTGGACGATCCACAAACAGAGCAAAAACAGCAGCTGATGCAAAAACTTCATGCAATCCCCAAGCACCATTGACTGTTCACTGGGACGGAAAATTGCTTCCTGACCTTACTGGGCGTGAGAAAATCGACCGATTACTTGTGATTGTGACAGGAATTGATGTTGATTGTTTGCTTGGTGTACCAAAACTTGCATCTGGAACAGGCCAAGCCCAAGCTGATGCTGTTGTATCCTGTCTGAATGACTGGAATCTTTCCCAAAAGGTCAAGGGTCTGTGTTTTGACACGACAGCAAGCAATACAGGACGTCTCAGTGGTGCATGTGTTCTCATAGAGAGAGCCCTTGGGCAAAGTCTACTTCATTTCGCATGCCATCATCATGTGATGGAGATTGTCCTACAGTTCTAAGGTTTTCACTACACTGAAAATAACATCTGCCTCATCTGGACCTGACATGGCCATCTTCAAACGCTTTAAAGAGCAGTGGTCTTGGATTGATCAAAGTTCATATCTTACAGCTGCTGGGATGATGGAGATTGACTCGTTCAGAGAGCGTACATTACAGTTTGCAATACAGAATCTGAAAATGTGCCAACCACGGGATGATTACAGGGAGTTTTTGGAACTTGTCACCATATTCCTTGGTGGAACTCCAGCACGGGGGATTCACTTCCAGGCACCTGGTGCACTGCACAGTGCCCATTGGATGGCACGAGTACTTTACTGTTACAAAATGTGGATGTTTAGGAGAGAGTTCAAGATGAAGCCATCACAAGAACATGGAATATTCCAATTCTTGTTGTTTGTGTCAGACATTTACATCACAGTGTGGTTTCAAGCCCCACTGGCTGCCCAAGCCCCTTCAAATGATCTGCAGTTTCTAAAGAGATGTCAAGCAGGCAGCAGTGACTGCTTTCAGCAGACATTTGTGGTACCTGAGTGAGGTTATGGTGGGCCTTGCTTTCTTCGACATGACAGTTGATCCCCAGCAGAAAATGCAGATGCTGGTAAACATGCGAGAGAAAGAAGGATCAGAAGAACCACCACACCGACTGGATGGCACTGGTGAATATGCAGACATGCAGCTCAGCTCTTTCTTTACAATGAATACGAAGACATTTTTCAACATTCTTGGTCTGCCACAATCTTTTCTGTCGATGCCGCATGAAACGTGGAATGATAATGAAAATTTCAAGAAAGCAGAGAGGGTAATTCGGTCACTAAAAGTTGTGAATGACACAGCAGAAAGAGGAGTGAAACTGATCCAGGACTTCAATGCATTTCTGACAAAAAATGAAGACCAGAAGCAATTTCTACTCCAAGTTGTACAAGAACATCGAAAACTGTATCCTGACTCGAAAAAAAGCACTGTTGTGGGTGGACTCGGTCTCATAGCTGGAATTCAGAAAGACAGTTCTCCTGTTAACTAAATATTTCCAACAAAGTTAGCATGTCATTCTAGATTTTATGCAGTATTGACAATTTGACAGCTGTTCTTATGCAACATAAAAGTTTTCACTGATAGTAAGTATTTCTAACTTACTGCATGGCTCCATTGACTCACAGACATGAATTGATGGTTTTGAACATTATTATAGTTGATATAGCGCATTTACTGGTGGTGGGGCGACTGATATTATTTACTGTAAGTTCAAAAATGTTAAATGAGCAGACACAATTTGAAGCTGTATATTGTGCTTAAATAAATAAGTTACAGTATGTTGTAATTTGACATTAAACATGCACATTGCACAGGTTGCACACTGCAGCACGCAGCCATTAAGTAAATGATGAAACGAATGATCTTTGCATGCTTTGTGCAACCTCTAAATATTGTTTGATTTAGTTGAAATTTTTATGTAAAAATTACATCCATAGGTATATCAAAATGCTGGGTTCTAATCTGGAGAAAAGAAAAAAACATTTTTTTGGGCCACCCTAAATTGCTCAGCCACCCCCAAAACAAAGGAAACTGGCTGCAATGGAATGCCAAATGTCTCTGGAAGAGAGCTTTAATAAAAAAAAAAGATTTGGGATATTAATGACCAATGAGCTATTGATATTCATCACAAAATTATAAACATGATTGCTGTGGACAATCAGCCTTTTATCATTGGAGAAGATCAAGGCTTCATCGAGTTAATTGCCCACCTTCAGCCAAGATATATGGTACCAAGTAGAAGATATTTTACTGATGTAATGCTTCCTTAAACTTATGAAGATATAAAAGGTCGCATTTTGAAGGAAATGGATACAGCCAATGCACCATATATATATATATCTTTCACATCAGATATCTGGACCAGTCAACACTCAACTGAATCATTTGTGTCACTAATTGGGCATTGGATCAATAAAGATTTTCAAAAGAGGAATGCAGTACTCTTTGCCAAACATTTTCCTGGGACACATTCAGAAGAAAATACTGTGCATATGATTTATAATATGATGACACAGTGGGAAATTAATACTGAAAGGCAACATGTTTTAGTTCAAGATGGAGCTGCTAATATGGTCAAAGGTGTTTTTATTTTATTGTTTAAAAAAAATTCAAAAGATAAAATCATTTCTGTTGTTGACCAATGACTATCAATATTATTAACCAGTTATATATAAACAAAATATTTTTCATAGCTAATGGTATTAAAATGAGAATAATTTTAGTATATGAAGTTGTATTTATTTTTCTGAAATGTAAATGTAGGCCTAATTATAAAATTAAATTTAATAAATCAAAATTTTAAAATAAATTTACTCTATGAATTTTTATGATTAGGGCCTATATTAAAATATTAATATGATATGTAGCCTAATTAAATAGTCTAGAATATAAAAAATTCTCAATAGAATATATAGATTAGATAACTAGCTAAATTGTAACCTTTTCTTTTCTTTTCTTCAGGTACCCAAATGGCAAAAATAACAAGTGTTCATTGCTTCCTTCATCTACTAGATATTACATATATAAAAATGTACATATGCTCATATACATATAACAATATGGGAAAAATTTTGGAATGCCCCAAATTTACAGCAAATGGTTCTACTGCATGTGTGCATATACGTTTTGTGTTTCGTATTTATCAATTATTACAAAAGAAATTTTATAACGAAGAGCCTAATCATTTTCATTAATCAATAAAGTAACAAATATCATCAACTGTTGCTGCAAAATAAAGGTCAACAGCTTCTTTCCTTGAATAATCAATTTTAAAATTAAAAAGAGCTGTTTTGAGCAGAAAACTGAGATTTGTTTATAAAAAACCTCTGAACAGTTAGCTAGAACAACGTGAAAAAAGTGTTAGCAGCTGACAAGGAAGCTTAGACCAACAGTGGCTGTATCCTCCAGCATGGGACATGTCAATGCGAAGAAGAGACAACATCAAACCAAAAGATCAACATGCTGGTGGCCAAACTTCCTCAAATCTCTGTGCAGCAGGCTGTCTACGGTTGGCCAGACTGGCAGTCGATGGCCTGCTGCATGGCACGGTCAGAGTGCCGATCAGCTCCCGGGGCCAGACCTATTCTCAGCGTGCTATTTTTTTCATCTACAGGGAGCAATTGCGTGCTCCCCGGAGCACTATTACTCTCCAGCAACATTAAGACTAATCCAGGCCCCACTACAACTTACACATGTCACCATACACAAAGACACAGACACAATAGCACCATGAGACACATACAGAAGTATAATATTAACATATTACAGTACAATGTAGATGGCCTCACAAACAAAATAATGCAGCTTAGGGAATTCATACACAAACAAAACATTCACATAGCAGTAATACAAGAAAAAACTAAAACACACACACACACAAAACACCCACCATCCCTGACTTCATGGCAATCTGTCAAGACTGTACTGGGGGTCACGGGGGTGGACTCATCACTTACATACGTAAAAGCATTAGCTACACTGATGCCACCCAAAACATTATGAACACAATCCAAGCAGATAACACGATAGAAATACAGGCAGTTAACATTAAAACATGCGCAAAACACAACACCACACTAATCAACATTTACATCCCACCAGATAGTTCACCTCAGGTGCCAGCCAATTACAATCTACAGTTACACAATCTGGCCTCTTTCACTAATGTCATCTTAGGAGGAGACTGCAACACTAAAGACTAGTTGGTACCTGCACAACCAAAGCAACACCAGAGGCACCAACATAGCCACACAACTAAACAGCCTCTTCATTCTTAATAATACAGAAGAACATTAAACACATACCACATCAAGCAGGATATTCAAACTCCTCCCCAGACATAATGTTCTGTTCCCCCTCACTAGCAACACACACACACTGGAGAACAGAAAACAAGTGTTATCAGACCACCTGCCCATCATCATTACATGTTCTACACTCTGCCCCAACAGCCTTAGGTACACCTACAGAAATTACAAGAAAGCTGATTGGGAACAGTTCAAAATACAGACTGAGGAACAATTCACCACATTAAACAGCACACTCATCATAAACATCAATATTCAATACAACACTCAAAACATTTAATCAGATCATCAATAATGCAAACAAATACATACCCAAAGGCAACATTAGGAAATACAACCCAAATTACACTAGAGAAATAGCCCACTTCATAAGGCAATGTAACAACCTCAAACATAACACACAAACACCACACACAGAAGCCATAAAACAGCTGATACAACAGCTCAACACAGAAATAAACAACAAACTCAAAGAAAAACAAACAAATATACATTTACGGAATTCATAACAACACTAAACCACTCCACAGATACATCCAGGCTATACAAGACTGTAAACAGTATTACCCACTCTAACAGCTGCATTCACACCTCACACGTGGCTATCTGTCGCAGCCAAAATAATATCCCAATACACACACAACAAGCTAACATTCTAGTTAATCACTACACAAAGATAAGTCACTTAAACAGAGACAACAACCAGAAACACACAGACAGACAAACAGCCAGACACAAGAAAACCTACAGACTCGACATGACCATTACATCCTTCAATACAGACCAGACCACCAACATCATCAAAAACATTAAGAATTCGAAGGCTACTGGATCAGACAACATATCTAACATACACCTTAAACACTTGGACCCACAGGGAATACTAGCTCTCACAAATATCAGCACATATTCATACCAACACTGTTATGAATGACATATGGTAATACAGTAAAATTATTACACTACTCAAACCAAACAAAAATCCAACAGGACCAGCTTTCTATAGACCCATTACTTTACTATGCACACCTTCCAAAGTAACAAAGACTAATCTTACAAATCACCAACCCACACATACCACTATCACCTACTCAACATGGATTCAGACCTCACCACTCAACCACAACATTACTCACTAACCTCACTAACATCAACTCCAGACGATCAGCTCAACATACACTATTAGGAACAATAGACATTAGTAAAGCATTTGATGCTATCCCACGCTTCCCTCTCACAAACAAAATACTCAACACAAACATGCACAATAACACCAAAAGGTGGCTGAGCAACTATCTTTCAGGAAGATACTCACATGTCACATTTAATGGCAAGCCATCCAAAAACAAGCTTTTTCCGAATGGAGCCCCTCAAGGCTTTGTTCTCTCACCAACAGTGTCCAACTTATACATGCATGACATTCCAACACCCATAGGTAACAAGCTTACCTTATCATCATATGCAGATGACATCACTCTAACATCCACCCACAACAACATTGACACAGCTACAAATAACCTACAAACATACATAAACAGTATACAAGACTGGCTCACACACAATAAACTAAAAGTAGTGCCCACAAAATCAACCATCACCTTGCTAACAAGCAACACAAAAGAACACCAGATAACTCCACAGCTTACACTAAACACCACCAACATTCCACACACTAACAGGACCAAAATACTTGGGGTCACGTACAACACGACATTATCTTTTGCAAACCACATTCAGGACATTAAAAACAAATGTACGTCAAGACTTAACATGCTTAGGGTACTAACAAGCACCAACTTTGAACACCAGCAAGAAACATCACTCATATACAAATAATATATTCGCTCAGTTATGGACTATGCTAGCCCATGCTGGGCACTAGGGTGGTCCATAATTTCACTTTTTAAAATTTTTAATGGTCCAACATGCTAATGTTATGGGCAATGGTGCAAGAAACAACATGGTTACCAGTTTTTGGAGTTCAGGTAATATCAGACCCACCCCCACCCCCAATTTATATTGCATAGTAAAAAACTGAGTAAAAACGACATCTTTTAAGCATTTTTTTAAGATTAATCATATTTAATCTTAAATAAAAGCATACATATTGCATATCAATTTATTCAAAAATCAACTTTGCACATTTTGGTGTATAAATTGATTATTTATTCGTAATAGTATACATAGAAATGTTCTATAACAGCTGATTAAGCCAATATTTTATGTTTTTTTCAGATATCCAATGATGTATATAGTATCTGATGCATTTTTCACTTGGTTGATTCTAATCTTATTTTAAATGAATATCATGGCTACTCCTAAGAAATTAAATATAAGGTTAAAAAAAAGCAGTTATTATTGGTAATCTTAAAGATGAACTGATTCCTACAGGACTATTCCAGCTACCATCCCAATCAGATGCAATTCAGCATTTCTATCATTTAAAAAGAAATGATATGGTTATGAACAATAAAGAAGAGGCTGCAACAGTTATACTTAATAAAGTTAAAAAGTTCTGGGACTCAGCTGGCATTAAAACGCAAGATATTTCCAAAAGCAGAAGACCAAAAGAAAAGACTGACTTTAGTTAATGAGTATAAAACAATGAAAAAACATAAAAACAGGAATACTTTCAAAGATAAAAAGGATATTTTTTGTAAAAAATTAGATATGCTATTGGATATATTGGCAGCAGATGCTATTAAAACAATAATGAAAAACAGAATGAGAACAACAAGAAACAAAAGCAAAGATATAAATTTCCTTGAAGATCAAAGAACTATTCGGAATATGTACATCTCCAGCCTTGATAAGTCTTACGTAACTCGGACAGAAAGATGAAACCAAAGAATTCGACATGACATAGAGAGAAAAGAAAGACTCTTAGCAGACATGGATGCAGGACCCAGTGGTGAACAAATGAATATCCCACCTGATGATGACATTCCTATAGATAATGATGAATCAAGTAATGAATCAAATGATTCTGACTTTCAACCTTCGGCTCAAAGAAATCCTAAAAAAAGAATTTAAAAAAAAAAAAAAAAATCAATTGTGAGCCAAAGTTTTTGAGATAAAAGATTTCCTAAAAGATGCACTTAATTCAGCGAGTTCACCTCTATTTCCCAGAGGCAACTACAGAGAATGCGCCGATGTTGCTCTATTACTTCTTGGGGAAAATGTCTCAAACACTGGTGTGAGATGGGCTAAGCCTGGGGCAGTACACTATGCGAGGTGGATGCCATCTGTATTGTATCCAGCAAAGATGTACACATTCTCTGATCAAGCTGGGTATGATTCAAATATGATAGCAAAACTAGAGAGAATGTGCATATTCAACTGCCTCTACTATATAAAACCTTGATTGTTTGCTTCCATCGCCTGTGATGCACCTGTCAATGATTTAAATCTTTTTAATGAACTCATTGAATATAAAAATTATGATCACAATGTAGCATCCAGTGCTCTTAAGGGATTAAATGGTCAGCTATGGTATCTGACTGAGGAACTAGTACCACTTGCTTTGTTTTCTCAGCAAATTTCAGATCAGAAAACAGTCTGATTGCAAAGTCAATGAAGAAAGTCTGTCAAATCAACCTGCAACACCCTCCTCCCAAAGGTCAGCCAATCTTCCCTAAGCTAACAAATACAACTAAGCTGTGTCAGTTAGTTGGTAAGGGTTCTTCAATTGTTTTCCAATGCTTGGGTACTAGTGGTGACTGGCTAAATGAACCTGTTACTTCTTGGAAAAATTGCAAATCTTTCCAAGTTATGGAGAACTTTATCAAAAATATGAAAGTTGTGAATGATCCTGCCAAGAGAGCAATCAAGCTGATTGAAGATTTCAGAGACAGAATTGTTAATGATGAATCACAAAAACAATTTCTGGTAAAAGTTATAGAGCAACATCAACGCCTTCTTCCAGACTTCAAGAAAAAATCTTTGGATGAAATGTATAATTATGTTAAATGAGCATTTATTGTGTAATGTTATGCAGAAGTATTTATCTTTTTAATTAAACTTTGGTATAATTTTTTAATCATTGTAAAAGGAATTCATTTTTTTTTTTAAATAAATGCAAAAAAAAAAAATGATGGGGACCTGGAATCAGGTTTGTTCCCACTCGAAATATACTGTAGCTGGCTTGATAAGCTGGTCTAATTTCTAGCCCATCACCTCGAAGCTGCCTGGGATGATGCTTCAGGGTGGCGGTAACACCCTTAGAATATATAATTATTTAAAATAATATATTATTACCAAGAAAAAATAATATACAGTAAACTTCCGAAATAACGGCACTCAAAATAACGGAATACTCGAGATAACGGCACTTTTGTGCATGACTTTGTTTACATCCGGCACCATTTTGAAAGTGAACTCTGTACCGACAACACGTGGAACGCTCAGTGCTACATTTATAATGTTAAATTATAAGTGAATACACACACCCCTTCTCGCAATGTCTCTGAAAATTCTTGAAGAAATCAATTGAAGAAAATGCACCCTCTACAGATGAAGCACTCGTGGTGGAGAATTTATAATAGTTTTTTTTCAATTTTAAAATGTTCTTTTTGCTTTATTTACGTACTGTGTATTTACCAGTTAATAAAGTAGTATTCATTATCTCTCTATTTCTTATTTATCCCCCTTTATTTACGCATTAAATACATTTAAAAAAGCTTCTGAGACAACGGAAAATTCGCAATAACGGCACCCTCAAATCCCCGAGGGTGCCGTTATTTGGGAAGTTTACTGTAGTCATGTTTATTCACAGAGAAGCGGAAAAACTTTCATTTTCTCAGTCAAATTTTTAGGTCCCATATAAATTGGGGGTGGGGGTCTGATATTACCGGAACTCCAAAAACTGGTAACCATGTTGTTTCTTGCACCAATGCCCACAACATTAGCCCGTTGGACCATTAAAAATTTTAAAAAGTGAAATTATGGACCACCCTACTGGGCACCCATTATCTCAAACACAAACACCTTACAGACAATACAAAACAACGCACTTCGTATCATTACAGGATGCACTCAAACAACACCATTAGAACACCTGCACACAAAAACAAAAATACTGAAAGTTAGGGAACATTTAAACATGAGGGGAACACAATTCATGGCAGCAGCAACAACTAACCTACAACACCCTTGTCACTACATGTACAATCATGCACCAACACCTCGCACCATTAAGGTAACACCAGACACACATTATAACCAAATACTCCATTCCATACCACACCCCACAAACATCACACAGTGTACACACACACACACACCACACACACACACACACACACACACACACACACACACACACATACCTAACCCACAAAGTTGTTTTGTATTTCTCAGTCCCAATTTATATGGGACCTAATATAAACATGAGGGGAACACAATTCATGGCAATTTATATGGGACCCACAAAGTTGTTTTGTATTTCTCAGTCCCAATTTATATGGGACCTAATAAAAACATGAGGGGAACGCAATTCATGGCAGCAGCAACAACTAACCCACAACAGCTAGGGCGGGTCATACTATGCATTTTTAATTTAAATCAATGGAGAGGGGTGTTCAAGTGACATATTTTGGTGTATAGAACACAATTCTGAAGAAAATATTTCATTCTGATAACCCTAACTTACATCATTTTGCAGTTGATTATTATTAAATTATTGATTATTTTACTATTGTAGTTACCCCAGAATATGTCTTCTCACGTTTTCTATCATGGCTGCTCATGTTATCTCTCATAGAGCATTGTTCTAACTAATTCATATAAACACATATAATGTAATTCATATAATAATAATAATATTTAAATACTCAAATAAAAAGGTGTGCCATTCCACTTAATTGTAATTATCATACAGTTTGGTATATGAAATATTTTGATGGTTTTCTGGCACGCATAAGGCCATTTTCTGAGCCACCTTTCTCAGAGGCTAGAATGTAACGTTTCAGAACATTCTAAAACATTTTGTGAAATATTTGAAGTGACTCATGATTTATGAAGCTATTTTACCACCTCAGCTTGCAGTGAGGGGATAGATTTAGTGATTATCTACCGATATTTTTTTTGTTACTGTTCACATGTGAGTATTATTCTGTTATATTTTAGAAAAAGCTATTTCTACGCATATTATAGTGATACATTGAGCAAAATTTAATTAACAACTTTGATTTGAGCTAAAATTAGGTGGTTCATTTTTAGTACAACTGAGCAGTATGAGGCCTATTTCAATGTTCTAAAGAATATTTTTAGGATGTGTTTCTTTAGTTTTTTTAGAGTACATGAAAAAATTATTTGCATTACAGACAACAGATAAATTAGCATTTTATAACATTTTGAAACCAAAAAAGCATAATGTGTTTAGCATTTGCAGATAAATTTGTTCTTGCCCATTTCAGCTCTTTTTTTAACCAAGAATTTTGCGCTGAAAAGAGTTAATTACCCGTCTGTAGTGGATACTTAACTGTTGTATTATTGTTTTTATTTCAGTGTGAACTCATTAAGAAAATGGCTCAAGTCAGAACAAGGACGAAATCAAGTTCTCATCTGAGTAATCTTGTTGCACTGGCCGGGAGCTGTTGGTGTCTGAACTGCCAACTGTGAGGGATATCCTGAGGTATGGCATCTACTTGAGGAAGCAAAGTGAAGATGACAGGAGGAACTACCCAGTGGACAAGCTGGTGAGTGACATCTACCCTGGTCTGATTTGTCAGTGGAGCAAAGCTAATGCTCTTTTCAAGCCACCTGTTATCAATGAAAAAGTGACCATCATGTCCAAGCTCAAGGAGGTCTGGAATCAGGCAGTGAAGTTTCCTCTTGGGAAGGGCAAACTTGATGCCAAAGAGAGGTTCATTGTCAAGTTAGACAAGTTATTTGATATTTTGACTTGCAAGTGTCAGATTACCAGTTGTGAGGGGGGAGGCTGTGAGGGCTGTGTTATCCAAGCCCACATTAACTGTTCCTGCAGCAGAGAGAAAAAGATTCCTGTGAAAGATCTTGCCTACATCAAGGGACAGAAAGAGAAGGTTGGAAGTAAGGGACCCCACCAAATAGGGGGTCCTGATCTACCGAGCACAAGAGACAGGTGAGGACATTGAAAAAGGCAGTGGATGGAAAGGAAGGCAGAGAAAAGGAGAAGGAGCAAGGAGGAAAGTGCTGCAGTAGCAGAGAAGGCAGCCAGGAAGGATGTTAAGAGATTTTTGGCAGATGGTGATGAGGATCTGGAATTGGAGAGAAGTGGTGATGAAGATGAGTTTGTTCCTGAAGTTGAGCTCTTCCCTCAAACTGACCCTGAGCCAGCAGCTTCGGCAAAGGTACAGAAAAACTATGATGAGATTCAAAACATTGCCCTTGCTAGTGTAAGGTATGGCATAGGGCTGAGGCCAACTGCAGCGATAGCAACAGCAGCTCTGATTGACGCAGGAATCATCACAGAAGACAATACAAGTAAAGTGATTGATAAGAGCAAGGTCAAGAGAGCACAGGAGAAGTTGATGAGAGAGCTAGGGGAACAGTTCGAGAAGAAGTGCAGGGAGGAGGGGGGGATCTCTTGCATCCTTTTTGATGGGCGGATTGACCTGACCAATGTGATGATGGAAGCTGAGGGCAGTGACCAATCTTTTCCTGCAAAGATCAAGGAAGAACACTATAGTGTTGTTAGTGAGCCTGGCAGCTACTATCTGTTCCACTTTACCCCAAAGAAAGCAACTAAAGAGGAGTCACATGCGGAGAAGATTGCTAAGGTCCCGTTTGCCTGGCTGAAAGAGAGGGGTTATGATAAGACCTTGTTGGCCATTGGAGGAGACTCAACAAATGTCAACACTGGTGTGAAAGCTGGAGTAATGCGGAAGCTGGAGCTGCACCTGGGGAGAAAGCTGGTCTGGTTGGTGTGCAACCTGCACACTGTTGAACTTCCCCTGCACCATCTCATTGTTGACCTTGATGGCCCTACTCTGTCAGACAAAAAATTATCCGGGCCAATAGGAAAGCTCCTTGATTCTGCTACAGACTTTGATATCAATCCAAACTTCACCCGAATCTCTGTTGGCCCTCCACTGATCAAGCTTCCTGACAAGGTCATTCAAGATCTCTCAACTGATCAATACTATGGCTATAAAATTGTCTGTGCAGTCAGGGATGGAGTACTTCCTGCAGGGCTGGCTCTGTTAGAGATAGGACCAGTAAACCACAGCCACTGGCTCACCACAGCGAACAGACTTCTCAGGCTCTGGGTGTCGAAGCACGGACTTAAAGGAAAGAACCTGAAGATTCTGCAATTCATTGTGGAATTCATCATTGGAGTGTATTACCCATGTTGGTTCAACGTGAAGGTCAAGCACTCCTGGATCGAAGGGCCTAGGCACATCCTCTTTCAGCTGGACTGCCTCAAGTCCCAGAGAAAGGAGGTGCT
Source organism: Bathynomus jamesi (assembly GCA_023014485.1). Taxonomy (NCBI): domain Eukaryota; kingdom Metazoa; phylum Arthropoda; class Malacostraca; order Isopoda; family Cirolanidae; genus Bathynomus; species Bathynomus jamesi. Next base: position 395,243 of record JAJOZX010000652.1, on the reverse strand, counting down.
GGATATTGTGATGCCAACTGTGAGATCTGCTTGGTATGCTCACAGTGAAGTCATCCTCCAAACACTACTCTGCTCTGAGGATCAGAAGGAGAGGATTGAAGGGGTGGAGAGAATCCAGGCCATCAGGGGAGAGGGGGACCCGGACACTCAGCTGGGGCAGAAGGACACCTGACATCAATTGTGATGCTTCCATCATCAGTGACTTGATCAGCTGGTCAGAAGGTGTGTCAGAGCCACCTCTCACCTGCTCTCTAAGCACCTCAGAGGTGAAAAACTTCATCAACACCCCCATGGAGGTGCGCAACTGGCCTTGCCACACACAAAGCATTGAGAGGGTTGTTAAAATGGTGACTGAGGCTTCTGCTAAGTACTTCTCACAGGAAAAGAGGGATGGAGGGATCAGGGCTCAGGAGACCAGCAGGAAGCTGATGTCCAAGTCTGAGTCAAAGCAGGATTTGTGCAACCTGGCAAAGTTCAAGATGTCAGCAGAATGATCTTTGTAATTATATCCAGTGATATACATGCAGTTCACCTATTAATAAATATATGTAAAGTTGATTTGGCCTTGTCAATATAAATGATTTACCTTATCTCTTTTAATATATTATAAAGGGGTTCAAAAGGGTAAAATTGGCAATTTAGAAATACAAAATGATGTAGGTTAGAGTTATCCTATCCAAAAAAGAAGCTCATATTTGAATTCCCCATGTAAAAACACATAATTTAGACACCCCTGATGGTAGAATTTCCTTCAGATTCATGTTGTCACCTGAGTACGACCCGCCCTACCACAACACCCTTATCACTACATGTACAATCATGCACTAGCACCTCGCACCATTAAGGTAACACACACACATTATAACCAAATACTCCATTCCATACCACGCCCCACAGACATCACACAGTACAGAAAAAACACACACACACACACACACACACACTAACCCACAAAGCACTGACACAACTCAGTCTGAATGCAGTCCTAGGTGCGAAGCCACCACCTATTAACAGGTCAGAGATCAGCCTGAGCAGATCGGATTGAGTTAACTTAGCACGATTCCAATGTGGACATCACTCTAACTTCCAGACATATAAACACAGACTAGACAACTCCACAGACGACACCTGCCACCTGTGCCAGGGCACGCCACAAACAATTGAACACATTATAACAGACTGTACTGCTCTAGCACAACAACGAACACAACACAACATCACTAGTGCGCTGAACCTCTGGTCCACTCCAGAGAGGGTGATCGGTTACCTGCATGCCACCAGCTTGCTCGATCAGGGTGGGCTGATCGGCTAAACAACAACACCAACAACTAGATCTTGTGATGAAAGATTCAATTTTCAGTCAGCATTCAATCATTGACATTTGTGGAAAAACTCATCACATTAGTACACACTTCAATCACTCAAGTTTGGATCACAATGAGCTAAAATATCTACAGTCTGATCAAGGCATTAACCCTTTTGCTGCGCATGAATGACCTCGTCATTCATCAAAAGTTGATGATAGAAATACATGAATGACTGCATCATTCATAAACTCTATTACCTACAAACAAGCTCTCATTCTGTCCCATATATTCACTTATTTATCATTCCTATGGTAACTTTGGTCTTTTTAGTCTTCTCACTAGTGATTGATGGCAACTTTTTTGCTACTTGATGCCCAACAGCTTTAATTAATATAAGATAAAAACAGTACCCATCAGGATGTCATATCGTAGAGTTAGTGTGGCTTCTCTCTCTCAGAAACAGAACTAAGTCTCGATGAGTCTTTGTTGTTGTGGAAAGAACGGCTCATATTTCGTCAATATACCATATCAAATCTAAATGATCAAGATTTGGAATCATGATTTTCAAACTTGTTGATGAAAATGGTGTAACCATAAAACACAGCATTTATACTGGTATCATGGAAACCGTGGATGATTTTTCAAAAACAAAGTGTAGTTGTTAGGTTGATCCAAAGATATTTAGGCAAAGGACATCATCTTTATGCAGACAATTACTATACAGTGGGGTTCCGAAGTTCGAGAGACTCAAACTTTGTGATTCTGCAGTCATGATCACCCTTTTTTATACGAAAAATTTCAAAGTTCGTGATTTTTTACTGAAAATCAGCATATTCATGATTTTGATTTTCTGCATTATTATTATTATTGTTTATTAGCAACATATTTAGTTTGATTTAATCTGCTTTAATTTTATCCTGTATTTTTCAGATATCATTTTGAAAAAATAACCTAGTTTTTTGGTCTAGTGTTTAGTCAAAATGGCTCCAAAACATAAAGTAGATAGTGTTAGTCAATCTAGTAATAAAAGAACCAAAAATGTCACTGATTTGGAGACTAAACTAAAGATTATTTCTGAATGTGAGAAAGATTTAAAAACTAGTGAAATATCAAAAATGTTTAGTTTATCATGGTCGACTGTGGACTCAAGTTTGAAAAGCAAAGAAAAATATAAACAAGCAGCTAAAGCTACATGAGGATCAGTTAAGTTTAAAAATTCATGATGATGTTCTTATAAAAATGGAAAAACATCTCGTGACATGTGTGCGTGAAAAGGAAAAAGTGGGCGATTCTATTTCTTCTGCTCTCATAAGAGAGAAGGCTCTAGTTTTCTTTCAAAAGTTGAAAGAACAAGATCCAGACTGTCAGCTTGAACTCACTGCTAGTAAAGGCTGGTTCAATAGATTTTGAATAGAACTGTAATCAAATGTGTAGTGAGGCACAGCAAAGCAGCTTCGGCGGATGTAGAAAGCGCAGAAAAGTATAAAGCAGAATTTGATGAAATTGTTAAGTGACTACAAGCCTGAACAAGTTTTTAATTTTGATGAGACAGGTTTATTCTGGAAACGAATGCCTAAAACAACTTACATTACCCAAGCAGAAGCCAAGTTGCCTGGTCATAAAGCTTCCAAGGATAACCTTTGGTTTGGTTAGCTTCCGCCCAAATTGTTCATTCTGACGAAGGTCAAGCTTTTCACTCCATCTTAGACCTACAATTTAACGTGGAATCCGAACCATGCCCCATCAGCAGCCCAGTGTCTTAGCAACTAGGCCATCTTGGGTACCTATTTATCTACCAACCACTCTTTCATTGTGTGGAAGGATGAACAGCTGGGTTTTGCTGCGCGCCGGCTGCCATCAGGTCTCGAACTTGGGGCCGATGGATTCGTAGTCAGCGACACTAACCACTACACCACCGTTGGTTGGATCAAACGCATCTGGGGATTTCAAAATGAGGCCGCTCATAGTCTATCAGTCATTTGGAAAAGCAGTCATAAAGCCTGGGTTATGAGGGATATTTTTGATGATTGGTTCGTTTGCTATTTTCAACCAGCCATGGAGGCCTACTTAAAAAAGAAAAACCTGGCTAAAAAAGCGCTGCTGCTTATAGACAATGCACCAGTACACTCACCTTTGTTAGATTCCCTAAGTTACTTCATAACAGTCAAGTTTCTGCCCGCAAACACTATGCTGATACTTCAACCTATGGATCAGCAGGTTATTGTGAACTTTAAAAGACATTATCACAAACTCACATTTGAGGAATGCTTCTGTGCGACAGATGGTGAAGGGAAAACGTTCCTACACTCTCAATTTTGGCGACTGTACAATAGGACGGATCGATTTTACATTTTTTTCGATTTCCATATTCTAATAGAGACAAAAACTTGCGCATGCATGAGAAAATAGCCTCTGCAAAATCTTAGCTTAATAGGTAATCATCTTCTGCCCCCGGCAGAGCAATGAAAATCATATTTTAGTAGTCAAAAACGTATTTTTAAACCCTAGCCTAGAGTCATAAAATTTTGCGTGTGTGTTATTTCATGCCTAAGCAACGATATAAATGCTATGGGAAATATATAAATGCATTATTTAAGACAAAGAGCCGATCTGAAAATATGTATATTATACATATTTTCAGATCGGCTCTTTGTCTTAAATAATGCATTTATATATTTCCCATAGCATTTATATCATTGCTTAGGCATGAAATAACACACACGCAAAATTTTATGACTCTAGGCTAGGGTTTAAAAATACGTTTTTGACTACTAAAATATGATTTTCATCGCTCTGCCGGGGGCAGAAGATGATTACCTATTAAGCTAAGATTTTGCAGAGGCTATTTTCTCATGCATGCGCAAGTTTTTGTCTCTATTAGAATATGGAAATCGAAAAAAATGTAAAATCGATCCACCCTACTGTACAATGTAAAAAATGTCATGACAAACATTGCTGCAGCTTGGGAGAAAGTTAGTGAAAAGTCACTGTGGGCAGCATGGAATAACCTATGGCCAAATCGTCCAGTTCCAGATTTTGAAGGCTTTCCTAACGATCTCTCTCCAGAGAAATTAAATGCCGAAATTGTAGAAGTTGGAGGTAACCTTAGCTTCGAACTTTCCTCTGACATGATAGATGACCTTTTAGAATCACACAGTGAAGTTATGACTGAAGATGACATTTTAAACTTTGATGAGGAAGCTGTTTCAGAAGATTCGGACCCTAACCAAACAACTGAAGATGAGCCAAAAGATCTTACCAGGAATGATCTTAAACAATTGTTTTATTACATAGACCTCATTAAGAAGATCACTGATAAAGATCTACTGCTAGACAGAGCTTTTAAAGTTTACAATGGAATCCTATCAAGCGCTCTTCCCTATGAGACAAAAATGAAAGAACTCAAACGTGCAGCAAAGCAAACCACAATAGACAAGTTCTTTAAACCAGCCAGCCAATCACTATCCATCTCTACAGCATCATCATCCAAAGCCTCAACTTCTCAGTAACCCACTTCAACCATTAAACATGTTTAAGAATCGATTGGACACGCATGTTGATAGAAAGGGTATAGTTTAAGGTAGTAAAATTAAGGCTTTGTGGGGATAGATCCCACAGCTCAACACAAGTGTTGTGGGATATAGGGAGGCAGCGTCTTGGGTTAGGGGATACTCTCTGTCCTTACACCCCATTTAAAGAGATTCCTCTGCCGAGCGGTGCCCCCCATAGTACTGTGAGGTATTGAAAAACTCATGATCTTCACTTGCCCCACAAACACCTTTAAATGGGAGACCCATAATGGGTGCACACACATTTCTACATTACTGTACAGTCTTTACAGCCACACCTACACTTTTCCTCGTAAGTGTATATATTGTAATGTATATGGTTGTAAATTTGACTTGGTCCGCAATCGATATGAACCGTGACTTGATGGATACCGTAATGAAATTGACTGGATTCTTTGGATCTGATATATTTGCATGTCCGTTATAAATAGACATAGAATGTAACATATTTGTGGATAGTAGTCTATTATGACTTGCTCCTCTGGACCGAGAGATTCTATCTTTAGTTTTAAACCGATAATTAATTATTTTTAAATTGATAATGTATATGGTTGTAAATTTTGACTTGGTCCGCAATCGATATGGACCGTGACTTGATGGATACCGTAATGAAATTGACTGGATTCTTTGGATCTGATATATTTGCATGTCCGTTATAAATAGATATAGAATGTAACATATTTGTGGATAGTAGTCTATTATGACTTGCTCCTCTGGACCGAGAGATTCTATCTTTAGTTTTAAACCGATAATTAATTATTTTTAAACCGATAATTAATTATTTTTAAATTGATAATTATTTAGTTTCGTAAAAATTGGTCATTGCCAATTTACCGGCAGTTTTTAAATAAGTTTCTTATGTTCTTGTGGTTCGGAACCCACATAAAATTGTAGGTCCCCTCCGCCACCACGGAGGACATACACAATACACGATTACGAACACAGTTAGGTAGACCAGCCATGAGTGGATCCTAGGGTCTTTGTTGGTCTGAAACATTATAACTACTGTATTACTGTAACTTCAAAATTAATACATGGTGAGTTTTTATTCTCTTTTATTTTTTATTCTCTGTTAGTTTAGTAGTACTGTACATAATTGTAATAGTTTTGTTTTTTTAGATTGGTATCAATTTTTCTAAGCTCTGGAATGCATTAGCAAAAATTAATGGAAAATGGATTCCGATGTTCGTGATTTCGAAGTTCGAGACGATTTTGGCGGTCCCAATTAATCACGAACTTCGGAACTCCACTGTACTACATCAAAGCTTTACAAATACTTACTGGAAAACAAGATGTATGCAACATGAACCATCAGAAATAATTGCCAAGGGCTATCTAAAGCATTGTGTACCACAAAAGTTGAAAAAGAAAAAAGCATGCATTTGAGACTGATGACTTGCTGTGTCTTTTGTACCAAGATAAAAGAAATGTATACATGCTCTCAAACATGCATTCAAATACTGATAAGAAAGTGAATAGAAAATCCAAAGGAGGCATTATACAAAAAAAACATTCCAGCTTGTATCAAGGACTTCACTAAAAACATGGGATTTGTTGATTGAACAGATCAAGTTCTGCATTACTACACTATGGCCAGGAAATCGACAAAATGGTACAAAAACCTAGTTGTACATTTCATTCAAGTACAAATACTAGATGTACTTGGAATATACAACTTTGTAAAGAAGAAAAAAGTAACTTTTCTTGAATTCTGTTTGGCAATAGTAAAAGAACTGACAGCTACTTCAAAGCCAGTCCTGCATAAGGTGACTGTTCCTAGGCTAGTTGGGAAGCATTTCATAGAAAAAATAACATCCAAAAAGAGTCACAATCCCACAAAAAGTTGTGTATGCTACCTTCATGGAATAGTGTCACAAAGTCGCTATCAATGCAACTCTGACAAACCTGGATTACACATCAAATGTTTAGAAATTTTTCATACTGAACTAAACTTCTAAACTACTACTTTATTTTTATATTCTAGGATTATCTTAATTTTAAGGCAAGTCAATTTAATTTTATAATTAAAATTATATATTAATTAAAATTATAATTAAATTAAATTAAATTTAAATTAAAATTATTATATATATATACAGGGTGAGTCAAAAGTAGCGCCCGATTTCTGTTTTTTCGGCTGTCAGATTCTTTCTGGGAAGTCATGAAAATTGCAAGTAAAACAGCTTGGTACAGTTCTGTAATAATTTTCCCCCGAATAAATGGTTAGATAAACATGTCATTCATTTATTTCTACCTTCTTGTACACTGTAATACAAATGGCAAACAAACAATCAACTGTCAGAAATCGGGCGCTACTTTTGACTCACCCTGTATATATAAAGATGAAAATTGCTGCACATAGAGACAAACATTGCCACGCGTATGTCCTGAGTGTAACCTGTGTACTCGCAGCAAAAGGGTTAAACAACCACTGTTTCCAGTCGAAGATATTATCACCCATTGGAACAGCACATACTTAATGTTTGAGTGTTTATTTACTTTGAAACAACCAATTCAAATTTACACAGCCAATCATGATCTTCCTATCCTGTGTGAATGAATGGAACCTTCTTGAGAAAATGCTACGTGTGCTGCAACAATTCTACGAGATTACAAAATCTGTGAGCTCTGAGGTTTGCTCTCTAGATGATGTTACTCCTCATGCTTACAATTACTCTGAATCATTTTCTGTCCAAGCAAAGTAGCGATGCTAGAATTAAAACTACAAAAACAGAACTGTGTACTGCCCTACACAAGCGTCTTCTTTCTAGCTTAGGTGGTCTCAATGTGTTGAATGAGAAACTTTATATAATAAGTACAGTATATGAAGTATATGAAAGACCAAAAAAATAAAGTTAAAGCTTTTCTTTAAGAAATTCAGAATTTTTTACCAACAGAAAATGTAAATGAACATGAAAGTTTATCTAGTGAGGACAGTGAAGGTGATATGACTGAGTTTGAAGCAGCTAGTACATCTGGAATACAAAAATTCAAACAAAATGAAAAAAATACTAGTAGCTAGCTAGAGAATTTGTCAAGTCCTAAAGGAAGAAAGCCACAGAGATTTCTTCAGCTGTTATGAAGAAGTGGAGGCTTCAGAGAGATCCTTGGCTATTGATAAGTTTCAGAATAAAAGATGAAGTGGAGCAAACATAACACACCTAATAAATGAAATAGAAAACTATATGAACACCCCTTCCATTGATAGAGGAATGAACCTATTGCAGTTCTGGAAAGATAAAACATTGGTATACCCAAACATTTCTAAATTAGCGCATTGATATCTTTCTTGTCCTGCTTCATCAATTTATTCAGAAAGGCTTTTTTTCTGAAGCTGGAAATATATTTCTGTGGCCCCATGCATGAAGCTGATAACCCACATTTCTCAAAATGGTGAGATATTGCCATGAATGTACACTTCCTTACAATATCTCTGTGCTCTGAAATCAAGAAAACCATAAATAGTGTTATTTTTTCAAAATAGATGGCAATAGTGTTTAGAGGCGTGGTAAATTTCTGCTTTTACCCTGCATGAACCGGATATCCCACATAACTGTCATAAACCAAGATGGCAGCATCCATGGAAGACTTTAAGGCTGTGGGATGTGCTAGAAAACTATCATTTCAAGATGTCCTGGACCAGATTGATACAGGTTGTTGTTGTTGTTTAGCCGATCAGCCCACCCTGATCGAGCAAGCCGGCGGCACGCAGGTAACTGATCGGCCTCTTTGGAGTGGACCAGAGGTTCAGCGCACTAGTGATGTTGTGTTGTGTTGTGTTCGTTGTTGTGCTAGAGCGGTACATTCTGTCATAATGTGTTCAATTGTTTGTGGTGTGTCGTGGCACAGGTGGCAGGTGTCATCTATGGAGTTGTCTAGTCTGTGTTTATATGTTAGTAAGTTGGGGTGATGTCCACATCGGAATCATGCTAAGTTAACTCGATCCGATCTGCTCAGGCTGATCTCTGACCTGTTAATGGGTGGTGGCTTCGCACCTAGGACCGCATTCGGACCGAGTTGTGTCAGTGCTTTGTGGGTTAGGTGTGTGTGTATGTGTTTTCTGTACTGTGTGATGTCTGTGGGGCGTGGTATGGAATGGAGTATTTGGTTATAATGTCTCTCTGGTGTTACCTTAATGGTGCGAGGTGTCGGTGCGTGATTGTACATGTAGTGGCAAGGGTGTTATGGGTTAGTTGTCGCTGCTGCCATGAATTGTGTTCCTCTCATGTCTAAATGTTCCCTAACTTTCAGTATTTTTGTTTCTGTGTGCAGGTGTTCTATTGGTGTTGCTTGAGTGCATCCTGTAATGATACAAAGTGCGTTGTTTTGTATTGTCTGTAAGGTGTTTGTGTGTATGTTTGAGATAATGGGTGCCCAGAATGGGCTAGCATAGTCCATAACTGAGCGAATATATTGTTTGTATATGAGTATATATATATATTGATACAGGTAAACATATTTTACCGATTCAGCAACATCACTAAAATAAAATATTTAGATTACTTTTTTCGCATAGGACTAAATTAGGCTAAATTAACGTCACAAACATTAGAAGCACTAGGCTTGTAAAAATGATGTCAATCAGGGAATAAAAAGGATGCTGAGCATCTGTATGCGAGATATTAATGATCATGCATGGTATAATTAATTATTGATAGTAAGCCTATTATGCTCTTCTAAATGCGGTATGTCTCAACTTAGTATACTCTGGGTTTGCTGAAGTTTATATATATATATATATGTAAAAATGAATAATTCCTGTATGATCTTATATTCAATTATTAATTTTTACATAGGAAGTTATTTGTTGTTCAATTCATACTCACATGTACGTACATCCACATGTATTCTTTTCATTTCATTTTCTTTAAAATTAATTAATCCTCGCAAACTCATAAACATTGATACAAAGTGTTTGAATTCTGTTAATCATCGCGGAAGCAAAATAACTTCTGAAATAAAAACAAATCTCTAGCCCTAATGCCAATTTATAACATTATATATATATATATATATATATATATATATATATATATATATATATATATATATATATAATTGATGATAAAAATTTATAATGTAATTAATCTACTTAAGCGATAGTAATCTAATATCATGTACTTAATAATGTAATGACAGAAAATGTACTTCAATAGAATTGTAATTAACCATAATGATATATGATGATGGAATTAATGTATGTATAATCATAGTTATAATAGACCAAAATTAAAATGTGACCCGACATTATGTCGCCATGTAGGAATGTGCATTCAGCAATATTGTTATTTTTTTTTTTTTTTTTTTGTTGTTCATTGGAATAAATTTTGGAGTGGCTTCCTGTTTGCCAAAATAATTGGTAACTGATTCTTCTCAACATTTTCAGTCATTTTTTTTTAGACAATTTTTGCCCCTATGCATATCTTAATATAAGAATGCATGATTCAATTTCCATTTCAATTAACTCAGCGAATCAGGAAAAGCAACAAATCTAAAAATATGTGGGTTAAACTAAAAATATGACTTCCTCTTCCTATATCCTGTTTATCTGTTTAAGCCATTTGTCATAACAAAAATTTACTTTATTTTCAAACATTGTGTAAAAATAATACAGCCTTTTCAACACTTAATAATGATGATGTTAGTAAAATCGGGGTATATAAACCTCAGTAATATCCTTCATATTCATTCAGAAACTAATTCAGAGGCTGAGCACTACCTGTACCTTTAGCAGTAAATTACAGTAGAAGATAGTCTTTATCTTATCCTTCGAGCCTTGCTCTTTTCAGTAGAACTCAGTCACTAAACTTTCTGGATCAGCTACAAGAAGAATCCGGGAATCTTCAGAGAATTTAGTAAGCCTCCCTGAATCCTCCGAGCCACTATAGAAGAACTCGGTGAGTAATATAGAAGAATACTTCTGTAAGTAACACATCCATTGTTGCCACCCAACTAGAACCCCCGTCGACTTCGAACCAACCCGGGCCATAGACGGAGGGGTTAACATATACATATAAACTTCAGCAAATGCAGAGTATACTAAGTTGAGACATATTGCATTTAGAAGAGCATAATAGGCCTAATATTATATCAGGTCATCCCATAAGTAATGTCATTCTTTACGATAGATTAAGTTTAAACTAGTCCTACTTGGTTTAAGCATAAATTTTCTGAAGGTTATATCTAAGAGGAGATCTATCGTGTTTTGCTACATACTTTACAGACCTTGACCAGTGAAGATGTGTGTTTTGCTTTATGTGAACCCCTCATAAACACGGCGGTATCAGAAGAGCATATCAGGCATATAATGCTTTACGAGTTCAAAAAAGGGAATAGTGCTACTGAAGCAATGCAAAACATTCAGGACATTTATGGCAATGATATTCTGTGTAGTAATGCCTAGTAAGAATATTAATTTTTGTTTAATTAAGATTATAATGTTTAATATAAATTATTTACTAATAATTGTGAAATTACGATAAAGTATGTTTGTTAGATTGTAATTGTTTAAAATTGGAAGAGGTGGCAATCCTAAACAGAGGCCCAGAGAGTGGACTACCCCCAAAAAGAGGAGTCATTCAGGCAGCGCTGGGCTCATAAGGTATTTTGGTGGGGCCATGTAACCTTAAAATTAAATTAATCATTTTGTGCCCCTCTCCGACAAAATTATTGAAACTGAATTTCCCACTCGTGTTCCCCATTTAACTGAACCATTTTCGAAATTAAATAAGGTGTTAACAAGCGTTAAAAAGAGTGTTAATGAACCCCCTTCCCCCTTTGTGTTGTAACGGCTTTCATAGTCTCAGTGTGGCTACCATGAATTTATACGGTACAGTGAAAATGAGTGTACAGAGAAAGCAAGCGATAAATGCAATAGAGAGCAGAAAGTAGAGTAAATAATGAAGTATAATAAATAATAAAACGTATTCACAACACTGCATGTGAGGAAATGTCAAAGATGGTTTCAAAAGTTTAGGAATGGTGACTGCTGTATGACAGATGCAGCACGCTCTGGACACCCTGCTGAGTTTGATGATGACCTGCTGTTAGCCGCACTTGAAGAAGACTGTTCAACAACTGTCGAAGAATTGGCCCAGAAACTCAATTCATCCCCATCCACCATCCATCGACATTTGCAACAACTTGGGAAAGTGCCTAAGTTAGGAAAATGGGTGCCACATGAATTGTCGGTCGACAATCTGAGAGTGCAGGTAAACATTAGCACAGCTCTTCATTCCCGTGAACTCCAAGATCCATTTTTGCACCATTTAGTGACTGGTGATGAAAAGTGGATACTGTACCAGAATGTTAAGCGCCACTGACAGTGGGTTTGTGCCGGAGAACCAGCAACACCATAGCCAAAACCAAATCTTCACCCTCGGAAGGTGTTGCTTAGTGTTTGGTGGGATAAAGGTGGTGTAATACACTTTGAAACCTTACCACACAACCAAACAATCACCACTCGAGTCTACTGTCACCAACTGGATCGATCGAACACTGCACTAAAAGAAAAGAGACCTTCTTTGGTTAATCAGAAAGGAATCGTGTTCCACCACAATGCACGTCCTCATACCGCTCAGATCACTTCTGCAAAAAATTGAGTTCTGCAAAATTATCTTGACAAGAAACTATACTTCTTTAGATGACCTGCACACCAGTCTTTGTATGTTTTTTGCCTCAAAACCATCTGAATTTTATAAACATGGCATTGAAAAGCTTGTAGGATGTTGGTAGTGTGTCATTAATTCCGATGGAAAATATATACTAGATTAAAAAGTTTCAGTCGAGTTTTTTTTGTCCTTCAAATTCTGATCTAAAAAAATGACATTACTGCAATATATATATATATATTGCAGATGATGAATTGCCTGAAACAGATTTGGAAGACAGCTGGAAGCCAGACCATTCGGATACTGAAAGTACACACGATGAAGATGTTGCAGAGATGAACCCCAGAGATGTAGAAAATAGAGATGGCAGGCCTACCAAAATGACTAAGGCTTCAATGACTGCTGGAGATGAATGTGGCCAACCAGTTAAAAGAGGCCATCACTGCAGATGTGACCAGTCTTCATGGAAGAGGAATGTGAAGGCAAGGAAACGTTTATGAGGTGAGGAATACATTGGCAACAGGGGTAGGGTGCATTCAGTAATAAAGGGAGGGAGACCATGCAACTGCAAAAAACAATGTTTTGTCAAAGTGAATGCTGCCTCTCGAGCACAACTCCATGAAAGCTACTATAATTTGCCAGATTTCACAGCACAAAGACATTTTTTGGGTAACTGCATTAAATGCATAAAACCCCAGAGATGGTATGCTGGTCAAGACAGTAGATGCCAAATAACTTATGAGTTATTTGGCATGACTGTATCAAACAGCATGACACTCCTGGAGAGGATAAGAGAGGCAAACATCACACCAGGCCCAATAAAGTGTCTGATGAATGGCACCAGGTTGTGCTGGACTTTTTGGATGGTATTCCGAAGTACCGAGGTCATTACACCTGGCGACATAATCCAAACAGACATTACCTGTCACCTTCTCTCACTCAACAAAAACTATATGATTTATATCTTGAAAAATGCGCGAATGATGTGCATGTGCCTATCTCATGCAGGATGTTCCAGGAAATATTTGCAACAGAATGCAATTATCACTTTGGCCAGCCAAGCCTTGATACATGTAAAATGTGTGACAAACTTGAGATGGACCACAAAGTGAACCCTAATGATACCTCAGTCGAAGCTGCTTGAGAGCTTCATTTGCGCAAAGCTGATGCAGCTGAAACATCAATGAAGAATTACTTTAAATCAGTAGCAAACAGTGACACCACATGGACTATAGCATTTGATTTCCAGCAAACTCTGCCAACACCACATACCAACACTAGTGTATCATTCTATTCCAGGCAGCTATAGACATACAATTTAGGAATCCATGACAAACAATTCTTTTATGAGCATGTGGTTGGAAGATATTGCTGGAAGGGGTTCATATGAGGTTCTGTCCTGCTTGAATACTTACCTTACAAGAAAGAATCTAACCTCTGACAATCTCATTGCGTGGTCAGATTCTTGTGGAGGACAGAATAAAAACAAAAATGTTATCAGCTTTTGGTACTACATTGCGCATGTAAAACAGCTCTTCAAGGCAGTCACACAAATTTCCTCTACCAGGTCATACATTCCTCCCTTGTGAAAAATTTTGGCATGATAGAAAAAAAGAAGCGGAAGACTCCAGCTGTTTATAACCCAGAGGGTTGGTTCAGTCTTCTTGGAAAAGCCAGGGTTGGAAATCCATTGAAAGTTGTGCGCATGACTCAGAAAAACAACTTTGTGGACATAGCTCCAATGAAGGAAAAGCTTACCTTTAGAACTAAAGCTCCAATTCACCCTCCATGTGGATCAACATCGGGGAGTAAAATGAGAACTGGCCAGCCCTTGTCCAATCCTTCCCATTCAGCTACTAGATTATATTCAGAAACAACCAACCATCTACTAAGTAATAATTTTAAGATAACAAACCATCACTCACAGATCCAAATGTTGTGGGTTTGGAGTCCCTCTGTTATTAACAAAATGAAACCCTCACTTAATAATTATGGCAATGCTGTTAAGTTAGAAATATTTCAGTTTAAGTTTTACTTATTTGGGTTTTATGAAAGTTAAATTAACATTTATTCCTCTTAGTTTTTAAGGAAGCTTTTAATTAATGTCCTTTTATAACAAGTTGTGTTGTATGTCTATATTGAATAATTTTTTTTAATTTTATACAGTTAGAAATATTTAGTTTTATTTAAAGGTCTTTGTCTTTTGAAGCTAACTAGTAAAGATGGAAGTTGACCTTCCAAAGCATTTTTCCATTTAAATAAATAGTGAAAATGATGGTTCCTGCAATTGTATTGCTGTTTCTTTTATATATATATATATATATATATATATATATATATATATATATATATATATATATTATAATGAAAATTATTTCACGAAAGTAACATGAAAAATATTTATGATGAATAAAACCACGAAGGAAAGGAAATACAAAATGGTGCTCAAGCGCTTTCATCTAATGACATCCTCAGGAACACTGAAGTACATACAAGGGTTACAGCCTATATATGAAAAAATAAAATATATAATATATATATATATATATATATATATATATATATATATATATATATATATGCAATAAATGGAGAAGTAAAATAAAAATTAAAAATTAAAGGATTATCAGAGATACATACAGATTTGTAAGGAAAAAATATCGATTTTTAGCACAAGATCAAATGAATTATAAAAATACAAATTTATACTGGAAATCTGCCCGGGTTTTAACACTGCCTTTTATGGTTAAATTTTGATGTATATAAAAATAAAATGAAAATTAAAAGTTAATAAAGTAGCATACAAGTTTACCAAAGATTTAGCGTTCTACCCTTCTTATCTAAATCTGTTTTGAAGGAATTCAAAACAACAGGATTGAGTTGAAAAAGACCTTTGCTTATGTTGAAGTTATTTGAAAGTTGGATAATGGCAGACTCAAGAATATTTCTATTAACAATGTTGCTAGAGTGGAATAAAACTGAAGCATTATTCCAATCAATACAGTGGGATAACTCTGACAAATGGACAAAAAGGGCACTGGACAACTGTCCTGTTCTAACGGAATATTGATGCTGTTTTATACGTGTGTGCAAATCCTTTCCCGTCTGACCTATGTAAAAGGAATCACATTGTTTACAACCAATTTTATAGATAATGCCTGAATTATTGGTAGGGCTATTTTTTACTATGATATTTTTCACAATATTGTTATATGAAAATACTATATTAATATCCAAAAGTTTAAGTACATTAGCAATGCCTAAAAAGCCTGGGAAAAATGGAAGTACTAAAATATTTTTTAACAAAGTACGAGTGTTATTATTGACACGATAGAAAGTTTGTTTTGCCTTGTTGCGACAAGATTCCATAAACGCAGATGGATAACACAGATCACTTCCAATACCGTTGATTTTTTCCAATTCGGCATCGATGTATTCCGGACTGGCGATCCTAAGGGCGCGGAGAAACATTGATGAAAAAATGGCCTTCTTAGTGAGGGTGTCATGTCCCAAGTAAAAGTGTACGTAGGACAAATTGTTTGGTTTTCCGATAGATACTAAACTTAAAACCTGGGCTTTCCCTATGTACACGCACATCCAAAAATGGGATTGAATTGTGTTGTTCCACTTCTAAAGTAAACTTAATAAAGGGGACTTGATCATTTAACTGAAGGAGGAAGTTATCCAGGTCACGATTCATGGGCCAGATACACAAAATATCGTCGACATACCGCAACCAAGGGATGCCAACCCCCAGGATTCTCGGAATGTAATTTCAAAAAACTCCATATAAATATTGGAGAGGAGGGGCGATAAGGGGTTGCCCATGGCCATCCCAAAAACTTGTTGATAATACTCGTTATTGAAAGTGAATTTACAGTCTTTGATGCAAAGCTTAATAAGTTCCAAAACAATGTGTGAAGGTAGTGGCAGGTCATACTCATGTAATTCTTGGGAGAGAAAGTCAAGCACATCGTCAATCGGCACTTTTGTAAACAATGAACAAACGTCAAAACTGATCAATCTATCATGTCAATCTATCGTGTCAATAATAACACTCGTACTTTGTCAAAAAATATTTTAGTACTTCCATTTTTCCCGGGCTTTTTAGGCATTGCTAATGTACTTAAACTTTTGGATATTAATGTAGTATTTTCATATAACAATATTGTGAAAAATATCATAGTAAAAAATAGACCTACCAATAATTCAGGCATTATCTATAAAATTGGTTGTAAACAATGTGATTCCTTTTACATAGGTCAGACGGGAAAGGATTTGCACACACGTATAAAACAGCATCAATATTTCGTTAGAACAGGACAGTTGTCCAGTGCCCTTTTTGTCCATTTGTCAGAGTTATCCCACTGTATTGATTGGAATAATGCTTCAGTTTTATTCCACTCTAGCAACATTGTTAATAGAAATATTCTTGAGTCTGCCATTATCCAACTTTCAAATAACTTCAACATAAGCAAAGGTCTTTTTCAACTCGATCCTGTTGTTTTGAATTCCTTCAAAATAGATTTAGATAAGAAGGGTAGAACCCTAAATCTTTGGTAAACTTGTATGCTACTTTATTAACTTTTAATTTTCATTTTATTTTTATATACATCAAAATTTAACCATAAAAGGCAGTGTTAAAACCCAGGCAGATTTCTAGTATAAATTTGTATTTTTATAATTCATTTGATCTTGTGCTAAAAATCGATATTATTTCCTTACAAATCTGTATGCCTCTCTGATAATCCTTTAATTTTTAATTTTTATTTTTACTTCTCTGTTTATTGCATATATATATATATATATATATATATATATATATATATATATATATATATATATATATATATGTGTGTATATATATATATATATATATATATATATATATATATATATATATATATACACTATATGATCAAAAGTATTCAGACACCCTGGAAAATCCGCATTTCTGCAAATATCACCTTCGCCGAAAGGTATGCTGGGAAAAAGCGTGGTGAAACTATAATGCTGAGGTGTTCTGTTAAGTTATCAGTAACTGTTGTGAAGCCATGCCGCGCGGACGTGAACTCTCCGAGTTCCAACGTGGACTCGTCATCGGATGTTATTTAAGTAACGTTTCTATACGAAACATTGCAGCCAAACAGGATATACCAAAGTCGACTGTAGCGGATGTTATCATGAGATGGAAGCACGATGGTGAACTAACGCGAAAAAATGTTCCGGACGACCACACAAACTGACGGAACGTGATAGAAGTAGTCTGGTACGACATGTCAAGAAGTCCCGCACATCCTCGGCCGCTTCCATCGCTGAGGAGGTAGGAAGAGCATCCGGTACCTCCGTTAGTACTGTAACTATCCGCAGAGAGATGCACAGACTCGGTTATTATGGTAGAGCAGCTGTACACAAGCCACTGATTACAAAAGTTAATGCCACGCGTCGTTTGGCCTGGTGTGTCTCCCGTCGTTCCTGGACCATGGAGGACTGGAAAACTGTTCTTTGGAGCGACGAGTCACGGTATTCACTCTTCCAGTCTGATGGGCGTGTTTGGGTGTGGCGACAGCCCGGAGAACGGCTTCTTCCTGACTGTGTACGTCCAACGGTGAAGTTCGGTGGAGGGTCCATCATGGTATGGGGTTGTTTTTCCTGGCTAGGGCTCGGCCCGTTGGTTGTTATACCCACTACCATGAACGCTGACGATTATCTCGACGTTCTGGACAATTCGGCCCTCCCTACACTGTGGCAATACTACGGAGATGGCCATTGTTTGTTTCAACAGGATCGAGCTCCCTGCCATACTGCAAGGTGTGTGCAGGACTGGTTTCGTGAAAATAAGGTGGATTTGTTAGACTGGCCTACTCAGAGCCCCGATCTCAACCCAATCGAGCACATGTGGGACGAACTGGAGCGACGGATACGAAACTGCACACCACGCCTGGCTTCACTTGCATCAGCTCTGCAAGAGGAATGGCGAGCCATTCCTGCACAGACTTACCGAAAACTGGTGGAAAGTATGCCTCGACGTGTTGATGCTGTAATAAAAGCAAAGGGTGGACCTACTGGTTACTAAATGCCATAATAAAACCATTTTTCCCAAAACCATGCGATGTCCGAATACTTTTGATCATATAGTGTATATATATATATATATATTAATTTTTTCTTTTTTTTTTTTTTCTTTCTGTAACCTATATATAGGCTGTAACCCTTGTATGTACTTCAGTGTTCCTGAGGATGTCATTAGACGAAAGCACTTGAGCACCATTTTGTGTTTCCTTTCCTTTGTGGTTTTATTCATCATATATATATATATATATATATATATATTTTTTTTTTTTTTTTTTTTTTAAGTTCGGGAAGAACCGATTCGCCTCTATTTAAAAGGGCATATCTCAGCGAAAAAACAAAGAAAAAGTGAGAGGAAAGACAGAGGAAAAAGAAAGGGTGGAGGGGACAGTCAAAGTGGAAAAAGACCAAGGATGACAAGGACTGCAAGGTCGAGCCCCATCATCCTTGGGTGCTAGTGCCAGGAGGGCGCACATGAAACCTCCTGGAACAAAACAAGCACGTACAAACGAGCACAAAGAGCACTCAAGAGCACAAGCTTAGAACCCCCTTGCGGGGGTATATATATATAATTTAGGGTGCATCAAACGCCCTTAGGTTCTTCGATTTTAATGTCTATTCTCTCAAATGTTACACTTGTTGCTAGAAGTGTGTATGCCAAAAATTAATTAAATCGGAGGTGGTACTGGGTGGCCACCAGTCACTTTTATATTTTCGCGGCAATTTTCGGGGGCCGCGCGCTATGTAAAAATATCTATTTTTTTTATTTACCAACCAGTTGACTACTTACATTGTTTCTTTTAATATAGAGTTGCTAAGGGGTGATTTACATAACATTTGAGAGAATAGACATTAAAATCCAAGAACCTAAGGGCGTTTGATGCACCCTAAAGGGGTGATTTACATAAAACATGTACCATAAACGAAACTTCACTTATAGTCTAATAATATCCTTTATTGTCTTTCAGAAACAATGGAAGCTGTAACAATGGAAGCTAAGAAGACCAGATTAGCAAGTGCCATTTTTGGTCTTGGCAATGCTCTTACAGAAGGAGATGGTACATTGACAGGAGTCCGCCTCCCAACTTGCCGGCAGGTTCTTCGATGCGTGATGTGGCACATCCAGAAAGAAATATGTGAAGGCAAACAAACACAGCCACTCAAATGGAAATCTGCCAGCATAGTCCTTATCCAGCTGAAAACATTCTACACTAAAGCAAATATTCCTATGCTTTCAGACCAGCAATGCTGCAAACTAATACTTGACCTTCTTAATGACAATAACAAATTGCGTCAAATACCTGTTTCTCGCAGAGAATCTCCAAACACTTTGGCTAAGTTGCAATCCATGAATGAACGTCTTGATAAGACCTTTGGTGTATAGACAAAAGATGCAATGACAAACATTAAGAATGAGGAAGATAGAGCATTTTTAGAGTCAATGAAATCTGACAGAGTAGCCTCATTTGGTAGTGTTGACAAGAAGAAAGCTGATAAAGATCGTAAAGAAAAACTCATCTTAGCGGAAGCTTCAAGACGAGAATGTCATGAATCATCCAGTGTACAAGAGATGAAAAGTTCTGTATGCTCTGATGATAGTGCCTCTGCAGATAGCTTGGAAGAAACTGAAGAAGAGGCGATTCCAGAGCTTCAAAGGAAGCGTAGTCACCACAGATCAACATATGCAGGTACGTCTGCCTTTATTCCTCATGATATTCTGAAAAGGCCTTCAGTCGTGTCTGTTGCTACTCGACTAAACATAACTCCTGTTCAACAGGCTGTGCTCACCGAAGCTGTAATTCAAGAGGCAGGAGGTGATCCACGTCGTGTGGCCAAGTCGTATTCAACTGCTGATAAGGCTCGACGATCAATAACAAGTGCTATCGCCAAAGATATTCGAGAAAATTGGATCGCCCCAACAGCTGCAACACTTCACTGGGATGGCAAGCAGATGCATACGCTCACAAACAAGAATGGCAAGGAAGAAAGATTGCCAGTGTTGGTTGGGAATGCCACTGATGTAAAGCTACTGGGAGTGGCTAGATATCCTCGTGGAAGTGATATGTCATCAGGTGACATCATTGCCGAGCACACTTACACGTTTCTACATTCATGGAAGTGCAAACAGCCAGTTGTCAACTTATGTTTTGACACAACAGCATCAAACACTGGACACGTTACAGCTGCCTGTGTTACCATTCAATCAAAACTGGACTGTGCTCTTCTGTGGTGTGCATGTCGCCATCATGTTGGAGAGGTAATCCTGGATCATGTGTTTGACGCTCTCAAAATTGAGACATCAAAGTCTCCAGAAGCATCTTTGTTCCAAAGATTCCAGAAGAATTGGGAACGCATATCGCATGCAAAGGATGAAAGTTTAACCAAAATTGACATTTCAATGTACAATGACGATGCACAACAACTGCTTTTATCCTGCAAAAACAAGGTTTTAAGCACAATCCGCACAAGCGCTTCATACTGTAGGGAAGACTACAAGGAAATGGCACAACTCTGCCAGGTAGTCCTCGATGATGATGTCACAAAACAAGGAACACTCCACAGACCTGGGGCCATGCATAAAGCAAGGTGGATGTCAAAGATTCTTTATTCCATCAAAATATGCCTACTTGAAGAGCAAATTTCTGTACTACCTCGAGGAACTGTAACAACACAACATCAACAGGAAAAATGGAAGGAGTTTGTTGTTTTTGTTGTTTATATTTATTGTGATTGGTGGCTCATATGTCAGTCTGCTTCAAATGCCCCATGGTTTGATTTGTGCTTATACAAGACTCTGCTCAACTATAAAGCTGTCAACTCAATCATTTCAGTCAGCGCTGTAAAAGCCTTTGATAGACATTTGTGGTATTTAACCCCAGAACTGGTTGTTTTGGCACTGTTCAGCAATGCAGCACCTCAAAAGGAGCATCGTGCCCTTGCAGATGTGTTACTGGCCATACAACCAGATGAAATGCCAAGCACTCCAAAACACCGCTAGTTCTGGATATGGCAAACCGTCATTTCCAAAAATTACAGAAGCGACAACCCTGGCTGATCTTGTGAACGAGGACTCGTGGTTTACAGTGAACCTTCTTCACCTGGATATGACCTTCCTAACAGAGGATGTTGACAATTGGCAGAACACTGACCACTTCAAGGCAGCCAAGTCCATTGTGGATGGGTTAAATGTTGTGAATGACCCTGCGGAGAGAGCAGTAAAGCTCACAACTGATTTTGTCTCAGCTGCAAGAGGAGAAGACCACTTCCAAAATCTTCTTCAAGTGGTTGAATGTGACTGCAAAGCGAGGCCAAATTTGCGGAAACGAGCAAAGTTGGAGTAGTGACATTGGCGTTGTGTTTTATACATTTTCAACTTTCAATCAATGTAAGTATAGTAATACCGAATATTGTATATTAGTATTATAAGTAATACCGAATATTTGCCAAATATTCGGTGCATCACTACTAAATATAAAAAGTGGCCGGTGGCCACCCAGGACCACCTCCGATTCGATTTATTTTTTGCATACATACTTCTACCAACAAGTGTAACATTTGAGGGAATAGACATTAAAATCCAACAACTTTTTGAAAATCATGGGGTGTTTAATGCACCCTATATATATATATATATATATATATATATATATATATATATATATATATATATATATATATATATATATAGTAAGTTTTGGCATGGAATCCTTTGGATCTAGCTGCAGGAACACCTTTTCACAAGTCTAGTCCTCTATATCTTTGGTCATTTTTTTTTCATGGTCCTTTTTCAGAAACAGGATGCTGGATATAGATTAATAATAAACCACATAACTCGACAAAACACACTAACAGTCTCACAATCTGAGATGAAAAAGATGAAATTTAAAAAAGTCCATCTTCATTTTCTAAATGATTTACACAGTAGCTATGCATTACACATTTTTCCAAAAATACAAAAACTAGAACTGTAGAACAAACATCCAATATAGTTAACTCAGTAAAAGATGATAATGATAATAATAATGATAATAATAATGATAAAAAATCTAACATAGTTCACCTCATCTATAATAATAAAAGTAAGTGTGTGGTGTGTGTGTGTGTGTGTGTGTGTGTGTGTGTGTGTGTGTGTGTGTGTGTGTGTTCCAGCCATAACTCCAAAATGGAAGCAGTTACAAACATGCAACTTCACACACATATTGATTTGGTACCCAGGTTGTGCACCTGGGTGTTAATAAATTAAATAATTAAAATTACTGGGCCCAAAGGCCCGAGCACCACGATTAAACTACAGAAAAGACTGCAGCTATGAAAATTTTGTGCTTCACATTGTGTCAAGATCTCTGAATCTTAAGATTTTCATGACTAATTATTTGTTCAATAAAACTATAGAAAAGAACACAGTCAGGTAAATCCAGGATAAATAGACAGGTAGAAGTGCTGATATAACACTAATACATCTTCAATATTCACGAAGTGAAAAAAACAAATTCCCAAATTTTTTTTGAAAATCAGTCAAATAGGTCAAAATTTAGGATCACGTCAAATTTTGGCCAAATCGTGACCTAAGAATTTTTTAAATCCCTATATCTCAGCTTCTAATTGTCGTAGCTTAATAAACTTTATATGAGTGGAAGCAGAATGAGCTCTAGTTTCCAAAAATGGTACTTTCATTGGGATAATTTAATAAAAAAAACACTTAATTTTGAAAAAAAACAAAATAATTCAGGATTTGACCTTGAAGGGATCAATTTTTTAAAAAATTTTCTTGAAGAAAAAATGTTGCCTGAGCACAGATCTACCATAATCAGCAATAAAAAGTTAGCTTACAGGCCATCATATAGCTTAAAACTTAATTTTATTAATGCTGGCTTTCTTCATTTTTTTCAGAATTTCATCATAAAAAATTTATATAATGAAACTAAACATATTAAATAGTAGGATAACAATATAATAAGGATATACTTAGCGTTTGTAATTATTAACTGTAATTTAAATATGTATCTACTCTCTACATTCTACATACATGCTAAGTTCTAACTTCATACATACCATATATGCTAATTTGCTTTAAGTTTTCTTGAGAAATTTTCTAAATCTTGAGCTGGAAAGACATACTGTATCCTTCTTCCACCTCTTAAACTTGACTCAACTGTTCCAAATATGTTCTCAGGGGGAACAGGGCAAATATCGTCTTCTGCAGGAAAAACGTACAAGGGTACTATTCCTGAAGGATAAAGAAATTTAACCAAATAATCATCATATTCTGCATCATATGACTCAACCAGTCCTAACCACAATTCTTTTTCATACACACAACCAACAAAAGAGCCTACTTCTATTTCTTTATTGCTTAACTCTCCTTCGATATCACCAGCTTCTCCATCATGATCTACTTCTTCTCCACTAACAACTTTTCTTATTTCTTCTGACTGAAGAATATTAGATAACGAATATACTTTTAAAGTGTTTGCTGACAAAGGGATAAATCTATGTAATTTTTGGGTACCTTTATTTGGGATAATTGGTAAATTGATACGCTCTTGTAGGGAATTTTCTATTTCTGTAACTTCATTTTTGGATACATAAAAAAAAATTATTGTGGAATCTAAATTAGTTGAGCAAAATTCAAAAAAGTCTTTGGGAGTTAAAATTTGATCATCAATCGGTCATTGTAAACTGGCTTTTGCTACTGATCTTTTCACAGTGCCACTTATTCTGTCGCATGCGCTCTTTCCGTGTGACATAGCAAAAAAATTCCACTCTCCATCTATTCCAAAATCAGCTTTGTGGTGGCATAAATTCAAAAAGTTTAATTTATTTTTATACTGGGATGCACAGCCATCAGTATAGTGAATTTTTGATAAAGTTGGATGCTGCTCATGAATACTAGGTATAAGTTTTTTGAGAAAGGAAATTTTTTCGCCAAGTTTATAATAATATACGAAAGGATGCAAGGTTCACTGGGAAGTTTCCCAGTGAAACCCTTGCGCCGCATCCTGAACAATAAAAGAAAAGTTTTCTGCGAAGTCCCCTACAAGAATGCCTTCATTTTCTTTCATATTTTCTTTTAGCTCTTTAAAGTAATTGGATTGGCTTTTGTTTGTAAAATGATGCCTAGTTAGTTTTGTAATATTTTTACTCAATGATTCCACAAAATCTTGTGGAGATTCAACTTTGTCTTTAATCATGCAGCTGTCCACACTCTCCCACTGTTCATAAGTTATTTCTTCCGCATTAAACATAAAATCTAAAGTTTCTAAATATCATTTAACACCTCCCTCATGGAGGCATTTTATACATTTGTGCATCATACAATCTTCATCTTCTATGTTACAGACCAATAAGGCCATCAGCCTTTTGTAGTCTAAATCTTTGATCCCCAAAGTTGCTATCTGCAGCTTTAGGTTTTGATGGTATGTACATACACACAGAGTGTGTACCGCTCTGACCTGCGAGTACACACCAAGAAGGTCTTAAGTTTGCAAAAGATCTAAATCCAATTTTTGGATTAGCTTCATTTTTTATATATTCTCTGAATAATTCACGTAAATTACAGAGCATCAATCTCTTCTGCATCTTCACTTTTTCTCCATTTCCATTAATAGTAAATTTATAATCCTTCATTCCCTGACACATTCAGCTATAATCATCACTCTCGTAAAATTCTCTTACAATCCTCTTCACTAGGGTGGAGCGATTGTTTAGTTTCAAAAATCAAGGGTGTTAAATAGTTGTCAAATGTCTAAAAATGAGCATTGGCGGTGGTTTTTGGTGGTTGCTGGTGATATCGCATCAGCAACCACACTCTATATGTGCCAGTGCGCCACGCCCACATGCAACTCAAAAAAACACTTTATTTTGCCTATTTGAGGCTCTATAATAGCTAGAAGCACAATCTAAAAAGTGCATCTTATGATTTTTTTGATGCTGAGAAGATTATTTTCAAAAGTGTACATTGATGTATAAACATATTTTTTGAGAGTTAAATTAAAATCAGTAGCTGTTTTTGTCCAACCTACTTTATATTTACTTCTATTTTTCAGAATTTTTATAACCTATTCAATTAATACTAGTTTAACGTCTTCAAGATTTTTAGTTACTTATGAAACGTAGAAACCAGACAACAAAA
Source organism: Bathynomus jamesi (assembly GCA_023014485.1). Classification (NCBI taxonomy): domain Eukaryota; kingdom Metazoa; phylum Arthropoda; class Malacostraca; order Isopoda; family Cirolanidae; genus Bathynomus; species Bathynomus jamesi. The sequence continues at coordinate 369,553 of JAJOZX010000652.1, read as the reverse complement.
TTCTTACATGGTGGCCATAGTTTTCCATCCATTGACAGTTTTCCTAATGGAAAATTACCTCCCACTGGACAAGTTGTTCAGTGTCTACTTAAGGAGCCAAACTGGAAAACCAAGGAAAACATCACAAAAGTTGCAGATGAGCTGAGGAAACAATGGATTTGGTGTAATGTTTATCCACTATCTTTGCGCACTATTGAGACGAAGGTGGACAAACTAGCAGCAGACTTTTCATGGTGTCATCATAACTTTCTATCCTGGGTAGTACTAAATTAATTACAAGAATGTCTTCTTAGCCAATAGTAAATTTTTTATTTTAACCTCTTTTGGACGACTGGGTCGAATTTGTACCGTTTCCCATACACGCATTCATAACTTAACCCTACAGAAACTTCAGAAGTTAAGAGGTTAAATATAATTTTGTTCTGATGTGCTCTGTAAACCTGTGAATTAATTTATCTATTTATTTCAGCCAAAATTTCTAAACTAAAAAATATTTAAGCGATTTGTGACAACTTTTAATTTCTAATTAAGAAAATAAGATTTTTTTAATATTTCAACTTCGAAAATGCATCAACAAGTTTCATCTATACTTTGTCACAAAGAGAGGTTCAACCTATTTAGCAAAACTAGAATTGTTTGTCAAAGAGCTTGATTGTTTATTTGATATTTTTTCTGATGATCTTTCTCAATGACAAAAATTGGAGGAGGAATTTAAACTGAGGATGACTCAGGATGATTTCTCCTTCTATGAAGATCAAAAATTTGTGAGGCTAGGATACTGTTCAAGATTTGAGGAAAAGCTCACAGAGGCAGATGTTAGATACAGGAGAAGAATAATTGATGAACAACGAGCGGAATTATGGTTAGTCAGAGAGTACATCATGACTTGAACCATTTTAATTAAACCTTTGATGTTTTTTATTATATTATATTATATTATATATTTATATATATATAATATATATTATATATATATATATATATATATATGTTAACCCCTCCGTCTATGGCCCTGGGGTGGTTCGGATTGACGGGGGTTCTAGTTAGGAGGCAGCAACGGATATTTCTTCTATAACATTCTAATTCTTTTCTCTCGCTTTATGGGGTCGACAATTGTTAATTCTTCTCTTTCTATAATACTCTGATACTTTCTCTTGGTACTAAAATTATTGACTTTTCTTTTATAACTTATCGACTTTACTGACTAAGTTCTTCTGAAGAGAGCACGGCTCGAAGGGGAAAATAAAAAGTTTCTCTTTTTGTAGTTTACTTCTCTTAATGTACAGGTAGTGCTCTGAATTTACAGGGGTAGAGGTTCGACCTCTTTCGACCATGGCTCAGGCCGGAATCTAAAAAGTTAAGGAGGCAAGGGGCCTCTGCCCCCTCCTCGCAGCAAGGCTGCTAACAAGGGAGTCGTAATGAAGTGCTATATGAAGTGACTTAATGAAGTGACGTAATTTTACAAATACATGTATAATATAAACCTAAATGTTTGGGGGAAGACAGTTGAAGGTTAAGTTTCCCCCTTTTAAACACATGATCAGATATTTGAAAGATTCCAAATAAAAATAAAAAAAATAAAAATAAAAACTAATCGTATATTTTTGCCGAATCTTCATTTCTGAAGGTGATATCATTTCGTAATAGTACATAAGTACAAATTAAGTACACGACTGAGTACATATTAATTTTGGTTCATTACAATTACGATTACAATTATGGATTACTTCACATTCACTTATGATTGTCCATTACAGTTCTATTAAAGTACATTCTTACATTATAAATAAAATTATTACATTTAATTACAGTTTCATTGAAGTACATTACGTCATTTACCATTCTTACAGTGTTTTTATATATTTATATATGGTTATACTATATGGTTATACTATATGGTTATTATATATGGTTATTAGTACAACACAAGTACATGAGCACATGACACACATGATATAACATAACGCATGATAAAGTTATAAATTCGAATCGAGCGAAAGGAGACTTTTTTATCTTTGAAGCGTTCAATTCTGCCAGTTAGCGGAATTTGATAACTTACTAAGCATTTTCGAGTTCAATGCGGGAGGTGATATAATAAAAAATAATAATGAAAAAAATAATACGAGAACATATTTTTTGCGTTTTCGAACGAAGGCATGAAGTTTTGCATTTCATAGATTGACACGAGTAAAAATGAATATTTAATAAAATTTATATAGGATAATTATCAAGATAAAATATGGATGTATGGGGGCGGGGATATGGTCGAATAATAGTTATATTTATACTACATAACATATAAATAATGACTTCTATAGAGTGTACAGTTTTTATTATGATGATAAAGAATTTTCATACATTGCATACTAGAGATATAATGAAGGGAAATTAATGACGGGAAAATGTGACATCATAGTTATTGAATTTGTACATATAGTACAAATCATTATTAGGAAGATTTACAAGAACGAATTAGAGACAAAGAGTGGGTATCAATGACTAAGAAGTACAACTGCGGGTTCCAATCCTGTTACATGCAATGTGTATGCATAATCTAGGGTCGAGGGTGAGATGGAAGACAACCATAATTAATTATAATAAATTCTATAACAAATGAAAAATGGAAAATGGATACGACTAAACTACAGAAATGGTAGATCGTAGGGTTGTGACACGAACGAAAATAGAAAGCTACAAGTAAAATTATTATCCAAACTCGCGTTAGGCGATTTTGGTTATGTAAAAATGAATATTGATTATTCATTGTTCATTTTTTACATATATATATATATATATATATATATATAATAAAAAATCCATTATCCCCTTCTGACACCAGTTTGTAATAAAAAATTGTCCATTGTCATGGGAGAGAGACCCTTATTACAAATTGTTTTTTCTCGAAGGTCACTGTAAGTTGAAGTTATAATAAATCTTTCTTTAAGTTAGTGACCCTCTGCGTGAATTCTTTATCCTCCGCTTACTTCTGTACCCCCGATTTTAGTGTGTATTTGATAATGAAATAGTTTGTTTGAATAGCTTTTAATCAATAAATTTAAGTCACATTTGGCTACATGTTCAGTGTCAAATTTGAAATATAGTATGGTCAAGTCCAGGTTTTTTCTTAATCTAGTCTTAACATTAAATAATTTAAGATCTATCATTGCCCATCCACTACATCCCTCGCAGTAGTTTAGGTTAACGGCTCTCAATATTTCCTCAAACTCAAAATCTCAATATTCTCTCAAAACTCAATATCAATATTCTCTCAAAACTCAATATCTCAAGCCCAAATCTCACTCAATGGAACTCTCAAATTTAGTCTTTAACGAGCAAACCCTCTCAAAGGCCTACTCGGAGAATTACCAGAGCGCCACCCAGCCTATCGCTCATTCCCGACGAAGTGCAAGATATCTTCTAACCATCAGAATCCAAGGCATGCCAAGGCGAGCCCAATCAACAGAGACTGATTGGTGGGGGAGAGCTCAACTTAGGGGTTTGCCTCCTGTTAATGCACTGTTCAAGCATTTAAGAACAAAGAAAAAAGGAGGGGGTGGGGGCGTCGAACAAGTCGATGAGGACACTCAAGGTTTATCTCAAGGGCTGTTTTAAATATTAAAGATAAAACATGGGGTATTATGGGGAATCAAGTGGCTTGTGTATATATATATATATACAGGGTGGGCCGTAAGTTTCCATACATAGGAAAAATTAAACGTTTGTTTTTATGTTTCAGATACCCTAAGAATATGCGTTTGACGTAAGATCTTGTTTACTGATGAAGCAAATTTTTACGTCAATGGAGAGGTTAATCAGCAAAACATACGTTATTGGAGTAATGCTAACCCTAACTGGCTGAGTCCGACGAAGATGCAAGATGCCGGTAAAGTGATGGTGTGGGCCAGGATATGGGGTGACAGAATTATTGGACCAATTTTTGTCAGTGGAAATCTTAATGCCGAAAGGTATCTTAACATGTTGCAAGAAGAGATTTTCCCATCCCTGCTAAACGAGGAAGGTAACTTCCCAGTTTACTTCCAGCAAGATGGAGCTCCACCTCATTATGGTCTTCACGTGCGTCGGTATTTGGATCAGCAGTTTCCGGATGCTTGGATTGGTCAGCGTGGTCCTGTGGAGTGGCCTCCCAGATCCCCAGATCTCACCCCCCTTGATTTCTATCTTTGGGGGCATTTGAAGGCCATGGTGTATCAGGAAAAGATATGAGACATAAATCATCTAAAGGAACGTATCACCAACGCCATTACAAGCATAACGTCAACTGTGCTAATGCGTGTTCATCAACAGTGGGGAACACGTATTGAAATGTGTTTTCAAAACAATGGCAACCATGTAGAGCATATTATATAAATAAAAATGGTTGTCCATAAAAAAATGTTTATTTTTCCTATGTATGGAAACTTACGGCCCACCCTGTATATATATATATATATATATATATATATATATATATATATATATACTGTAAAATTCGGTGTACAAGTCGATGTTTAAAGCGTTAAAAAATATCTTTAAATTTTAGGGTCGACTTATACAACAAGCATGAAATCAGAACCTTAATCGAAGAGAGGTAAACTGGTGCACATGATCAAGGATGAGCTTAAATACAGATAATGAATTACACTTTATTTATTAAAAACACAGTTAAAAGGTTAAAAGACAATAAGAAACTTTAAAAATTTAGTTAGGATTAGGATCAAGGTTGCCATATGTATCTGAATCAGAATCGCTTAAATTGTTTACTGCATCTTCTTCATTATCACTATCTCTCCACAACAAACCATCTTCCATCCCATCCATTTGATTACTAATCCCACATTTTTTGAATGATTGGTTGGTTGGTTAGTGGAGGAGTGGGGGATCGACTTATACAAAGGATATATCTTGAAACACGAATTTCTTAACCAAAATCTTGGGTCGACTTATACACCGAATTTTACGGTATATATATTTATTTTTTTTTTTTCAAGGTATGACCGCTCATGGCTACCAAAAGAAAGGTGGATAGCAGAGCGAACACAGGACGAAAACTACGGAACAGTTAACGGAAATGAACAAGACGGGGAGGAGGGGAAAAAAAATATATATATATATCATAGCGGAGTCACAGCCGGTAAAGAAGTCGGGAGTGAAAGAGGAAGAACAACAACCCAGTTACCGAAAAGTAGGGACCTTCAGATAGAATAGCGCCAAACCTATCACAAGGCCCAATGCTCTCCAAAAAGGGAAAATACTCTGCATGCAGCGCAGAGTAAAGCGGACACTCCACCAGGAGGTGGGCAACTAAGTGAAACATTACAATTGGGACATCGGAGAACCCGATCCCTGGCCATCAAATAGCCATGGGTCAGGTGGGTGTGGCCAATACAGAGGCAGGCCAGAGCCACCTCATGGCACGACCGATGGAAGGAAGAGGCCCAACATCCCAATTTTGGTTTAATCTTGCAGAATTTGTTATTTGTAGCGCCATCCCAGCGACTCTGCCACCAGGAGCGCAAAAACCTATGGAAGCCAGTGGGTGGAGAGGGTCAAAACACTCCAGGCCATCCAGGGCACTGCAGGAATCTGAATAGATGACAAACGACCCATCCGGATGCAACCGCACCACCTCCAGAGTGCTCAGAATGGTATAGAGCTCCGCCGTGAAAATGGAAACCTCATCAGGGAGACGGGTACATCGGGAAGCAAGGGCAGACGACTGGGAAACAGCCGCGGCCCCAACGCCCCGACGACCTCGAGCCATCTGTAAAGACCGCAACACACTCAGAGTGACACGCTGCATGCTGAAAGAACAGAGACCGAAGCAAGGCAGAGTCAGAATCAGCCCTGCAAATGGGGCACAATGCCCTACAGCACCCAACAGGGGTGCTCTACCAAGGTGCAACACCCTTGAAAGAGACTGGTATAACGGATGGAGGAGTGCCCATACCATCAAGGAGGGAGGTCACCGTGTCAGTGAAATACCAACCCCCATCCTGGCAGAACGCCCTCTCAACCACCTGGAACAGAGGAGAGTTGGGAAGACGGAGAATCCGGAGATAGTGCTTGGCATTGAGGAACGACCTCCAATCCTCCAAGGGAGGGATGTTGCACTCAACTTGCAGACTATCAACTGGAGAGGAGCGGAAGGCGCCAGATGACATGCGCAGTCCTCTAGAGAGGACCAGATCCAGTATCCGAAGGGCCATACGGGAGGCGGAGCCATACACCCACTCCCATAGTCCAATTTGGACTGTATACCAGGGACACGTAAAATGGAGGAGTGTCCGCCTATCCGCGCCCCATGTAGTATGCGACAGATGTCCCAGCAAATCCAGGGTACGTCTTGCAGACTCGCGCAGCCGGCGAAGGTGGGGAACCCAGTTCAAACGGCTGTCAAAAACCATACCGAGGAAAAGTACTGATTGAACGAGGGCCAGAGGCTGACCCCCGAGTGTAAGATTAAAGGTCGGGACGGCGCCGGATCCCCGTCTCCTCGACGGAAGGAAGGCCACACACAAAGTCTTTGGGGAAGACAGCATAAGGCCCACCGAAGACGCCCAGCGTTCACCCCGATTGACCGCGAGTTGGAGTGCCTCTCCACGAGGGGGGGACTCGTCCCCACACCATAGACAGACAGATCGTTGGCGTAGATGGAACAGCGCACTGAGGGCGGAAGGGCTCCCGGTAGCGCAGACATGACCAGATTGAAGCAGGAGACGCTCAAGACACACCCCTGGGGCACCCCATCCTCCTGAACATACAGGTCAGATAGGGCCGCCCCATTACAGACGCGGAAAGTGTGACGGCAGAGGAAGTTACAAAGAAATGTCGGCAAAAAGCCCACAAAACCAAGAGACTTCAAATGGTCCATGACAACTCCCCAATGGGGCGTGTCATATGCCTTTTGGACGTCGAAAAAGATGGCCAGAACAAGATTCCAGCGGGAAAAGGCCTCCCGTACATCATGACCAAGGAGGAGAAGGGGGGTCCAGAGTACCCCGAAATCGACGAAAGCCATACTGGGTCGTGGGGTATAACCCAAGCGACTCCAGTGTAAAGGAAAGTCGGATGGCCACCATCTTTTCAAGGAGCTTGCATAAGCAGCTCATCAAGGCAATAGGCCGATAGCCCGCCACTTCCGCCAGATCCTTCCCCGGCTTAGGTATTGGGACCACAATCGCCTCCCTCCAATGGGAAGGGAACGACCCCTCAACCTACACCTGGTTGAAAAGATCCAGCAAGAAGTGTAGGGCCATTGGGTGCAAGTTCCAAATAAAGTCATACGGAATGTCATCAGGGCCAGGGGCGGAAGAACGACGGGTTGCCAAGGCAGCCCGAAGTTCCCGCATCGTAAAGAGACGGTTATAGGGCTCGTTCCCAGGTAGCGGGAACGTAACATCCGACAAAGGACGATCCGCAGCTGAAGGCGAACGGGAAACCACAGCAAAAACACCGGCCAGCCGATCGGCTACAGCAGCAGGATCCGAAAGGAAGCCATCCCCGTCCCGAAGGACAGGGCGACTAGCAGGGACCGGCTTCACCTTGATACTACGTACCTTCCGCCACACAGCAGCAGAAGGGGTAGACAAGGAAATGCCGGACACAAAAGCACGCCAAGAGGCCCGATGGGCCAACTTGAGAGTCCAGCGGGCGAAAGCCTTCGCCCGCCGCATCTCAATTAAGTGATCCGCGCGCCGGGTGCAGTGGAAGCGGCGCGTTGCCCTCTTCCTTTCACACACTGCCTGGTGACATGCTGGAGTCCACCATGGGACGCTACGCGTCCCCGGGTTACCGGAAGATCGAGGAATACAGTCCTCCGCGACGCCCATCACCACCCGCTCGAAGAACTCCAAGCTCTCATCCACAGAGCCAAAGCTAAACACCGAACGGGCAATGACGGAACGAGCTCTGAAGGATGGCCAGTCAGCCCGCGCAAGGCACCACCTCGGTCGAGACGAGACATCCGGCTGTGGTCCGACTGGCTCAAGACAGACTGGGTAATGATTACTGCCATAAGAGTCCCCCAACACCTTCCACGAAAAATCGAGTGTCATCGAGGGACACCAAGGAGAGATCAATACAGGTAGATGAACCCGTGGGTTCGTGGAAGTAGGTAGGTTCACCGGAATTGAGGCACGCGAAGGAAAGTTCCTCCATTAAGGAGAGCAACATACCAGCAACATTAGTTGACCGGACATCTCCAAGCCGGGTCGCGACTGTTAAAGTCCCCGAGGAGAAACGGTCGAGGCAGTTGCAACACCAACTCACGAACTGCGTCGCGAGGAAGGTCATGAGGAATATAAATCGAGCAGGCAGTGCACTGGCGATCTAAAAGGAGTCGCACAGCCACAGCCTGCAAGGAAGTACGATGAGGCACATCTCGCGAGGGTAACGAATGATGTACATAAATCTCTGCACCCTGCCGGCATGTGTGCTCATCCGGGGTTCAAGGAAAACCAACATAGCCAGAGAGACGAGGGAGTCCCCGCGCAGCCAGGATAGTCTCCTGGAGACAAACACAGGAAGGCCGCTCGCTCTTCAGCAGGGAGACAAGGTTCTCCCAGTTAGCTAAAAGCCCTCTACACTTCCAATGCAAAATGGAACTGTAAGGGGAAGTGGCGTTATAAGAAGCAGAGAAAGCAGAGAAATAGCCACGGACCAAGCTGAGCAGCAAACTCAACGGTCTGCAACCAGGGACGGAATCGGCTTCCCGAACGGGGGGGGGGGGGCCACCGACCCTGCAGCTGCTTCACCCATAGTAGAACGAGAGGTGGAAAGTGGAACAGGGAGTTCAGAGGGGAGGCTCCCCTGAGGGGGGCCAGGGAGAACCAGATGTTCGAGGGCTCATCACACCAGACAAGTGCTGATGGGGGGGAGAGGAAATGTCCACCACAGGTGAGAGTTAGATCCAGGAGAGAGACCCGACCACTCTCAGCAGGAGCCGAAGGGAGAGAGATTCCATGAAGAAGGGCCAGGCTCCTCTCAACCAGATCCACCATGGGAACCGAGTCAGTAATCGAGGGTGTCATGGGGCATTGTACCTCAACCGACACCCGGACACTAGTTGGGGCACCGGGAGGTGACGCCTCACCAGCCCTCCATATAGGGGGAGGAGTCCTGAGCGGATCAGGAGTGGCGCGCCACTTCCCCTCCGGTGAAGAAGGGGCTCCGACCATGGCAATGCTTCCTCCTCCCCTTCGGGGCATCACCTTCCCCACCCGAGAGATGAGTAGGCAAAGATCCAGACCCCAAGGCCGGAGAGGGAGAAGGGGCACTTGTAGGCAGGGAATCAGATGGGATGTCTGAACGTGAGGCAGAGGGACAAGGTCCCCCGGCGCCAGGAGGACCACCAACCCCCTGAACTTCCAGGGGGTGCACCACTCCTGTAGGCACCAGGGTAGCACGGGAGAGGCCCAAGGACCCGCCAGGACCAAGAGCCGCAGCATAGGACAACCCCCGCCGCGGCTCCCGGTCACAGACCCTATCGCGCGCCTCCCGCGCACTAAGGAATTCGGTAGTCCTTAAGGAAAATGGGGCAGTCCCGAGAGGAGGAAGGGTGGGCCCCCGAGCACTTCGAGTACCGCGGGGGGCTTCATGCATGGGGTAGGGTGCGCAGGCCCACCGCAGCAGACAGCTTACCCTCACGGCGGCACGCAGAGCTAACATGGCCGAACTGGTTGCAGCCAAAGCAGCGAACCGGGTCAGGCACATACGGTCGCACCAAAAACTCACACGACCAGCGATCACCCACGCCCCAGAACACCTGGGCCGGAGGCACAAGGGAGTCAAAGGTCAGGAGCAGATGACTGGACAGTGTAAGAGCACCATCCCGGAAAAACGAAAAGCGGAAGACCTTCATTACCCCCTGGGGGGCAAGATCCTCCTGCAACTCGCCAACCGATATTGACAGCAGATGGGAAGCGAAAATGGTGCCCTGACAGCTATTCAATTGCGGATGGAGAATCACAGAAACTCTACAACCCAAAACATCCTGCAACTGTAGAAGGGACTCAAGTCACCCCCCCGAAGAACGGGACTTCAAAAGAAGAGACCCATCCTTCAGAGGGCGGATATCATAATGACAGGGAACCCCCACCGTCTTAAGACGCTGAAACACCCGTTCCGAGTTGCCTGGAAAGGAGCCAGCAGAAGGGCGGAGAACAAGGAACCTGTCCACTGGACAGAAATTTACAGTAGGGACAGGTCCATGTGTAACGGTAACCGAGAGTGGGTGAGAGAACGAGGGCCGCGAAGACCCTGCCCTACGGTCACCACGAGTCCTGCCACGAGAGCCAGATGCCACAGAGGACAAGAGGGGGCCATACAGCTTTAAGATCAATCCAGCGGAGGCAGAGGCCGCTGAATGACCAGAAGTAGAAGTCTTATCCAAATCCAAGGGCAGGCCAGAGTCATCAACAGGAGGGGATTGAAGTTTTGAAATTGAACCCATAAACAATAGCTTTACAAAAAAGACAGCCTCGGACACAAGGCAATGCACCATCCGCCGCTGCATCCTTCAAGGCGCAGGCCCAATGTCCCGGTTAGCCTGCCCCCCAACCTGACTGTCACTTTAAAAACAGCAGATTGGCTCTACAGAGATTTGTCCATTAAGGGCCTAGCAAAGACCAAATCCAGATGCAGCAGTGGTCCGGGCGCCCATACCATCCCCAGAGCACAGCACAGCTCAGCCACGGAGTGATGCCCCCCAGCAGGTGCACCCCACCCAATGACCCCAAGACTGCAAAATACAAACAGAGAGGGGGGGGATACTACAATTGACAGAGACCCAAGACCGAGTCAAGACAAAAGAAATTCTGGGAGATACAGAAAAAAAAAGGGGAGCAAAAAGAAAAGGAAGGGGGAAAAAAAAATGCAACTAGGTAATTCTTCGCCCACACCCAGTGAGTTGAGGAAACCCTAACAACCCACGAGGTGTACGAGCCCCCTCGGCCCAGCAAGTCGGAGTACCTAATCAAGGGGATATATATATATATATATATATTAGGGTGATTCAAAAAAATGAAAATTTTCTTTTTTAATTGTTCAACCTGTATTTTTGTTCCCTATGACAAAAAAGTAATGTATGCCAAATTTGGTGAATTTTAAATCAAATTTACTATGTGCTACCAGGCGTCAAAGTTTCCCTTTTTTTAAATTTGTTTGTTTTTACAACTTATGATTTTATGTTTAATTGTTTATACTTCAGAATTTTTAATTAATGGTTTATATACTAGCTTGCTTTTAATTGTTGTTTGGAACTCGTAATTTTGATACCAATTAATCGATTATGGAAGCTTGGCCTAACTCACCATCACCTAGTTGCTCAGTTGGGAGAAGTTCTACAAGAAAAGAAACTGAAGTATGGCTAATTGGGCAGCTCTCTGCAGTACTAAAAACATCCGTATTACCATCAAAGAAAGAAATGATGGCCCTCTTCATGCACTACAGAAATATTAAAAAGCAAGGCATTAGAGAATCATGCTGCTCTACTGCAGATGATGTGCTAGCAGTTTGGAAAAAAGTAGGACTACCAGCAAAACAAAGATTACATGTAGTAGATAAAATTCAAGAATACCGAAGGAATGGCAGCTGCTTAAGAAAAACAAAGCAAACAAATTGAAAAGATCACAAAATTTAAATAATAAAGAAGAAAAATGGAAAGATAAACTGGAAAACTTATTTGACATTGCTCATGAGAATGCTATGCAGCTTATAAAAATAGAAGATGATAAGAAATTCTTGAAAATGCAACGTGAGAAAGGACGTCATGGAAAAATGGGTACCATTGATAAGGCTGTTGCTAAAAAAGAGCAAAGAGCAGCGGAAAAGCAACAACATTATGAAAAGAGGAAAGCAGAAGAGATCAAAAGAAAGAAGAATGAAGAGGCTGTCATACTCACCAGTACATCATCAGAATCAGAATCAGAGGAGAGTAAAAGTGATGAATCTGGTTTCTGTGCTGCACATCCTTCAACATGGAAAAGTAAGGTTGGCAAATGTAGAAAAGTGTTTGATGATAAATTATTAGGAAGTCTTGATGTTGCAAAATTGAGTGACAGAAATGCGTCTCTAGTTTTAATGCCAACAATTGAAAGTCTAGGAAAAAATCCAGAAGAGTACAATGTTAGCTACTCTTCTATTCGTAGAGAGAGGATAAAATATAGAAAGAAAATTGCAGAGAACCTGAAAGAAGAATTCAAGCCAGAGGTGCCCCTAACAATTCACTGGGATGGAAAATTAATTGAAGATATTACAGGAATGCATATTGTTGACCGTCTGCCCGTATTGGTTTCAGGAGGCGTTGATCAACTTCTTGGTGTGCCTAAACTGGATTCAGGTACTGGTTTCCTGACAGCAAATGCTGTGTATCAGACATCGCTTGAATGGGGCATCTGTGAACAAATAAAATGCATGTGTTTCGATACAACGGCAGCCAATACTGGTCCTAGAAATGGTGCAGCTATTCTTCAAAAATTCGACAACGATTTATTGTGGCTGGCATGTCGACACCACATATTTGAAATTAAGCTGGAAGCTGTTGTTTCAAAGTCTTTATCACCATCTTCTGGCCCAGATATAGTCCTTTTTAAGAAGTTCAGAGAAAAATGGTCAAGCATTAATAAGGAGGACTACGAAACAGCATTATCAGATCCAGATCTCTATGAAAATATTCATGACATCAAAGATGACATAATTACATTTGCAGCAAATCAACTAGATACATTCCAACCAAGAGACGATTACCTAGAACTATTGCAGTTAACAATTATTTTTTTGGGAGGTGAACCAAAAGGTGGAATCAAATTTAAACATCCAGCGGGACTTCATCGGGCTAGGTGGATGGCCAAAATTATATATTCATTAAAAATTTTATGCTCAAATCTCAGTTCAAAATTTCAGTAAAAGACAAAAAAGGACTAAAAGACATCTGTCTATTTGCTACTCAGTTATATGTAAAGGCATGGTTTACAGCTCCTGTGGCATCTTGCGCTCCTCGTCTTGATCTGGAATTATTACAGAATCTTGTAGTCTACAAACAAATAAATGACACAATTGCATCTGTTGCTATTAAAAAACTGTTAGGTCACCTCTGGTACCTATCAGAAGAACTGGTAGCCTTGGCCTTTTATGATGATGAAGTGCCTACTGAAGCAAAAAACAAAATGGTAAACGCTTTGCAAAATACAACAGAAACTCTTCCTGCAAAACGGGCTTTTCTAGATCCTGCACTTATTCCAACGAAGAAATTAGAAGATTTCGTTACATCAAATACTCAAAGATTCTTTACAATAACAGAATTTAGTTCAAAATTTTTACTCAAAGATGCTAAAGAATGGCATAATGATGGAGAGTATAACTCCGCTAAGAAATCTATCAAACAGTGGAAAGTCGTGAATGATATAGCGGAAAGAGGAGTAAAATTAATGGATAATATAATAAAATACTAACACATGACGAATATCAAAAATAATTCTTGCTACAAGTAGTGAAAAACTACAGGGCTGTTTACCCTGATAGAAAAAAAGAAACATTGATGAAGTAAGGACAGTTAATGTCTCAAATATCATGCTAGTTTAATTATGCATGCTTGTGGTTATGGTAGGACATACGGGGGAGCTTTCCACATTAAAAAAAGCAATGTGCCTTGTACTGTACCTCCTGGGTGGTGTGAAAAACTGTACAACAATATTGGAAAAATTTGACAATTTGAGTCGTTCTGTCAATTTTTAATTGCTGGTAGCAACCCCTAAAAATTAAAAATTTGCTAAAATATTTTAGGATAGTTGTTTTTATGCTGAAATGAACCATTTAAAGGGTTGAACACATTAAAATCTAAAAAAATTTTTTTTACCCCCATATTTGAATCACCCTAATATATATATATATATATATATATATTAGTAAATATAGTAAATCTAGTAAATCTAGCCATCTAGTCATACTAATTGTTCAGTGAACGAAGCCAGAGAAAAGAGGCAAGTGCATCACAACCTCAACCAGACAGTCCAAACACTACTGGTAGCTCTAGCGAAACTCCATCAGAAGACTCTCGAGATGATCCACAGCCTGCTGGTTCCTCTCATTGTAATTACCAAGATCTGGAGAACCTGTGCAGAGCTGTTGATAGGTAAATTAGCACTTGTGAATTGTGATTGTTCTTTAATAACTGTACTTAGTTGTATGTGCCATGTCATTTTGGTAGACTTAAAATGGATATCATTTTTCTCAACTTCAAAATACAATCTTGCAGGTATTCAATTTCCGACAGAGCAGGTGCAGTGGTAGCATCAGCAGTTTTAAAAGATTTTGGTATTATCACTGATGATGACAACACTAACGTCATTGACAGGTAAGATTTCAAAATTATCATGATTATATTTTCATCCACATTTCCTAAGCTTTTTTAACAAAATTACAATTACTACTACTAATAAGAAGTAAAGCATTGGGCTCAAGCATAAAAATCAGTGTATTTAGCCCATCACTGTTCATTGTTTCCTGCAGGGTTGTGGAGTCGGAGTCGGAGTCGTGGAGTCGCACGTTTCAGGGCGGAGTCGGAGTCGAATTTTTACAATGTGTGGAGTCGGAGTCGGAAAATTTTGGACCGACTCCACAACCCTGGTTATAGCCACTAGGTTAAGAAGGGTTATTCAATTTTAAGTAGGACTACTACTGGTTAGACCTTAATTATGTTTAAGAGAATCTTTTTCATTTATATATATATATACAGGGTGAGTCAAAAGTAGCGCCCGATTTCTGTTTTTTCGGCTGTCAGATTCTTTCTGGGAAGTCATGTTGTTAATAATTGTCTTGCAGATACAGTTCCGGTACAGTTCCGTAATAATTTTCCCCCGAATAAATGGTCAGATAAACATGTCATTCATTTATTTCTACCTTCTTGTACACTGTAATACAAATGACAAACAAACAATCAACTGACAGAAATCGGGCGCTACTTTTGACTCACCCTGTATATATATATATATATATATATTATTGGAAAAAATAAAAATCCCTTAATATGATAATATCTACAAGTCAATATCCTTCTTAATATTTGAATGTTCCCTTATCCTAGAAAGTAACCTGACAATTCATGTGGTGGTGATGAAATGTCTTATTATTATGATAATTATAGAGTGAAACACTAGAGGAGTCGGAGTCGTATATTTAAAATGTGAGGAGTCGGAGTCGGATTTTTAGATTTTTTACAATGTGTGGAGTCGGAGTCGGAGTCGAATTTTTACAATGTGTGGAGTCGGAGTCGGAGTCGGAGTCGGAGTCGGAAAATTTTGGACTGACTCCACAACCCTGGTTTCCTGTTGTACATATTCCTGTTTATCAGTGCTACCTCCAGCCTTATAAATTTGTAAACAATTTTCATTAATACCGGAGTAAACTATGAAGGCAACGGTGTAAGTACTGTGAACAGATCAGAGCTGAGGAAGAAGTATTCTTTGGTTTAGTGGACAGCATTTATGTTGATGGCTGACAGGATGGTACTGTGACAATTACAGAGTTGGAGGGGCAACATTATCAACAAACCAAAGTAGAAGAGCACTATGTTACAGTCGGAGAACCGGGTAAGCCACTGTTTTCTGTATGGTATGTTTTAAATTTTTAGTGGATAGCATAAATTTGGTCTTAGTAACATTAAGGAGTAAGAACTATGCGATAGTTATATAATGTTCATTGGTCATACCTGGTAATCTACTGATCTCAAATACATTTATTTCCTTAAATTTTGTTTAAAATGTTTCAGGAGGACATTATCTCACACATGTTACCCCAGAGAATGGGAATGGTGTATCAATTGCACTAAGTCTCTATGAAGCAGTGAAGGACACTGATCTAGAAAACAACCTGCAAGTCATGGGGTCAGATGGAACTGCAGTGATGACTGGACATAATTCAGGGGTGATCAGAATCTTTGAAGAGCTTATTGGAAGACCACTGCAAAGGAACATATGCCTCTTACATTGTAACAAGCTCCTCTTCATCATGTTTTCATGGAGCTTGATGGGACTATGAAGAGCCCTGATAGTTTTTCAGGGCCAATAGGAAAACAGCTAGGTGGTATGGTTTCTGAATGGGATGTTGTCAAATTTAAACCAATCAGAAATCAGAATTTCGCTATATTGCCCAATGATGTAATTGATGATCTCAGTCGTGACCAATACTATGCTTATAGAATATGCATGGCAGTCATGCTAGGACTATTGAAAAGGACCTTCAGCTTTTAGAAGTTGGGCCATTAAATCACTCAAGATGGCTGACATTAGCTTGTAGAATACTCAGATTCTATGTTTCACAGAAAAAGCCGAGTTCAGTATTGATAATTGTTGCTGAGTTCTGTTTAAAAGTGTATTTCCCCAGCTGGTTTGAAATCAAGAAGAATCACTCGGTGACCGATGGTTCAAGAAACTTCTTTTCAATGCTGAGCAGAATCTCCAAGTTTCCTAATAAGAAAGTAAAAGACATTGCCCTAAAAACCCTAAGAAGGAATGCTTTTTTTGCTCACCCCGAAAACATTATATCAATGCTTGGTGATGAGGACAGGGAGAGAAGAAACACTGCAGTAAATAAGATCCTGGCACTGAGGGGTGAAGTAGAGAAAACAACCCAGGACATCAGTCAAAATGGATTTCACTGGCGGAGATTTGGAAGTTGAGGAATGAGGATGATGTAGATGATGATGATTATGACAGTTTGAGTTATACAAGAGACCACACTGTCAGGAAATTTAAGGTGCCTATAATCAATGAAAATGCTAAATCATATAACAAGATGAGTAAGCTTGATAACTTGACAGCAGAGCCTCCAATAGTTACCCATCTTACATCAACTGAACTTGCGAACATTAGAAAAAATCCTTTGAAGTTCAAACAGCCATGCCACAATCAAGTGGTAGAATGCCATATCAAGCTTGTGACTGAGGCATCTGTAGCTGTCATTGGGTTCAATAGAAGAGATGGCATGATCCACCAGTGTATAAAATCCCATAAACTGATAAAAAAGTTTAATACAAAGCAAGAATTTGTTTAGATTCTACATTTATTTTGCTGAAAATTTATAGTGTAAATTTGTAATATATGGTCAATATGCATTACTTTTTCATGAAAATGTGTTAAAACTATTTTACACTTTTGGAAATAATTTTATCAGTCTCAGCATCAAAAAAAATCATAAGAAACGGTTTTTAGATTGCATTTCTACCTATTATAGAACCCAAAATAGGCAAAATACAGGGTTTTTTACAGTTGCGTATGGATGTGGTACATGTAGGGTGTGGTTGCTGATGCAGTATTACTTGCAACCACCCAAAACCACTACCAATGTTCATTTTTAGACATTTGACAACTATCTAGCTCCCCTGATTTTTGAAATATTGATTTTCATAAAAATACACTCCACCCTACTCTTCACTTCACTGGTTATGTATGACCTTTCCTTTCAACATACTCGGAACATGCGGTAATATACCATATTCTTTTTTGCAAACTCTGACTTTTTCTCACTATATACGTAGAAGTTTCAAAGAATTCTGGTTTTTTCAATTGAAAATGGATATAAAGATATAATTTGTAATTTAATCTTGCAATCAGTTGTAGAAATAAATTTGTCTTTAAGCTCTTGCATGACATTTTCATACCTAAAAAAAAAAAAAAAAAAAAAAAAAAAAAAAAATCTAAGTTAAGTTAGTAAATTAAGTATTAAATTTTATTTTATTCTCAAAAAAATCTATTGTTTCATTATGTATTGTACATATAAATAACAATAGCTACATGTTTTTAATGTATAATAAACTTTTTGCCTTTTTAAATCATCATCCCAATGACCCTTTTTGGATGGGCCAGCAACAGCATCTTCCTGGATAGAAGTCCCATAGGTGGATTCTATACTTCTAACTTTTCCTGATATTGCCTGAAATTTTGAAGTGACCTTTTTTTGTTTTTGCTGTGACATTAATTCAGCTATAAAGAATTACATGAAATTACAATTGAGATACAAATATTATTAAATTATATATGTATATATAATGTATGTTAGTTG
Organism: Bathynomus jamesi; assembly: GCA_023014485.1. Lineage (NCBI taxonomy): Eukaryota > Metazoa > Arthropoda > Malacostraca > Isopoda > Cirolanidae > Bathynomus > Bathynomus jamesi. Next base: position 351,499 of record JAJOZX010000652.1, on the reverse strand, counting down.
TCTAACTGAGACTTAGTTTATTAATTAGATAAAAATTAAATATATGTTTGCTGAAAGATTTAATTAATTATATAAAAAATAAATATATGGTTATTTAAAGTTATTTACCTGTTTTTATGGGGCTTTCATCTAAATATGGTAATATTTTATCGCTAAGTATATCCTTATTATGTTGTGGATCCTCCAAAAAAATTTCCTCAACAGGTGGAGCCGTAGAAATATTTGTAGACAAGCTACTACTCTGCTCAAAGGATTCTTCATTTGCTGGTAAAGGACACAGTTCTTGTAGCAGTACAGCCTCTTCTGCTGGTGCTGGTACAGATTCCAGTATTCCAGGTTGACTTCTTATTAAAGTGTAGAAATTGCTACACAATAGCTGATCCTTTTGAAGAACTCCATAACTTACAGAAGCCATAAGTTCCGTAACTTTTTTAATATTATTGAAAATTATTTTTGTGTTTTTTAAAGGATCACAATATAATTTCTTTTTTGGCATTTTTTTTAAGTTATTTAGGTAGATATTTAGGTATACCTGTATCTTTCAATATATAGTTATTAAAATCTGAAAATAGAAAAAAAAAAAATGAAAGCCAGCATTAATAAAATTAAGTTTTAAGCTATATAATGGCCTATATAAGCTAACTTTTTATTGCTGATTATGGTAGATCTTTGCTCAGGCAACATTTTTTTCTTCAATAAAATTTTTTAAAAAATTGATCCCTTCAATGTCAAATCCTGAAATTTTTTTGTTTTTTCAAAATTAAGTGTTTTTTTTATTAAATTATCCAAATGAAAGTACCAGTTTTGGAAACTAGAGCTCATTCCGGTTCCATCCATATAACGTTTATTAAGCTACGACAATTAGAAGCTGAGATATAGGGATTTAAAACATTCTTAGGTCACAATTTGGCCAAAATTTGACCTGACCCTAAATTTTTACCTATTTTGACAGATTTTCAAAAAAATTTGGGAATTTGTTTCTTTCGCTAAAAAATGCCCCCAGACCAAGTTTTATGCAAATTGAAGACATGACCATGTTGTTTATCTGTTTATTTAACCTGGATTTACCCAGTCATGAAAATCTTGAGCTTCACATATAATTAAAACTAGCAGAGCAACCCAGTATTGCTGGGGTGGATGTTGCATGCTATATATATATATAGCTAAAATATATAGTAGGGTGTTCCACTTTTATCAAGTTGTGAATTTCACTACACTTTGCTCATCCCCATACACCTTATGATCTGTAAAGCATATGTATCAAAATTGAAGCAAATTGAACACCATTTAGAGGTTGCACACTTATGTCACCTCTGATACCTTAGCCCTTTGTAACCAAATCTCGAGAACGTCCCAACTTCCAACATATTGTAATGTTTTCTTTTCTTTCACAGGTGCAAAAAGTGTTGAAAATCGAAAGAAAAGATCTGGCTGATTGAAAAGACTCCAGTCGAAGAGTTCTTAGGAGCAAGATTGCCATCCCGGGAGCAAGTCCTCCTCTGCTTTATGTACCATCACCTGGAGTTGAAGGAAACAATCCCCCTTGCCATCAAGTCTACGAGTATCAAGCTTCAAGAAGTTTGGAAGAAGGCGAATATCCCCGTGAAGACAGAGAACATTAGAGCTGCTATACTAAAGCTGTACAAAGAGTACCAAAACTTGAAGGAGAAGTCGAGAGAGATGGACAAAGCCATTATGAAATGTCAGGTGTGGAAGGGAGACCTTGCTGACCTTTTCAACATCGCTTGTCAAGGTGTGATGAGCAGGAGTTCAGTTCCAAAGGAGGACAAGGTTTTCTTGTCCAGAATGAGTTCTTCAATGGCTGGGGTGGATAGGAAACACACCATGGCTGTCAAACAAGAAGCAGCAGCAGCTAAGAAACTTGAACTTCGAAAATGAAAGCATGCTGAAGCAGCTGAAAAGATCTCCAAGAAAATGAAGCTAGATAGCACATCCTCTAGTTCAATGGCAACAACAGATGATGATGAAGATTTTGCTGAGCTCCATTGGCCTCAAAGTCACCTTGTCGTTCCAAGAACACACTTGATCCAACACTCATGGCTACTTGGGATAGAGAACAACTCTCTATTCGATAAGCAAGCACTTCCTCCGTTGCAACTGCTAAAAGTCTCGGACAAGATGTATCGCAGATTATTATTTCACCATCAACTGTTCATCGAGCATGTGCCAAGTATCGAGAGAAAATGGCCAAACAACTTGAGGAGTCGATCTTCAAAGATCCACCTCTCTCAGTTCTGCACTGGGACAGCAAGCTACTACCCCAAGCTGCTGGTAGAAGCTCCAGAAGCTTGGAAGACAGAGTAGCTGTTGTAGTAACAGGGAAGGAGTTTGAGCATCTTCTTGGAGTGCCTGTTGCCCAGGATGGTACTGGTGAACAAATGGCTAGAGCCATCATCCAGGAGCTGCAATGATTTGGAATTCAGAACCGTATCATTTGCCTCTCGTTTGACACTACAGCATCCAATACTGGACTTCTGCAAGAGGCATGTATGAGGATTGAACAATTCTTTGGTCAGTCACTCTTGTGGTTGCCTTGCCATCACCACATTTATGAGCTCATTTTGAAAGAGGTCTTTCATAAGTCCCTGGGGCCAACAAGTGGTCCCAAAATCCTGTTGTTTCAACGATTTCAGTAGCATTGGGACTTTAACAAAAATTGTTTCAAAACCATGATCGATGAAGAAGAGCCAGCCACTGGGTACTTGGAAGATGAACGAATCAGGATGGCGAGTTATCTTCGTAGAGTCATTGAAAGTTCATGTCACCCGAGAGAAGATTATGAGGAACTCCTCAAGCTGTCGCTCCTTTTCCTTGGAGGCTGGGTTGGAGCTGAGTTCTCCTTCAGGACTTCAGGAGCCCATCATCAAGCCAGGTGGATGGCGAAAGCTATCTATGTGCTGAAAATGGTTTTGTTCTGGGAGCAACTGGAACTCACCAACCGAGAGGTGAAGGGATTGCACGACGTGGCCCTTTTCACGTGTTTCATTTATGTCCAGTTCTGGCACGAGGCAGTGGTCAGTAGGTGGGCCCCGAAAAATGACCTAGACATGATTCAACTGTTGATTTCATATCCGAACAAGGACCTGGGCCAGGCTGCCTTGAGAGTTGCCAAAAGGCATCTATGGTATCTCTCAGAGACTCTAGTCGGCTTAGCTTTCCTTCATGAATGGATATCACCAAATGAGAAAGAAAAGATGTTCCAGGCCTTGAACAAACCTGCGTCGAGGAAGGAACTCAAACGACTCGAGTGGAAAAACCTGACTTTTGAAGGCAAGGATCTGAGCAACTTCGTCACTCAAAGGACAAAGACATTCTTCGACAACTTCGGCATTGGGGATGTCGACAACGTAGAGTAGTACACCAAAAATGATGGCTTGAGAGAGTCAGTCAACAGGATGAAAGTCGTAAATGACAGCAGAGAAGGGAATTGCATTAATCAAGCAATTCAATGAATCAGTCAAGGACGAGAAGCAAAAACAATTCTTGTTGCGGATTGTTGAACATCATCAAAAGGAGGTGCCGAAAAGAACCAAGGTGGGAAAGTCCTTGTACCAATTCAAAAATTGATTTGGATTTTCTGATTTTAATACTAGAGTTTTTTATTTTCTGTGCTTCCAAGGGAGAATTCTTTTGTAACACTGAAGAAAATTATGTATTATTAAATTGTATTGTATTGTACAGGGTGTACATAAAGTCAGGATCTATTTTTGTGAAATAATTATTTTTTTCTATTTTTCTTTCCAGAAGCCCTTAGAATGAATACAGAAGAGCATGTGGCAATAGTAATTTGGCGAATCGAGGGAAAGAAATACAATGACATCAGAGAGAAGTTTAGAAGGAGATTTCATAAGCTGGGGCCAATAGACAAGACAATACGAAAATTGGTGAACAAATTTAAACGAACGGGATCTGTAAATGATGAAGCAAGATCAGGATGACCGTGTATGTCAGATCTTACTGTGAATGCAGTACGCGGAATTATCACTGATGAGCCACGTATGTCCGTTTGTGCTGCCTCACACAGACTCAGCCTCCCGACGTCATCTGTGCACAAAATTCTGAAAGTTAATTTGCAGAAGAAAAGCTATCATTTGCAGGTTTTACATGATGAAGATTTCCCTCGACGAAGTGCTGTGTGTGCTGATCTCATAGAACAAATCTGGAGTGATAATTTAATGGACAACATTTTCTCTTTAGTGATGAAGCCACTTTCCATATGTGTGGAAAAGTAAATCGCCATAACTGTTGAATTTGGGCAGATGAAAGACCGAATGATTTTGTCCAAAATTGGGGGAGAGACTCACCTAAAGTTAATGTCTGGATGGGTTTAACAAAATCTAAGGTTTATGGTCCTTTTTTCTTTGCTGAAGCTAGTTACGGGGCTTATTTATCTGGACATGTTGCAGCAATTCCTTGAACCTCAGCTGATTGGGGATAGGATTGTTAGTACCGTCGTCTACCAACATGGTGCTCCTTGTCACTATGCCAAAATTGTTCAGGATTATCTAAATGGACATTTTCCAAATCGCTGGATCGGACGCAGAAGCAACAGACCTTGGCCAGCGAGATCACCAGATTTAACCCCTTTAGATTTCTTTGCATGGGGCTTTATCAAATCGCATGTCTATCAGACGAAGATTACGAGTCTTGAAAACTTATGTACACATATACGAACTGCTGCAGATAACGTAACCCCGCAAATGCTCCAGAATGTGTTTAGAAATGCTGCAGAATGATTTGAGCTGTGCAGGGATACTGATGGGCATCACGTCGAATCCTACTCTTAATTATTTAATAAATGTTACCACTTTATCATTTTATGATTGAATTCCATATAATTTCCAAGTGCTTCACAAAAATAGATCCTGACTTTATGTACACCCTGTATTGTGTCATGTGTATCGATTTGAATTTTCCAATTTTATTCTTAGAGTTTTTCATTTTCTGTTGTTCCAAGGGAGAATTTTTTTGTAACACTGAAGAAAATTGTTTATTATAAAAGGTTCAAATGTATGCAACCCCTAAATATCACTTAATCATTTTCAAAATTCATGCACATCTTTCTTGCATGAAAATGAATAAAAGCACAAGCAAAGTGGAGAAAAATATTAACCTTTGATATTTTCTTTTGTATGAGTGAAACACCCTAATATACAGTATGTATGTATGTATGTATGTATGTATGTATCAAGGCCGGAGCCAGAGCTTAAAAACAGACGAGGTGAAAATAGCCCTACTAGCCCTACTGATGCCATTCTTTTCATTTTTCACTAATAAAACAAATACTCAGGCAACAAAACAATGACAAGCAGTTGGACATGTCTGTGCCTACAGTACAGAGTTGCCAGCTGAAACTTTCAGGAGCGCTAGACTTTTGCCTAAAAAATGCTGCATTTATACGACTCTAGGCAAAATCAAATTTTTTTACTTAATTATTAATAATAAATTATTAATTATTTTATATATAATTTCATTAATTATAATTATTTATTATTAAATTAATAATAATTAATAATATAATTTGTATGGGACAGGTAAAATCCTATTTCTGTCAATTTCCTCATTGATCCAAAATGTCTGTTAAGCCAGACGAGGTGGCCGCCTCATCTGCCTCAATGTGGCTACGGGTGTGTGTATATATATACAGTATATATATATATATTAGGGTGGCCCTTATATGACCTCAAAAACAGAAAGTTACGGAAATTTCGCTCTCACCCCCCAGATAAATGCTATTTCAGGAGATAATTCATCCTGCAAAATTTTATTTGTATTGCTCAATATTTAGAGGTTGCCCTCATTGTCTATATTTTGACACTATTGGCCCCAGGGCATGCAGGTCCCCCCTACTCAAATGTAGGTATTAGCCACTCAAAGGCGAGGGTATTGTGTTTGCCAGCCGCTCATTGTTACCTGCCTTTGTTCAAAAGTGTCGCTTTCTTGCAGTCCAGGAACTTCTTTTGGTGGTCTGCAATGACTTGAAGGAGGAATTGGAGCTGCTCCTCTCTCTGCTCTGTCGTTGACCACAGCCAAGGACTGGACTAGATTTGCGGCAGTTTGGAAGCTTTGGGACTGGGGCCATTCACGGGGGTCTTGGCAGAGGAAATAATCTGGAAGGGCCAACCTCGTGAAAAGAGCCTTGGAGTTTGCGGACACCAGTTGCTCAAGACCCTTTCCATCATCATCCAAGAAGATCCTTGCATCCAGCTTCAGTCTTTTGGGAGGATCTTCTTCTTCGTCACCTTCCATGGCTTCCACCATCAACTGCTTTGTTCCCCAGGACACCCTTTCATCAAAGAGACAAAAACCAACCAGTTCCTCGGAAAGATACCACAGATGGTGTGAGAGCTTCTTGGCAGTTGCCTTGCTGATGGCCTCATGCGGGTACTTCAACAAGGACTTCATGAGGAGGAAGTCATTGAGAGGAGCCTGGTGAGGAAGTGGAGCCATTGTCCAAGCTTTCGCGTACATGATGACAGCCAACAAGGCGAGTTCTTTGATGCCCTTCTCCTCCACTGTGGTCAACTTGAACTGGTCCTGAAAAAGCCAGATCTTGATGGTGTAGAGGACCTTGGCCATCCAGCGAGCTCGGTGCATTGCTCCAGAAGCACTGAAGTGAACACCTCACTGTGGGGTCCCCCCAAGGAAGATGATGCAGAGTTCCACAAGTTCCCTGTAATCTTCCCTGGTATGCTCCGTCTGGGACTGGAAGAACTGAAATTCTTCTTCCTTGACCTAGGCAACTACAGCCTCCACAACAGGATCAGTGATTGCGGGCTTGAAATCCTTCTGGTTGATGAAAGACCACTTCTCCCGAAACTGATTGAAGAGCTGGATATCCGGTCCTGTTGATGGAACTCGCAGTGCAGCCTCGAAAGCTGCTCCGATCACCAGTTCCAAGATGTGGTGATGACAAGCAAGGTAGAGAAGATCTCTTCCCAGTTTCTGTTCAATCAGGCAGCAGGCTCCGGAGCGATGTCCTGTGTTGGATGCTGTTGTATCAAAACACAGAGTTTGAACCCAGTCACTGATACCCCACTCCTGCAGGCAAGCAACAACAGCTGATGCTTGAGCCTCCCCAGTTCCTGTGTGAAGCTTTGGGACCCCAAGAAGCTTCTCAACTCCTTGCCACGAAACAATGATTGGAACACGTTCTACGTGCTCCCTGCTCATCAAGTCCTCCATCAACTTCCCTTCCTAATGGACAATGAGGGGACCTTCACTCGGGAATTCTTCCTTCATCTTTTGTGCTGTCTCCGATCAGTGCCAAGCCCGGAGTTGCTGAATGGAGTTGTGGTTTATGTTCAGCTCTTCTGCATTCCAAGACTGCTAGCAACTTCTGTCAGTATGTAGGCGACTCTCCTGGAGGAGATCTGTGTCCTGTCAGGCACCCGAGTCATCCCCCATCTCCTCTTCAGATGCGTAGGAATAAGACGACTCAAAAACTGCTCGGCTGGTAGATGCTTCGCACTCCTCAGTGGCTTTCCTCTTCCGGAGCTTCTCCTGAACATTCCTCTTTGCTGCTGCTTCATTCCTTCTCATTTGCTCCAAGTCCAGTCCAGCGATGTATCCAGTCCTGTCCTTCTGCCTCTGCATCTGGAGGAAGGCCTTGTCTTCAGGGTTCTTGATCATCTTCATGGCATCCATGTGCGCAATGTCGAACAAATCATTCAACTTCTCCTTAAATGCTTCTTTTTTTCTTGTGTACATTGCCGGTCCTGGTCTTGTGTTTTTTCAGCCCTTTCCACTCATCGAAGTTCCATTCAAGTTTGACAATGCAGTGCTGTTCAGCCCGAGTGGGAATGCTTGCCAAATGCCAGAATTCCATTACGGCCCTGATGGTGTTGCAGCTTGCCTCACAGACAGGCTGCTGCTTCTCCTCGTGAAGGAAGGGGAAATGGCCAAAGGCCTGACCAATGGAAGGAAGCTTCCTTCCCCTGATTTCTTCCACAAAATAAACACCAAGATAACGCTTCTGTCGTGTATCCATCATGTATCAATCCTGCAAATGAGAACAAGAGTATGAGTAATTAGTATGAGTAATTAGTATGAGTAATTGAGTACAGGCGTCCCCCATTATACGATCGTTCGGTTTATGATTTCCCGCGTTAATGATTTTAAAAAAGTACCCCCATCTTTCGATTTACGATTGCCTTATTTCGCGTTAACGATCTCCAACTTGAAAGCATGTCTCAGAAAAGGCCAAGTGCTGGTGCTTCGGGTATTGCTAAGAAGCCTCGCAAGAGGCATCGACAACATCGATGCATCGTGGAAGGAGGTGCAGCCAAGCACTATGAACGGTGTGTGGCGGAAGATATGGCCTGAATGCGTGAATGACTTCACTGGTTTCCCTGCCATCGAAGAAGTGCGCCATGACATCGTAAGGCTGAATCACCAAGTAGGATTCAACGAGGTCGATGAGGAGGATGTCGAAGATCTTCTCGCCAGTCATGCTGAGGAGCTGGACACGGAAGCCTTACAGGCTCTGGAACAAAACCGGGCCTACATTGAGTCCAGCCCAGATGAGGAGGACAATGAGGACCCAGTCAGAATGCTTGATCTCAAAACCTTGAGAGAGATTCTGACTGGATTCGACACGTACATCGAGTTGGTGAAGGACAAGGACCCTAACTACGAACGTAGTGCTGCTGCTGTCAATCATATTGAAAAGGGTCTGAGCGTTTATCGGGAGATCTACCTGCAGAAAAGGAGGAACGCCAAGCAAACTACGATCTCCCAATTTTTCAAGCCTGCAACAGCTGCCGAGGCAGGAGAGACAAGTGCGTCATCAGCAAGTGCAGCAACAACTCCTGCACGTCGGCAGCAGGCTAGATCTCCAACTCCAACATCTTCAGGGATGGATTCTCCTGCAACTTCAGAAACTCCTCCATCTCCGAGGGACTCTCCTGAAGTCATCGATCTTCCAGCATCGCCCATCGATCCTCCTCCATCGCTGACCGATGCAGGAGCTGGCCCTCCTCCCCCATCACCACCACCCGGAGGCGATGAGTAGGCATCGTTACCTCGGACTGATGCATCGTTGACAACTTGGACCAGATTTGAATATGATTAGGTGTGTTCATGTATAAATTGTCTTTTATTAATCACAATTTCTTACTTTCAGACACTTTTTGTACATAACAGTAAAATATATAGCAAAATAATAGTGGAATCTGCAAATTTTGGGGGTCTTCCAGAATGTTTGGGAACGTATCCCTATTTTTCCCATAAGGCCTTCAGTTCGATATATGATGGGGTTTTTAGGGACGCATCCCAATCGTATAATGGGGGATGCCTGTATACCGAAAACCTAATAGAAGGAAAACTTTGACGTGCCAGGGTGACATCTAAATATTTCTTGAAAACCGTCATATTTCGCACAGTGCAGTTAGACGAGTAACAAAACAAATTGAGTGGGTGAGAGGATACAAAATCAACACCTCAGTTTTAAGGGCCACCCTTATATATATATATATATATATATATATATATATATAATATATATATATATATATAAGCAAACAACCACAAGGAAAAGGAAACACAAAGTCCGAGCGCTTTCGTGATATATTCAGATTATCAAGGACTTTGTGTTTCCTTTTTCTTGTGGTTGTTTGCTTATTAATAAGGTCACGTGTTATTTTGTGATTCTAGTGCATATATATATATATATATATATATATATATATATACACGAGTGATCAGTCTTTCCCAAGTGATCAGTCTTTCAAGGATTGATCAGTCTTTCCTTGTGAACAGACGTGTTTTATCGAATGTCCAGTGTTATCAATTGAATAAGTGGTTTTCGTTGAGGTGTCTTTAAAAAAAAAAATAGTGTTTGGTGCATTCTTAACTAAATTACTTCGTGTTGCTAATCATTCATTAACGAATATATTTCACTTATTGGCTTTATTCAGTACTATATTATTTGATTAATCCAAGCCTAGTGCACATGGCTTGCCTTGTTTGTTTTTCAAATCTATAAGAAAATAAGGTTCATTTTCCCTTCCTTCGGGAAATCAGGTAGTGTGTGGTCACACACCATGGGAAAAAAAAAGGAAAAAAGTTGGTTGAATCGCAATCAGATAAGCATTATTAAATACTCTTTCTTGTACAGATCTTTCATTGGTAGCTTAATTATATATTCATTTAGTATAAATTTGTGTTACATGAACCTGTTTCTGCGTTTCAAGAACATTTTTGCGGGTTTGGGCAGATGATGGCACAATAAGCACACAGTAGACCTACATTGTAATTTATTAATTTCCAATCACTCATTTTATTATTTTTTTTTTTTTTTTAACTAATTAAAAGCATGGCACCCCCGTCAAGTACTTGCTTACGCATTTACAATGGCTAGTAATAATGAGCACTTAGTTTGCAGGTGGTGCTCAATCATGGAAGTCCTGGGGAATGAGTTAGAATGTGAGAGGGAGGCCAGGGAGAGGCTTGAAGAAAACGTGATCCCTTGAGACTCCAGTTACGACCCCTCCTGCCTCAGTTTCTACTAATAATATAAATAGTACTAATAGCCCTCTCTCTTCCCCTAGTTCCCAACCCTTCGTTTGAGTGCGTAATGGAGCACCATTAAGAAAACCTAAGACTTGTCTACCAGTAATAACAAACAATAAGTTTTCTGTTTTAGGTTTCGAAGATGCTGATGAACCGGAAATATGACTTGTTGGCGATTCCATTGTTCGAGGGCAGCTCAAGGAATTCTGTGGGAGAAACCCTCATCATAGGCGAAGTTACTGCTACCCTGGTGCAAGGGTGGAGGATATAACTAACAGTGATGACCGTTTTACAGATGGTACCACCGAGGACACAACATATGTTATTCATGTCGGTACTAATAACGTTTTAAATTCTAGATTGGAAGAACTGCTGGTTAGGTACAGGGACTTACTAGAGCGATTAAAGGAAAAAACTAATAAGGTTGTTTTAACAGGTATACTTCCTCAACTTATCCAACATTAGGATTTCTACAGCAAGGCAACCTATATTAACAATAACCTAAAGTCTCTCTGCCAAGAGGAAGGAGTGTATTTTGCAAATTTTTGGAATAGTTTCTAGGGGAGGAGGGACTTGCTCCTCGGAGATGGACTTCATCTTAATGACGTTGGAGCTGCGCGTTTAGGAAACTATTTCATAATACTGTCTCTTCTTTTCAGGCTGCCATAACTCAAATGGTCCCAGCGTAAATTCCACTAATTTCCCCTGCACTCGTGAAGGTGTCGCAATTACAAACAATTTGAAGGTTCTATCCTTAAATGCTTGTAGCCTTACAAAATAAAATAAACAAATTTTTTTCTTTAATTGCTTGTAGAGACTGATTTAATTGCAATAAATGAATCGTGGTTTAGCACTGAAACACGTGACTTTGTAGGGGAGTATCAAATTAAAGGTTATAGACTTTTCAAAAACGGAATAGGTAGGCGAGGAGGCGGTGTTATGTTGTATATCAAAGATAATATTGTGAATGTTATAGAAGCACACAATTCCAGAACCAATAGATTCAACTATAGCATAACTTAAATTGAACGATTTCAAACTTCTTGTTGCGGTTATATATAGGCACCATAATCAAACAGCTGATATGGATGAAGCGTTATATCGTGAACTAAAGAGAATAATAGATAGTGAGCAGGCTTTAGTTATGGGTGACTTTAATTGCATCAACGTGAATTACAATACAATGCAGGGAGACGTGGAAGGTAATCGTTTAGTTAATTTTCTCGAGGATAGCTTTCTTATTCAAAAGGTTGGACAGTATTTTAGATTTAGTAATAACTACGGATGATAGGCTAATTACTGATCTTCAAGTAATAGAACCATTAAGCAATAGCAATCACAATATGGATGTGATCAGTCTTTCCTCAGATGTGATCAGTCTTTCCTCAGATGTGATCAGTCTTTCCTCAGATGTGATTAGTCTTTCCTTGTGAACAGACGTGTTTTATCGAGTGTCCAGTGTTATCAATTGAATAAGTGGTTTTCGTTGAAGTGTTTTAAAAAAAAAGTGTTCCATGCATTCTTAACTAAATTACTTCGTGCTACTAATCATTCATTAATGAATATATTTCATTTATTGACGTTATTCAGTACTATATTATTTGATCAAACCAAGGCTACTGCACGTGGCTTGCCTTGTTTGTTTTTCAAATCAATCAGAAAACATGGAGACATAAGGTTCATTTTTCCGTGCTTCGAGAGGTCAGGTAGTGTGTGGTCACAAACCGTGTGAAGGAAAGGAAAAAATTGGGTTGAATCGCGGACAGATAAGTGTCATAAATACTCTTCTTTTACAGATCTTTTGTCGGTAGCTTAATTCTATAATAATTTAGTATAAATTTGTGCTACAAGAACCTGTTTCTGCATTTCAAGAACGCGGTAGACCTACGTTGTAATTTATTAATTTCCACTCACTCATTTTTTGTTTTTGTTTTTTTTTGTTGTTCAACTAATTAAAAGCATGGCACCCCCGTCAAGTACTTGCAGTCGCTGTGAAGGGAAATTTGCTGCTTACGCGTTTACAATGGCTAATAATAATGAACAGTTAGTTTGCAGGTGGTGCTCAAGCATGGAAATGCTGAGGAACGAGTTAGAATGTGAGAGGGAGGCCAGGGTGAGACGAAGAAAGCGTGATGCTCCTGATGGCAAAATTAGAATCCCATGAGACTCCAGTTACGACCCCTCCTGCCTCAGTTTCTACTAATAATACAAATAGTACTAATAGCCCTCTCTCTTCCCCTAGTTCCCAACCCTTCGTTCGAGTGCGAAATGGAGCCCCATTGAGAAAAGCAAAGACCTGTCTACCAGTAATAACAAGCAATAAGTTTTCTGTTTTAGGTTTCGAAGATGCTGATGAACCGGAAATATGACTCGTTGGTGATTCCATTGTTCAAGGGCAGCTCGAGGTATTCTGTGGGAAAAACCCTCGTCGTAGGCGCCGTTACTGCTACCCTGGTGCAAGGGTGGAGGATATAACTAATAGTGTTGACCATTTTACAGAGGGTACCACCGAGGACACAATGTGTTATTCATGTCGGTACTAATAACGTTTTAAATTCTAGATCGGAAGAACTGCTGGCTAGGTACAGGAACTTATTAGAGCGATTAAAGGAGAAAACTAATAAGATTGTTTTAACAGGTATACTGCCTCGAATTATCCAATGTAGTGATTTCTACAGCAAGGCGACCTATATTAACAATAACCTAACGTCTCTTTGCCAACAGGAAGGAGTGCATTTTGCAAATTTTTGGAACAGTTTCTACGCCAGGAGGGACTTGTTCCTCGAAGATGGACTTCATTTTAATGACGTTGGAGCTGCACGTTTAGGAAGACTATTTCATAATACTGTCTCTTCTTTTCAGGCTGCCGTAACCCGAATGGTCCCAGCGTAAATTCCACAAATTTCCCCTGCACTCGCGAAGGTGTCGCAATTACAAACAATTTGAAGGTTCTATCCTTAAATGCTCGTAGCCTACGAAATAAAATAAATGAATTTTTTTCTTTAATTGCTTGTAAAAACTATGATTTAATTGCGATAAATGAATCATGGCTTAGCACTGAAACATGTGACTTTGTAGGGGAGTATCAAATTAAAGTTATAGACTTTTTGTTAAAAACAGAATAGGTAGGCGAGGAGGCGTTGTTATGTTGTATATCAAAGATAATATTGCGATACAGGGTTGCCAGGTGTTCGAAAGCATTTTTAGCCACATGAGAGAACCAAATTAGCCAAAATTAGCCAGTCCTCTATATCAATCTATAAACTATATATATATATGCAAAATGTGAATTTTTTTCTTTAAATCGATTGCATAATGTATACTTACTTTTAAATGATAAAACAAAAATAAGAAATATAAAATGAGTAAATAATTGAAGACTTACCTTCTAATAAATATTGATGACATCCTTATAATGCTAAATACTTTTATTAAAAATTGGTAGAGACGTGCACACTCAACCAGTTTCTATGATAAACTAAATGGCATTTGGTATGGGCAGGCGGCAGGATCTACATGTCTTAAACATGTTCAGACAGTTCAGTTACGTAACATGTACACTGTACAGAATCTACTGACCATCATACACAGATTGCGCTTGTCGAAAAACATTCAGTTACGTTCTCAAAGGTATATTGCATCATAGTGTATATAAATATAGTGTTCATAATGGAAAATATTGGGTGTGCAACCGACCTGGCACGCATTCTGAATTTTGAACAGAAAATTCTGAATAAAAACGTTGCGTATTGTAGCCCCCAAAATTATTCAAGTAGCCCAAAAAGTAGCGGGTAGCCCAAATCTTAAAACTAGTAGCGTGCAGCCCTAAAAAGTAACGTAATCCGCTACTTGTAGCCCAATCTGGCACCACTGTTTGGTAACTTTTAAGTTGCCAGTTGCCACTAGAGATGACTAGAGGCGGCCCGAGGACATGAATTTTTTAAACCAAATCTGGTTTGAAAAAGACTAAAAAGACAACACTGATAGCAAACATTGAATACATTATTTTCTGAAAAGCGTAGACAAATAGACTCAAAATTTTGTAGAAAAAGTTAATTTTTTATAAGCTAAAAATTTATATGGTAAATAAACTGAAATTAGCCAAAAATAGCCAAAAAACGAGTGGCTAGTCCTTATAATTTTTTTTAGCCAGCCACATCTGAAATTAGCCCAAATGGCTAATTTTAGCCACACCTGGCAACCCTGATTGCGAACGTTATAGAAGTAAAGCACTCAATTCCAGAACCGATAGATTTGACTATAGCAGAACTTAAATTGAACAATTTAAAACTTCTTGTTGCGGTTATATATAGGCCCCCTAATCAAACAGCTGATATGGACGAAGCATTATATCGTGAACTAAAGAGAATAATCGGTAGTGAGCAGGCTTTAGTTATGGGTGACTTTAATTGCGCCAACATGAATTACGATACAATGCAGGGAGACGCGGAAGGTAATCGTTTAGTTAATTTTCTCGAGGATAGCTTTCTTATTCAAAAGGTTGGGGAACCTACGAGCTTGGACAGTATTTTAGATTTAGTAATAACTACGGATGATAGGCTAATTACTGATCTTCAAGTAATAGAATTGTTGAGCAATAGCGATCACAATATGGTAGAGTTTGTCCTCTCAGTAAGTCACTCGAAACCAACTAACTTGACTAAAATTCCTAACTTCCAGCACGCAGACTTTAGTAAATTTCGAAATAAATTTTCACACGTCAATTGGGAAAACATAATGGGGAACTCCAACACAAAACTAATGTGGGAATCGTTCAAAATGGTATTTAGGACTATAAATGAGGAATGTGTACTGTACAAAATTAAGCGTGCGAAAGTAAACAACAAGCCTTTGTGGTTTACTTATAGAGTAGGAGACATTATAAAGAGTAGAGATAGGGCTTATAGGCTATATAAGTGCGATAAAGATAATCTGTTCTTACGAAACAACTACATATCTCTAAGGCGTGAAGCTAAAAGTGTAATAAAAAAGTTCAAATGCAAATTTGAAATCTCCATAGCTCGTGATGGTAAAGAAAACCCCAAGCGATTCTTTCAATACATCAATAATAGAAATCCAGTAAAAAGTGTCTTGGGGCCTTTGAAAAATGTAAACGGAGATCTAGTTCCTGAAAACAAGGAAATGGCTACCTTGCTAAACGAATTTTTTAGGTCAGTTTTTACTATAGAAGATGTAACAAATATCCCTACAGTCATAGACATATCTTTTGATAATGGTAATATTTTGGATAATATCGTCGTTAGTGAAGGGTAAGTAATGCGCTATATTGATAAAATGAAAACACGTAAATCACTGGGGCGGGATTCCATATATCCCATACAACTAAAAGAATTAAGATAGCATTGTTGTGCCGCTAACAAAGATTTTTAATGCGTCTGTTTCTGAGGGGTCCGTACCAGATAATTTCGTTAGCAAATGTAACACCTATCTTTAAGAAAGGCAATAAAGGTGCAGCAGGAAATTATAGGCCAATCAGTTTAACGTCTGTTGTAGGTAAGCTACTGGAATCAATAATTAGGGATCATATAGTCAAACACTTAGAAGTGCATAAACTAGTTAGAAATATGCAGCACAGTTTTAGGCGAAACAAATCATGCTTAACTAATCTTTTAGAATTTTTCCAAAGCGTGGTTCACATTTATGATAGACATCAGGCGGTTGATGTAGTGTATTTAGATTTTCAAAAAGCGTTTGACACCATGCCACACAAAAGACTCATTGAAAATACTAAGGCTCATGGAATCAGGGGTGTAGTAATTCCAATTTTGGAATCCGCATATGCGCAAAGATATAGACAAAATCGAAAGAATTCAAAGACGAGCAACTAAGATGATTCTGTCGCTTAGGTCAAAGTCGTACGAGGATAGGCTTAAGGAGTTAAAATTAACAACACTTGAGACTAGGAGGCTAAGGGGTGATCTAATCCAGGTCTTCAAAATTATGAATGGGTTCAATAATGTAGATAGAGATAGCTTTTTCGAAATATCTCAATATAATAGGATAAGAAATAATGGGTGTAAGTTGACAAGTAGAAGGTTCGAGACAGCAGTTGCGAAAAACTTTTTTACGCATAGAATAGTAAATAGCTGGAATAGTTTGCCGGTAGAAGTAATTAGTAGCACGTCTATAAACATGTTTAAAAATTGATTAGACGTGCATGTTGATAGACTCATTATAGTTTAAGGTAGGAAAATTAAGGCTTTGTCGGATATAGGGAGAAAGCATCTTGGGTTAGGGGATACTCTCTGTCCTTACACACCCCATTTAGAGAGATTCCTCTGCCGAGCGGTGCCCCCCATAGTACTGTGAGGTATTGAAAAACTCATGATCTTCACTTGCCCCACAAACACCTTGAAATGGGAGACCCAAAATGGGTGCACACATTTCTACATTACTGTACAGTCTTTACAGCCACACCTACACTTTTCCTCCTAAGTATATATATTGTAATGTATATTGGTTGTAAATTTTGACTTGGTCCGCAATCAATATGGACCGTGACATTTTTCGTTGGGCAAGGTACTAGTATTGATGGATACCATAATGAAAATGACTGGATTCTTTGGATCTGATATATTTGCATGTCGGTTATAAATAGATATAGTGTAACATATTTGTGGATAGTAGTCTATTATGACTTGATCCTCTGGATCCAGAGATTCTATCTTTAGTTTTAAATCGATAATTAGTTTTTAATTGATAATTATTTAGTTTTGCAAAAATTGGTAGTTGCGAATGTACAGGCAGTTGTTACATAAATTTCTTATGTTCTTGTGGTTCAGAACCCACATAAAATTGTAGGTCCCCTCCGCCACCACGGAGGACATACACAATACACAATTACGAACACAGTTAGGTAGACCAGCCATGAGTGGATCCTAGGGTCTTTGTTGGTCTGAAACATTATAACATTATAACAATTTGTCCTCTCAGTAAGTCACTCGAAACCAGCTAACTCGACTAAAATTCCCAACTTCCAGCATGCAAACTTTTGTAAATTTCGAAATAAATTGTCACATGTCAATTGGGAAAATGTAATGGGGAACTCCAACGCAAAACTAATGTGGGAATCATTTGAAACAGTATTTACCACTATAAATGAGGAATGTGTAGTGTACAAAATTAAGTGTGCGAAAGTAAATAACAAGCCCTTGTGGTTTACTTCTAGAGTAGGAGACATTATAAAGAGAAGAGATAGGGCTTATAGGCTACATAAGTGCGATAAAGACAATTTGTGGTTATGAAACAACTACATATCTCTAAGGCATGAAGCAGTAAAGAAAACCCCAAGCAATTCTTTCAATACGTCAACAATATAAATCCAGTAAAAAGTGTCTTGGGGCAGTTGAAAAATGTTAACGGAGATCTAATTTCTGAAAACAAGGAAATGGCTACCTTGCTAAATGAATTCTTTACGTCAGTTTTTACTATAGAAGATGTAACGAATATCCCAATGATCATAGACATAATACCTTTTGATAATGGTCAGGGGCGGCTCGTCGGTAGGCACTGCGGAACTGCAGCACCCCCATGATCTTATGATCCTTATATTTAAATATTTAAAATAGCCTCTCTGTTTTTTTTCAATGAACTTTGAGTTTTTAAATCAGATTATATCCTTTTTTCCTCAAACTATTTCAATGCCGAACGAATGAATCACGAAAGTAGCTTCAGCCTTCCTGTGGAACTGCGTACTTAACAGTTCCAGATTTTGTTTGAAACGCGAAACCTCGGTGGTGGACGTACGAAGAGCGAGTCAGAATCGCGGGTTTAAGAGGATCCAAAGTACTGTGGATAGAGCAGTGCCTATTTGTTTGTTTGACATGGTAGTTGTGTTGCTGTATCATTTGCTAATTCGAAATTTAATTTCCGAATTCCATTTATCAATGATTCGTTCTCATTTATTTTTTGCCGTGAGATTGAAGTTAATTATGGAGGGTTCCAGCACAGGTGAAGCAAAAAATTTTCATTTTGACACCCGACCATCTCAGATCTTGCTTATGTTTGGTGCATAAGGTAAGTTTGTGCAAGAAAGCCAGCTGTGAAAGTTTCAGCTTTCTACGACCATTACTTCACGAGTTATGAAGGTCAGAAAAATCAAGGTTAAGGTCAAAATAGCTCAAGGTCGGCATCTTTGGATGCACCTCACACATTCACTAATTATCGTAACCATATGAAACTATGGTATATGTTTTTGGACTCAGAATGAGCTGTAGAATCCAAAAACGCAACGAAATCAGCAATAGGAGAACAAATAAAAATGTTCACCCTTTTTCAAGGAACGAATTGACCTTTTGACCTTGAAGTTCACACATTTTGGGGAAACATTTCTTTACACAAAATGAAGTTCCATCATTGCACTTTTAATATAAACAATAAAAATATATCTTATTCACCAACTATACTGTCTTAAAGAATTTTTCAAATTGGCTATTTTTCAAATTTCTGGCAAAATCGCCATATGTACCGTATATGCATATATGTACTGTTAAAATCTAGAGATATTCATTATTTAAACTACTTAAGCAAAATAAATATTATTAGAAACGTGATACAAAATCACTTAGATATAAGCTAGGTACCATAGGTATAACTATGATATAGATCTCTATTTTATTGTGGTCTCCTCCACCCCTACAACCACACCTTTCCACCCTTAGAAATATTTTACTTTTTTTTATAATTACTTTTTATTAATAATACATTAATACAAACATATATATATATATAGGAGTATCATATAAAATAGGAGTAAAAAAGGAGTATCATATTATGTAGACCTGTATTCTATAGATACATATTAAACTAGAGCTCTGTACACTTTCGACTCAAGAACAGGAAACTGTGGCAAACAGGTCTGCATGATTACCCTCAGCTGTTAGCATCTCATGATCATCAAAGGCATACTGAATTATTCTTGAACCTGCTGTCAATGATGGAGCAGTCATTGTCTGGATAATATCAGATGATAACATCCAACATGAGTCAGGATGAGAAGGGAAACTATGTTTAGAACGTCTTCCATGTGGAGACATAACATTGACCTTATAATCACTAAATTCTTCTGATACTTCAACCACTAATCCAAACCAAATTTTATTATCATAGTTACAAGCTACATATACCCCAACTTGTATATCTTCAGTTGAAATGTGCTTTTGCTCATGTAAATTATCTTTAAATGATGGATGCACAACTGTCATAATTTTTGTAGGACCTGAGGAAATCTCACTAACCTCCAACTGGGTATGACTAATAGGCACAAATCTATGAAATCTACAAGTACCTGGGATGGTTACAGAATTTTTATATCTATTTTCCAGGAATTCAGTTGTCTGCTGGACATTTTGTTTCGATAAGAATACAAATTTTGTGCTGGTATCTTTCTCATCCAGAAATTTCATCATGTCAAGTGGTGTCAGAATTTGGTCTTTAAATGTACGTTGAAGACCGGCACGAGCCGTCATTCTTTTTGCTGTGCCTCCGACTCCATCACAAGCACTTTTGCCATGTGAAGTTGCAAAAAAGTGCCATTCAGCATCCAGTCCAAAGTCCTCTTTGTGGTGACACAAATTGGTGGTTATATTTATTCTTATACTGCCCTCCGCAACCATCAGTAAAGTAATGAATCTTCCGCAGGCCTGAGCTCTCTTCTTTTATCATGGGGATCAGTTGCTTTAAGAACGCAAAGACAAGGTTTGTACTATGTTTCATGTCATCAGAAATGAAACAATAACTTTTAACTTTAATTTCAACATCATTTTTATTTACTTTATAGTAGAACACAAATGGATGAACTGTTGCCTGACTATTTTCCCAATGGTAACCTTGTGCAGCATCTTGTACAATAAATGAGTAGTTTTCAGAGAAGTCTCCTAGGAGAATACCTTCAGTGACCATCAGATTAGCTTTCAGTTTTTTAGGAAACTTGCTTGTGCATCAGCCACATAAGTGTGTCTTGTTAGTGCACAAATTCTAGTTGCCAAAGACTTAATGAAGTTTTCAAGGGATTCACCGATGTTAATAAGGGTTGTCCGATCCGTGGAAGTCCACTGCTTGTATGTAATTATGGTGCCGACTGCATCCTGAACAGATTCCAATCCTTCAAGGAATGCAATAACACCTTCTTCTCCTGGACACAATGCACATTTTTGTAGCATACACTCTTCCTTTTCACTGTCACAAACTGCATAGAGAATGAGGTCTTTATATGATAGTTGTTTTTCCCCCAAAGCTGATAGCTGAAGTTTGGGATTTTGGTGGTAGGTACAGACACACACAGAGTGTGTTCCTCCAGCTCCTGCCAAGACACACCACTTGGGTCTCAATGCAGCAAATGATGAGAAACCTATTTTTGGATTAGTGTCATTTGCCTTGAAAACAGCGAAAATCTCACGTAAATTACCAAGCACCAATCGTTTCTGTTGTAGTTGCTTATCTCCTTCATGATTCCTAATTGATAGACAATCCTTCTTGCCTGGACATATTCTGCTTATTTCATCTGATTCATAGAAAGTGCACACTGCTTCCTTCTCTTTCTTTGTTATAACCCAACCTTTGCTAATATGTGGAACTTCTGGTAATATGCCATGTTCTTTCTTTATTTTGCGGCGGGTTGAAACCATTCTTGTAGATGCATTGATGAAAGATGCTGTTCTGTGAATGGTGTATGGTGAGAGTGTTAGTATTTGAATCTTCCTCTTGTAGTCAGTCGTCTCACTGAAGGCATTCTTGAGTGCTTGCATCACTCCTGCATGCCTGCGAAAATGATATACATGTACAGTACTCACAAATTATTGTCATCCATTTTAGATTGCTTTTCTTCACTTTCTTGTGTAAAACTTGTCATATGAAGTTTCTAGCTTTCTCTTCAGGGATGTTGATGCCATTTCAAATTTTGTTTCAGCCTTTGAAGATCTCCCTTTTCGTGACAGGCCCTCTGAAAAACAAAAAAAATAAATTGTTATAACTTTTTTTAATCAACTGTAGGCCTATAGATGTACATGTACATTACATATGAATTTGGTAAATACCGTATATATCATAACTGTATTGATCTTCATTATATAAATTGATATGCATACATCTGAATTTGTCAAATATATAAAGGTTGTAATGTTCATACATGTAGTTATATATTGATGTTTTGTTGCTATAATATCTACATAAATTAACACTTTAAAAATACTTAAACTTACTTGTCTTCACTGGTGTCACATTCAGCATTGGAAGAATTGTGTCTAAATCTCCTTGGAAATCTTCAAACATTATTTCAGTAGTACACCCATAGGCAGAGGAACGTTTTTCTGTGGCAGTGGCATCAGTGTCTGAGTTCGAATCTGAGACAATATCAGAGACTTTTTTGTCTTCAGCTTTGATTTTATTGATATCATTAACACAATTTTTACAAATGTAATCTCCATATATTAATCCGTGAATTCCTTGCAGTGTATTATGGACTGGCACAAGTGCTTTTTCGATCTTCTTCTTATGTTTTCTAAGAGGATCAGCACAAACTTTTCTACCCATCTTGTTTATCTGTAAGAAAGGCATAAAATAAGTAATTAATTTATGTTCACAAAATATATTATTTAACAGTACAGTACATATATGCATATACATATGGCGATTTTGCCAGAAATTTGAAAAATTCTCTAAGACAGTATAGATGGTGAATAAGATACATTTTTATTGTTTATATTAAAAGTGCAATGGTGGAACTTCATTTTGTGTAAAGAAATGTTTCCCCAAAATGTGTGAACTTCAAGGTCAAAGGGTCAATTTGTTCCTTGAAAAAGGGTGAACATTTTTATTTGTTCTCCTATTGCTGATTTCATTGCGTTTTTGGATTCTACAGCTCATTCTGAGTCCAAAAACATATAGTTTCATATGGTTACGATAATTAGTGAATGTGTGAGGTGCATCCAAAGATGCCAACCTTGAGCTATTTTGACCTTAACCTTGATTTTTCTGACCTTTATAACTCGTGAAGTAATGGTCGTAGAAAGCTGAAACTTTCACAGCTGCCTTTCTTGCACAAACTTACCTTATACACCAAAAATAAGCAAGATCTGAGATGGTTGGGTGTTAAGCACTGATTCACCTGTGCTGGAACCCCTCTTATATAATAATTGGATTATTTACAATATATAGCTTTCATTTCTTAGAATATTTTTTCGCTCAGAATAAAAACAGAAGAATGGAATTTGTTTATAAATACAATTTTTGGCAAATTCGAAATTACCCATTAAGTGTAAGTACCCTATAATTGATTTTATGATACTATTTTACTTATTTTTATGACTGAGTAGTGAGTAGTTATCTATTTATCTATTCGACTTTCTCTCTCTCTCATATATAGTCAAATGGGGTAAGAAAAAATCAGAGGTGTTTGGAGGTAAAAAGTAATCACACCCCCATAGGGGGAAAAATTTGCCAAACCTCAATGTAGCTTATATATTATGTAGTACAACCTTTCTCCTATCATATCTGTGAATCTTATCCATTTTAACGGGTATTTCTATCTTTCAGAGCAATTTTTCAGGAAACATACGAAACACTATTTCAAAAATAAGGTTCTGGATTTCAGTGCTAAGGTTCCCACCCCACCCCTAATTGAGGGAGAATAATGTAAAGGGGTAAGAAGACGTCGGAAGGTTGGGGAAGAAGTAGCCAAAGTGACCTAGCCCTACATTCTATAGGGGTGGGGATGGGGGAGCTGATTTATTTTTCCCCCACCATTTTACACTCATGGGGGGAAATAAAATAAGCTACTGATTCCATCTTACCCCATGGTGACCACGTTTTACCATGAATGTGATTTTATGTTACCCCAAATTTGACCTTTACTTACCAACCGACATGCAAATATATCAGATCCAAAGAATCCAGTCAATTTCATTATGGTATCCGTCAATACTAGTACCTTGCCAACGAAAAATAAGTCACAGTCCATATCAATTGCGGACCAAGTCAAAATTTACAACCAATATACATTACAATATATATACTTAGGAGGAAAAGTGTAGGTGTGGCTGTAAGGACTATACAGTAATGTAGAAATGTGTGTGCACCCATTTTGGATCTCCCATTTCAAGGTGTTTGTCAGGCAAGTGAAGATCATGAGTTTTTCAATACCTCACAGTACTATAGGGGGCACTGCTCGGCAGAGGAATCTCTTTAAATGGGGTGTGTAAGGACAGAGTATCCCTTAACACAAGATGCTGCCTCCCTATATCCCACGACACTTGTGCTGAGCTGTGGGATCTATCACCACAAAGCCTTAATTTTACTACCTTAAACTATACCCATCCTATCAACATATGCGTCTAATCGATTTTTAAACATGTTTATAGACGTGCTACTAATTACTTCTACCAGCAAACTATTCCAGCTATTTACTATTCTGTGCGTAAAAAAGTTTTTGGCAACTGCTGTCTCGAACCTTCTACCTGTCAACATACACCCATTATTTCTTATCCTATTATATTGAGATATTTCGAAAAAGCTATGTCTATAGATCTACGTTATCGAACCCATTCATAATTTTGAAAACCTGGATTAGATCACCCCTTAGCCTCCTAGTCTCAAGTGTTGTCAATTTTAACTCCTTAAGCCTATCCTCGTACGACTTTGACCTAAGCGACGGAATCATCTTAGTTGCTCGTCTTTGAACTCTTTCGATATATAATGTGTATATATATATATATATATATATATATATATATATATATATATATATATATATATATATGTGTGTATGTATATATATATATATATATATATATGCATATAACTGCAATGACCGCGCAGTATTTAAGTTCGGGAAGAACCGATTCGCCTCTATTTAAAAGGGCATATCTCAGTGGAAAAACAAAGAAAAAGTGAGAGGAAAGACAGAGGAAAAAGAAAGGGTGGAGGGGACAGTCGAAGTGGAAAAAGACCAATGATGAGAAAGACTGCAGGGTCGAGCCCCATCATCCTTGGGTGCTAGGGCCGGGAGGGCGCACGTGAAACCTCCAGGAACAAGCACGTACAAACGAGCACAAAGAGCACTCAAGAGCACGAGCTTAGAACCCCCTTGCGGGGATATATATATATATATATATATATATATATGTGTGTGTGTGTATATATATATATATTTTTTTTTTTTTTTTGTTTCAAAGTGACTGCTCATGGCCACCAAAATAAAGGTGGATAGCAGAGTGAACACAGGATGAAGACTATGGAACAGCTAACGGAAATGAACAATAGACGAGACCGAGGACGCCGAGGAGGCCGACAAGGCCGACGAGGAGGAGGACGACGAGGACGTGGACGACGAGGACGACGACGAGGAGGGGGACGACGACGACGAGGAGGGGACGACGACGACGAGGGGGACGACGACGATGAGGGGGACGACGACGAGGGGGACGACGACGACGACGAGGGGGACGACGACGACGACGAGGAGGGGGACGACGACGACGAGGAGGGGGACGACGACGACGACGAGGAGGGGACGACGACGACGAGGGGGACGACGACGACGAGGGGGACGACGACGACGAGGGGGACGACGACGACGAGGGGGACGACGACGACGAGGGGGACGACGACGACGAGGGGACGACGACGACGAGGGGACGACGACGACGACGAGGGGGACGACGAGGGGGACGACGACGACGAGGAGGGGGGGTGGACGACGAGGAGGGGGACGACGACGACGAGGAGGGGGACGACGACGACGAGGAGGGGGACGACGACGACGAGGAGGGGGACGACGACGACGACGAGGAGGGGGACGACGACGACGAGGGGGACGACGACGACGAGGAGGGGGACGACGACGACGACGAGGAGGGGGAGACGACGACGACGACGAGGGGGCGACGACGACGACGACGAGGGGGACGACGACGACGACGACGAGGGGGACGACGACGACGAGGAGGGGGACGACGACGACGAGGAGGGGGACGACGACGACGACGAGGAGGGGGACGACGACGACGACGACGAGGAGGGGGACGACGACGACGACGACGACGAGGAGGGGGACGACGACGACGACGACGAGGAGGGACGACGACGACGACGAGGGGGACGACGACGACGACGACGAGGGGGACGACGACGACGACGAGGAGGGGGACGACGACGACGAGGAGGGGGAAGCAGAAAGATCATAGCGGAGTCACAGCCAGTAAAGAAGTCGGGAGCGAAAGAAGGAAAACAACCCAGTTACCGAAAAGTAGGGACCTTCAGATAGAATAGCACCAAGCCTATCACAAGGCCCGACGCTCTCTAAAAAGGGAAAATACTTTGCGTGCAGTGCAGAATAAAGCGGACACTCCACCAGGAGGTGGGCAACTGTAAGTGAGACGTTACAATTGGGACAGCGGGGCACCCGATCCCCAGCCATCAAATAGCCATGGGTCAGGTGGGTGTGGCCAATACGGAGGCGGGCCAGAGCCACCTCCTTATGGTGCAACCGATGGAAGGAAGAGGCCCAACATCGTAATTTGGCTGGTTTAATCTTGCAGAGTTTGTTATTTGTAGCGCCATCCCAGCGACTCTGCCACCGGGAGTGCAAAAACCTACGGCAGCCAGGGATATAATCGGAAAAGGGGAGGGACATGGGTGAAACCTGTAGTCGGCACGCAGAACGGGCAGCTCGATCGGCAGCATCATTTCCACCAATGTTAACATGTGCAGGGACCCAGTAAAATACCATCTCCTTGCCACTAAAAGCGACAAGGATATGGCACAGTAGCTGGATTCGTCGGACCAGTGGGTGGACAGGGTCAAAATACTCCAGGCCATCCAGGGCAGTGTGGGAATCCAAATAGATGACAAACGACCCATCCAGATGCTCCCGCACCACCTCCAGAGCGCTCAGAATGGCAAAGAGCTCAGCCGTGAAAATGGAAGCCTCATCAGGGAGACGGGTACATCGGGAAGCAAGGGCAGACGACTGGGGAACAGCCGCAGCCCCAACGCCCCGCGATGACCTCGAGCCAACTGTGAAGACCGCAACACATGCAGAGTGACACGCTGCATGCTGAAGGAACAGAGACCGAAGCAAGGCAGAGTCAGAATCGGCCCTGCGCAATGCCCTACAGCACGCAACAGGGGTGCTCTCCCAAGGTGCAACACCCCTGAAAGAGACCAGTATAACGGATGGAGGAGTGCCCATACCATCGAGGAGGGAGGTCACCATGTCGGTGAAATACCAACCGGCTAGGGTGCATCAGCCTATAAGGGGTGAAATTTCGAACTTTGGATATTGATTCGGCCCTATGATATTATGGTTACAATCCCCAACAAACCTTCAGTGTCCACATTTCAAGCTGTTCTGACAATATTTAGTGGGTCCACCTCGAAGATGAAAATTTGACAATTGTGGAATTTTATGGTTTTACTAGAAAATCTTGTGTAAGCATTGTAGATTTTGTTTGAAAAAAAATTGTAAATATAGTTAGTTTTAGGCAAGTTTTAGCCTCAATTCATGAAATTATCTGTCTTTTTAGACTTTTTTTTGTATTATTCTGAGAATCATGAAGTGAGTTACCAGGATGCGGGACGAGGACCCAACTTGCCAAGCATCCCACCGACCACCTCCACCTATTAAAAATGGTATTTCCTGATAAAATACTTGTAAAAATTGATTTATTGCTTATTGATATCTTAATTCTTCTTCTTTGTCCTTTTTTCTTTTAAAACAGATGATAAAGAAGCTTGTCTCTTTCTCAGATTAGGAGTGGCTTTTCTGTCAGCTTCTACAACTTGGAGAACATTTTGAAGATGTTCTTCAGTCCTTGCAGCCTCATAAAAGTCACTGCATAGTTTTACTGCCCTCTCAGAGCCATCATTTATGACATTTATAGCCAAAAGTTTTTCTTTGGAAGATATAAATGATGCTGTTGTTTTCCATTCAACAATCTCAACCATTAAAAAATCATAGTCTAACTGTAGTGAAGAGCAAAGCTGGGCACTTGCAGTTTTTTTTGCGGTATTGCGGTACTGCGGTACTACCGCACTACCAAACCGGTACCGCATAACGCAGTACCGCAAAGGATCGCTGAAAGTACAGGCTGTACTTTCAGCGATCCTTTGCGGTACTGCGTTATGCGGTACCGGTTTGGTAGTGCGGTAGTACCGCAGTACCGCAAAAAAAAAACGCAAGTGCCCAGCTCTGGTGAAGAGAATATGAACCATGAGTTTTTGTCAACCAAGTCAGCTAGTGTGGTTTCCGATCGTAGATTGGTAGGGAAATTAGGCTTTCCAAAACTAGATCCATGTCTACCTTCTGGAACCACTGTCTCAATCTTGTGTGGTTTATAGGAAAGTAGATGGTTTGTTATAGCACAAAGTTCATTTTTTGGAACCAAATCGCTGAATAATACAAGAGGAATCATCTCTGATGAAAGATACCAGAGATGACATTTCAAAGATGTTAGAGCACTTTTTGCTATTTGCTTGTTTACTTCCTCGTATCTAAGAAGCTTTTTGTAAAGCTGCAAATCGTGCCATGGTGCATCAAAAACTGAAGAGCAGGTCATCCACCATGGGTAGTAAATCAGTGAAATGAAGGTTGCAAAGTCTCTTAGTTTCAAAATTTGTTGCTTGTTTGTGATTGTTACTGAAGGTAGTTTCAAGATATTATCTTCTAGTAATGCAATTTTTAGAACATATATTGCTTTACTCATCCATCTGGCTCTATGTATAGCACCAGGTCGCTGAAGGGTTATATCCTTATCACTAGGTCCTGCATTTAAGTATAACACAACTAAGTCAGAAAATTGTTTGTAGTCATATCGTGTATGTTGCTTTTCTATAATACTTATTTGAATTGCATAATCAGTCCATTCATGAAGAATCTCCTGGACAGCTTTGGAGTACTGATTGAAGTCAATTTTTTTCAATTTTTCATCCTTGGAAATCCACTGAAACTTTTCTCGAAATCTGTTAAAGACATTAATTTCTGGTCCACTCGAAGTTTCTACTTTCATGTCCTGAAACACATGACTCATAACAACTTCACCAACATGATGCCTGCATGCAGACCATAATAAAGGCCGTCCAATCTCTTGTTGGATAGTTATGCATGCAGAGCTCACATGTCCCGTGTTGGTTGCTGTAGTGTCAAAAACCAAGTTCACTATTGAATCGAAGCAGTTCCACAATTTCAGTAGCTTCATAACTTCTTCAGTCAAGTTTTTCCCAGATTGGCCACTGCCACCAGCACTAGGATGATATGATGGAATACCAAGTAGTTTGAGATCCATTGAATTTCCAACTGATACGGCTAATCGTTCTTCTGTAACATATTTATCCAGAGTAGAAATTATTTTCGAATCCCAATGAAGAGAGGCCAATTTAGGAGGATTCCAGGATTTTTGAATGGAACTTGAAATTTTTTGAGCTACTTCGTGTCTTGCTCTATCAGCTGTAGCATATGAAGTTGCCACTGCCTTAGTGTTACCACCACATTCTTCAACAAAAGCTTTTGTGAATGCAGCCTGTTGTGCCGGAGTCATTTTCATTCTTGATGCCAAAGAAACAAGTTTCGGTCTTTTCAGAATGTCATGAGGAATGATAGCTTGAGTACCTAAACAGACTGTTGACTGTGTGGATTTTCCATCTTTTTCAGCTCCATCATTAGCTTCTGACTCACTCTCAATGGTAGTTGTATCGCTTGTGCTACTGCTTTCTAATTCAACATAACTGCAAGAAGCTTCAGTGTCTCTCAATTCCTTTTCTTTTCTCGACTTTTCTTCACATTTTCGAAAATTAATGCACTTCATTTTGGATGCTAAAGTTTGATCATGAGCTCCAAAAGAAGCAATTCTATCCCCTTGCATAGATTGAAGAAATTGTATATCTTCTGGATTACTCATAATTTTTTTGGCATTTTTAATCCACAGTGGAAAAGTCATTTTAATTTGCATTTCCATATCTTCTAGTCTTGTCTTTGTACTTTGTAGCTCTCTTCTTTTCAATGGAATTTCTCTCAGTTTCGCATTCTTTTCTGACAATGAAATTATTTTCTCACATGCTTTTTTCTCAGTAATCATTGGTATGTTGGCTTTATTGTAGAATGGTTGAATTTCTGTTAAAACAATTTTAGCTATATCTTGCTTAGTTCTCTCTTTTAGACCCTGTTGCTGGTGAAATAGGAAACATCTAAGAACTTGTTCACTTGTTGGCAAGCGACATCCTACAATCTTTGCATCATTATTTGTGATGCCAGGACCTAATCCAAATATACAGGTTTTTTTTCGTGTTTTTACATCAACTTTATCTGCACCACTTGAACAAGTTTTACCACTAGAAGTGGCTTCACTGGCTTTACCACTATTATCCATTATATCATATATCAACTATTATCACCAACATATATAAAAAATTGACCTGTAATAGAGACATAGATTAATATTAAAGTAGTCTACATGCCTGAAAATAAGAAAAAATAGCTATAGGTATTTCATGATGGCAAATGATGTTTATTAATAGTAGCTATGGCTTAAACACAAGCAAACTAAACATACTAGGCCTATAGTACCTTAAGGATCATTCAATTCAATAAAATAAAGGTATATGTGAAAAAAATAATTTAAGGCAATTTATCCCCAAAATTGTCATTTTTGTAAAAGTTTACGAGCTAGGTGGACCCAGTAGATATTAATCAGTTGACCTGAAATTTTGCATGTGAATTTTTTTTAGGGAATGTAACCATAATAACGTAGGGCCAAATCAATTTTTGAAAGTTGCCATTTTTGATGCACCCTAACCAACCCCCATCCCGGCAGAACGCCCTCTCAACCACCTGGAACAGAGGAGAGTTGGGAAGATGGAGAATCCAGAGATAGTGCTTGGCAATGAGGAACGACCTCTGATCTTCCAAGGGAGGGATGTTGCACTCAACCTGCAGACTATCAACCGGAGAGGAGCGGAAGGTGCCAGATGACATGCACAGTCTTTGGGAGAAGACCGGATCCAGTATACAAAGGGCTGTACGGGAGGCGGAGCCATACACCACACTCCCATAGTCTAATTTGGACTGTACCAGGGACACGTACAAACGGAGGAGTGTCCACCTATCCGCACCCCATGTAGTATGCGACAGATGTCCCAGCAAATCCAGGGTACGTCTTGCAGACTCGCGCAGCTGGCGAAGGTGGGGAACCCAGCTCAAACGGCTGCCAAAAACCATACCCAGGAAACATACTGATTGAACGAGGGCCAGAGGCTGACCCCCAAGTGTAAGATTAAAGGCCGGGATGGCGCCGGATCCCCGTCTCCTCGACAGAAGGAAGTCCACACACGAAGTCTTCGGGGAAGACAGCCTAAGGCCCACCGACGATGCCCAGCGTTCACCCCGATTGACCGCGAGTTGGACTTGCCTCTCCACGAGGGGGGGACTCGTCCCCGCGGCATAGACAGCCAGATCGTCGGCATAGATGGAACAGCGCACCGAGGGCGGAAGGGCTTCCCGTAGCGCAGACATGACCAGATTGAAGCAGGAGACAGTCAAGACACACCCCTGGGGCACCCCCTCCTCCTGAACGTACAGGTCAGAGAGGCCCACCCCATTATGGACTTATGGACGCGGAAAGTGCGATGGCAGAGGAAACTACGAAGAAATGTGGGCAAAAAGCCCACAAAACCAAGAGACTTCAAACGGTCCATGACAACTCCCAGACAGGTCGTGTCATATGCCTTTTGGATGTCGAAAAAGACGGCCAGAACAAGATTCCGGCGGGAAAAGGCCTCCCGTACATCATGACCAAGGAGGAGAAGGGGGTCCAGAGTACCCCAAAATCGACGAAAGCCATACTGGGTCTGGGGGTATAACCCAAGCGACTCCAGTGTAAAGGAAAGTCGGACAGCCACCATCTTTTCAAGGAGCTTGCATAAGCAGCTTGTCAAGGCAATAGGCTGATAGCCCGCCACCTCCGCCGGATCCTTCCCCGGCTTAGGTATCGGGACCACAATCACCTCCCTCCAACAGGAAGGGAACAACCCCTCAACCCACACCCGGTTGAAAAGATCCAGCAGAAGTGTAGGGCCATTGGGTGCAAGTTCCAAATAAAGTCATAAGGAATGTCATCAGGGCCAGGGGCGGAAGAACGACGGGTTGCCAAGGCAGCCCGAAGTTCCCGCATCGTAAAGAGACGGTTATAGGGCTCGTTCCCAAGCGGCGGGAACGTAACATCCGACAAAGGACGATCCGCAGCTGAAGGCGAATGGGAAACTGCAGCAAAAGCACCAGCCAGCCAATTGGCTATAGACAGCAGCAGGATCCGAAAGGAAGCTGTCCCCATCCCGAAGGACAGGGCGACTAGCAGGGACTGGCTTCACCTCGATACTACGTACCTTTCGCAACACAGCAGCAGAAGGGGTAGACGAGGAAATGTCGGACACAAAAGCACGCCAAGAGGCCCGACGGGCCAACCTGAGAGTCTGGCGGGTGAAAGCCTTCACCTGCCGCATCTCAATCAAGTGGTCCACACGCCGGGTGCAGTGGAAGCGGCGCGTTGGTCTCTTCCTCTCACACACTGCCTGGTGACATGCTGGAGTCCACCACGGGAAATTACATCCACTATAGTTCGAATAAGTAATGATAAATGACAAATACTATAGTTTTTTCTTTTTCATGATGGAAAGCCCAACATGGGCTTTTCTTTGATGTATTCAATCCAACGTGAATGTGATGAGTTTCTTGCGTATATTGAGGTTCTGAATGTAGTAGGCTAGGTGTAAGCTGTAAACCCTAGATCCTGTCCCAAAGCTGGATCCTATTTGCTTTGCAGATAGCTGGTGAGTGAAGCTATATTTTGGGGCCTCTTTGCGAGTAACCCAGTGTCCACATTGGACTTTCCATCATGAAAAAGAAAAAACTATAGTATTTGTCATTTATAATTACTTATTCGAACTATAGCGGCTTGGATGTAATTTCCAAGAAGAGTTCCTTGTTCCATGCACGGATGATCCCAGGTTCGATTCGTGGGAGGTACCTCATTTTTCATTTGCTCATTCTCCCTCCTCATCTTGTGCGGAACGCTCTTCTACACAAGCATCATTCTTTACATTAATTATACTGTGTGTTGTTTGCAGTTAAATATATATATATGCCCTGTTCAGTCAACTGAATGCCCTGTTCAGTCAACTGAATGCCCTGTTCGGTCAACTGAATGCCCTGTTCAGTCAACTGAATGCCCTGTTCGGTCAACTGAATGCCCTGTTCGGTCAACTGAATGCCCTGTTAGGTTAATTAAATGCCCAGTTAGGTCAACTGAATGCCAAATTAGATTAATTGAATGCCCAGGTAAGTTAACTGAATGCCCAATTAGGTCTAATTGTACGTCCTTGATGATTGGTTAGGTTAAGTCATGATATTTTCATTAAAGCTAACGAAAATATCACAACTTAACCTAACCAATCATCAAGGGCGTACAATTACCCTAACAACTGGGCATTCAATTAACCTACCATACCCGGGTATTCAATTAATCTAATCGGGCATTCAGTTGACCTAACCAGGCATCTAATTAACCTAATCAGCATTCAGGTGACCTAACAGGGCATTCAATTAACCAATCATCAACTGTATGCCCTTGATGATTGATCAGGTTGTTGTGATATTTTCGTTACCTTTAATGAAAATATCACAACTCAACCTAACCAATCATCAAGGGCATACAGTTAACCTAACCAGGCATTCAATTAATCTAACTGGGCATTTAATTAACCTAATCGGTATTCAGTTAAACTAACCTGGCATTCAGTTGACCTAACCAGGCATACAGTGTGTGTGTGTGTGTGTGTGTGTGTGTGTAATATATATATATATATATATATATATATATATATATATATATATATATATATATATATATATCAACATCCACCTGGCAATGCTGGGTCACTCCACTAGTTAATAAAATCCCTCAAACTAACATGTTGGCAATTAGCAATTTTTAACCACCATCTCACAAGAGTCACACTGCACATAGCCTAAGCCCTTACCCTAAGTACCAGTTACATTTTTAACTGAAACACTGAAAGAAAGTTAAAATTATTAACTCCAGTTATCCAAATATTCTCAAAGTAAAACTGAGTGAAATACAATATTTTGCTCTATGCATTATAGCTTCATACATCCTATCTTCTCCTATTTCAAATATGGTAATCAGGTTTCCCTTTCAATCAAGAGCGTAACTAGCTTTCAAAAGTTGGGGGGACAACTATAATGATGAAAAATCCTGCAATGAATTTCTGTGCTGCTTTCCTGTAGGTAATGTGTTTGCGACCAAAATGATGCTCTTAAAATACTATGATTTTCCTATTATTATCATAAATATAGATCATTCTCTAAATCAAAGAAGCATTTTCACAACTACCTTATGTATATCAAGTATATACTTAACATTAAAGGAAAACAATGTATGCAATAATTAAAGTGAAAAATAATGATGTCTCATTAATGTATCTATCACTGCAGTATTAGTAGTGAATCAGTAATACTTTCCAGCATACTAATAGGACTAATATAATTAAAGATTTACTCATCATAGATTATTTCTAGAACTAAATATTTTCCTTCATGTAAACTAACTTAGATCAAAAGTTAGGGGGGACAAAACCTATATTATCCCCCTCAGTTCAAAAGTTGGGGGGGGGGGGCATGTCCCCCCATCCCCCCCATTAGTTACACCCCTGCTTTCAATAAAGAACTAGGAGTGACATTCTTCTGCAGGTAAATTACCAAATAAAAATTTTAAAATTTGCGTCAAATGATCACCTTCTCAAAATACAGTTCAGTCTTTCAGGATTTTCTGGAAAATTTTCATCCCATGGACAAAAGTGGTTACTTGTGGTTTCATCAAAAATAACAGCAGTTTTTCCTCTCACAACAGGTGCACTTTCTTGGGCCTAAAAAGAAAACTGGGATAGTAAAAGATCCTTGAAAATAATGAAAACTTAAAATTTTGCTTCATGACACTGGATTGAACAGACAATCAGATTATTTACAGGGGCAAAGCAATGTACAGTAGTGTAACTCATAAAACAGTTGCAGGCAGTCTCTGAGATACAAATGTCTGACTTACAAACATCCACACTTACAAATGAACTCTCATAAAATAGTATTGATTTTTCCTGTCCAATATGCAAATTAAGTGTTTTTTTTTATTCCATGTTAACTTTAATTTGTTTTATTGACTATATTTCTTTCAGAATACAATATTTATTACATTATTACAGGCAGGTACAGGTCTTTATTAATTTCATGTAAATGAACAAAATTTCCTTATAATCCAAGTTACAAATAGCATTCAAGAATGTAACCCATTCATAAGTCAGGGACTGCCTGTGTTTCTAATTTATATTTTTTATAATTAACAATGAATTTTGTAATTTATAATAATATTGATATTTAAGGAAGCATAGGCTAAGCCCCCATAAATAAGATTAGGCTACCAATCTTAACAAGCCTCAGGACTGTAAATATACAGGTAGGTATTGTTATATGCAGTACCACTTTACGCAGAATCAGTACAACACACTAAATTACTTAGGGAATGAATTTCATGCAGTATATAAACTGAGATGATGTGCTCCACCTGCAATCTCTGCGTGAATGAACAAGTTTGAACATGCACAAATGCTTTTTAACTCCCTCCCATTTTTGGAACCTGTTTGACCACTTTGCATCACTTGCACTGCCTATTCATGTGTCAACTTCTACATATTGTCTACATATCTGCTCTCTTTTCTGTGTATTTATTTTGGTGTTTATTCATCAAGTGACTTTGAACAATGGCCCCTAAGCATGCAAGTTCAAGTGCAAAGCTAACTTCAGGCCCTTTTAGCACAATATTAATTAAGATTAATTATTATTTTCTAAGTTATTTATTATGTCAAATTAATTCTAAGAGTATTATGATGTATGTTTATTATTACTACAGTATACTATCTACTATCCACAAATGTCCATTCCTAGAGGCATGTGGATAGTTGAAAAATCTGGATACTTGACATTCACTTAGAGAAAAAATATAAATATAAAATATATAGAAGCCTATAAAATACAATATGTAGTAGTACATAAATAAAAGAGGAGGAGGAATAGAGCTCTACCTTTTTTATCTAATTTCCCCCTGGCAAGGCCAAAATACTGAATTACATAATGATTTCTATCCAAGCAAATTAAATCTTTTGTAAATAAAATAAACTAATAAGACAAAAAACAGGCAAGACTGGTGAGCCAACCAAATATGAATGTATCTCTCTCAAGTTAGGCTAAGTTAGGTTACACTGTTCAACAAAGATTCTGTTCCTCTGGTAGTGTTTGGTGTTTCTTACCAACTTTTTAGTGCTGATTTCAAAAATAATAGTGAAATTTTTCCATCACCCACAGTTTTATATATATAAGATTATATATATTACCCAGTGTGACCACTCTTATTCCAGTGTTTCTAGTTGTACCCTCAATTGCTGGCAAGCCACTGGTCTCCCCATTAAATCCAATTCATTAACTGCTATTTTAGCAATTTTCAGTGCCACAGTACCATCTTTGGCCCCAGTACCTTCTCAAAAGTGTAGTTCTAATGCTACCAATTATACCTACATATTCCTCTTTTTGAAACAAAATTCAAATTCAATTTGTTCAAAAACTGTGGGTGATGGAAACATTTTGCATCCATATTCTGTGTGCAAAAATCTACCAGAATCACCCTATTTTACTTGAACAGGAAAAAAGTTATAATTTGTTGTCCAGTGTTATCAGTGTCTATAAAGTTTCTCACTGATGAAATGTGTATGGGTTCAAATAGTTTCCATATCTATGGAAGTAGTTGGTCATCTGCTAACTTTGGCCTATTATGAGTCTGGGATCTCCAAGTAACATTAAAAGTTTCTATATTCACACCTAGTGATGTGCTGTACTTTTTTTTTTTTATTTGGCAGGGGATGAATTTTTGAAATACAGTCAAAAGTAATTTTATTTAAAATATCAACCTAAACATAAAATAATTTGCCATATCTTAGGAAAATATTATTGAATACAGTGAACCTCTGATCTGCACAAGGGTTCCATTCCTGAAAAAGCTTGTGCAGTGTGAAATTATGCAGGTCAGAACTATCTAAATAAAAACTAAATATAAATGGGATTAGGGGGATAAAAGTTTAAAAAATCATGTATAGAGTAATTTTTACCCAAATAAAAGCATTTAAATCATTGTACAATAAACATATACAAATAATAATGCATGCAAAATAATATATAACAAGTATGAATAGTAAAAACTTGTGAAAAAACAAATTTCAAAAATATCACTATAAAAATACACTCAAACCCCATTAATTCACACTCCGTTATTTTGTACTTCGGTTAATTCATACATTTCTTCAACCCTTTATATTCAAGGAATTTCAACCTCTCTTGGAACCAATGTACAAATAATCTGATAGTTGTAAAATTACACCCACACAGCCCATGGCAGCCTTCATATTGTCACATGCAGTCTTTGTGTGTGTGGGCCTACTGAGGTTGCAAATTTTTTCTCCTACTATGTAAGGATCTAAATGGAATATATTTTAGCAATCAGGAGTATGCTAGGAAAGTATCAAATACTGTAGTTTAAAAACTTTGCAATTAATTTATACAGTAGTTTAGTTACTGGACAGTAGATTTAAGAAATACACCACACATTTGTATATAATGTTAAAATACCCCAAACATTTTGTATACAAATACTTTGATACTTCGTACAAAAGTTTGAAATATCTAACTAATTTTGTAATGTCTGGTTAATTCATACCTTCTGAATTATTTGACAAGGGTAGAGCCCTGAAAGCGTCAAATTAATGGGATTCAAGTATAATGTAATAATCCAGAGGAGTGTGAGAAAGATGACTTGATATAAATTAGCCAGTCATACAAGGAACATGCTACCAGCTGCAAATGCTAAAGTATCATACACAAGTATCGTGTATGATACACAATACACAAAAAAGTGTTAAGTCATTTTTTAGTATTTACCACAATTTTTAAAAATTCATGCTGATCTATCTTTGAATCTTAGCTCATGCAGATTGAAAAAAGGCTAGTGAAATGTCTTCATCCTATCTTTGAATTCATGCACATCAGACCTCATGCAGGTTGGGGGAATCACTGTATAGTCATCCCTCGCCTATTGCGGTTTTTGGCCATTCACAGCAATACAATGTACACCAGTTTTCCCTATTGTGAGGTCCAGTTTTGCTCATTCACAGATCATCAAAGGAGCCCCAACCAATATTTTGGATTTCAGTATCTTCAATCACAGTGCCATGATTTATGGATGAATAAATGACTGTATACCCACAAAAGGAAATTTATACTACATATTTTATTTTATTTCAGCCCATTGATACCATTAATTCTTCTAATGATTTAACTTAAGTTTGTGCCAGTGTTCCATTAATTAACAGTGTAAGTTTAGAATTAACAATTTAATTCTTTATCTGCACAATCTGGGAGCTGCACGTCACCCACCTCTCACACCCACCATGTTTGTTGGTACAATTTGTTACTTGTATTTATTAAAGTTACTTATTGTACAGTATTTCTAGATAATGAGGTTTTTTTTAATGTTCTTTCACTTAATAAATAAAGGTACTGATACGCTGCTAATAATGAATACAGTGTATATATATATATATATATATATATATATATATATATATATATATATATACACATTTAACTGCAATGACCGCGCAGTATATTAACGTATAGAAACACGTAAGTATAGAGGAGTGTTCTGCACACGAGGAAGAGAAATAACAAACAAATAAAAATAA
Source organism: Bathynomus jamesi (assembly GCA_023014485.1). NCBI lineage: Eukaryota > Metazoa > Arthropoda > Malacostraca > Isopoda > Cirolanidae > Bathynomus > Bathynomus jamesi. The sequence goes on along the minus strand of JAJOZX010000652.1, from coordinate 313,105 downwards.
GGCACCTGCCCGGGAATCGAACCCAGGATCTTCCGATTGCCGGTCAGACGTGCTAACCACTACACTACGGAGCCACGATAGTCAGAAGTTGTAATTCTCCTACATAGCAGAAACCAATGCCTTGAGAGGGCACCCTCGCAAATCGTGAATATGTACATTTAACTGCAATGACCGCGCAGTATATTAACGTATAGAAACAACGTAAGTATAGAGGAGTGTTCTGCACACGAGGAAGAGAAATAACAAACAAATGAAAAATAAGGCACCCGCCCGGGAATCGAACCCAGGATCTTCCGATTGCCGGTCAGACGTGCTAACCACTACACTACGGAGCCACGATAGTCAGAAGTTGTAATTCTCCTACATAGGGCAGAAACCAATGCCTTGAAAGGGCACCCACGCAAATCATGAATATGTACATTTAACTGCAATGACCGCGCAGTATATTAACGTATAGAAACGACGTAAGTATAGAGGAGTGTTCTACACACAAGGAAGAGAAATAACAAACAAATGAAAAATAAGGCACCCACCGGGAATCGAACCCAGGATCTTCCGATTGCCGGTCAGACGTGCTAACCACTACACTACGGAGCCACGATTTGCGAGGGTGCCCTCTCAAGGCATTGGTTTCTGCCCTATGTAGGAGAATTACAACTTCTGACTATCGTGGCTCCGTAGTGTAGTGGTTAGCACGTCTGACCGGCAATCGGAAGATCCTGGGTTCGATTCCCAGGCGGGTGCCTTATTTTTCATTTGTTTGTTATTTCTCTTCCTCGTGTGCAGAACACTCCTCTATACTTACGTTGTTTCTATACATATATATATAATATATATATATATATATTTCAACTGCAAACAACACATAGTATAATTAATGTAAAGAACCACGCTTGTATAGAAGAACATTCCGGAATGTTGTTCTATACAAGCGTCGTTCTTTACGTTAATTATACTGTGTGTTGTTTGCAGTTGAAATGTATATATGTGCGGCATGCGAGAGGTGCCCCCTCGGGGCATTGGTTTCTGCGTGTATGTAGGAGATTTACGACTTCTGATCAAGTGAGGCCCATGGTGTAGTGGTTATCATATCTGACCGGCAATCGGAAAATCCCGGATTCGATTCCCAGGTGGTTAGCTCATTTTTTTATTTGTTCATTCTCCCTCCTCATCTTGCGCGGAATGTTCTTCTATACAAGTGTCGTTCTTTATGTTATATATATATATATATATATATATATATATATATGTGCCTCGGTGGTGTAGTGGTTAGCGTCGTTGACTACGAATCCATTGGCCCCGGCTTTGAGACCCGACAGCAGCCGGCGCGCAGCAAAACCCAGCTGTTCATCCTTCCACACAATAAAGAAAGTGGTTGGTAGATAAATGGGTACCCTAGGTGGCCTAGTGGTTAAGACGCTGGGCTGCCGATGGGGCGTGGTTCGGATTCCACGTTAAACTGTAGGTCTAAGGTGGAGTGAAAAGCTTGACCTTCGTCAGAATGAACAATTCGGGAGGAAGCTAACCAAAGGTTTTTTATATATATATATATATATATATATATATATATATATATATATATATATACAGGGTGGGCTGAAAGTAGCTCCCTAATTTAAATTACATATAAATTATGTATAAATTGTGATTGTATTGTTATATTGTTATGGCGTATTCTCTAAAGTGGTACAATTGTAATGGTAATCTTTTTTTCTAAAGTGTTCTCTTTGTGTTCTCTAAAGTGGTACAATTGTAACGTTCATTTTTTTTTTCATTTCAAATTGAAGGGTAACATGGCTGAGCGTTTAACACTGCAGGAGCATGCCCAGTTAGCGGCACAGTACGAAGTTTGGCAATCTGTCGTTCGAGTTCAAAGATGGTGGCGGGCCATTCATGGACCACGTGCCCAAGTGGACCCGAAAACAATCAAGAACTGCCACTCGAAGCTCATGACCACGGGGTCTGTGGCAGATGTTCGAAGATGTGGTCGCCCTTCGACATCCAGGGCCCAGGAGACGGTGCAGGCAGTTCAGGAAATGTTCGCACGGAGTCCATGAAAGTCAACTCGCCAGGCAGCTCGGGAAAGTGGACTCTCCCGCTACTCAGTGCGAACTGTGCTGAAGAAGGAGCTGAACTGGCGTGCGTGGAAGCCACATTACTGCCAATCTCTCTCGGACGAGGACTGCGACATTCGCATGGAGTTCGGGAAAATCATGCTGGCTTGGCATGAAGACTGGCCCCATCTCTTCCGCAACATCCTCTGGAGCGACAAGGCGGTGTTCCACGTCGGAGGCTTTGTCAACCGCCACAATTGCCACTACTGGGCAGGAGAGGATCCCATGGTTACCGCTGAAAAATGGCAGAATCAGTTCAGTGTAACGGTGTGGTGTGGTATGACCTCAGATCAGGTTGTGGGCCCGTTCCTTCTGCGCAACACCATGAATACTGAGCGGTACCTTGCTATGTTGCGAAACGAGGTCTGGCCGGTTGTCAGCACATGGGAGAACATCGACGATCTGATATTTATGCAAGATGGCGCCCCTCCACACTTCGCTCTTGTTGTCCGTGAGTGGCTGGATGCCCACTTCCCTGGGCGTTGGATGGGTCATCGTGGTCCACATCAATGGCCAGCCAGGAGCCCCGACTTGACACCGTGCAACTTCTTTCTTTGGGGGTGGGTAAAGGAAGAAGTCTACCGCACCAAACCAAGGACATTGGAAGAACTGGAGGACCAAATTTGGGAAGTCATGTCCTCCATCCCGCCGGAGTTCCTGCTAAAGTCAGTGGACGCCATTCCTGGGCGGCTCCAGAAGCTGGTGGAAAGAGTTGGAGCCCACATTGAATTTTAGAGAAAACCTACCATGTATGCCTACCTTTTCATATTATTTCTTCTGAAATAAATGGATAATATACGTATTTTTTTACCAATCCAAAATAGGGAGCTACTTTCCACCCACCCTGTATATATATATATATATTATATGAAAATTATTTCACGAAAGTAACACGTGAAAAATATTTATGATGAATAAAACCACGAAGGAAAGGAAACAACAAAAAGGTGCTCAAGCGCTTTCGTCTAATGACATCCTCAGGAACACTGAAGTACATAAAAGGTTACAGCCTATATATAGGTTACAGAAAGAAAAAAATAAATAAATAACACACACACAAACATACATATATATATATATACAATTTAGTGTGGACCAAAAAAATGAAGGTTTAAAAATCTTTGTTCCACATGAGTAATGTTATTTCTTTTGCTTACCTTAATCAAATTACAAAATTTGAAACCTCTACGTCAAGTTTTAGGGGTCCCGAGAAAATTGCACTTTTCCTTTTAATGCTGAAAAAATTAGTTTTTCCTCATTTTCATAAGTTCTGCTTTATTTTTTGTTGGAAATTCTTTACGATTCTTGAAAACTGTTTTGAGCAGGTATTGTTTGTCCTCTTCTTTAGTTGTCACTGCTTGATTAAATTTTTCAATCAATGCAACACCCCACTCAGCTGTGTCATTTGTCACTCTAAGGGCACGAACTCTAGCACAGCCTCTTTGGTACTCAGGATCTATTCCCCATGTTGATGCAGAATTTTCAGTGAAGAGAGAATTGAGATGTAGAGCATCAAAAAGAGATTTAGTCCTTGAAGTAACAAAATCAGAAATCCTTTTTTCTTTAAAAGAAGCTAGGGTTACCTTTGCTTCTAAACGTTTCAGTCCCTTATTTCTTGGAGGCATTTTGATATTATTTCGCATTTGCTCCTTTTCTTCAAGGGATATGCTTTTGTCAAAGAAGCTTAATCCAACAAGTGTTTCTGAGAGGTACCACAGATGTCGTTTAATGGCATTTTGGGCTTGCTTGATAACACTTGATATCAAAGAATTTTCCTCCATTATTGCAAGATCTTGCAAAAATTTAAGATCAACATTTGGGGCTTCCTCTGGTTGAGAAGCTTTTGCCCAAGATTTTGCGTATACCAATGCAACAAATAAACAAATTTCTGTTATTGCATCAAGTTCTTTTTTAGTCATCTTAAATTGATTTTGGAGAAGAAAAAGCTTAAATGCATAAATTCCTTTTGCTATCCATCTTGCATGATGGTACGCTCCAGGTCTCTTCAAGGGAGTAGAAATGCTTTCTTCTCCAAAAAATAAGAGAACAAGTTGAAAAAATTCTTTATAATCATCTCTTGGCTGTTTAGAGTTGAGTGCCTCCTTCATGATTAAGACTGTTTGATTTTTTAAATCTTGAACTCTTTCAATTATTCTGCAGCTTTGGGAATCAACAGCAGTTGTGATTTGAGAATGATCCATAAAATCCCATTGAGTTTTGAATCTTTTGAAGATTGGAATATCAGGTTCAGAGGAATGGCCCATAGAAGTCCGGAAGACTTGAGATAGGACAATCTCATAAATATGGTGTCTGCAGGCTAAATATAAAAGCTCTTTTCCAAGTTCTTGTTCAATTTTAGTGCAAGCTCCAGCATGGATTCCGGTATTGGATGCTGTTGTGTCAAATGACAGCCCAATAATTCTCTGGGTCATATCATGTTCTTGCAGGAGAGAAATGCAAACACGAGCCATCTCCGTACCCATGCCACCAGTGACTTTAGGAATTCCCAGCAATTTCTCTTCACCATTCCCACTGACTAACACTGCAATCCTTTCCGTTCTTCCTTCGCCTGCAAGAAAAAGTTAAAATATATAATTTATATATAATTTATATATATTTATTTTTAATATTTTATTTTATATACATTATATTATACCTTACCTTACAACCTTACAAAGGTTCCACGTGATGATTTCTCATTTCGCGAAGGTCAAGCGTGTCGCCCCTCCTCTCGAGTTGGCCTGGTGCAGTAGTGAGTTGGATTCTTGTGCTCTCCACCTCACATAGCCAGGTACGCCCGGCTCATCGGGGATTGTTCTGAGCCAGGCGTCAAGTCTTCTTATGAAGATTTCCACTGCAACTCCCTTCGTGTTTCTTAGGTCTTTGGGCAGCTGATTAAATAGTTTTGGTCCTCTCACTACAAAACTATTTTCTTTCAGGGTTAAGGATGTTCCCTGTCTCGCCTTCAATTTGGGAATACGACACAGTCTACCGTTTCTACCTTCCACCGTTGTTTGGGGAGTTATGGGATTCAGAGTAAGATTAGGGACTAGTTTCTCCATTATTTTCCAAGTGTAAATAATGGTGTATCTCTCTCTTCTCCTTTCCAGTGAATATAGGTTTAGTTCTCGTAACCTTTCCCAGTAATTTAGTTCTTTGCACCCATTGATCTTGGCTGTGAAACTTCTTTGAATCCCCTCCAGCTGTCTAATGTCTTCTTTTTTATATGGGGATGTTAGGACCGAGCAGTATTCCAGTTTGGGTATTATCAGGGTTTTCAGTAGGGGGATCATTACATTCCTATCCCTTCGTTTAAAAGTTCTCAATATCAGACCCATTATTCTCTTTGCTCTGTTTACTGCTATCTTATTTTGTGTTTCAAATTTCACATCATCTGTCATTACAACCCCTAAATCTTTTGCTCTGGAATTTCTCTGGACTTCCTGTCCATTTGGGGTATAATATTCCATGGACTTTAGGTCTTCTCTTTTTCCGTACCGTAATAGCTGAAATTTCTCAGTGTTAAACTTCATATTGTTGTCTTCCGTCCACTTGTAAATTTTGTTTATGTCGGTTTGTAGAGATCCTATGTCTTCTGGTTTTCGTATTTTTCTACTGATCTTTGTGTCATCTGCAAAGGATGTTACTGTGCTGTCTCTGGTAACGTCCTCATCTATGTCAGTTAGCATGATTATGAAGAGTAGTGGAGCTAATACCGTTCCTTGTGGTTTTATTTTATTTTATTTTATTTTATATTTAATATATTTATATATTATATAATTTATATATATATAATATATAATTTTAAATTAAACTTGAGTTATTTTAAATTAAACTTGACTTATTTTAAATTAAACTTGACTTATTTTAAATTAAACTTGATTTATTTTAAATTAAACTTGATTTATTTTAAATTAAACTTGATTTATTTTAATTTGAAGGTAAAATGGTGTAGATTGTGAAAACTAGCTTCAGACAGTGAAATGTAACCTAATTAAATAGAAATTTAGCTATCAAAATGTTTAATTAAAACCAACCAGATAATAACACATTGCCTAGGTGTGAAAACCAGACCCACAACTAAGTTTTTCACCTGAGAGATAAAATATAAATATGCTAAATTAATCAGACAAAAAAACTAACCTGATATCTCTGGGAGCATTTTTCCATCCCAATGAAGAACTAAAGGCTCTCCAGGACAAAATGCTTGCTCTTGATATTCTGTTGCTATTTCTTTGCGTAACTTTTGATGAGTTCGAAGCATAGTAGATTTTGACACTGTAATGTTTTCCAAATTATGGCCCAAAGACTGAGCAACAACAGCATAAGACATAGCTGCATCTCGATTGGAAAGATTCATTCTATCATAGGCTGCTACAACATTTTTGTCAATAGGCTTTGACTTTTTAGGAGCCAACATTTTCTTTTTAAATTGCTCTTCAGAGGGACCTTGAAAATTCATTTCAAGGTTGTCGTCATTAGTTGATGGTGATGTGAAATCATCTCTATTGGCAGGCAAGAATGATCTTTTAGATCGCTTCTGCTCTTTGAGGGCTCTTTCACACTCTAATTCTTCACGATGAAGCCTTCTTTTCTCTCTTTTTGCAAGAATTTGGTCTACTGTACCCATGCTACTTTGTGTAGGATCTTCTTGCTGGCTTAAGTAGAAAAGCTTGTCTTCTTCATTTGACATCATCAAAAGGGCATTAGAGTGACCAATATCAAGAATTTCAGCCTTAATTTCATTTTTAAACATAGCTTCTTCAATACAGCATTTTTCCTCGGGCCTTTTTCTGTTTTTCATCAATTTATCATAACAGCTTATTAAAGAGTCAATCTTTCGGATGGCACTGTCTCTACGCATTGTGGGAATCCTGGCTTTCTCCCAGTAGGTCATCACTTTGTGGAGGGTGAACCCTTTCCCTTTTTAGTTCTCAGCCCTTTCCCCCTGGCCTTGATTATTATTATTTATATATTAAATTTCTTTGATTTTTTGTATGAACTACTTGTTATAGATAGGATTTTAATGGTTCTCTCTCTCTTTCCAGCAAATGGATAAGAATGATAACTGTTATAAGAAATTAGAAAGATAGTAATAAATAATAAGCATTAAGATAATAAATAATAAACATTAAGTACTAAATTGTTAAAATCTTAACAAAAAGAATAAACAATAAGTTATATATAAAGAAATGGTAAACTTGTAAACAAGGAATGAGGAATAAAACAGTTTTATTAAATTAGTATGGGAAAAAGAGTAAGAGTTGGACTGTCGCTTGTTAAACCCTGTTAGTAAATGGATAATTAAGTACTGAGTTGTTAAGTTTTAACAAAGAAATGAATAAGAATGTTAAATGTTATAAGATATGTTAATATTTTAATGAATGGAAAAAAAGAATAAACTTAGTAAAAGAGACGCTTCTGAGGTTTAAGTGTCGGCATGTGTGTCAAAACTCGAGTTTTGAGAAGTGGAGGGAACCAATTGGCGCATGTGTGGAAATATAAATAATAAAAAATATAGTTTAAGAGGGTAATTTGACATGAGAAAATAAAGAACATAACAGAGGAAACTAAAGTCAGGCTGGATTTGTCTGAGGCTGAAGACCGTTATTGGACCAAGGGAACTTTAAGTTCTGTTAGGAAGGGGATGCCGGAGATAGTGAACCACTAACAGAAGGAAGCTATTCTGGCAAGTAAGAAACTGTTGGTGGCAGGAGCCAGCAGTCGTGGAATCGGAGGTCTGGGCAGCGAGCCTGGATCCAACAACCCTTCAAGGTAAGCAGCCTGGTTTCGTGGAGTTCTTAAACAAAAGAAAAAATTCTTATTCGTGGTGCGGTCGTTAGGTTACTCCGAATCCCACCACATAAAATAAGTGGCGTCCGAACAGGGACCTCCACTCAGAAAGGTGGGTTGTTCCTGGTTGGGTTGTACAGAAGAAGAGTGAAAGGGTAGTTGTAGGTTGGGTGTAGTAGAGTAGAAGTGAAGTAGGGTAGCATCTTTAGAGATGCCTACCAAGGAGGAGTTAGAAAGGAGGTTGAGGGAGATGGAGGAGGCATTAGAGGTAGAAAAGGCTAGGAACCATCAGTTAGAGTTACAGAAGGCAGAATTAGAGAATGTTTTGGGGAAATTGCAAAGTAGATTAGAGGAACAGAGTAAAGAATTAGTAGTTTGTCATCAAGAGATGGAAGAAAGGATGATTGAGAATAGGAAAGAGATGGATGATGGGTTAAAGGCAATGGTTAAGAGAATGAGTGAGTTGGAGGGCAAGCTTGATGGGAAAGTGAAAAAGGAAGGGAAGGGGGGTTTTGAAGGGGAAAATAGTAAGGGTGTTGGTAGTAAGAAAGGGGCACATCTAAAGGATGTAGCAGTAGGGGGCCTGGAAGGAGAAGGGAGTGAAAGCGTGAGTGAGGGGAAAGAAGAAAGACCTTACAAGGTGATGGTGCATTCCACCCCTAAGGAGGGTAAGAAGAAGCTTGAGGGTGAGGATCAGAGGGAGAAAGGTAAGAGGATGGAAGGGCAGGCTAAGAGGGGCAAGGCGGGAATGAAGGGGGCTCGGAGGGCATCTGGTAAGAGGGCTTCTCGGAAGGTTCAACGCTGCGTTAGCGCAGATGACTCCCTCTATTCCAGCATTGAGGACAGTATGTATGAGAGTGAGAGTGAGACTGAAACTGAGTGTGATACGAGTGAGGGTGTAAGAGTGCATAAGGGAATCTTAATTAGGGAGATTCCGAAGGTTGCAAAATTTAATGTTTATAGTGGGAGAGATGTACAAGAGTTTTTGAAAGAGTATGAACGTTATTGTAAGAGCATGTATCCAGACGCTCCTGAGTATTGGGTGAGAGAGATGGGTGACTGTTTGGAAGGTAGGTTGCTAGAGTTTTACAATGTTGTTGTAAATTCAGGAGTGCCTGTGAAGTATGAGGTGTTAAGGGAGAGATTGGTGGAGCAAGTGTTAAGAATAAGAGGGGGTGTGAAATATCGAAAGAAGGATGATTTTGAGAGAGCAAGGATGCAGAAGGGGGAGAGTATTGATTTGTATGCATATAGACTTGAAACTTTGGCGAGAAAGAAATTTGGAGATGATGGGATAGATGAGAATAAAAGGTTGGTAAGAAAGTTGATTGAGACAGTACCTGAGAGTGTGAGAGAGTTTTTGAATGTTAAGAGGAAAGTGTGTGTAAGAGTGAGAGGGACACGTTTGAAGTGGCATGAAATCTTGGAATTGTTAGAGGACCGAGTGTATAAAAGTGGGATTGTGCGTAATAGGGAAGCAGATGTGCGAATGGGGACAGCGATGAGGGAGGAACAAGTACCTGTGTTTCCTAGTTATGCGGAAGCATTAAGAAATACTGGGATCAGGAAAAAAAAAACCGGTGGAAAAAATCCCCCGGCAGAAAAAATTCAACAAGGAAAAAATCCCCCCGGAAACAAACCCCCGGAGGAAAAAATCCCCCAGAAGGATAAATAAATAAATAAATGCAGGATAAATTTATTTTTTACAAAATAAAAAAAAACAAAAAACAAAAGTTAAAAGTTTGACTTGTATTTTAGGGAAAATAGTTTAATATCTCAAAATGTTAAGTTATAAGCTATACCCTTAAGATAATCTAAAATTGAATATTCTTCGCATTTGTGATAATATTTTGAATGCGAGCTGTTACATTTTTGTATTTTTTCTTCTGGTCTTGCGAGGGGTGACCAGCACAATCCTGTACTGTGTAAGTTTCTTGCAATGCTTGCTCTTTTTGCAAACATCTTAGAAAAACCCAAATATTTGGATGGAAACATCCAATATTTGATGCAAAGCTCCTGTGCCAACCTTCGACGGCATTGTTGGTTCTGGGAAGCTCATTCTGAGCTCTTGCATACATATTCCAAATGTTGATGTCAAACATTGGAAGTCTCCTGCTTCTCCTATTGGGTCTGCCAATGTAGGTGTCCTCGAAATAATCCAAAATACAATAAGCTTCTTCAGGAAAATCCTCAGAAAGTTTTTCAAAAGCTTCAATCACTTTATCTGGTGGGCAAAAAGCTAAAGCTGAAATCATACGCATTTTTAAAGAAAAGTTTGTGTCATTCATATATAAGTGCGAAAGGCCTGCTCCTTGAATTTTTCGGTAGATATTTTGACATAAATGAAAAAAACATCCTTTTAAATTAGTATCAGGAAAAGCATTTTTTATACTCTTATGCATTGCCTTTTCAAAATCAACCATAATGCTCGAGGGGTTCAAATTTCCATTCAAAATTTTTAATTTTTCAAGTAACATTTTGTAGGTAGCTTCAGTTTTATTAGGTAAAAGAGCATAAATGCATGGAGTTGCTCGCCCATTAATAAATGTATGTATAGTATATACCTGTGAAAACAATGAAGGAGTCACACCGAAAGTGCCATCCATATACCAGTCTTTGTTATTTTCTAGATGGGACAAATTATTATTTGAACCAAAAATCAGAAGTCTGGGGCCTAATGGGCCAGAGTCAAACAATAAAAAGTCTTCATTTTTCTTTGTATGTTTGAACTCGTCAGGAATAATTAAGTGTTCTGTATCAAGCGGTAATGGAAATGATTTCATACTTCTTTGTCTACACTGCCTTAAATTTCTTTTTAAATGCTTTATTGTTGGAAGACTTGCGGCTGCTCCTTCCTCCATCATCTCCACTTCTTGTGAAACTATCTGCCCAGGAGTGTCGTGTGTACCTTTTGCTTTCTCCTTCATGTTGTCTAAAGCCTTTAATTTTAGAACGCTACTTGCATCTGGAGCATGTGTATGATCATTAACTCTTTGAACAATTTCACTATCTTTCACTTTAATTCTGGCTTTGCACTGTGAATTAGCACAGCGTTTAACACATTCGAAGGACACAACATTGTTTGCTAACTCTTTCTGTTTAACGTATACATGGCCTTCAAAGCACAACTTTAAGCCACCTTTATTAGATCTTATGAACTCCATGATGGGTACGACAACACTAAAGTAAAGTCTTAAGTAAAGTCTCAAGTAAACTATTGAAAATTCCAGAAAGAGCGAACGAACGAACGAAATATGTAAACTATTTGGGATAAGAACGAACGAATGCACACCTACGTTATTATTCAAATTATTAGCCTTCATTTCTGTTCAGCTGGGGGATTTTTTCCTCCGGGGGATATTTTCCTTGTTGGATTTTTTCCGCCGGGGGGTTTTTTCCTAAAAGCAGAAATACTAGGCCAGGTCACCCTCCAGTTAGCCAAGCATCCATGGCCCAAAACCCAATGGAAATGCTGGCTAACTTTGTGAACGAATTCACAAGGGTGTATGGAGGGTCAGCCATGCAACAACCAGGGCCTCCTCCCACATCGGGTCCCAGAATGAATGGTCTGATGCTGGGGCAAACGTATAGAAGGCAAGGGCTTCAAGGCCAGTCAACAATGAATGAGCAAAGAGGGCCAGTGAATGGAGGGAATATGGGGAATGTGAGAGGGTGTGCATATTGCGGTAGAGGGGGACATAGTATAGAGACCTGTAGAAGAAGAGTGGGTGCGTGTTTTGCATGTGGGCAGATGGGACACATGGCGTATGAATGCAGAACACCTGGGTATGAATGTAGGGCATGTGGGAACTTTGGGCATATTGCCCGGTTCTGTCAAGCCCAACAGCAGGGTGCTCCGGCACCAGCGGGAGGGAGTCCTGTCTCTCATGCAGGAAATCGGCCAGTGTCAGCCATGCCAGCTCCTCAACCTCAGAGGCAGGGCCCTCAAGGGGGTGCTGTCACTGGAAATGGCGAGGCTGGTCCCAGTACGGGAAACGCATAGGGCAGGGGCCTCTCATTGGGGTTGGGGTCCCTGCTTCTCTGAATGATGAATGTGTATTTGAGGCATTAGCAGGATGGTGTCAAGTGAATAAGGAAGTGAGAGCGAGTGAGAAAAAGGCAGAGTGTATGGTTATTCCTGTTGAATGGGGAGGGAGTGTATGGAGGGCATTAGTGGATACAGGATGTTCACCTAATTTAATAAGTAAGCAAGGAATTGGATGTTTGTGTAAAGAGAATGAATTAGGAAGAGTGAATTGGGGAGTAACTGGGGAAATTAAAGGGGTTGGGAACATCCCAGTACGAGTGTTGGGAGAGGTGCAGATTAAAGTGAAAGTGATGGGGTGTGAAATGGAAGAATGTGTGCTTTATGTGGTTGATAAGGAGAGTGAAAAGTATGACATGATTCTGGGGTATGAGTTTTTGAAAAAGAATCGATTGGTGATCCATCCTGCTAGACGTATGATTGAGTGGAAAATGAGTTGGGTAAGTGTGAATTCTATGTGGGGAGAAGTGAATCGGATTGGATGAGGGTAATAAAAGGGTATGAGGTGAGAGCATCTGAGAGTGTAAATCTGGAAAAGGGAACCCCAGCATTGGTGCATGTTGAGTGGCCAGTGAGTGATAATAGAAGAAAAAGGCAGGGAAGCATGATTTTTGTGAATGGTATGGATGCATCCTATAAAGTGAAAAGAGTTGGGCATGTGTATGATGGTATAATTGATGAGAGTAACCCATGGATTTGTGTGCAAGCTAGGGAAGATGGGGGTGCATGGCGAAAGAGAATAAATGAGGGGGATGTGATAGGGAGAGCATATACAGTGATTGAGGAAGTATGTGAGGAGGGAGAAAATGGAATACAAATGGATGAACGAGGGCAAGAATGTGGGGAGGAATGGACGACTGAACAAATCAGAAAGGAGGTGATTGTTGGCGAACAGTTGAGTGAGAGTGAGCGAATGCAGGTGTGGCAGTTGGCAGGGGAGAAAAGGAGCGTATTGGCCCGAGGAGATGATGACCTCCGTTTAACAAAACTACCTCCCTTCAGGATCCAGTTAACGGATGAGACTCCGATCTACCAAAGGCCAAGACGGTTCTCCCCACCAGTAATGAATGAGATAGAAGAGCAGTGTGAGGAATTAGAGAGAATGGGAGTGATTGAACAGAGCACAAGTCCGTGGAATAGTAGAATAGTGCCTGTGCGGAAACCTGATGGAAGGATTCGCTTGTGTGTGGACTATCGAATGGTGAACGAAAGGACAGTGAAAGACAGGTTTCCGATGTGCTTGATAAATGAAAGTGTATACTCTTTGCATGGAAAGAGGGTGTTTAGTAAATTGGACCTATTGAGGGGATATTACCAGATGCCGGTTGAGCCAGAGTCTCGTCCCATAACTGCTTTTCCACAGCCAGGAATCATTATATGTTCCGTGCTCTCTCGTTCGGACTTACAGCTGCACCTGCTGCATTTCAGAGAGCAATGAATCGTGTTCTTGGTAAGTTTGCAAGGGAAAATGTCATATGTTTTATAGATGACATTTTGATTATGACAGAGACATTTGAGGAGCACCTGAAGATAATGAGAGAGGTACTGCAAGTGTTGGATGAAGTCGGACTACGAGTGAAACCAAGTAAGTGTGAGTGGTTCAGGGAAAGTGTGGCATTTCTGGGGCACAAGGTGAGTTCGAGTGGTATACGAAAGAGTGGGGAGTATATGGAAAAAGTCAGGGAGTTCCCGAAACCTCGGACAGTTCGTGAACTTAAATCTTTTCTGGGACTTGTAGAGTTTCAGAGGAAATTTATAGCGGGCTGCTCTGGGATTTCGAAACCCCTGACCGAAGTGACTGGAATGAAAGGTAGTACTCAGTTGGTGTGGACGGAGAAGATGAATGAAGCATTTGAGCAATTGAGAGTGGAAGCAGCGAAAGATGTGGAGTTGGCTTATCCGGACCTGAGTGAAGGAGCGAGTTTGCTAGAATTGTATACAGATGCGAGTGGATTTTGTATGGGTGGGTGCTTGTGCCAGTTGCAGGGAGAGGAAGGACAGGAAGGAAGGAGAGTAATTGGGTATGTATCTAAAGCATTCAGTAAGGCAGAGCGAAAGTACAGTACAATTGAGAGAGAACTTGCGGCAATGAGGTTTTGTGTGAAAGCTTTCAAGTCATTTTTGTATGGAATGAAATTTATTTTAAAGACTGATCATCAGCCCTTGGTATATATGGAGAGAATGAAAGTTGTGGATGGAAGAATTGCTAGAACTTTGCTTGAGTTGAGTGAGTTTGATTATAAGATTGAGTATGTGCCAGGGGAGAGGAATTGTATGGCTGACCTGATGTCAAGAATACCTGGGGTGAATGAAAGGTGTGAGAAAGAGGTGGTCGACCCTGAGTATTTGCCAGTGGGAATAGTAAAGTTGCATGAAAGTAGGGGGGGTGGCGACAGTTTGTTTGAAAGTGTATGGTATGGGTTGAAAGATTTGAAATTGGATGGGTTAAAAATGAGAATACCAGGGAGTGTGAATGAATTGCGGACCTTGGTTATGAATGAAGCGATTAAGAAACCAGAAAGGATGGGTGTTTGTAAGGTCCGCAATTATGTACGTGAGCTGAAAGCCATGGGGAGCCCGGGTATTTTTCCTTTTCAAGAGGTCCTCATGGTGGTCAGCTCATTGTTTAGTGTTGAAGTGTATGTGCATTATGGTAATGATTGTCCGATTGTGTATAAAGATGAAAGGATCGAGGAGAAAGGAGCCCTGATTTTGCATTTGCAGTGTATTAGTGGTGTACATTACAATTGGGTGAGTGAAAGGAAGAGGTATAAAAGCATAGTGCCAGGTGAAAATTTGGAAAGGGTTTTGGATGAAGTTAGAGCTGCACAGAGAGAGTCAGAGGGAGAAGGTTGTATGGAAGTAGGTATGTTAGAGGGGCCATGGATGATACGTGACTGTGTGGATGAGGTAGAGCTCAGCCCTTCTGTGGTTCCTGTAAGGGTTCCAGAAGGTCCTATTGAGCTCTACAGGGGTCTTGTGGATACAGGTGCCCAAATCAGTCTGGTGAATGAGCGAGTGTTGTGTGATTTAGATGAAGAGAATGTGCCTGTATCCCGAGAAAGAGTGGGTGTGAGAATACGTGGTATCGGAGGGGGAACAGTCGCGTCACATGAAGCTGTGCAGTTGAGGGTGGGATTAGGTGCATGTAAAGAGGTATGGGAGCACAAGTTCATAGTCTTGAAAGGGGAATCAATGCCCTGGGATTTTCTACTGGGGATTGATTTCCTTGAGAATATGAACTTGAGTGTGGATGTTGGTCAGGGCTCAGTAATGAGAGAAGGAGAGCATGTGGTCAGTATGGGAATGTTTCCGAGCACAGGTATAGATGCTGTGTTAGTGGGAGCAATTGAGTTAGAGGTGGAAGACCAGTGTGAAGTGTTGAGAGATGAAGATATTTTAGATATGCAAGACGGAGATGAGGTGATATGCAAGTTGAGAGTTGGCTGTATGGATGGGAGTGCTATATTATATGAGGGTAAATAAGGTGGGTGAGACGGAGAGTGTGCCAGTGATGACATTTGAGGGTATGGTAGGATTGGTGATTATTACACATAGGATGTATAGGCATGTGGGAAAAAACAAGTTATGGGAATTGATGAAAGGATGGTTTTCCACCCTAGGCTGCGACTGGTTGTTGCAGAAGTGGCAACTACTTGTGAGAGTTGCCAAAAGCGAAAATACCAGTCCCAGCATAGCCGCCCCCCAGTGCGAAAGATTGAAGTGAAAGAACCGTGGGAGCTTGTGGTGGTTGATATTGTGAGTATGCCGAGAACGAGTAGAGGGAAAGTTGGAATATTAGTAGGGGTTGATCACAAGAGTAAGTTTGTGTATGTTGCTGCGTTACAGAATAAAACAAGTGAGCATGTTGCGAGAGTGATGAGAGAGAGTATGTTACCAATGATGCTTGGAAGGCCGCGTAAGTGTTTAACAGATAATGGGCCTGAGTTTAAGGGTGCTAGTTTTGAGAGAATGTTGAGTGAGAATGGGATAGAGCATGTTAGAATAACTCCGTATATGTCTGCTTCGAATGGTTTGGCTGAGCGAACAGTGAAAACGATAAGTGAAATGCTGCGTGTATGTACTGAGGAAGGGGCTGAGTGGGATGCTGAGTTGGCAAGAATTGCCTGGTGCTACAATTCGACATACCACTCAGCCATTCAAACTTCCCCAAGAAGGTATGTGTCTACATTTGGAAGGTTTGTGCAAAAGGATATACGATTAAATGAGAATACATGTGATAGATGGAGAGGGGCTGGTGTGCATTTTCGGTCATTTGGTGTTGGTGAGCTTGTTTTGAAAGAGGTGCATGAGGCTGGAAGAAGGAATGAGTATAAGTTGGCGCAAAAGTTTGAGGGTCCATTTGTGGTGAAAAAGGTATGGGAGAATGGGGTAACGTATGTGATTGAGAGGGAGCAAGAGAATGGACAGTGTGAAGAAGTAAGAGCACATCATAGGCAGTTGCGCAAATGGCGAATACCTCCGGAGTACATCGTATGTCACCCAATGTATGATATGTGTGAGAGGATGGAACAAAAGAAAGTGCTAGAAACCAAGTACATGATGGGAATCCAGGATGAATGGATGGATGCAGATCTGGAGTTCTTGATTGTGTCAAAGTGGGCAAAAAGGAAGAAAAAGGTGAGAAGAAAGGGAATGAAAGGTGAGAAAGCCAGGCAGATAGGTGAAGTATATGAGCTGAAGGATTCCCAGTTGGATTCTGGAACAGCCGCGGGTGAGGCAGAGTTAGAATGGGATGTTCGGGACTTTGGTGGTTCATGGTGCCAGCCTGGTCCATCCGGGGAATTCTCGTTTGAGGGTTTTGGGGTCTCAGACCTTGAGGGCCTTTCTTTTCTGGGATTTTCCCGAGGGTGGAGGAGAAGAGGAGAAGGGAAATCTTCTTCACTCAGAAGTGGAAAGATTGTGTCAGGGAGGGGGCATTAAGAGTGTGGGATTTACAATTCTTGAGAGTGAGAGTGAAAGGGAAAATGTATGTGAGAGAGAAAGGAGTGTAACTGAGCAAAGTATTGTGACCTTAATGGAAAGTGTGAGGGATGAATGGGGAGTAGAGGTGAAGGAAGTATAAATGAAAGAATGAGGAAGAGAATGAATGTGATTGATTTTTGTGAGGAAGTGAGAATGTTATTGCTTGAGATAGAAGAAAATGTGTTGAATAGAAGCTTAGATGTAGAATTAACAAGTAGTATTAGAGAAGATATTAAAAGTAGATGGGTTAGAATGATAGAGAAAGTGCAACAGTGTTTCGGGAGTGGTAATGGTAATGTAGTATAAAGGATTGGCATAGTGTTCTGTAGGAAAAAAATAGTAGTATTGTATGTGTGAAAGAGTGAGTGGTTGGAAATTCAACCAGGTGGCAGCCTATATTTTGAGGCCAGAAGCTGGGCTGTGCTTGAAGGAGGAAGGTGCCTGGGTGAGTTCCCAGACCTGCTGATCCCTGCCTCTGGTGATTTGCTGCTTTGCAGGTTTCAACCTCATTCCTGGTATTGTAAATAACTATTGTAAATAACTATTGTAAATAACTATTGTAAATAAATATTAAAAAATTAAATTGTAGGTATATTTTTTTAGTATAACGTAAATTATTAAAGAGAAAGTAATTGTTAGCCAGCTATTAGTCCTAAATATTGAATGTTTGAATGTTTACTGTATTTGTTAAATATAAAGATTATTAAATAACTGAATTATAATTTAAATAAATAAATGAATGATTTATAAAGTAAATTTGTAAATGTTATTCTTATGATAGCCATGTATGTAATTAATGATTTAAATGATTTAAAATTGAAAACAATTATTTTTGAAAAAAAAAAAAAAAAAAATTTAAAAAAAAAAAAAAAAAATTTGAAAATAAAATGGAAAAAAAAAATATACAGGGCGTCCCAAAAAAATGTACACACACTTTAAATAATTATAAAGGCAGTGTTTATTAAAATACATTTCATTTTCAAAATGTAATAGAATCTACAGACATTATTTAATTGTTTTGTCAAAGCCTGTTTTCAAACTGACGTCCATTCTGGTCCAGGCACTGCTGATAACGCGAAGCAATGGAATCGCAAACATCACGAAACATTTCGTTTGGTATTTGTGTGCATTCTCGTTCAATGGCTGCTCTCAATTCAGCGACTGTTGCAGGTTTTATAGCGTAGACTTTGTCTTTTAAGTATCCCCATAAAAAAAAGTCTAGTGGTGTGAGGTCTGGTGAACGCGGAGGGTATTCTACAAAACCCCTTCGTCCAATCCACATCCACATCGTGCCAAGTACCACTCGCAATACTCCACTCTTCGGTCCGGATCATCTTCATTAATAGCATGGACTAATCTTGGAATGTAACTTTTCCATTGACAGCGCTTCAAAATGCGTTGGACAGACGATTCTGAAATTCCTACCTCACGACTCACTTGCCGCACAGATTTTCTTGGACTTTGGTGATACGTTTCCAGTACTCTTTCTTGCTTTGTGGGGCTTGTCGATGTCTGTGGTCTTCCGGAACGCTTCTTGTGGACATTCTGAACAGTTCCATCGTCTAATTCCATCTCTAATTCAAGTGATGGTAAGTCGCGTTGGTGGATCTGTTTGAAACTCCCTCCTAAACTGTCTTTGCACTTCAACTGCGTTTTCACACTTCCAGTAGCATTTTAGAATGAATTTCCTTTGTTCAAAGCTTAGTCCAACTGCCATTATTAATTCTAATGGGTTTAACTTGGAAAGAAAGAAACATCAATTGAGCTATCAGCTGTTAAAGTGTGTATACATTTTTTTGGGACGCCCTGTATATATATATATTTTAAAATTGGGGAAAAAAAAAAAAAAAAAAAAAAAAAAGTGTATCTATGTAAATAATTTGTTAATAAATATTTTGGTATAAAAATTGTAAGGAAAGGAAGAGAGAACCATATTAGGGTAATATAGTAGGTGTGTAGGCTATATGGCAAGACAGGTGGAAAGGAGCTTGGGGGGGGGGGGGGGGGGGGGGGGGAGATGTGGAGGGTGAACCCTTTCCCTTTTTAGTTCTCAGCAGCCCTTTCCCCCTGGCCTTGATTATTATTATTTATATATTAAATTTCTTTGATTTTTTGTATGAAATACTTGTTATAGATAGGATTTTAATGGTTCTCTCTCTCTTTCCAGCAAATGGATAAGAATGATAACTGTTATAAGAAATTAGAAAGATAGTAATAAATAATAAGCATTAAGATAATAAATAATAAACATTAAGTACTAAATTGTTAAAATCTTAACAAAAAGAATAAACAATAAGTTATATAAAGAAATGGTAAACTTGTAAACAAGGAATGAGGAATAAAACAGTTTTATTAAATTAGTATGGGAAAAAGAGTGAGAGTTGGACTGTCGCTTGTTAAACCCTGTTAGTAAATGGATAATTAAGTACCGAGTTGTTAAGTTTTAACAAACAAATGAATAAGAATGTTAAATGTTATAAGATATGTTAATATTTTAATGAATGGAAAAAAAGAATAAACTTAGTAAAAGAGACGCTTCTGAGGTTTAAGTGTCGGCGTGTGTGTCAAAACTCGAGTTTTGAGAAGTGGAGGGAACCAATTGGCGCATGTGTGGAAATATAAATAATAAAAAATATAGTTTAAGAGGGTAATTTGACAAGAGAAAATAAAGAACATAACAGAGAAAACTAAAGTCAGGCTGGATTTGTCTGAGGCTGAAGACCATTATTGGACCAAGGGAACTTTAAGTTCTGTTACGAAGGGGATGCCGGAGATAGTGAACCACTAACAGAAGGAAGCTATTCTGGCAAGTAAGAAACTGTTGGTGGCAGGAGCCAGCAGTCGTGGAATCGGAGGTCTGGGCAGCGACCCTGGATCCAACAACCCTTCAAGGTAAGCAGCCTGGTTTCGTGGAGTTCTTAAACAAAAGAAAAAATTCTTATTCGTGGTGCGGCCGTTAGGTTACTCCGAATCCCACCACAACTTCATCTAAGCAAAGATTAATGGATCTTCTTCGTCCCAATTTTTCCTCTTTTTGATGGAAGAAATATTTTTGCAAAACTTGCAGTTTTGTAGGTAAGCGGCAACAAAGTATATCTTTATATAAATGGCCAATGAGCCAAGCTTTAGTTTTAGAACGAGTAGCCATTTTTAGTTTAAAAAATTAAATTTCTGAAATAGTAAAATAAACCAGTTAAATTAGGAGATAAAAAGGATAACTAAAAGGTTCAAGCCAATTAGGCAAAGCCTTTAATTTAGAGTTGACCAATTAAGGATAATATATTTTATCCAAAATTTTTGTTTTCCTTATTAATAATTTTCTCTGAAATAATGATCTAAGATTGTTTTTGTACTCTATTAACACCAAAAATTTCTTAAATAAGAAGAAATTTTTTCATAAGTTGCAACTCAAGAGTTAAATTGATCATTGATGTTCTAAGCGCGTCTATTCATTGGAAAATTTTTATAAGTCATTAAATCTCAGGACCCCTAAATATTCTCATATTTGACCAAAATTTTGCTGACATGTCTATCTGGTCCAAAGGAACAAGGGCATTAATGTGGAACAAGGATTTCTTCAACTTTATAATTTACCCCCCATTTTGGTCCACACTAATATACATACATATCTGCACACATACATATATATATATATATATATATATATATATATATATATATATATATATATATATGCAATAAATGGAGAAGTAAAAATTAAAATTAAAAATTAAAGATTAGAGAATTAACAAAGAGGCATACAGATTTGTAAGGAAAAATATCGATTTTTAGCACAAGATCAAATGAATTAAAAATACAAATTTATATTTATGCCCAGGTTTTAACACTGCCTTTTAGAGTCAAGTTTCAATATATATAAAAATAAAATGAAGATTAAAAGTTAATAAAGTAGCGTACAAGTTTACCAAAGATTTAGCGTCCTACCCTTTTTATCTAAATTTGTTTTGAAGGAAATCAAAACAACAGGATCGAGTTGAAAAAGACCTTTGCTTATGTTGAAGTTATTTGAAAGTTGGATAATGGCAGACTCAAGAATATTTCTATTCTCGGAATGTAAGTAATTTCGAAAAACTCCATATAAATATTGGAGAGGAGGGGCGATAAGGGGTTGCCCATGGCCATCCCAAACACTTGTTGATAATACTCATTATTGAAAGTGAATTTACAGTCTTTGATGCAAAGCTTAATAAGTTCCAAAACAATGTGTGAAGGAAGTGGCAGGTCATACTTATGTAATTCTTGGGAGAGAAAGTCAAGCATATCAGCAATCGGCACTTTTGTAAACAATGAACAAACGTCAAAACTGATCAATCTATCGTTAGTTTCAGTACGTGCATTATTCAATTTTTCAGTAAGATCCATGTAATTTTTTACATGTGAATCAGAGATAGTTCCGAGAATGGGGGACAAGACTTTGACAAGCCATTTGGAGAGTTTATAAGTAATAGAGCCCACCGAGCTAATAATAGGGCGCATAGGGTTGCCAGGTTTGTGGGTTTTAATAAGACCGTAAAGGTAGGGCAGAGAAGGTGAAGTGGACATGAAAAGCGGAATTAAGTCCTTATAATCTTTGAGAATGCGTTTCAAGCCACTATTAAATGATTTGATGACGTCATCCTGTGGGTTCTTCCTAAGTTTGCTGTATGTGGCGGGGTCCTGGAGAAGCTTGTTCATCTTTCCGATGTAGTCCACTTTGTCCATAATAACTATGGTGTTAGCCTTGTCTGCTTTAGTAATATGGAGCTCCCCATCTTTTTTAATTGTGAGAGGCCATCGCGAAAATGTTTAGGAAAGTTATCTTCGTAATTACCATTCACCACACTATAAACGAGGCCTTTAACTATGTTAAACAAATACTGAGGGAGATTACACTGTTTTTCAAAACATGCGAGACTGTAACAAATTTGTAAAGCCGAAGGTTTTTTAACAATAAAAAAGGACATACCATATCCAAGGGCACTTTTTGCATCGTCACTAATGTTTTTCGAAGAAAGGTTCAAAACACACTTTGAGCTTGCTTTTTTACTCCACTGACTATTTCGAATGACTTTTAATTTTCCAATCCAAAATGTTACGAAGTGAAGTAGTTCTCCGACGCAACTCGTTGTAAATTTCATCAAACAAAGGTTGGATCCACGGTTGGGGAATAACGGTTACAAAATTATGTTTGGCGATGTTTAAATTTTTGAAGGTGGACCACTCATTTTGTCTGGTGACTTCAATATGTTTCTTTAAAATTAATCTGGTGAAGTTGTTGAACGGATGGTCGTCAATTTGTCTGAGGCGAATCGGAAGCAGGGATTTGGGAAGAACTTGCTCCTCTAGACAGTTAGTAAGAAACTTTCGTCAGATACGAATTGCATGCCCCTTCATTAATGTAGAAGAAAACACGGACACAAACAGAGACAAGAGAGGGAACAGCAAGCGGAAGGAACGCGTGGTGTTCATTATATGAAAATTATTTCACGAAAGTAACACGTGAAAAATATTTATGATGAATAAAACCACGAAGGAAAGGAAACAACAAAAAGGTGCTCAAGCGCTTTCGTCTAATGACATCCTCAGGAACACTGAATTACATAAAAGGTTACGGCCTATATATAGGTTACAGAAAGAAAAAAATAAATAAATAACATACACACAAAACATATATATATATATATATATATATATTATATATATATATATATATACATATCTACACACATACATATATATATAATATATATGCAATAAACGCCACATACAGCAAACTTAGGAAGAACCCACAGGATGATGTCATCAAATCATTTAATAGTGGCTTGAAATGCATTCTCAAAGATCATAAGGACTTAATTCCGTTTTTCATGTCCACTTCACCTTCTCTGCCCTACCTTTACGGTCTTATTAAAACCCACAAACCTGGCAACCCTATGCGCCCTATTATTAGCTCAGTGGGCTCTATTACTTATAAACTCTCCAAATGGCTTGTCAAAGTCTTGTCCCCCATTCTCGGAACTATCTCTGATTCACATGTAAAAAATTCCATGGATCTTACTGAAAAATTGAATAATGCACGTACTGAAACTAACGATAGATTGATCAGTTTTGACGTTTGTTCATTGTTTACAAAAGTGCCGATTGATGATATGCTTGACTTTCTCTCCCAAGAATTACATAAGTATGACCTGCCACTACCTTCACACATTGTTTTGGAACTTATTAAGCTTTGCATCAAAGACTGTAAATTCACTTTCAATAACGAGTATTATCAACAAGTGTTTGGGATGGCCATGGCAACCCTTATCGCCCCTCCTCTCCAATATTTATATGGAGTTTTTCGAAATTACTTACATTCCGAGAATCCTGGGGGTTGGCATCCCTTGGTTGCGGTACGTCGACGATATTTTGTGTATCTGGCCCATGAATCGTGACCTGGATAACTTCCTCCTTCAGTTAAATGATCAAGTCCCCTCCATTAAGTTTACTTTAGAAGTGGAACAAGACAATTCAATCCCATTTTTGGATGTGCGGGTACATAGGGAAAGCCCAGGTTTTAAGTTTAGTATCTATCGGAAAACAACAAACAATTTGTCCTACGTGCACTTTTACTCAGGACATGACACCCCCACTAAGAAGGCCATTTTTTCATCAATGTTTCTCCGCGACCTTAGGATCGCCAGTCCAGAATACATCGATGCCGAATTGGAAAAAATCAACGGTATTGGAAGTGATCTGTGTTACCCATCTGCGTTTATGGAATCTTGTCTCAACAAGGCAAAACGAACTTTCTATCGTGTCAATAATAACACTCGTACTTTGTCAAAAAATATTTTAGTACTTCCATTTTTCCCGGGCTTTTTAGGCATTGCTAATATACTTAAACTTTTGGATATTAATGTGGTATTTTCATATAACAATATTGTGAAAAATATCATAGTAAAAAATAGACCTACCAATAATTCAGGCATTATCTATAAAATTGGGTGTAAACAATGTGATTCCTTTTACATAGGTCAGACGGGAAAGGATTTGCACACACGTATAAAACAGCATCAATATTCCGTTAGAACAGGACAGTTGTCCAGTGCTCTTTTTGTCCATTTGTCAGAGTTATCCCACTGTATTGATTGGAATAATGCTTCAGTTTTATTTCATTCTAGCAACATTATCAATAGAAATATTCTTGAGTCTGCCATTATCCAACTTTCAAATAACTTCAACATAAGCAAAGGTCTTTTTCAACTCGATCCTGTTGTTTTGAATTCCTTCACAACAAATTTAGATAAAAAGGGTAGGATGCTAAATCTTTGGTAAACTTGTACGCTACTTTATTAACTTTTAATCTTCATTTTATTTTTATATATATCGAAACTTGACTCTAAAAGGCAAAGTGTTAAAACCCAGGCATAAATATAAATTTGTATTTTTAATTCATTTGATCTTGTGCTAAAAATCGATATTTTTCCTTACAAATCTGTATGCCTCTTTGTTAATCCTCTAATCTTTAATTTTTTATTTTTATTTTTACTTCTCCATTTATTGCATATATATATATATATATATATATATATATATATATATTATATATATATATATATATATATATATATATATTTATGTGTGTAGATGTATGTATGTATATATATATGTACTTCAGTGTTCCTGAGGATGTCATTAGACGAAAGTGCTTGAGCACCTTTTTGTTGTTTCCTTTCCTTCGTGGTTTTATTCATCATATATATATTTTATATATATATATATATAGCGTTCATAAAAGATCAGAATGATTTGATTCATTGATATTTTTCATATTAAATGATATAAAGCATGAAGCATGTGTAAGCAATAGAGCAACTAATAAAGTTTTTTTTGCTTGTTTCAGGTAGTGTCAGTGCATGGAATCCCAAATATGATAACTCCACAGGAGAAGGCACAATGTGTCAAATGGTTTATTGAATCCAAATCTGTTACCCAAACTCAGTAGAATTTTCATACAACATATGGAAAGGATCCTCCATCAAAGAACAGTATCCAAGACTGGTACAAAAAGTTTAAAGAAACTAGAAGTGTCATACACAAGAAAGGTTATGGTCATCCAAGCATTACTAATGAAGTGGTTGAGAGGATACAAGAGTCTTTTGTGCGCAGCCCCCAAAAATCAATTAGGAGAGTGTCAAGAGAGCTAAAGGTTCCACCCACAACTGTACATAAAGTTTTGCACAAAAGACTGGCTGTATGCCTACAAGGTGCAGATTGTACAGGCATTGAAACCAGATGATAGGCCTAAATGGAAGTCATTTGCGGAGGACATGCTTGACTGAATGGACACTTACAATGGGTTCCTCAAACAAGTCATGTTCTCAGATAAGGCTACATTTCATGTTTCAGGGCTGGTAAACTGGCATAATTTTAGAATTTGGGGTTCAGAAAATCCCCATGAGGTGCTGGAAGTAGAACGCAACAGCCCTAAAATTAATGTCTGGTGTGGTCTCATACATGACCAACTGATTGGGCCATTCTTTTTCGCTGAGGGTATTGTGACATCAATCTCCTATCTTGACATGCTGGAGCAATTTGTTTCCACAGCTACAAGAATTGCAGCCAGACATTATCTATCAGCAAGATGGAGCACCTCCACATTGGGCTCTGGTTGTGCATGAGGCCTAGGGTGGCAATAGCCAATAGGGGTAAAAATCCAAGTTGCCTGGAGGAGCAAGTGCAGTGGCGTGTTTGGTGCAGTTCCTGAAGAAAATCACTCAGGCAAATTTTTAGGACTTTTGATAAACATTAGGGGGTGGTACAAGAGTAACAAAGTTTCCACCATTGTCACTTACTAATTCTCTATTTTGTATACTTTGCAGGTAGATGAAAAATGGTGACTACTCGAAGAAAGAATGATGTTTTATGGCTACTGGAGACTTCTCCCAACTCATATGCCCTTACAGGAGCCAAATTGCCGTCCAAACAGCAGGTCCTGGAACGATTCTTGTTCTTTCACCTGTCCGAGTCTCGCCCTGTCAGAGAAAGTAGCCAACTGGTGATGACAGAGGTCGAACAGATGTGGAAGAATGCAAGTCTTCCGACTCAAGCTACGCACCGGGCACAAGACAAGCTGGAGAAGCTTAAAGAAATTACGAGCGAGGCGTACCAAAACCCAGATGGACAAGGAGAGTGTCTTTCTAGAAGGTCTGAAAGGCCTGTTCGATTGCGCTCACGGTGATGCGCTCAAAATCATCAAAAATAAAGAAGACAAGCAGTTTCTTCTTGCGCAGCGTGAGCCTGGTCGTCAAGGAACTATAGGACTTGTTGATCAGAAGTATATTA
This sequence comes from Bathynomus jamesi, assembly GCA_023014485.1. Taxonomy (NCBI): domain Eukaryota; kingdom Metazoa; phylum Arthropoda; class Malacostraca; order Isopoda; family Cirolanidae; genus Bathynomus; species Bathynomus jamesi. The sequence continues at coordinate 286,840 of JAJOZX010000652.1, read as the reverse complement.
GACAAGAGAACAAAATGATGCAGCAGCATGAGCAAGAGAAAAGGAAATGAAGGAACCTGAATGAACTCCAGAAGATGGACAGGTCCGTGGTTTTGGAGTCGAGCAGCAGTTCTACAAATGAGGATACTGACAAGGAAGATGAGGTGAATGTCGGAGCAATAGGAGGTGCGTCATCTGCCACTCCCAAGAGGAAAAGATCAAGAGGGTTAAATCAGATTGTTACTCAAGAACTGGCGCAAGCGTTGGACTGCACAAAGATATCCAATCGCCAGGCAGTCCATGTTGTGGCCAATACCTTAGCAGCTGCTGGACAAAGTATGGAGCACTACGCATTGAATCGAGAGACAATCCGACTAGCTTGAATGAAATTCCGCCAAGACATCGCGGACGAGCTGAGAAGGTCCTTTTCCCCCACGGTACCATTAACAGTTCATTGGGATGGCAAGCTCCTTCCAGACCTTACAAACAAAGAGAAGGTCGATCGCCTTCCAGTCCTGGTTTCAGGAGAAGGTGTGATGAAGCTGTTGGGGGTACCAAAGCTGCCATCATCAACAGGTCTGGTGCAGGCAACAGCAGTGCATGACATGCTGGAAGACTGGCAGTTATCTCCCGGGATCGTAGCCATGTCTTTTACCACGACATCATGTAACACCGGTTGCTTGAACAGCGCTTGTCAATTCCTTGAGCAGAAGCTCGGGAAGAAACTTCTGAATCTTGCTTGTTGTCACCACATCGCGGAAATAGTTCTCGAAAAAGTTTTTGAAGCCTTAGTAGCATGCTCTTCGGGACCAAAGATCAAGCTCTTTCAAAGATTGGTGGAGGTGTGGCCAAAGATTGTAAAGGATTCGTTTCTTTCTGCTGAGGGAGACCGTGAGGTGGCAGATCGGATGCATGCATTCAAGGAGAAAGTTGCAGAGTTTGTGCATGAACAGTTGAGATCTCAGCAGCCTCGCGATGATTACCGTGAATTCCTGGAACTCATACTGCTATTTCTCGGAATAAATCTACCATGGGGAAATCATATTCAAACTCCGGGTGTCCTCCACAGGGCACGGTGAATGGCAAAATGCATCTATGCATTTAAGATCTTCTTGTACCATCACCAGTTGCGGAACTTGGGGAAACTCACGGACCAGGAGCTCCAGGGTGTTACTGACTTCTGCCTCTTTGTTGCAGAGATTTACGTTAAAGTTTGGTTCAATGCCCCAGTAGCCAGATATGCTCCGCGGTTGGACTTGGAGCTGATACAAAAGCTGGTGCAGTACAGACAAGTTAACTGACGCGTGGCAGAGGCCGCTTTGAAAGGGATCACTAGCCATCTTTGGTACTTAAGTGAAAAGTTGGTCGCTTTGGCCTTTTTTGATGAATATCTCAGCAGCGCGGTGAAAAGAGGCATGGTTGAGGTGCTCAAAAATGAAGAAAGGAAGAGTCCTTCGCCTCGTGTGACAATTGATGTGGGAGATGCTGAACATCTTTCTTTGGCAGCCTTTGTCACGAAGAACACATTGGCCTTCCACCTGCTCCAGCTTCCCACATCCTTCCTCTCCAAGGATCCGGAGCAGTGGGAAGATGAAGATTTTCAACAAGCGAAACAGCGCGACTCTGCCATCAGTGTTGTCAATGATCCCGCAGAAAGAGGAGTTGCCCTAATGAAAGATTTTAACGCTGTGCTGACCACACAGGAGGATCAACAGCAATACGTTCTTCAGGTTGTGGAGCCACCGGAAGATGTTCCCTGATGCCAATAAATCCACATTCATTCGAAGCCAGAAAAATTAGGCATAATTGTAATCTATCAGATCACTACAAGCTATTGCAGTCCTATTTGAGGTTGTTTGAGTCTTATCAGAATCGTTCTTTTCAGTTTTTTGTTTTGTATAACTTTGAAGCTCACTCGAACACTCGTTTCCAATAGCCTAGAGCACAAAGTTCTGTGTGTCTTGTACCACCACTTAAAATAAGATTAGGAACTTGAAATTTGGCAGAATTTGTTTTTTCAATAAACCAAATAAAATGAGCACCCGCACATTTTAAATTTTGCGACTTCATTTTTTATTGCCACCCTAATGAGGCCCTCAATGAGAATTTTCCAGATTGCTGGATTGGCCATGATGGACCTATCCCTTGGCTTCCACAATCACCAGACATTATGCCATTGGACTTCTTCCTCTGGGGATTTGTTCGAGATGATGCGTACAAGACCAAGGTTGTCAGCATCCATGAACTATGAATCAGGATCAGGGATGCAATAGCAGTGGTTGATGCTGGCATGCTTGAATGCACATGGCAAGAAATTGAATATTGATTGAATGTTGTATGGGTGACCAATGGTACACATGTTGAAGTTTATTAAACATGTACTAGGGTGCTCCAGCCACCCCATAAAATCTTAAAATTTGGTATAAGCTGGTGAAGGTCTCTGTGGTATTGCAGTTGGGTCTAGTAAATATGCCTGTGAAGTTTGATTGAATTCCAACAAGATTTACCTTCATCACATTAACATTTTCTGTAGGAACCTTTTTACAAAAGGCATTTTTATAGAAAAACACTAAAAATGACACATTTTTGCTTTGTAACATCTTACTATTATGATCAAAAAACCTATGGGATGGTCATAGGTGGTGGGTAACTCAATTTTTGAGGTTTTGATTCAAATAATCTACATATTAATGATAAAAAATGATAAAAATGAGTCAAATTCATGATTTTTTCGGGTATTTTATGCAAAGTTGAGCTCTGGATATGCATAGCTGCTGGTGTATTTGTGGATGGATAATGGATAGATCTCAATAGAAGTTCCAACAGTTAAGAATTTATTTCCAAAGAAGCAAGTGTACAAAAAAAAACTCAGACAAGGTCTTTAAAGACTACAAACTTAGACTATGTTTATGTTTTTGTATTAATACTCAAAGAGATTTTCACATACATGTAAGATAACCAAAATACTGATTAACATACAAACATTATCAATAAAACAAACAGCTACCTTACCTATTCTAATTTAAGAAACTAGTTCTTAGATTCCACCTTGCGCTTTCTCTGATTTGGGAGGCGGTTGCGACAATTTTCTACAATTTGTAGTGTATTTTGCAGATTGGATTCCTTTTTGGAAGTGCCCAGGAAATCATGGCAAAGCTTAACTCCCCTCTCGGCAGCATCATTAACAACACAAAGATTTGCTACTATTTCCTTTCCATAGAGAAATGCTTCACTTGATGGCCACTCATTAACAGGCAGATTTAAGAATTCTGAATTGATGTTAAGGATTCTGAAAAATGCCCAGGAATCACTTCCAACAAATTCTGAAAGGTCATCACTTGATTCCTTTGGAACTTCTGGAAATTTTGGCTTGCCAAACCCAGACCCATCTCTTTTAACGCATGAAGCCAGGTGTTCAGCTCCAAGAAGCTTCTTTGCTATTTTCTCCTTCACTGCATCACTGAGAGAGCTGCTGAATAAAGAAAGTGGCACCAATTCCTCTGTGAGATACCACATATGTAAACCAATTGCCTTGAGTGCAGCTCCTGCAATTGTTGGATTAACTTTCCTGTAGTCTAGAAAGGAATTGATTAGAATGAGATCATTCATTGGTGCAGCTGAAGACACTGGGGCAGCAATCCACCATGGGATGTAGCAATACACGACAAACTGTACATACTGCATAAGTTTGGGTAATTGTCCCAGTTAGCAGCTCAGCAATTTGATCACAAAGAAGTACTATTTTGATGGAGTAAAGAATTTTTGCCATCCAACGGGCTTTATGAAGAGCTCCTGGCCTTTGAAACCCAGTAAAGTTATCTGGCACAGCATTGAGGTAGACCAAGGTAAGTTGCACCAGTTCTTTGTAGTCCCCTCGAGCAAAGTCTGACTTGAGAGCTTCCTGACACAAAGCAATGTTGGCAGTTCTTTGCTCAGCCAGATCCTCTGGAATGTCAGGGATGGACAGATTCTCTAGGTTGCGGTAAGACAACTTCTCAAAATGTTCCTTGAATCGTATGAAAAGGGAAATGTCTGGGCTCTTTGAGACCTCAATTTTCAAGGCATCCCATGTATGGACAAGAAACCTTTCTCCAATGTGGTGCCTGCATGCTAACCACAGCAACTCATGCTTGAGAGACTCCTGAATACTAATGCAGGCAGCTGTTATTGCACCTGTGTTTGAGGATGTTATGTCAAAGACCATCGCAGCAACATTATCTTTGCAGTTCCAGACCTCCAGTTCTTCTATGGTGGCATTAGCAATTTTTGGCCCTGATAGTCTGTCAGTCTTGTGTTGCAAGGGTGGAACACCTAGCAATTTTACACCTCCAACTCCAGACACAAGTATGGGAAGCCTCTCCTCCTGTGCAGACTCATTTCCAAGAGTGTCCATCAATTTGCCATCCCAATGGATGGTTGCCACAAGAGGTGGCTTCCATGATGCTCTGATTTTCTGTGCAATACTATTGACAGCTTCCACACGATAATTATAAGCAGATCTGTAACTCACATTTACTTTTGATGGATCACCAGCTGTAGCCTTAATAAGGGAAAAAGTGATCTGTGCTAAAGCAGCTGAGGAAACATTGTTTCTAAGTGCAGTTTCAACCACTTCTGGCGATTTAAGAACATCATGAGGCCAAAATGCAGAGGAGCCAGTTTTCACTAAACGCTTATGTGATCGTTTTGGCATTACTTCAGGCTCAAAGGAGGCATCAGCTGATTTGACCATTTCTGCTTCCTCATCATCTGACACATCACAATCTGAGGAAATCTTCTCCACTGATGATGTCTGATCTCTTCTCTCCTCCTCTTTCTCTGATCGCACAGCAGCCTGTTCAGCCCTCTCTTGGCGCTTAATTTCTATCTGAGCACAAACTTTGTCCTTTCCTCCATAAGTAAAAATCCTGTCTGTCATCATATTTCTCAGAAATGCTATGTCATCCTCAATAATTTTCTTTTCATTCTCTGGCTTACCCTTCTTGCTTTCAACCATCCTTTTCTCTGCATTACCTGGATAGAATGGCATAGTTTTATGAAGTTTGTCCTGGAAAGCTGCAATCTTAGGACTTTTTGATCGCCTTTCAGGAGGAATCTTCATGCAGCCAATATAGTCCTTGTTGTGGAACTCCTCAATTCTCTCAGCCATGGTAATCTCATGAATTGTTGGGATGCGTGCTTTCAAATAGTGAGGAAGAATCTCGCTCACCACATACTTCGATGCCATGCGTGACAATTTCATGTTTTTGGAAGCATCTTGCCTTCTAAGTTCATCAACTTTAGCCAAGTAGCAGAGTAGCACCTGATTGTATGTTGGTAACTTTGAACCAGTAATTTTCAGATGCTCTTCTCCTGGACTTTCTATTAAAACATCAAGCCGGGTCTGAGCTTCTGGTCGCCATTCTTTAAAACTTTCTTATTGTATGAACTTATCTATCTGAAAAGAGAAAAATAAGTGAAAAATAAGATTATTACAGTTATTAGTTAAATTAGCAACTGACACATATACAACAACATAAAGCACATAAAAAATAAGTGAAAAATAAGATTATTACAGTTATTAGTTAAATTAGCAACTGACACATATACAACAACATAAAGCACATAAAAAATAAGTGAAAAATAAGATTATTACAGTTATTAGTTAAATTAGCAACTGACACCTTCAGCAAAAACTTAATATTTCGCAAAAGGGTTCCTTCATAAATAGTGTTTGTGATGAAGGTAAATCTTGTTGGAAATGAGCCAAACTTCAAGGACATGTTCATTAGACCCAACTGCAATACCACAGGGATCTTCAGCAATATTTGGTGACATTGGGGTAACTGGAGCACCCTAACATGTACAGGGGTCCTCATTATCCAAGGATAATGGGGACCAAGAAATCACTTTAAGTGAATCCACTTAAAGCAGGGACCTAAAACCCATAAGAAATAATGAGAATAATATTTAATTGGGATCTTAACACAATAAATGACTCAAAATTATGGTAAAATATTTGTAAAATACACTTTCTAAACCCTTTTATGTACCTTACCTTATAAAATATGGTAATAAAGTATGTTAAACAGCAACAGTTGTGCAAAAATAAAAAATCAGAATGAAAACACCAGAAAACTGTGGATGGGTTCAGCACTGGCAACAGTTAACGAGAGACAGTGTGTGCAGCATCGGGGTTGGGGGTGGAGCATGGTGGTGGTGGAGTGTTGGAGGTAGGGGAAAGTGAGTGAGACAGCAAATCTGAGGGAAATTTAAGTGGTTTTCCATTGCACTTCTGCGTTCCACATACATTATCCACAGAAACCTCTCAAGTGCGGGGAATTTATCTGTATGGTTCTACAATTATTTGGCTGCGTAAATGTAGGGACGCAGATAATGAATACTTGGATAATGAGATATGTATGTAAAACTTTTAGCTGTGCAGTGTCACATGGACAAGCTTGTTTCTTTGTATGTTATTGGGTTATTACATTAATAAAGATTGAAATCATTCAGATCTTTTATGAACATCCTGTATATATAGGGTGTTCCAGAAGTCATCACCCCATCTGAAGTAGTTGTAACCTTAATTTAATTTTTTTTTTTTTTTAGTTTTTTCCAGATTGTAAAAGATCAACCCCAATAATTTGAAGATGGAACACTACACACCACAACATAATTCTAACATAATTCTAAATAAAATAAATTATTTCCACTTTCTACAGTATTTGTTGTTTTATTGGTTCAAAAGTTATAAGCAAAACAAATGGGGTGATGACTTTTGGAACACCCTTACAATGGCAGTTAATGAAAATGGCCACCCTATGCTGAAATTCAAGACTGCACCCAGCATTTTGATTTGAGTGACTTTTTCTAAATGATTCATCCAATTTCAATTTTGTGGGCATTGTCATTTAGAGTACCATACTAAAGTATTGTTTCTTAATGAATAGGTCAATGTTCTCTGAGCAATGATTATGGGCATATGTGCAATTAAAGCTCCTGACATTTTGAGTCATTTATTTGTAAGTTTGGTGCTGTTTTCAAGTGTAATTAATTTGTGATTCAAAGCTAATATGGTGAAGCCATTTACATCTCCTGAAATTAGAGGTGATACGGTATATATTGCCTTAAAAAAGAAGGTTACAGCATAAGTGAAATTAGTAGAAAGTAGAGGTGTACCAGAACCAGTTTTTTGGCTAGAAACTGGAAACAAAGCTGGAATATCCAGCCAACAAATTTTGGTTCTAATTGCCAGAACCTTTTGTGTTAGCTTAGGCCCTAACTAGTATGGTACGTCTATAATTTTAAATAATATATGTATTATCAATTTCAAAATTGGTAAACTTTAAGTGCATTTTCTGTCAATTTTTATTTTTGGTGCTTAGATGGTTCTCACACGTGGCGCCTCATTATTAAGCAAGATATTATTTCACTTGTTTTTCACTTTTATGTTCTCTCTTTACAGATATAAATAAACATTAAATATATTTAATTTATATAAATATATTTTTCATAAGGATAAAGCTAAGTTATAGTCTATAGTATTCTATAATAATAAATTTTTAAAAAATGCTGACTTCTGCAGTTTGGAAATATTTTAGAATTGATGATTAATAGGGGCATTCCAGGAGAGATCACCCAATGCATGTCACCACTCTGACTCGGATTTTGATGAAAATTGACATATGGGTTTCTTCCAGGTGCTGATTTCACTGGTCAAAATAAAAAAGTTCTATGACCCATAGTTTTTGAGATATGGGCCCCCAAAATCTTGGTGGCCCCACTTTACCACCCAAATTTAATGGGCAATAACTCCCAAACATCTTACCACAGACCTATAAAACTATATATTTTTAGAATCAGCATGAACAGATCTATTAAATGATACCACATTCAAATGTGTAGAACAATAATGAAATTCATCCCCCCTTTTTTATTTTTGACCTCCACCCCCCTAGGTAGTGAAATAAAAAAAAAAAATTTCATTTATTAAACTTCCATTAATTGTTAAAAGATACAAACAATAAAAAATATGGGTATCAAGCTGCAAGATATTTTAAAAATTATTGAAAAAATATGTACATTGTGAAATTTTAACATTTTTACGCCTGCAGACTAAAATAGAGAACTACAAATGATATATTCACATGGATGAAAATAAACAGCAAAAATACAAATTGAACACACATATTACAGCAAGTTGATTCATAATTACATGAGTTTTTTCAACTCATTTTCTGGGAAAACATATTGAATACGCATTGTTCCTGGCTTTAAAGTTGGTGTGCTTAATAAACCTAAAATTTTATCTCTTCATATGTGGCATTAGCCCTGTTCAAAAATCAACTTTTTCTTATTTTCATAGGTTTCTGTACTTTTTCCCATGCTTTTTGACCTGAAAGGGCCAAAAATCACAACCATTTTGACCTAGGTTGTTGGGAAGCATTGCCGCATGGAGCTTTAAGTTTTCTGCCTTGAAATCGGCCAAAAGCACCAGTTCCAGGGTCCCTTGAATCATGTTTTGCACTATAACTTTTTATCTAAACAAGATAGAGCAACAAAATAGGCACCAAATTAAAGTGTTTTTAATCCTCTTTCTAACTTATACAATTATGATAGTCTTGGAACAAGAAATGGCACATTGGTACATACAAAGATTTCAGAAATATCACAAAATTCGTTTTCTCACACTCATGGCAGACAAGGCGCCTTATTCATGACACAAATTTGAGATTAACATTTTGTCACAAGTCTAATCGATCAAGAAGTGAAAGCATTACATGATGATTAATTTCATAATGACATTTACACAGTCAGTTGTTGAGAGTTTGTTTCTTGAAGCTGTCAAAGTGGCATCTGTTGAACTCCACAGCTTGAAGGAGATAGTCCCTTTGCTTGGCATCTGTTGTTATGACATTTGCAAAGTCGCTCATCATCTTGACACCACGTTCAGCAATGTCATTCACCGCTTTCAGATTCTTAACATAGTCCAACGCTTTTCTGTAGTCCTCATTCTGTGGCCAAGACGTGACAGGTTCCAGAAGCCACTCGGATCCAATGTTCAGTGTGTCCAGCAGGAAATGTGATTCTGGGCCAATGAGATCAACCAGGGTGGTCTTAGCTGTGACTCTCTGGAATAGAGGCTTTCCTGTTCTGAAGCTGTCTGGCTTCTCAGTGGCATGTAACTGGGCAGCAATGTCGTGCTTCAATGTGTCACTCAATCTACTGCTGAACAGGGCAAATGGCACGACTTCCTGCATCAGGTACCATTTGTGGTTTTCCATCTTAAGTACTGCATCAGAAAGCTCTGGGTCAGTTTTCTTGTACTTCAACATGTCCTGAGATCATTCACGGGAGCATCTGCAGCAGACATTGACATCATCCATACAGGAGTGTAGAACAGCGCAAGGAAGGTGTTGAGTCTTTCCAGCTTTGATACAGTGTCTTCGTCGTACTCAAGTTGATCTGCAAACATCAGCATTTTCATGGAATACAGGTTTCTGGCCATCCATCTGGCCTGATGAATGGCGCCTGGTCGACTCCAGTGAATACCTCGAGGAGGCGTTCCTCCAAGAACAATGACTGTCAGTTCAGCCATTTCCCTGTAGTCGGCTCTTGGAAGCCTTTCTGCTATTAGAATGTCTTGGAGTATTTCTTCACTGTTCTTCTTCTTTTCCTTCAGCCATTTGCTGTTGATAGCCAGCATCTTTGGGTTTTCCTTGGACAAGTCCGTCCAAACATCCTTCAGATGCTCAAACCAGGGATTATCTGGCCCCTTCACCTTCCCAAACAGCTTCTCCCAAACTGCTCCTACTAGGATTTCCAGGATGTGATGTCGACAGGCCAGATAAAATACCTTTTTGTTCAGCATTTTCTCTAGCAGTTTGGCAGCTCCTCTGTGAACTCCACTGTTACTGGATGTAGTGTCAAAAACAAGGGCAGTAACATTATCCGTAAGTTTCCATGTCTCCAGTAAATCCATTGAAGCCTCAGCCTGAGCTGTGCCAGAAGAATTGTCGATGACAGGTACTCCCAATAACTTTCCTTCAGTGTATGAAGGTGGACCAGACACTAGCACAGCTAAAGTCTCTGAGGTACTTCCAGGTTCACTGCCCAAGACATCTTTGAGCAACTTTCCATCCCAGTGTAAGGCAGCGTACTGTGGGGGGTTTTCACAAAACTTGGACATGTGACTCTGGCTGATATTATACCTGGACAGCATTCTGTTGCGACGTGTTGTTGAGGTTGAGATGACAAAGTTATCCAGATCAGCCCCTCCAGCTTTCAAGGTGGCAGAAACCATGGCAGTAACTTGATTATCTGATAAACCAAGACGATCAGCTGTATTGCAGATGACATCACATTCCATGACCTTCCTTGGAAACATCAAAGTCACACTAGTCACAGTGTCTTGATGGTGAGAACATCCAGGACGAGGCTGATGGTAATCCATGTCCTCTGTGTTAGCGTCGTTGTCAGTTGAGTCACCCCAGGTAATGTCATCCACATGAACAACTGCCTCTTGTTCTGCTGCAGCTGTAAAATAGTACATGTTAAGCCAGTAATTGTTAAGTACATGCTAAATATCGCAATGGAGTAAAACTTAAAACTTTTTGTAACGTTCAAAGTAATTAGTTTTACCTTGTTCTTGTCTATGCTGCAGTCTTTCATTCCTCGCTGCTTGCTGCAGGGATCTTGTCTCAAAAATCTTGTCATGACCAGACATATGACCTTTCCTCTCAGTCTTTTGGTCTTCGTAAAACCTGATATCCTCATCTTTCTTCTCTCTGGATAACAGTCTGTTGTTCTGTATTTCCTGGATTGCATCTGGAGCTCCTATATCGAACAGGCTGTCTAATTCCAGCACAAATGCTCCTCTTTTTCCTCCAGGGTTACTTGCTCTTCCTTTGCTTTTCACCAGAGCACGATGTTTCTCATGTAGTTTCATGAAGAGCTTCATTGCGTTGTACTTGGTCATTGTCTTGATCCTAGCCATCTGCCAGAATGGGATGATAGATTCAACTGTTTCATATGCAAGGTCTTGAACCATGGGCCTCCCTGCATTTTCCGGTAAATTCTGAAGATTAAGGAAATACTGGAACGCCTGTCTGTTGGTGGGAAGCTGGGAACCACTGATAAAAGCTGAAGGGTATCCAACCAGGAAAGTTTCAGTGAGAGATCTGGTAGATGGCCCAGTTGACACCTGCCTGTGGACAGTACGTGGAGGTTCTGAGATATCAACTGTGCGCCCACGGAGCTCCCTCAGCTCCTTGCTTAATGCCATTGTGAAGTTGTAACTTGTAGATGGTTTTCTAGATTCTGATTGAGTTTCTGTTGTTTCCTGAAAAATGATAGATAATTATTATTATTATTAGTATTAATTATATTATTTATTATTATTATTATTATTATTATTTATTAATTTTATGCTCTTTCATTTGATACCTAATTTGTTGCTCTATCTTGTTTAGATCAAAAGTTAAAGTGCAAAACATAATTCAAGGGACCCTGGAATTGGCGCTTTGGCCAATTTCAAGGCAGAAAATTTAAAGCTCCATGCGGCAATGCTTCCCAACATCCTAGGTCAAAATAGTTGTGATTTTCGGCTTTTTCAGGTCAAAAAGCATGGGAAAATGTACAGAAACCTATGAAAATAAGAAAAAGTTGATTTTTGAACAGGCCTAATGTGGCATGTACCTCTAATTTGTGGAAAGTAATAGTAAACACTGTATCCTGATGGGTGCAAAAAGCTAACCTCAAAGTCATCAAATTCCTCATTATAGGAATGTACAAATCCCAACCATTTCTGATCATTGTAAGTGCAAACTACAGTGCCCGCGAAAAGTATCCGATCACTCAAGAAAATACAATATTTTCCCTTGATATTCAGAGACACGTAATTCACTTTCTATTTGTTCTAGCGACATCTGGTAACTTTGAGGTTGCTCGCTGATATGAGAGCTATCCAATGCATTCTCAAATTAGTGTTCTGGTAGCCTTCGTTGCGGGTGGCTGTGTCTCAAATTTGTCAGATTTCACTGTTTGTGTAAATTTCTTGATATTTTTTTTTTTTTTTTACAGAAAGTGGTGTAAATAAAATTTATATATAATGTGTGCTAAAAAACAACTTAAGAGTGATTGTCGAGGTGCTATTGTTGCTTTGCATGCATGTGGGAAATCACAGAGACAGATAGCTAAGGAATTAAACATATCCCAAAGTACCGTTAATTTATGGGTTTCACGGGCTAAGAACAATGGTGGCCTAACCACGCCAGTCCCTAAAAAACGATCTGGCAGACCGAGAAAAACAAATTCGCGAACAGACAAACTTATGAAACGTTTAGTATTGAAAAACCCAACAATAACTGCGAAAGAAATAAAATTTAATATGAATAATTTGTTATCTGTGTTTCTGAACGAACTATCCAGGAGCGGCTCCAAAAAGAACTCGGATTACCATCTCGCCATGCTGCTAAGAAACCGTTCATTAATGAAAAAATGCGTAAAAAACGTGTCGCATTTTGTAAAAAATACATTCTTTGGACTGTTGATGACTGGAAGAAGGTTTTATTTAGCGATGAGTCGACATTTTTGACATTCAGAAGTTGTCCAAAAAAGGTTCGCCGGCCTATTGGCTCAAATAGGATGGACCCTAAATACACCCTAAAGACAATGAAACACCCTCCAAGTGTGATGGTTTGGGGTTGTTTCGGTTACTATGGGCGTGGAAACTTATATTTTCTTCCGAAGAACACAACTATGAATGGTGCACGGTATTTAGCAATGCTACAGGATAAACTTCCAATGGCAATGGCAATCCAAAGGACAAAAACATACATGCATGATGGTGCACCATGTCACAGGGCCAAAATAGTGACAAAATGGATTACTGACAATAAATTTGATATTTTGGATTGGCCTGGTAATAGTCCAGATCTCAATCCAATAGAAAATCTGTGGCTAATAATAAAAAATAAGGTTGAATGCCACGACACTGGCTCAGTCGAAAAATTACAAGAGGCCATCAAAAAGGTATGGTGCAAGGAAATATCAGTGGAAGTTTGTCAAAACTTGATTAAATCCATGCCAAAACGTCTAGAACAAGTCATCCAAACCAAAGGACAGATGACAAAATACTAATATAAGGTTAGTATACATTTAAACATTGTTTTTTATGTAAAAAATACAAATTTCAAGGGTGATCGGATACTTTTCGCGGGCACTGTATGTACTCTCCTTATTTTCGGATTAACTTCAACATTATCTTCATCCAGAAAAGCTTTACTTATAATCTTCACCTCACCAACTTCATCAGAAGATAATTCAAATGTTTTTATGCTATTTGCATTAATAGGTACAAATCTGTAGAATTTTTGTGTTCCTGTTAGCCACATACTTTTTTCATATCTGTCACTTAAAAATTTTTCCATAGCTTCAATTTCTTCAGAATTTATTAAAAAAAAACTTATGCTGTCACTTATATTGTTTGAACAAAATTCAAACATGTCTTGTGGTGTTAATATTTGATTTGCGAATGTTCTCTGCATACTCGCTCTGGCTACAGATCTTTTCACTGTACCCCCAAACCCATCACAAGCGCTTTTACCATGGCTTGTGGCAAAGAAATGCCACTCACATTCCAGCCCAAAATCTTCATGTTTACAAATGTTAACAAAGTTGAAATGATTTTTATATTGTCCTGCACATCTGTCAGTAAAATAATGTAATTTTTTTATATGAAGGTGGGATTTTCTAATAATAGGTATGAGTGTATTTAAAAAAGTGTAAATCATTGTAGTGTTATGTTTTGTATTTGGAGATAAAAAACAATAACTTGAATGTTCTGTTTCATTACTTTCTGGTTCCTTATAATATAACACAAAGGGATGCACTGCACTGGGTATTTTCCCAATGAAAACCTTGGGCTGCATCCTGTACTACAAATGAGTAGTTTTCTGAAAAGTCACCAAGAACTACAGCTGTATGGCTATTTAAATTATTCTTCAAGTTTTTTAGAAATGCACTCTGATTCTTTGCTATAAAGTGATGATGTGTCAATTTCACAATTTTTGTGCTTAATGAATTTATAAAATCATCTACAGATTCTGTTTTTTTCAACCATATTGCATCGATGTGTAGTAAGCCATTGTTTATATTTTATTTCCTCACATTCAGGATCATTAACACTTTGAAAAGTGAGCAAAAAATTCTTAATACCTTGTTCTTTTGGACAGAGATTACATATTTGCATCATGCAATTCCTGTTGTTGACATCACACACTGCTTTCTCCATAAGAGTTGTGTATTCCAACCCTTTGACACCCAAAGCTGAGAATTATATTTTGGCATTCTGGTGGTATGTACATACACACACAGAATGGGTACCAGCAGCTCCAGCTAAAACACAATGTCTGGGGCAAAGGCTGGCAAAACTAGAGAAGCCAATTTGGGGACTATCTGGATTCTTTTTATAGAGACTAAAAGCTTCTTTCAGATTCATTAACACAAGTCTTTTCTGCACAGATTCTTTATACCCACTTTCATTTCTGATACTCAGGCAGTCTTTTGTACCTGGGCACAAACGAATAATTCCAAGTCTTTGTTTTATATTTCTGCTTTTCTTAACTAAATATTCAGTTGTCTGAAATAGATTTATAGTTTTTGATATGGTAAATAGAGATAATGTCAATATTTTGAGTTTCCTCTCATAACTGTCAGTAGAATGGAAAGCTTCAACCAGTTCATTCATGAGATGAATCATTGACCTGAAACAAATTCATGAATGTATAATAGCTATAAACAAAACATTACATGTACATATTAAATTTTTTGGATTATAATATTGATTTCAAGTGTAACAAAATGAGCATTCTTTGAGATAGTCAAATTAAACCAAAAATTATTTTGTCACCAAATGAATTCCAAATGATTTAATGGGCCCATTGATCTCCAATCTTTAGGGAGTTGTGCTTCTAGTTTCTACTATCAAAGGTGAATACCTACATTTTGTTTTTATGTTTCAGTTTTAGTTTAGGTATATTCCTACTTAATAATAGCGTATCATTTTAAAATTCATACGTTTGAGTTTCATGATTAAGGGCAAGGCACTTAGGGCACATGCCCTCAGCCCCACTCTTTAATGGGCCCTGCACTCTAAAGAAGAGACTGCTTATTATATAAAATGCTGATTTTTTTTTACTTAACTGTTAAGTGTTACAATTTTCAGGACAGTATTGTCATCAAACTGTCAAATGTAAAATTATTTTGCAATAAATCGCTAATTATTTCAATTGTTTGGTACAAGAAACCTTGCATTTATTCATATTACCAACTATTTCTTATATTCTGCCATGCTATTGTAACTAAAATATATATACCTACTATTAGTACAATTTTTTAAATTTTTTTCACATACCCTATTTTTCATATTGTCAACCTTATTTTTTGTAGGGAGGAGATATTTAAAACAGATGAGTCCAACACACTGTATGCCCCGCAACTCATCTGGTGCCCTGGGCCCTGTGGTAGCTAAACACACCCCTGGATAGCAGTAAAGCTATTTGCACTCTATGTCCTGAAGAGACTCCTGGGGGATTCATGACAGATCAACCAGTGATGAACAAACACCATCACCTCTCCAATTTTGCTGAAATTTGGTCTAGGGGTTGCCTTTGGGTAAAGAACAAGAATTTTTAAATATTAGCTCAATCCAACCAATAGGTCATGAGCCAAAGTCATTTTGAGGTCATCCATTGACCTCGCTATATTCAAATTGCCATAGCTGGCCTCCTATTGGTCCTGGACCTATATATGTATATATATTTGGAATGAGCATGATCTGTAGATTCCAAAAATACCAACAACGAGCATGTGGACCAGCTTCCTGTCTTTGTGTCCACCTCAGATAGCAACTGCCAGCTCTTGAGAGTGCCAAAAATAGCTTTAGGAAGTGGGCAACTGCAGGCACAAGTGGTGTTCAATCTCTTGCAACTTTGGGGACTAAGTGAAAGAGTGGTGGGGATGTATTTCAACACTGCTGCTGCTAACACTGGCCATCACTCAGGATGTTGTTTGCTCCTAGAGCAGAAGTTGCAGAAAGAGCTGCTCTACTTTGCATGCAGGCATCATATCATGGAGCTAGTTGCCACCGCCACACTCATGGGATGTCATGACCCAACTTCTGGTTCTGTTATTCAAGAGATTCCAGCAATAGTGGTACTACATCAACAAAAGCAAGTTCCAAAAACAGGTGTCGATGACCCCACTGTTGGTCCATCCCTATTACCAGTCAGAGAAGAACTTCTGAAGTTTGCCAAAGACCAAATCCAGTGTGAAACGTATCAAGACAATTACAAGGAATTTTTGGAACTTGCCATTGTCTTCCTTGGTGGAAATCTTGAATTGCCAATTTGATGCATCAGGCTCGCTGGATGTGCAAGGTCCTGTATTCTATCAAGATGTGAATGTTCCAGGAGTAATTGCAACATCTCACACTGAAAGAGAAAACACGCTTGCAAGATGAGCATCTTCGCTGTGACAGTCTACCTGAAGGCATGGTTCACTGCTCCAATGGCCACTTCCACTCCAGCCCAGGACCTTTGCCTCTTGGAATCAATGAGGTCATATCCACAGCAGATGATCTCCAAAGCAGCCAGTCAGAAGCTGGCAAGACAGCTTTGGTACCTCTCTGAGGAAATGATTCCATTCGCCTTCTTCGATACCAATGTTTCATCTGCAACAAAATGTCGGATGGTCGCAGCCCTATACAAGAAAGAGGGTGGAGAGCAGATTCCAAAATGTGTCAACCCACCTGTGTCAGAGCATCACCAGAAGTTTCTGGATGCCAGAAAAAATTCTTTGACTGGGTGACAATGAATGGTTGCCAACCATGACACCCCTGTCATGTCAAAGAACAGATAGTACTTATTCATCAGCTCGTGGATGGGGGGACCCAGAGGCAGTGGAGCTGTAGTTTATACCATATAATACCTATTACAGTGATAGAAGGATAAATTTTTAAACTTGTGAGCAACCCCTAAATATGAACTGATCAAGATGAAAATTTACCTGCAACATTTTCTCTCAGAACCTCAACTTCAGTGGGTGGGAGCTAGGGAAATATTAAAAACAAAAACTCCCCTATATAGTTATGGACCACCCTAATTATATATATATATATATATAATATAATATATATATATATATATATATATATATATATATAAAGTTGTGCATCATAGGAAAATACATTTGTTTATTTATTTTGTTTTATTTATGTTTGAAATAATTCCCACCAATTGCAAAACATGTTTGTAAATGAAAAAGCAGGTTTCTTTGAATATTCCTCAACATATTTGGCCTGATGGAGACAAATAAATAGATATTGCTTATGTTCTTATGATGCATGTCTTTATGGACACCCTGTATGTGTGTGTGTGTGTGTGTATATATATATATATTAGTGATGTAGCGGATGTCATTTTTTTCACATCCGCGGATGCGGATGAGAATGTTTGATTTCAACATCCGCGGATGCGGATGCGGATGTCTACATTTTCATTATTTTTTAGGATATATTCGAGATTTGTTGTGTTTAACGTATATAATAAGTTATTATATATAGAGAGCTGTAGCTATAATGTAGTATAATTGATTAATTGTACAATAATTGCTGTACTTTTCTCTGAACATATAAAATAATATCAAGCATCTAACTAATATAGAAATCAATTAGTGAATTCGTCTGCAAATAAATTCGTTATATTTTGTTGAGTTTCAGCCACAATTAGAAACCATAATTGTGTTACCAGGATGCGGGACGTGAACCCAACTCAAATGCACCCCACTGACCTCTTTCCCCAACCTCCACCCTTATAGAAAGAGATCTTTAATTAGCTTGATAACTATTTATATTAAGTTTAAAGTTTTATTAGGCATATTTATAAATGAGTAATTAAAATAAAGTAAACTAAGATGTTCATCGTTTAATGTTCAAACTTAATTATAGGAAGGTTATGCTTAAGGAACATTAATTTTTCTGCCTTTTCTGCTGCCAGTCTGTTTCTCTTTTCATCATATATTAATCCAGCACTGCTAAATAATCTCTCGCTTGGTACGTTTGTTGGAGGACAGGCTAAATGTTTCCTTGCAAGTTTACTCAAGTATGGATAGATATTCTGCGTATTTTTCCACCAACTAATAGGATTGTCACATGCAGCCAGGCGTTTTTCTTGGTGATAGCTCTCGATCATTTTTACTACATCTTTTGACATCGCGTAGGTCTCATCATTGCTGCTTGACTCAAGAAACTGAGAGACAGATTCTGTGATAGATTTGCTTGTTGAAGGTGTTGGTTCTGTCACTGAAACTTTTATTCTTTTGGTGGGTGGCGAAGCGACAGATTCAAGAGATTGAAGCTCTTCAACTGCTTTGCCAAGTGATGATTTAACTCGTTCTAATGTACTAGGTGAAAATAACTTAGCTTTGTAACGTGGATCTAAGTGGGTTGCAAGAGAGTAACTTCATACAAGAACAGCCTCTCGTCTTGTCGCTTGCATCACTTTTGCGCACAATGAACTAGTTCTATTAATATAGTAGAATTTGATAATTTCCACTTATTAATGACGTTTTATCTCAATGGTCCACATCCGCACAACATCCGCAGTCCAAAGTGCGGATGCAGCTGCGGGAAAATATGCGGATGTTCCGCGGATGCGGATGTGGATGTGACCTACATCACTAATATATATATATATATATATATATATATATATATATACCATGTGTGTGTGTGTATTTTTTTTTTAAATACCCTCTGGTGGACATTTAAAAAGAAAATTAATCCACTGGGAACATTTTTAATATACATTTATTTATTAATATTTCATCATATTTTTTATCATTTCATTTTTGGGTAATTCCAGGACAGATCATGCAAAAGAAAATGAAATTTTACACCACACCCCTTCCAATTTTCCTATAATTTGTTGTATAGCATTGCCTATACCAAAAAACACAAAATTTCAAGTTTCAGATTGATTGGACTTACAGTTCAAAAGTTATGACCCTTCCAACTTTGAGGGGGTTCTCAACTTCTCAGGGACCCCCAAATTGAGATAGAAGAATGATTCAAATTGCATTTGAAAAGCAATTTGTCAAATATTAAATTAGTATAGACATGGATAGCAGCTTAGTTGAGGAGTAAAAAGTTATGACCATTTGTATTATTAAAGGGGGATTCTACCCCCCCCCCCCCCCCCCCCCAACGATTTTTTTTTTTTTTAATTTTATATCAGATTAAGCCCAAACTCTATCTGTATAAGTGGCATTTAAGAAATTGCTGTGTATTTATGTATTTAGGTGTAAACTGTGTTTTGAGATTTGAATACTGATAGCTTCACTGAAAAAAATTATATTTTCATTTTCAATGATTTGTCAGTTGCATTTAATTTAATTTTTTACCTGAAAAGTATGCTGCCTTGTATGTAACTACCAGTAATTATTTAATTGTAAATTTGTTTCAAGAATGAAACAATTGAATTATTAACAAGTGCATTTTATTTTTGTTCTAAAATGTATACAGAGTACAGCACACAGGTTCAACAAACTCATTAAACATAATACAGGGTGGTTCAATAAAATGTTACCACTTTTCAGTCAACGTTAACAGATGTATAGAGTGGTAACACCTTATTGAACCACCCTATATAAGAGAACATAACATAATAATTAACAAATTTTTCAACTGAAGCCTGTGAACTGTGGTGACTAATTACTAGAAAGAATATATATATACTTAAACGTATATGACAGTAATTTAGAAGTACAAGCATCAACTGGGTGAGTATAATATACTGTACTAAAAACTTTTATGACTCCACTAATTTGATCTCTTTTGGATGGAAAGAGTAGGCAATCTTAATACCATGCAGGATATTTGGATTGGACATAAGTTGAATCATTTTGCTTTGTCTTACCCAGCAAACATCTTCCTTCTCTGGAAAATTGTATTTATTAGGGCCTCATGAAGATGTTAAAAAGCTAATTTGGTAATCAGCAAATTCTTCTGAACTCTCTCTGATTATTCCAAGCCAGATTTTACTATCATACTTACAAGCAACTATGCCAATATGATACTCAGTATCTTTGTTTACTAGCAGACTGCTCTCACTCTATTCAACTTGACTTATTCTAAACAAAGTAGGATTTTCTGAATCAGATGTTTGATGTTTGATCTGGTTCCTTGACTTAGGTACAATTCTGTGGAAGCCTCTTGTGCCCTTGATTGATATAGCTTCATTAAACTTATTAGACAGATGTAATTTATTTGATTCAACCTCCTGCTTAGTAACAAAGAAAAAAGTTAGTGATTTGAAGGGCTGACTTGATGTCAGAATGTGACCAGCATCAGTTCGTTGTAGACTAGCCTTTGCTACACCTCTTTTTACTGTTCCTCCAATACCATCACACACATTTTTACCATGACTTGTAGCAAAGCAATTCCACTCAGCTTTGACACCAAAATCCTGTTCATGATAGCAGAGATTGATGAAATTGAACCTACTCTTATATTGTCCACTGCATCAATCAGAAAAGTAAATAAATTTTGTACATTGGGGAATCTAGCTTTTATATCTTTTATCAAATATTGCTGAAAAGTGTGAACTGCTGAAGTTGAGTGCTCAAGACAGTCACTGACAATGCAATAACTAGTGTGGCTTAATTCCCCATCCTTCTTATGATAGACTACAAATGGGTGGAGTGTTGCTTAATCATTTGTCCAGTGAAAACTCTGAGGGGCATCCTGAGTAATAAATGAATAGTTTTCAGCAAAATCCCCTACATCATTACATCATTACTTTGAAAATTCTGTTTTATATTCTTCATGTGTTGACTGACATTTTGCAACGTAGTGATGATGAGTGATGGAGAAAAAATGG
This sequence comes from Bathynomus jamesi, assembly GCA_023014485.1. Classification (NCBI taxonomy): domain Eukaryota; kingdom Metazoa; phylum Arthropoda; class Malacostraca; order Isopoda; family Cirolanidae; genus Bathynomus; species Bathynomus jamesi. The sequence goes on along the minus strand of JAJOZX010000652.1, from coordinate 265,940 downwards.
CTTCTGAAAGAATTTCAATAAATTCCTCTACTGTAGCTGTATTGCTTTGCAAAAGTGACTGGTCTGTAGTAGTCCACTGAACATATTGTACTGTATCTCTATCAATATTGACAAGGTATTCAAAACATTTCTTACACCAATACCACCAGGACATTTTAGACATCTATGTAACATAGTTAGAATTATTGATATCGCAAACATTTTTTTCCATAAGGATATGGTATGTAAGGCTTTTCTGGCCAATTACTGACACCATGAATTTAGGATTTTGGTGACAGGCACAAACACAAACTGTGTGTGTTCCTTTCCCCCCTGTAATAACACATCATTTAGGTCTTAAATATGCAAATGATGAAAAGCCAATACTATCATCAGTTTCCTTATATTTTGCATACAGTTCTTTCAAACTACCTAGTAAGAGACGTTTTTGTTTGTACAGGTACTCCCCGACTTACGACGGGGTTATGTTCCGACAAACCTGTCGTAAGTGGAAATGGTCGTAAGTGGAAATGGTCGTAAGTGGAAATGGTCGTAAGTGGAAATGGTCGTAAGTGGAAATGGTCGTAAGTGGAAATGGTCGTAAGTGGAAATGGTCGTAAGTGGAAATGGTCGTAAGTGGAAATGGTCGTAAGTGGAAATGGTCGTAAGTGGAAATGGTCGTAAGTGGAAATGGTCGTAAGTGGAAATGGTCGTAAGTGGAAATGGTCGTAAGTGGAAATGGTCGTAAGTGGAAATGGTCGTAAGTGGAAATGGTCGTAAGTGGAAATGGTCGTAAGTGGAAATGGTCGTAAGTGGAAATGGTCGTAAGTGGAAATGGTCGTAAGTGGAAATGGTCGTAAGTGGAAATGGTCGTAAGTGGAAATGGTCGTAAGTGGAAATGGTCGTAAGTGGAAATGGTCGTAAGTGGAAATGGTCGTAAGTGGAAATGGTCGTAAGTGGAAATGGTCGTAAGTGGAAATGGTCGTAAGTGGAAATGGTCGTAAGTGGAAATGGTCGTAAGTGGAAATGGTCGTAAGTGGAAATGGTCGTAAGTGGAAATGGTCGTAAGTGGAAATGGTCGTAAGTGGAAATGGTCGTAAGTGGAAATGGTCGTAAGTGGAAATGGTCGTAAGTGGAAATGGTCGTAAGTGGAAATGGTCGTAAGTGGAAATGGTCGTAAGTGGAAATGGTCGTAAGTGGAAATGGTCGTAAGTGGAAATGGTCGTAAGTGGAAATGGTCGTAAGTGGAAATGGTCGTAAGTGGAAATGGTCGTAAGTCGAAAATAACCACAATAATAGTGATGTGCATTAACATATACATAGTTCAAAGTAAAATAACAAAACACACAAATTATACAAACAATAGTAAATAATAGTAGTAAATAAACTGATCGGAATTCGAATTTTTCGTCATCTATTATTTTATTTTATTTATTTAATAAGACAGTCATTGTCGTAAGTCCGGATGGACGTAAGTCAGGTGGTCGTAACTCGGGGAGTATCTGTACTCCTTTTCACCATCGTTATTTCTTATACTGACACACTCAGATTTCCCTGCACATATCCGACTTACTTCATCATCTTCATAGAAAGCCCTTACTCTGGATATTGTTTTTTCAGTCAATTTTTTTCCTTTACTGTACTTGGGAACTTCTGGAAGAATACCAAATAGAGCTCTCAAATGTCTGGCTTTGTCAAAAGTGTACCTAGTGGCACCAAAAAACTGTTGGATTCTAGTAATTGTAATACGAGACAGTGTAAATATCCGAGGTCTTCATTGATAGGAAGATGTAGAGTTGAATTCTTCTTTGAGATCATTCACCAGCATCTCATACCTGTTTAAAAGAAGAAAAATACATAAAATAAATCATTGCAATTTCTTTTACTAAATATTATGAACTGAATAAAATTCAAAAGTTTCAAAGATCATTCTTATAATATAAATATTAATAAGCAAGTACTGTTAATTTAATTGCCTTATATCATATTTAGCTGCATTTGTGGTTTGACTCGGTCTCATATAGGTAAGAGATCAAGTATTAAAGTAATCTAATTTACATACAGTTTCTTACATACCTTGCAATATCTTCCTCTATTTTTTTTAAGATCTTGTTTATTGGATGGTCCAGCATCATCTTCAACTGTCACACACAGACACTGAGTCTTCCAACTTCCTTTTTAGAGATGCTGAAGCTCTTTGGTATTTTTTAGATGGGCCATCTTTGACTTACTGATACTGCTCAGGCCATCTGAAAATTTGATATTTGAAGTCTACCATTAAGTACGGTACCGTATATATTGAAAATTATAAAACAATGGAAGTAGAATATAGTATTATATATATATATACACAGATACTCCCCGAGTTACAACCACCCGACTTACGTCCATCTGGACTTACGACGACGACTCGTATTAAATAAATAAAATAAAATAATTTTTTTTCATTTTTTTTTCATTTTTATTTACAGTATTATTTACTATTTATTTACTACTATTATTTACTATTATTTGTATAATTTGTATGTTTTGTTATTTTACTTTGATTGAACTACGTATATGTTAATGCACATCACTACCATTGTGGTTATTTTTGACTTACGACCATTTCGACTTAGACCATTTTGACTTACGACAGGTTTGTCTGAACGTAACCCTGTCATAAGTCGGGGAGTACCTGTGTGTGTGTGTGTATATACCGGGTGTCCGAGAATTATCTGTACAATTTTTGGCTGTTATTAAAAGTCAACCATGAAGTGTAGAAATTCCAGTGTTGTCCCATTTTACAGAGAATCTCTAAGTTTTTTCTGATACCACGTTTTGACAAGTTTTTTATAGATAATGTACGCAGGTGACAGACATTGATGATTTAAAAGCAAGAATCACAGCTGCTATTGAGCAAATTGATGTAGATATGCTGCAGCGTACAGGGCAACATTTGGAGTATCGATTGGATGTTTTGCGAATCACTAATGGTGCACATATTGAATGTTTGTAACAACGTTACTTTAATAAAAGAAACTTTCGAAAATACAGATTCTAAATAATCTTGTTTAAGAATTTTACGTGTGTTATCAAGAATTTTATTAAAAGATGAAATTGTACAGATAATGTTCGGACACACTGGAATTTCTAAAAAAAATGTCAAAACTTGGTATCAGAAAAAACTTAATGAGATTCTCTGTAAAATGGGACAACACTGGAGTTTCTACACTTCATGGTTGACTTTTAATAACAGCCAAAAATTGTACAGATAATTCTCAGACACCCTGTATATATATTTATTAGTATAGAACTACCGTATAGAATTATAAAACTATAGAATGTATACTTACATAATTTTATTGGGGTGACATGAAGCTGTTCAAGTCTTGTCTAGCTGCTCTCTTTCAAAGTATGCTTCTTGAACATTCATGCACTTAGATGATTTTTGTGGTGAAGGTTCAGGTAGACAAGTATCACTTCCTGAACTTTCTTTCTTGCTGAATTACTGTTGTGTTTCATCATTTCTATTGATTTTCTTCAAACAGTTTGTACAAACTTTTGATGAATGACTGAAGCCATGTACAAGGTCAGTATTTTCATTATCAATAACATGATTTGGGAGTGATCTCAAAGCACTCATAATAACTTTTTTGTGTGTTTTGAATGGGTTACAGCAATGATAGGCATAGTCTTTACATTTAGTTGCCATTTTCTATAAAGTACTGTACGTAGCTATGTACTGTGAATTTCTGCAAAGAAAAATATTTCCTCAATATATGCCTCTATAAGCTAATTATTTCAAATATGTACACAATAAACATGAGAACAGAACACTTTGTTTCCTAAGCACACTTCCTTTTATTACTCAATAGTAATTTCACACTAGTTGTGTTAGCTTTTGATTCAGGCTATCTTTATTAATTATGAAAATGAAAATGAAAAGGTTTATTGGCAGACTATAGTCCATATGACAAATATTATTAATACAATCAATGACAGTTCATATACTAAGGATAGAAATACAGTGTGTCCGTAAAGTCATGGTGGGATTTTAAATAGCTATATTATTGCAACGAAACATGATAATGAGATGAAGCAATGCCAAATTTAAGAACAACTCTCAAAGTTGTATCTTGTAGTTAGTCTAGGCTAAGCTTAACCTTTATCTCGTAGTTAGTCTAGGCTGTCCACATGCCTGTGTTGAACATGAGCGTAATAGCCCAAAAGTTAATGTGTGGTGTGCTCTAGCGAGATCGAGTGATTGGCCCATTTTTCTTCGCGGAACCCACTGTGACGTCACACAACTACCTCGCTATGTTGGAACATTTTGCAGTACCCCAATTTATTGACAATAATGCCATCTTTCAGCAAGATGGTGCTCCTCTGCACTATGACAACGTTGTTCGAGAATTCCTTAATGAAAAATTTCCACAGAGATGGATAGGAAGAGGAGGATGGAAGCCATGGCCTCCACGCTCTCCGGACCTGATACCTTTGGACTTACTTTTATTTGTGGGGTTACGTCAAGCAAAGCGTGTACAGTGTACCCATTAGGGATATTCATCACTTGCACGAGCGAATCACGGAAGCTATCACATCCGTCACTCCTGATGTTCTTGGGCGTGTGTGGCTGGAATTGAATCACCGCCTAGATGTCTGCAGGGCTACCAGAGGAGCCCATATCGAACTACGTTAAATAGTTATTCTTTTAGAGTTGTTCTTCAATTTGCCTTTTTTTCATCTCATTATCATGTTTCGTTGCAATAATATAGCTATTTAAAATCCCACCATGACTTTACAGACACACTGTATATACGATTGATTAGAAATAATACTGTAAAATCAAAGTTAAATGGAGCTACAGACAGACATTTTCGCACCAAGAAGTCCATAGCTTAGAGAATAAATGGCAGGACTCATGGATAGCTTGGCTGATCAGGTTGGTTGATTTTTTAATTCTTTGCATTAGACTGTGTTGAGCACATCTTGTTACCTCCGGGAAGCTCGGGACATTGCGGGTAGCAAACATTTGTGAAGCTGAGCATGTCATGGGTAATTTATGCGAGTCTAAAAGACCTGTTGTACAGCAAATTTAGGGTTCTGCCAGAACCTTTTTTGTAATTCACCCAGAGTTGCTGACTGTATATATTACTGCAGAAAGTACGAAAGACTGTGTCTTTAGCTTCACTTGTACAAAAACGAAAGTTCCTTATGGTCATATTCGCTTTAGCACACAGGCTTTGAGATCGTTTTCTTATATCCGAGTCATCACTCAAGGAGCTGGTAATAGTTTGACCCAAATACTTAAACTTTTGTACTTCCTCAATTACTTCACCATTCATTTTAAACCTTATATCAACTAGCTGATTACAGCTTTTAGGATGAAATTGCATAACCTTAGTTTTTGTAACATTAAAAAGAATATGTTTCTGCGAATACACTTCGCAGATGTTTAGTAGCCAATCCAGACCTTTAACAGAGGAACTTATTAACACCATATCATTGGCATAAACTAAGTTATTTATCCTTGTGTTATCTATACAACATCCCATTGTTGCCTCATTAAGTGAAGCAATTAATCGATCAATAATTCAGGGTTGGCACTAGTGGGCCCAGCCCGAAAAAACCTGGGTGTTTTTTTTTTTTTTTTTAAACCACTTAAAAACCCACTATTTTACCCACTTGTGGGTTTTTTCATGAAACTTAAGAAATGCATATGCAATTATTTTTAAAAATTGTCATATAGGCGCCTATAATGATTTTACATGCAAAGCAAGCAAACATGAGTCAACAAATAGACCTACAGGTATAACTCTTTGGGTGAGGTAGCAGGTTATAGAGTGTAGACATCAGCCAATCAGGGTGTTATACATCCTGATTCTTCAGTCAACTGCATCTTCAAGGAATTTTCTACTTCTTCATGGATTGTATTTAAAAGTGGACCAGACAAATTTCGACGGGAAGGTGGAGTGTAGCCTGGTCTTAGTCTCTATCATTTCAATAAAATACTTAGACTCTGCACATAGAAATGGAATATTATTTGCATAAAAGAATTTGGCTATTTTGTTATCAATGACATTTTCTGCAAAGTTGTTGTTGTCATGCCAAAATCGCTTACTTTCTTTTGAATTTTTCTTTTTTTCATCTGTAATTGTGTCAGTGGTGGTGAGGATGAGTCTGGATCATCTGAGAGGTCTATGTCATGGCAGTATGAAGATGATGTACTGGCAGTATTGTCAGTCTTGTTTCTTGATTCCATGTGTTTCAAACATTTCATTAAATGCATTTTTATTCGCTCTATTTTATTACTTATTTCATTATTGCAATGTTTGCATCTAACTTTACTAGTCCCATCAATAATATTGACTTCACTCCATTCATGCCCTGATTTTCTTCCTGATCCAAAGGTCTTTGGCATTATTTAATGCAGTTATAACTTCAAACAGACTAATTCTGTAGGCTAGCAGTAAAGATAAATATGCTGTTGCCAGTTTGTTTTATTTAACTGTGAAATAAAAGAAAAAATATTCAGTAATATGAATTAAATAGATATAACTAGCTGAATTAAGTTCCCTTTGGGAGCTGTAATTCATCTACTTCCAGCAGAAGACACAGGGGCCTGTCTTCCATAGGAAGTATAGCCTAACAAATAGGATAATTTACCACACCAAATTTAGTTCAAATTGGTCCATGTTTTCCAAATTTTGTTATGAAGCTCAATCTGAGAAAATAATAACTTTTTATGCTTAATTGCCTGGAAGGCAACCTTTTTGCTAAAAACAAGACAAATGTTATATTAATAGTGTACGGTACAGTACAGTATTATTATAAAAATAAGAATAGGTAGGTCTAATATGAACTACCATATGGACATATGAAAAAACCCAATTTTACCCGGGGGGTTTCGGGTTTTAGGTGAAAAAACTGGAAAAACCCACCTGGGGTGGGCTTTTACAAAAAAAGTTGGTTTTTTGCCAACCCTGAATTCAATATACACATTAAACAGCATTGGGGAGAGCAAGGAGTCTTGTCTCACCCTGCAAGAGGAGCCAAAACACTCGGATAGTACATTGCCCCACCTAACAGTGAAAGATTGTTGGGAATACCAAAATGTCAATAAATTTAATATGTACATGGGAACCTTCCTGTCTTTTAGTTTTGCAAATAAAATATTGTGGTTCACCCTATCATATGCCTTACTTATATCAAGGAAACAGCTATAAATAGTTGAATTACTGTCAATGTATTTAGATATTGTTTCTTTAAGTACATAGATACACAGGTCAGTTGAGTGGGACCTTTTAAAGCCAAACTGATTAGGAGATGTCTATAGGAAATCATTTAATCGGAGTAACAAGAGTTTTTCTAGTAGTTTTCAGAAGCAGGAAGCGACAGCAATAGGCCTGTAATTATTGCTGGACAGAATGTCTCCATACTTATTTTTGACCAGGGGCAAGATATATACCTTCATGAACTCTGCAGGGATATAGTTATGAGCAAGCATGGCTGATAGGAGCAATGATATATGCAGACATACTACGTCATTTGCATATTTTAAGTGCTCATTCGATAAGTCATCTACCCCTGATGCAGAACCAGTCTAACTCTTTAATTAACCTCTTTACTTCAGAAAATATCAAAATATTTTCCCTTGTCCCTCCCACAATCGTTTCGCTGCAATCTATCTTAAGATTATCCCTACTCACACTGTTAAGAATGTTATAGTGGTGGTTTTTCCACAGCTTTGCAATTTCATCCTCCCCCGACACCCTATCGATTGTCGGAGTGAGGAGATTTTTGACACCCATTTGATTCTTAACAAATTTCCAAAATTTGTTATCATCATTATTTATGCAAGCTTCACAGGCTTTTGATGCTCGAATAGACTCTTCCTGTTTACATCACCTTGTGGCTGCCTTATACTGACTCTGACTTCTACACATATTCATGTATACTGGTCCTAATCTGGGTCTACCATGAAAGCACCACAAATCATAGGCGCCTTTCGATTCCCTCTTCAGGGGGGCAATAAAATCATTCCATCCAGGAATAACCTTAGTATGATAGTTGTAAGATTTAATCAGGGGGCTAGCTTTTGAATAGACTATCTCTACTTATTTATACATTTTGTATCCTTTATATACTTACATAGACATATGTATATAATACACTGCTTCATAGTTGAATAAGAAAAGGGTAAAATAATTTTATATTTGAGAATTTGCAAAAAAATTTGATTTTTTCAGTGAAGTTATCACTATTCAAATCTCAAAACACACAGTTTACACCTAAATACACAGCAATTTTTTAAATGTCACTTTCCAGATAGAGTTCGGGCTTAATCCGATATGAAATTTTTTTTTAAATTCCACTGATGTGGAGGGGGGAGGGTAAAACCCCCTTCAATAATACAACTTGTCAACTTTTTTACTCAACTAAGCTGCTATCCATGTCTATACTCACTTAATATTTGACAAATTACCTTTCAAATGCAATTTGAATCATTCTTCTATCTTAATTAGGGGCTACGATATGGTAATTTGAAATTTGGGGGTCCCTGAGAACCCCCCAAAGTTGGAAGGGCCATAACTTTTGAACCGTAAGTTTGATCAATCTGAAATTTTGTCTTTTGGTATAGACAATGCTATACAACAAATTATAGGAAAACTGGAAGGGGTGTGGTGTTAAGCATTGCATAATCTGTCCTGGAATTACCCAGATACAATATCATGGGCTGCATACCATGCCTCACTTCAACCCAGAGAGAACATTACCCCTGTGATAACAGCTCTACTACCTATGTTTTTCAAGAAAGCCAACTCACCTGCTGTGGTCAAGCATGGCATGAGCATCATCAGATAAATAAACGAGTTCCTCAACCCATTGCAAGTTCCAATCATGGGTTATGACTGCCTTTATCTTTGCTGTAGCAAAACCAATTTACTGGAAATAGCCAAAAATGCATGAAGACAAAATGGTAATCATGTTTGGTGGACTGCATCTAGAAAAAGGACTTTGGAGTACTGTTGGTGACATCTTACACTCTTCTGGATGGATCACAGCACTTACAGAAGCAGGTATAGCTACGAGTGGAATAACAAACTCTTTCTCAAATGCTTCCATATAACCAGAACTCATCATGCACACCAAGTTACTGCTCTTGCTTTGGCCAAGTTACAGCATGCAGCATTGAATGAATGATGATGATGGAGACTTTCCTGAATGGAAGAAATCTATGAGTGAATCATCACCCACATTTTTGTACTGAGATACTCTTCTCGAGACAGAATAGCTTATTCTCATCCTCATTCAAGCAAATAGAGAGAGAGAGTTTAACCTATATGTGAAAGCCTTGAACTCACTCATGTTCCTCTTCTTTACATTGGATTGTTACAACTACATTCACAGGCTGAGTGTCCATCTATGAGATATGCAAGCACTTCCAGAAACTGTTGAGGGAGAGTTTGAAAAGTATTTTGTCAACAAAACCCCCAAATACACTTCTCAGCTATCCCAATCAATCAGTGCCATGAGCAGGAAAACTGCAAGGTGAAATCAAGTGGTGGAGCAGTTGATCTCACTGAAAATTGAAGTGCTTTCAAGTGATGGATGTTGGCAGGCCCTGAGCAAGCAAGACTTGTGGAAGAATTTGAAAATCAAATCAAGGCCTCTGCAACACACAACAGTTCAAGTTCTTCAAAGCACCATGAAGAGGGACTGTCCTCACAGAGACACTTTCTGGAACAAACCCAGCAACTCATTAAGACTGATGGAAACCCATTTGAAGATGACTGTCCTGAACTTCTCATTTTGCATACTCAGGACTGTGCAGATGATTTGGTTGTGTCATTGTGTCATCAATGCAAAATATGCAGACTGTAGATGAACACCACCACCAGCATTTCACTGAAGAGGTTCTAGTTAATCAGTGCACCAATCAAGAACAATTCACTACCTCTGTTGAAAAGAACAGAAACAAACACAAACAAAATTGCTAAAAAACTCAAAAGCAAGCAGAAATGCTGCTGCCTTGTTTGATTATCTCTACACTGCCAATGAACATTGACAAGGGGATCCATCCATATTCTTTGCCCATGAGAACCAGAATTTTCCCCTTAGTCTGTCAGTTTATGGGGAACTGAGGACAAGAAATAAGGCTGAACTGCTTAAATGTTTCAATTCTGAGGAGGGTAATTCAACAATAGTCAACACTGCTGATTGTATTATTGATGATGGTCTTCTGGTACATATATTGCCTGTGACAGCTGTAACATTCTCAGAGTATGCAGATGCCACAGTCATCCCTTATCTTCAAAGTCAATTGAAATCAGTGAACTAGCTTGATGTAGTTTGGGACGCATACTTCAAATCAAGCATCAAGGCATCCACAAGAAACCACAGGGGAAAGGGAGTTTGAGTGAAGGTTAGTCTGCAAAAAAATGCCCAAAAAGTGGAATGACTTCCTCAGGGATTTAAATAACAAAAAAGAACTGTTCTCACTACTTGCTATGTGGGTCAGTGAAATAAACTGTGTGTGTGATAAAGATGTATATATCATGGCTGATCACAATATCACCTACAAAGGTTCCAAACAACACACAAGGGATTTCCCACATGAACAAGTGGATGTGTGCATCATGCACATGTCCAACATGCTTTCCAGAATGGCAGCACTCACATCAAGGTACACACATCTGATACTGATGTCCTTGTTTTACTAATAGGGGCATTTTCATGATCTGCAGGTATCAAACCCAGATACAGAAATAACAGTCACCTTTGGATGTGGGAAAGACTTCTTGACTGTACAATGTCAAAGGCATAGCTGAAAAGCTGAGATCAAGAAAGGCTAAAGCCCTCTCTTTCTTCCAGTTTCACAGGATCAGACACTACATTATATTTTTTTGGCTGATCAAAAAAGACAGCATGGAACACTTGGCAGGCATATGACAAGGCTACAGATGCTTTCTTGTTCATGAAGCAAAACCCATTCTATCACATTTCAATGGAGTTAGAACACTTCAAGACACTGGACTGACTTACTGTGCTCCTGTATGAAAAGTCAAGTCCCAGTGAATTGGTGAATGAAGCCAAAAAATAAATAAATAAATAAGTTATTCTGTCAAAAGGTCAAAGCCTAGAGAATTTGCCTCCAACACACGTAAGAAGAAAGATGAACAGCTGATGTGGTCATCCAACTAGATGATGATACCTGATGCTGCAAAAGCCTGCAATGTCCAACTTATCAGATGCACACAATATGAAAGTGCAACTGGATGCTTCAAATGTAGTTGTGCAAAAGCTAACATTCCATGCACACAGTTGTACCACTGTCTGTGCTAGTAGTAGCTACCATAGTAGATAGTGTAAAGAACATACAAGTCATTTACAGGACTTTTATGAATCCACATTTAGCACCATTGCATACTGTTGTGGTAACCAATAATTCTTAAGATTTATAAAATGGCAATGTCTCTTTAGATTATTTATTAATTAATAATATTAAAGTAATAAATTATATACCCTAACAAACATCAATGTGCATACTACCTGTAAGGGCATTTAGCTTCACCTTTGTTGTGTCAGTGTTAGAAACAATTGAACTGTATCATTTAATAACATACGTACAGTATATCTACATCTGGCAGCCATTTTGGAAATGTTGCATAATTCAGGAAATCATGTTTTAATTTTTTGGATTCAATCATAAGTCAAAGTAAATATGAAAGTTTGGTGTTTTTGTCCAGCAACTAACAGTACCATTGATTTATATCACTAAGGAAACCCACTACTGCAATTATTTTAGAAACATGATAATACAAAAAAAGTATGGTATAGCAGTCTTTCTTTAGCAAAATGCAAAATCTTGTTAAAGAAGCTTGACATTTATTTACAAGTGAATTCAAGTACACCAGTACAGTCGTCATGCCTTTTTGGAGTTTACCAGGTCACTGGTTAAAAAAAAAAAATTTAAATAGCAATGAGCTTTGGTCCTTGCTCAAAACTTTTATACTGTTGATTACACAGGTCAACAAAAAAACTTTTTTTTTTCTTTGCCAAGGAAATTCGTACGAATTTAGGGTATTTTGGGGTTGCTGAATTCCAAAATGAAAGTAGTTTTTCCGATTTGGCTGTAGTTCTTGAGATAATGAATACCCTCAATTAATAGGAAACGTAACCATAACGCATGCATATGGGAAACTACCGGAACATTCTAGATGGTGAGACCGAATAAAATGCCATTATGTATTTCATGTGTTTACTTTTGCATGATTTGAGACAATTTCAATGCGATTTGTAAGTAGGCTCCGCCTGAACATTAAATGTTTTGCATTTTTACGTGTTTCAATGGGGTACCAATTATCTCATAAATTAGAGCCAATCTAGCAAAACCGATGTCATATTCGGAATCAGCACCACAAAGTTACCCCAAAATCACTCTAATATGATTGGCAATAAAATGAGTGTTGACCAGTGTTATTGGCAAAGGCTTTTGAACTTTGATAGGCTCAAACTGTGAAATAGGGTTAAGTTCACATTTAGCCAGTGCTTTGCCAATGGGACTAGAAAAAACATTTGGACCATGTGCCACACTATCAAGTTGTAGTAGATGTAATGGTAACTCATTAGTATGCAATAAGGAAATAATCCACTGTAGACGATAGCCTAAGCACAGTTCAAGCAAGCAAATCACTCCACCTTTGAAACCAGTGTTGACATTAGTACCATCACATCCTATTGCTGTAATAGAATCCATTGGAAAATCTCTCTCTTGTAGGCACTCTGATGCTGGCTTCTATTGCATGTGCTGTTCCTGATAAAACAGTAATATGAGCAAGGAATTCCAATCTTGGTTCTAAGATAAGAGATACATGTTCTTCAGTGATATTTTCAATGTGGGACTTGCTTCCTTTTTTCAAATTGGCCTAGGCTTTGTCCTTTCTTCCTGTGAAAAACTATAGGGGCTATGGGTTGATTGCCTGTTACCCTCATCCGTTGGAAATTTCCAGCAGATTACAGTAGAGAGTTAATGACAAAAGCCCTACATTTTTTCGTTAGAGAGTTATGTATATGTAGGTCTTCAAAGGACCTCTTTATGTTTATTTGCCTTCGGTATTTGTGCTGCCTAATGGTAAAGAAAGGAATTGCCTTACCTTATTATTTCATTGGACCTCGCTTCTGTTTCGATGTAGGGCCATGGTATGATGGAGTTACAAGCGAGTTGATTTGATGTAACTAATATTGGCAGTCACCATATTTAAATACCTGAAGGTATAGGCCTATCCTTTTTATAGTTATTAGGTTTTATATTAAGAGGATTTCACTCAGGACTTATAGGAAGATAAAGTACATCTTCCTTGCTTAAAGCATTGCTGTAAGTAACATAAGCAAGCTCTGAGTGCTGCTCATATAAATCATAGGAATCTGCTGATTCTTCAAAGTTCATTGAGTCTTCTCTTGATGTAATTTTCATGAGTCAGCAGTGGAAAATTTTGAACATGAAATAATAATATTTTTCTTGTGGTTGGGTGGGCCCAATGCCTCCATATTGGGTTCTATGTATGTATGGCAATTATTTTCATTCCCAATAGGCTATGTCACCAATCCCAAGGCAATTTTGTAGATATTTAATTCAATTAATTAATAATTTATATTTAATTAAGAAGGAAAAGTATCACATACAATACCGGGGGGGGGGGGGGGGGGGGGGGGGGGGGGGGGGGGGGGCTGGAGAAAAATTTGTATGTTATAGATTAAATTTTTTGACAAACTGTGTATTTTAAACCATGTGAAATGGAGTAAACAGAATGAAGTAGGAATTTAGGAAGAGAAAGGTACTCAAGACCTACTTAAATATAAAAGTTCAAGAGGCTAGCTTCTCAAGTTTAGTTAAAGTTATGTCAATCAGTTTGAGTCCCCTTAGGTATAGTTATTAAGCATTTTAACTTTGCTCATTATTTGCGTAAGTTTTATATAGGTCACCAGTTTTTAAATGCTGGTTTACTAATGTTGTTTTGGAGTTTTGTCATGTTTTGTTTTGTTAACGATTTATGTTTTAAAGTGACTTCTACACTGGTGAGTTAATTGAAATGTACTGTACTTCCATGTTGTGTTGTTTGGTTAAGAGAGTTTGTACTGTATTCAAACCACCTACCACTTCAGACTAGTCAATACCCGTAGTTTTAGTAGAGTAAATGTTACTCCTCCACAGGTAGATCTGGAGGGCTTGGGGCTTTGAATCCTTTACTATTTTTGTGTTGTTTGGTTTCTGGATGAGGGAGGCCATAAGACCCTTGTTGTTTGGCCCATGGCCAAGGGAGGCCACAAGACCTTTGTTGTTTGGCCCATGGCCAAGGGAGGCCAGAAGACCTTTGTTGTTTGGCCCATGGTCAAGGGAGGCCACAAGACCCTTGTAATAGTTTGCCCTATGGCCAAGGGAGGCCACAAGACCCTTGTAATAGTTTGCCCTATAGCCAAGGGAGGCCACAAGACCCTTGTAATAGTTTGCCCTATGGCCAAGGGAGGCCACAAGACCCTTGTTTAATAGTTTGCCCTAGGGCCAAGGTAGGCCACCAGCCCCTTGTTGAATAGTTTGGGCTATGGCCAAAGGAGACCACCAGCCCCTTGTTGAATAGTTTGGGCTATGGTGAAAGGAGGCCACCAGCCCCTTGTTGAATAGTTTGGGCTATGGCCAAAGGAGGCCATCAGCCACTTGTTGAATAGTTTGGGCTATGGCCAAACGAGGCCATAAAACCCTTTAGAGTAGAGTAGTTTGTATGTGCCACTGTCTAACCATATAATTTTTAGCACAAAATTTTGTGCACAGAACCAGAACACAGCAATAAAAGCCTTTACTCTCCAATCCTTGGTTATGTTGAGACAGGTTGTTGTGTTTGTGACATGTAAAGAAATGTATATTTTGAGTTTTGTGTTAGGCTAGCCAATTCAGCTGAGCAAAGACCTTCAAATGTGGCATTTGAGACCCTTATATCAAACCTCATCTGTTTTATGTCTGTATGTCAAATAGGACTTAGAATGTGTTGCACCTATATGTCAAATAGGACTTAGAACTAGCAAAAGGTCGGCGCTACGTGCCAATTTTGCTAGATCTGCAGTGCTTCGGCTGAATTGTGGGCCTACAGCATATTTTATTTTGAACATCAGTAGCCCTTTATCTGGATATCATTCCTATTCCTCTCACCTTGGGCCTCAGTAATTTGGGTGCCTGCGGCCTTCCAGTTACTGGCAAACCAATTATTCATTCAATAAAACTACAGAAAAGAACGCAGCCATGAAAATCTAAAGCTTCACAAATCTTAATACAATGAGCTCGGATTTGAAGCCTAAGATTTTCATGACTGCGTTCATTTCTATAGTTTTATTGACCAAATAACTGAACTGACAGTAATTGGGGGCCCTGCGGCCCACCAAATCATAGTTTTCATTGTTTCGAGTGCATCAATAATATTGTTATAGTGTTCCATTAGTTGTGATAAGCATGATCTTCCTGACCGGAATCGATGTTGGTTATCATTTTTTTTTCTGAGTTTCCTCATTAACCCCACCCCTCCCCCACCCCTCTCCCCCATTTACCCCCACCCCTCTCCCCCATTTACCCCCACCCCTCCCCCATTACCCCCAAGGGGGGAAGGGGGCTGGCACCTTGCAAAGGATTTACTTTAATTTTTTTTTGGTTACATATATATATCGCATCTATTTTTCTGAGTTTCCCCATTAACCCCACCCCCTCCCCCATTACCCCACCCCTCCCCTATTTTGTGCCAAAATTATGATTAAAAATGAAGAAATGGGAAGAACTGTACCCCTAAAAGGGGGGGGGGGGCAGGATTTATGTTAGGGAATTTTTTTTTAGCATGGGCACTGCAGAATAAAAAGAAGCATCGAATGGTGAAAACCGCATTGTTCTACACCAATTGTAGCGACCTGTAGGTGTGCGCAAAAAACTGTTACATATATATATATATAAGGCTTCATTTCTGAAATAGTATATTAGATGTGTTGCGCCTATATGTCAAATAGGACTTAGAATGTGTTGCGCCTACCGTATATACTCGCATATCAGCCGATCTCGCGTATCGTGCAACCCTTCAAATTTTGTCTCCAATAGATGATTTCATCATATATCCTGTGTATCGTGCGAGTTCCATTTTCGGTATAGATTAGACTAGGCTAGGCTTACCAAGCTTATGGCATACAAAAAGTTATCTATTTGAAAATATTCACAGGCAGCGTACTATTTATCTTAAAATTAACAACCACCTAGGCAGCGTACTATTTATCTTAATAAATTAACAACCACCTAAATTAAACAACCACCTAATAGATTTAATACTCCACGGTAACTTCCATTAGTAAAAGATAATAAATGTTCATTCCTTGTTCACCCAATGGAGAAAAAGACAGTCAGAAAGTTTACAGCTAAATTTAAGCTGCAGGTTGTAGCTGCAGCTGAAGAAATGAACAACGTGCAGGCTGCAAAGCATTTCGGTATAGGCGAAAGCAATGTCCAAAACTGGCGAAAGCAAAAGGAGAAATTAAAGAAAACACCTTATAAATGTGCAAATCGGGGATCTAAATGTAAGTGGCCGCATTTGGATGAGAAAGTGGCAAAGTGGGTGTCCGAAAATCGAGAGAGTGGATATATCATAACGAGAGCTGCAATAAGGCTTTATGCCCTTAAAGAAGCACGAAAAGAAGGAATTCCTGAATTCATAGCAAGCGCTGGATGGTGCACCCATTTTATGAGAAGGCATGACACTGTGATACGAAGAAAAACAAAAATTGCTCAAAAACTGCCAAAGGAATTGGAAGAAAAAGTGACGAATTTCCTTACATTCATCTTGAAGCATCGCAAAGCTAATGAATACAAGTTATCGCGCATCAGCAACATGGATGAAACACCCATGAACTTCAATATGCCTTCGAATTCCACAGTTAACAAGATTGGAGAAAAAACTATTTTCATTAAAACTACAGGACACGAAAAAGCTCATTTTACTGTTGTTTTAACGTGCATGGCAGATGGCACCAAACTTCCTCCCATGGTTATCTTTAAACGAAAATTAATGCCCAAAGAAAAATTCCGTGGCGGGATCATTGTTCACGTTCATCCAAAAGGATGGATGGATGAAGGTGGCTGCAAGATTTGGCTGAAGAAAGTTTGGGGATCGAGACCAGGTGGTTTAAGATGAGAAAAAAGTTTGCTTGTTTGGGATATGTTCAGGTCGCATCAAGTGGATAGTGTTGTAAAATCCATTCGGGAATCAAACACTGATATAGCAGTTATCCGTGGTGGATTGACTAGTGTTCTTCAACCTCTTGATGTCTCACTTAATAAACCATTTAAAGATATAATGTGGAAAAAATGGACTGACTGGAATATCAAATGCTATGGATGGAACTGAAGATGATATTTTATACGAAGATTCGGGAGAGGATGATGATGACAATATCGAAGACTTGGTAGATGATCAGTACAATGATGGCATTGACTCAGATGAATTGCAAACATTATTTCCAGATTCTGCTAGCAGCGAAAGTGATTTTGATGGTTTTTAATGTACCGTAATAAATGTTGGTTTATTTTGGTATACCGGTTTTTAATTTACTGTATTTCTAAATAAATATAAACACGCAACACATTTGAAACAGCTGTTTGTTGTTTGTTACTACCCGTACGACTGAAAATATTCAAGGTCAGCTGATGTACATTGCAGGCAATGCCATCTATTGCCTAAATTCACAACTCCAACAAGATAAGTTAATAACCTCGCAAGAAATACGGTATATAGAAATTTAATCCAATACAAAATAGGGAATGTTTTTCAAAAAGAATAAAAATAGGAAAATAAATACAAATTCCTAAAATATATCATCCTAAAGATCAACTGTTATGCACTGTACACGAACGTATCTTCAATGGCCAACACAAATACATTAAGAAAAGTATAAAAAAAAAATCCAATGCAGACTAACAACTTTATAACCATGAAAAATAGAAGAGTAAATCTAAGCATTTTTAATTATTGTATAACTAACTTATCTAATTCCTTTGACGATATGATGATCGTACATTAAGATCACACACACAACGATGACAAAACGGTGAAATGACACACATTTCACACACACACGATTTGTACTTTGCGTATGGTGCAACCCCCTGATATTTGGCTAAAAATTAAGTCTCAGAAAGTCGCATGATACGCGAGTATATACGGTATATGTCAAATAGGACTTAGAATGTGTGGCGCCTATATGTCAAATAGGACTTAGAATGCGTTGCGCCTATATGTCAAAGAGGACTTAGAATGCGTTGCGCCTATATGTCAAAGAGGACTTAGAATGCGTTGCGCCTATATGTCAAATAGGACTTACAATGTGTTGCGCCTATATGTCAAATAGGTCTCAGAATGTATGTGTTTGGTGGGTGTAGGTTTGAGTTCATGCAATTGCTTTAGGTCTGGTATGATGCAGGGCCATTTCTAGCCATTAGGGGGCCCTAAGCAATATACCCATTTGAGGCCCCACCCCTCCATCCACCAACTTATGCCTTACTGCATCACCTCAGCACACACATACAAAAAATGGCTATGTTAATAAAAAACAATTATGAAACAATTTTAATGAAACATTTATGTCCAAAACAACAAATATGTACTTTCAGAAGACAAACAGAAAAAATGCTCTTTAGAATAAATGACACAGAACTATGTATAAAAAAATAATGCAATTATCAACTACCAAACAATTACTAACTCTACAATACAATCGTATAATAGCTAACAGTTATACAGAACAGTTTGTATCTTCAAAAATGTTTGCCTCCTAGATTTTTTTCTAGGCGAAATCATCAATAACATCATCATATGAAATCTCCCTGCCAACATCCTGGTTGATGCTTATGATGCCAAGGCCTCAGGCAATCCTGCCCCATTGATGATCTGAGGTAGTTCTTGATTAGCTTCATCTTAGAGAAGCACCTCTCGGCTGACGCTACTGTCACAGGTAGAGTGCAGGCAATTCTTAGTGCATCCCAGAGATTGGGGCATAGTTCCTCCAGTTGCTTCTGATGAATGAAGAAGAGAAGTTCCAATGCAGTCATGTTGTGTGAAGGTAAAGTCAGCAAGTTCTTAATTTTGAGGGCCACTTCTCTTCCATTAATGTCAGAGTCAGCTCCAGAGCTCAGTATCTTAGAGAGCTTTTCACACTTGCAGGACAAGTCTTCCTTGTTCATTGTGGTGAAGTTTAGGAGAACCCCAAATATGTCCCTCACATCATCTAATGTTTTGAATCTCTCATTTATTGACCCGATGGCACAATCCACCACCACATTGAAAAATTTGACTTCCAGCCTCTTTAAGGCTTCTGTAAATGGTTCATCAGGAGCTTCGTAAGCAAAGTGCTTTTTTGTTGATCCGAGTCTCTTCTCCTTCAGCACAGCCTCCACATTCATTTCCTCACGTATGTCCCTACCTACAACTTGGGCTGCAACAAAACCTGTGTTTCGTAGCTGGTGAGTGAGTCTTTTGTTTTTGTGAGGAGGTTGACTGCAACATCAAACTGCATTGTAGGAGACTGCAGAAGTTTGCTCACATGGTTAACTGCATGAAGAATGTCATACCATACTACTGTGCAAATCTGAAAGCGATAAGACCCTACCTCCTCTGCAAGTGCTTGTGCTTCAGTCCTGGCTATGGCATCTGTGGCATTGTTTCTGACTTCCAACAGGGCCTCTCTGATGTTGTGGCTCTGGTATCGCACAGCCTCAATGCTCTTAAGCCAGCTCTCCCACCTGGTTTCACTCCAAGGCTTGAGTGTTATGTTCACGTGCTTCTTTAGGATTGTCCATTCTGTAGCTGCTGCAAAAAGTTTGTACAATTTTTGTACATTGCCAAAAAAGCTGATGGCATCTGTGGAAGCTTTAGCTGCATCAGCCACTACAAGATTCAGAGTGTGAGCCCCACATAGAACATAGAGTGCATGACAGTTCTTCTCTAATAACCTTGCCTGAACACCTTTGTTCTTGCCCTTCATGTTCACTCCATTGTCATATGACTGTCCTCTGCAGTCATCAAAGTGAATATTCAGTTCATCTAGTCTCTTCAGAATCAGAACTGATAAACCCAGGCCTTTACTTTCTGAAGCCTCAAGAAAGCCCAAGAAGTATTCTTTTATTTCTGGTACTTCACCCATTTTAACAGTTCTGATAATAATCAACATCTGTTCTTGGTGGCTTATGTCTGGAGTGCAGTCTAAAATGAGAGTAATATTTAGCTTGTTTTATTTCTGCAACAATGGCATCCAAGATCTTCCCACTAATGGACCCAATGAGCTCATTTTGAATGATGTTTCCTAGGTAACTTGAATGACTATATTGGCCACTTTCGACTCTCTGATGTGTTGTTTCATCACTGGATCAAATTTGACAAGCAGCTCAACCTCCTTCAAGAAGTTGCCATTGTCTCGATTGTACAATGTAGAGGAAGACCCCCTGAAAGCAAAGTTTCTCTCTGCCAATGATTGGATTATACTGACAAGACGTGTGAAAACATCTCACCAGCGTCTTCGCTCTACCTCCATTAATGACATTTCAGTTTGGTCAATGGTCCTCCCAGTTTTTAGCTGCAGTTCCAGATCCTTCCATGTTGCCATGTTATCTGCATGTTCTGAACTATTTTCATGGCCTTTCAGAAGCGAACCAACGTTTATCCAGTCTGAAAGTCCATCCATAATTAGTTTGTACAACTTCCTTGAAAACAACTTGCAGCAGAAGCAATAAAGAGCATCATTCCTTCTAGAGTACATCAGCCAGCTTCGCTTTATTTTTTCCCCATTAATTAATGTTCTGTACATGTAATGGTGATGAACGCTTCTACCATCCTCACTTTTAGGGAATGTGAAATCTGGACTGATTTGAAATGGTCCTTGAGACATCTGACAGGACAACTGGCCAGTCATACAGATTAAGTGGTGGAGCAGATCTTGATTCTTGTTGCTCGGTAGAAATGCCTGTGTGTGGTGTTTGAAGCTGAACAGAAGATGGGACACTTGTTGGTTGATCAGGCTCTACTTCTACTGGTGTTTGAGGTTGCATAGAGGATGGTCCTGCTGTTGGCTCATGATGCTCATCAGGCTTTGCTGAGGATGGCTTTTCCAAATATTTCAGTAGTGCTCCTGAGAAGAACGTAACATTATATATTCTGTTAATTTTTGCTAAAATACTCTTTCTTAACTTGTTTGATAATTGATCTGTGTGAACAGAATTTGAGGTGATGTGATCCATTGAATTTCACATTTCGAAATATTATAAATATTACAGAGACTAGCTTACTCTACATGATTCCTGAGCAATTGCCTAGCTTGATGGTCTACCTAACATAGTTGCCTGAACTGTAATCATAAGAATATACAAGTGGCACATCTCACCTCTGCTACTGGAAAGCTTCTCCTCCTCTATTTTCTTCTTTTTCTGTTTTTCAGCTACTGATGGATAATGTCATTTCATTTTCCAAGATGCACGAAGTCATATCTAGTTAACCACAACTAATCTGCTAAATAATAATAATAATAATAATAATAATAATAATAATAATAATAATGATCTACAGATCTAGAGAAGCTAAGGCTAACAAAGACCCTAAGATCCACTCTAAGGTTAGCGCAAGTGTGTGTGTGTATATATATATATATTATATATATATATATATATATATATATATATATATATATATGTATATATATATATGTATATATATATATATATATATATATATATATAATATATATATATATATATATATATATATATATATATATATATATATTTCATGAAAGTAACACGTGAAAAATATTTATGAATAAAACCACGAAGGAAAGGAGAAACAGAATGGTGCTCAAGCACTTTCGTCTAAAGACATCCTCAGGAACACTGAAGTATATATATAAAGAGTTACAGCCAATATATAGGTTACAGGAAAAAAAAAAAAAATTATATATATATATATATATATATATATATATATACATATATATATATATATATATACAATAAACGGAAAAAAAAATTAAAAATTAAAGGATTGTGGGAGGAGCATACAAATTTGTAAGGAAAAACTATCGATTTTTAGCACAAGATCAAATGAATTGTTTCCAACCAATGTTATAAAAAAAAAATACAAATTTATACTGGAAATCTGCCCGGGTTTTAGCACTGCCCATTTATCGTGAAAAAAAAAACAATTTGTCCTTCGTACTTTTACTCGGGACATGACACCCCCACTAAGGAGGCCACTTTTTCTTCAATGTTTCTCTGCGCCCTTAGGATCGCCAGTCCGGAATACATCGATGCCGAATTAGAAAAAATCAACGGTATTGTAAGTGATCTGTGTTATCCATCTGCATTTATGGAATCTTGTCTCAACAAGGCAAAACGAACTTTCTATCGTGTGAATAATAACACTCGTACTTTGTCAAAAAATATTTTAGTACTTCCATTTTTCCCGGGCTTTTTAGGCATTGCCAATGTACTTAAACTTTTGGATATTAATGTAGTATTTTCATATAACAATATTGTGAAAAATATCAGTAAATAAAATAGCCCTACCAATAATTTAAGCATTATCTATAAAATTGGTTGTAAACAATGTGATTCCTTTTACATAGGTCAGACGGGAAAGGATTTGCACACACGTATAAAACAGTATCAATATTCCGTTAGAACAGGACAGTTGTCCAGTGCCCTTTTTGTCCATTTGTCAGAGTTATCCCACTGTATTGATTGGAATAATGCTTCAGTTTTATTTCACTCTAGCAACACTGTTAATAGAAATATTCTTGAGTCTGCCATTATCCAACTTACAAATAACTTCAACATAAGCAAAGGTCTTTTTCAACTCGATCCTGTTGTTTTGAATTCCTTCAGAACAGATTTAGATAAGAAGGGTAGAACGCTAAATCTTTGGTAAACTTGTATGCTATTCTAACAACTTTTATTTTTCAATTTATTTTTATATACATCAAACCTTAAACGGGCAGAGTGCTAAAACCTGGGCAGATTTCCAGTATAAATTTGTATTTTTTTTTTATAACATTGGTTGGAAACAATTCATTTGATCTTGTACTAAAAATCAGTAGGTTTTTTTTTTTTTTTTGTATCTATAACATTGGTTGGAAACAATTCATTTGATCTTGTACTAAAAATTGATAGTTTTTCCTTACAAATTTGTATGCTCCTCCCACAATCCTTTAATTTTTAATTTTAATTTTTCCATTTATTGTGTGTGTATATATATATAATATATATATATATATATATATACAGGGTGGGCGGAAAGTAGCTCCCTATTTTGGATTGGTAAAAAAATACGTATATTATCCATTTATTTCAGAAGAAATAATATGAAAAGGTAGGCATACATGGTAGGTTTTCTCTAAAATTCAATGTGGGCTCCAACTCTTTCCACCAGCTTCTGGAGCCGCCCAGGAATGGCGTCCACTGACTTTAGCAGGAACTCCGGCGGGATGGAGGGCATGACTTCCCGAATTCGGTCCTCCAGTTCTTCCAATGTCCTCGGTTTGGTGCGGTAGACTTCTTCCTTTACCCACCCCCAAAGAAAGAAGTTGCACGGTGTCAAGTCGGGGCTCCTGGCTGGCCATTGATGTGGACCACGACGACCCATCCAACGCCCAGGGAAGTGGGCATCCAGCCACTCACGGACAACAAGAGCGAAGTGCGGAGGGGCGCCATCTTGCATAAATATCAGATCGTCGATGTTCTCCCATGTGCTGACAACCGGCCAGACCTCGTTTCGCAACATAGCAAGGTACCGCTCAGCATTCATGGTGTTGCGCAGAAGGAACGGGCCCACAACCTGATCTGAGGTCATACCACACCACACCGTTACACTGAACCGATTCTGCCGTTTTTCAGCGGTAACCATGGGATCCTCTCCTGCCCAGTAGTGGCAATTGTGGCGGTTGACAAAGCCTCCGACGTGGAACACCGCCTCGTCGCTCCAGAGGATGTTGCGGTAGAGATGGGGCCAGTCTTCATGCCAAGCCAGCATGATTTCCCCGAACTCCATGCGAATGTCGCAGTCCTCGTCCGAGAGAGATTGGCAGTAATGCGGCTTCCACGCACGCCAGTTCAGCTCCTTCTTCAGCACAGTTCGCACTGAGTAGCGGGAGAGTCCACTTTCCCGAGCTGCCTGGCGAGTTGACTTTCGTGGACTCCGTGCGAACATTTCCTGAACTGCCTGCACCGTCTGCGTTGGATGGGTCGTCGTGGTCCACATCAATGGCCAGCCAGGAGCCCCGACTTGACACCGTGCGACTTCTTTCTTTGGGGGGTGGGTAAAAGAAGAAGTCTACCGCACCAAACCGAGGACATTGGAAGAACTGGAGGACAGGAATTCGGGAAGTCATGTCCTCCATCCCGCCGGAGTTCCTGCTAAAGTCAGTGGACGCCATTCCTGGGCGGCTCCAGAAGCTGGTGGAAAGAGTTGGAGCCCACATTGAATTTTAGAGAAAACCTACCATGTATGCCTACCTTTTCATATTATTTCTTCTGAAATAAATGGATAATATACGTATTTTTTTACCAATCCAAAATAGGGAGCTACTTTCCGCCCACCCTGTATATATATATATATATATATTTTTCTGTAACCTAAATATAGGCTGTAACTCTTTATGTACTTCAGTGTTCCTGAGGATGTCATTAGACGAAAGCACTTGAGCACCATTCTGTGTTTCCTTTCCTTCGTGGTTTTATTCATCATATATACAGGGCGTCCCAAAAAAATGTATACACACTTTAACAGCTGATAGCTCAATTGATGTTTCTTTCTTTCCAAGTTAAACCCATTAGAATTAATAATGGCAGTCAGACTAAGCTTTGAACACAGGAAATTCATTCTAAAATGCTACTGGAAGTGTGAAAACGCAGTTGAAGTGCAAAGACAGTTTAGGAGGGAGTTTCAAACAGATCCACCAACGCGACTTACCATCACTCGAATTAGATAAACATTTGTGTACACATCTCTAAAATAAATCAGACACTAATGGCTAGTTCTCCGATAACTGCAAACGAGAACACCAGTAGTATCTAGTCAGGGCTGTAAGCCATCGATAAACAGTCTGATAAATTTCAAATTTCATCAATAGATAAATCATTTATGACTAAAATCAAGAGAAAGAGGAGGAATGAACGAATGAAATTAACAGAAAAATCAATTGCTGTTCTCTCTTACACGTTACACATATTTAGGAACATTAGTCGGAACAATAAATTTCTGAGAATGGTTCACGCACATAATGTGACCAGACAAATCCCTCTGCTCACATGTGCAAAAACATGCAGGGTCAACCCCACTTACAAGGTACAAATCTTTGGACGCTCCTAGTTTTGCGGGCAGCGGTACCTTCATTTTTCTGTCTTTGTGCAATGATCGCAATGCAAGCGCCGCCTGCAATCGACCCCGTTTCTAGCAGCACTCTCTCCCTCGCGGGCAAGTAAGAACCATCTAGGTCCTTAAACTCGCACTGAGGTCCCATGTGACCTTCCGTGCATTCAGTTGTATAGGATGCCATTTTGGATCTTCACTGTGAAGCAGGTGGCACCATTGAGGCAAAACCAAGCGGCATAAGCAGGCGGACACGCATACATCTGGAATGTGATGTTGGGCCTTAAAGTGGGGGAGGCAGGTCGGGGCTTCAGAGTAGATCGTGACAAACAATTCTCCGCAACTCTGGCAACCGAGGCGACTAGAAGAAAGGCGATAATGGACGTTTTAACAGAAGGCCTTCTCAATGGTTTTGTCCAAGATGGTGCACTGGGGCTAGAATGCTTTCTTTTAGAAATTCTAGAGATGGGTGAGCTTGCCCCACTGCCCCTCACTCCATCAGAGAGGAGCCTCCAACTGGAGTTAGTGTGGCACTGGGTCCAATTAAAATTTGGTTTTTGACACACCTCACTCGAATCAGAAATGTTTAACCCACACCACGAATCGCGATACGAAGGCACACTTCTTCCACTCTCTAGTTCCTTTATAGCGCTTCTAAACTCTAGGTCTTCCGACACAGACCCATTCGACTGTTGCACGTTCATCCTGCTTTGATCACCTTTGCATCCCCGAAAAGAGCAACATGATAGAGGCCTAGGACAAGATTCAGTTCTAATTACTCCACTTAGTTTCTGGGAACACACGTGGGTAATCAAGTGAACCAGCTGTTCAGACCTCTCCATCAGCTGCCGAGTTTCTCTCAACAAGGTATCCATGAAAAACTGGCCACCATTAGGATCACTAGTATTTTTAAAAACTTCGCCTGGTTTATCATTATGCTTTGATGATTTACGACTGCGACCACACACTGAGGAACATTGAAAAGGTACATGAATTTGCGAGAAAGACATCCTGACCAAACACCATCAGGATAGTTTCATTTGAATTTTTTACCTTTTTCATATTAAACATGGGTAATTATTAAAGTTTACATTACTGTATTTATGAAAACCTTCATGCTTCAATTTTAAGTATTTAATTAAACTCATTTTAAATAGTTTGCATATATTAGCCTAATTATTCAGGCCTATTAACTAGCCCCCAAGCCAAACACGTAGGCCTACAATATACGCTTAAATATAAATGATGATGATGACTGTTATAATTGTAACATTAATCAAATACATTCAAATAATCAGACCATTTAGGTTTTAACCAACAAAATTCACATTATCTGAAAAAGATGAGAAAAGAATTAATAAACTTGAAAACAACGAAAATAATCTTAGGTTTTAAAGTGTTACAAAATCTCTTAATAATTAGTAAATTAGTGAAATAATGTTTTACAATACTAGAAAAATTAAGCATTTAGGAAAGTATAAGCATATAGTAAGAATAAAGTTAAATAATATAGAAATAAGATCTCTCAATAGTTATTTACACATAATGACTAAAACATTTCATTTGTCTCTATTTTATCACATTTGTCTCATACAAAAACTTTAATTAATACGACAATAATAATAATAATAATAATAATAATAATGATAATAATAATAATATTATTAATAACTTCAGCTATATTGCTATTCTTGCCCACTGAGCTATGACCTGGGAGCCTGTCTAGGGGCCCCTTAGTAGCAGTGGAGCCCTAAGTGGCTGCTTAGTCTTCTTATGCCAGGAAATGGCCCTGGTGTGATGTTACACTTCCGAGTCGAATTTTTTGATGTTACACTTCCGAGTCGAATTTTTTGATGTTACACTTCCGAGTCGAGTTTTTTGATGTTACACTTCCGAGTCGAGTTTTTTGATGTTACACTTCCGAGTCGAGTTTTTTGATGTTACACTTCCGAGTCGAGTTTTTTGATGTTACACTTCCGAGTCGAGTTTTTTGATGTTACACTTCCGAGTCGAGTTTTTTGATGTTACACTTCCGAGTCGAGTTTTTTGATGTTACACTTCCGAGTCGAGTTTTTTGATGTTACACTTCCGAGTCAGTTTTTTGATGTTACACTTCCGAGTCGAGTTTTTTGATGTTACACTTCCGAGTCGAGTTTTTTGATGTTACACTTCCGAGACGAGTTTTTTGATGTTACACTTCCGAGTCGAGTTTTTTGATGTTACACTTCCGAGTCGAGTTTTTTGATGTTACACTTCCGAGTCGAGTTTTTTGATGTTACACTTCCGAGTCGAGTTTTTGATGTTACACTTCCGAGTCGAGTTTTTTGATGTTACACTTCCGAGTCGAGTTTTTTGATGTTACACTTCCGAGTCGAGTTTTTTGATGTTACACTTCCGAGTCGAGTTTTTTGATGTTACACTTCCGAGTCGAGTTTTTTGATGTTACACTTCCGAGTCGAGTTTTTTGATGTTACACTTCCGAGTCGAGTTTTTTGATGTTACACTTCCGAGTCGAGTTTTTTGATGTTACACTTCCGAGTCAAATTTTTTGATGATAGTTAAATTGCTGAAATAAATTTTATAACCTACACCATAAGTTGAATTAAAACTTTAGTATTTTTAGTTAGGATAGGCCTTGAGTGTAAAGAGTAGGTCTACTTTGTGAGGTAGGCTTCTTATATATTTAAATTGCAAATTGTAGTGTTTGAAGTAGGCCTTTAGTGTATGAGTATGTTAGGCCTATTATTTAAGGTAAAGTGGGCCTACTAAGTAGGCTCAGGTTGAAATTGGCCTATTCTTATAGGACCTAAAATGAATTAAGGCTGTTAAATGAACAAGGCTTTGTTTTGAGTTTAAAGAGTAGGACCTATTAAATAGGCTTAAGGTGAAGTGGGCCTACTAAATAGGCTTGGGTTGAAATTTGGCCTATTTTTTATAGGACCTAAAATGAGTTAAGCCTGTTAAATGAACAAGGATTTGTTTATGGTTAGTGTAAAGGTAAAGTTTGTGTTAGTGTAAAGGTAAAGGGATCAATTCCCCACATATACAGGTCACCATTTGAAAAAACTATAGGGGCTTATGGTTGAAATTGGCTTCAACCTTCGCCAATTGGAAATTATCATGTAGTTATTGTATAGAGTTAATGACAAAAGCCCTACATTTTTTCATTAAGAGTTATGTAATGTAGGTCTTCAAAGGACCTCTTTATGTTTATTTGCCTTCGGTATTTGCGCTGCCTAAAATAGTAAAGAAAGAAATTGCCTTACCTTATTATTTTGTTGGACCTCACTTCTGTTTCGATGTAGGGTGCAACGATCTTTTTCGATGTAGGGGTATGGTACGATGGAGTTACACAATGAGTTGATTTGATGTAACTAATATAGGCAGTCACTGTATTTAAATACCTGAAGAAATAGGCCTATCCTTTTTATAGTTATTAGGTTTTATATTAAGAGGATTTCACTCAGAACATATAGGAAGATAAAGTACGTCTTCCTTGCTTAAAAGTATCGCTGTAACATAAGCAAGCTCCGAGTGCCACTCATATAAATTGTTAGGAATCTGCTGATTCTTCAAAGTTCATTGACTCTTCTCTTGATGTAATTTTCATGAGTCAGCAATGGAAAATTTTGAACACGAAATAATAATATTTATCTTGTGGTTGGGTGGGCCCAATGCCTCCATATTGGGTTCTATGTATGTATGGCAATTATTTTCATTTCCAATAGGCTATGTCACCAATCCTGAGGCAATTTTGTAGATATTTAATTCAATTACCATATTTCCCAGCATATAACACACACTTTTTTTTCCCCCAAAATACTCCAAAAATCACCCTGCGTTAAAATGAACTCATTAAAATTGTACATGTGAAGTGAGGTACGAGGTATATTTTTTCCTAAATTTTTATTTTCCTAAATTTTCTCTTCAAAATTAGGGTGCGCATTATACACTGGGAAATATGGTAATTAATAATTTATATTTAATTAAGAAGTAAAGGTACCACATACAATACCATGTTGTAAGCATGTATAGTTTTTCTATACTTCCATCAAAGTACAGTACTCAGATGGCATTTGTATTGCCAAAACTTGGTGCTTGCCCTCTTCTTCTTCTCTCTTTCTCACCCTATCTTATTTTTATCAATAATCATTGTTCTATTAGTCTCAGAAATAATGCCAACATCCTGCAAGATTCTTGAAGCTATTGCTGCAGCACTTCTATCTGATATGTTGTGCTAATCAGCCTCTCTAGCTAGTGTTGAGAGCTTAACTCTGGGACAGTATCCTGAAGATCATGGCTGGGGAGTTTCAAGGGCTCATTTGGGCTTCATAGTATAGATTTGAATGTTTTTGTTGGGAAAAAGCTTCACTTGCAGAATCAATATCTGAAGATGAGGTCATCTGAATATATGCTGTAGCAACTGTTGTTCAAGTAGCTTTTGACATTCTTTCTTGAAATTCTTCTCTTTGTTTCAAGTTCTTTCTCATCTGTTGTGTCTTCTTTTGATCAATATTTCCTATGATCATTTTTCTTACACTTTGCTGATCATTCAGGAACTCAATCTCTTCTTTACACACCTTATGTTCTTTTGGACAATTACAAACTTTACTACATTTGCAAGTGGCAATAGCAAAGCTTCTTTTCTGAAATTGGTTATCCTCAATTTATAAGAATCATTAACTTTTCACTGCTTGTAGGGTTTCAAAATATTCCAATATTTAGCATGATAATCCTTGATTTTTGCCACAACTTGTTGGCGTAAAATAATGGGTATGCTTGATGTAGCCCACATTTTTTTCACTATGGAAAAACTATACATGTTTACAATATGGTATCGTATGTGATACCTTTATTTCTTAATTAAATACAAATTATTAATTTACTGAATGAAATAACTTCAAAATTGCCTCATGATTGGTGACATAGCTTATTAGGAATGAAATTAATTACCATACATAGAATCCCATACTATGTACCATAGGCATTGGGCCTGCATGACAACAAGAAAACCAAATTTATTATTTTGTATTCAACATTTTCCATTGCTGACTCATGAAATTACATCAAGATAATAGTCAACAAACTTTGTAAAATCAGCAGATTCTTAAGCCAATGATTTATATTTTGCGCCATTCTGAGCTGCTTATGTTACAGTGATGCTTTAAGCAAGGAAGATGTACGTTATCTTCCTATAAGTTCTGAGTGAAATCCTCATAATATAAAACCTAATAACTATAAAAAGGATAGGCCTATTCCTTCAGGTATTTAAATGTGGTGAATGCCTATAGCAAATAAACCAAAAGAGATAGTCACACCCAGGCGCGGACTGGCTCAAATATTTCCACCAACCAGGTGTCACTGAGAGGGGCCCCAAAAAGCTTCAGTAAATTCTGTCCCCAAAAAAGTGTTTATGGATGTTTTAAAAACCTAGTAATTTTGTTATGACCTGTAAATCTCCGCGAGTTTTTAATATAATTTTGAACTCAACCAAAATCAAATCTAATTAATACGCAGTCAGGGAATGATGAGGTGTACTTCTGAATACACGAAAGGCCTTGGAATCATTTTTCTTTTTCCTTGTGGGTTTGCATTTTTTATATATATATATATATATATATATATGTTCATTACAATATGAAAGTTACTCATGAAAATCATAGAAAATGTTGAAGTAGAAAGACTTTTTTTCAATCTCAAACTAAAGTGTCACTTACTTAAACTACTACAGAGGGGCCCATTATCAACAGTAGGCCAAGGCCTTTCTTCTTTCAGTTATGCCTCTGATAATAATAATATATATATTTATATAGCGCACAATATCAATGAATAATGTTTTCAAAGGCATTTAGAAAAAAGGTATACAAGGAAATTATTGGGGGTGTGGATTGTAGGTTTGGGTATGCAGGTTCTTAGGATCTAGGCTGAACTGGCTCGGCCCTGCTGGCCTTTTTTCAGCTCCTAAGATATTTGTGTGTTTAAAGCTTAAAAATATAAAAAATTAACAATCACTTAAATAAAAACTCAGTGAATTACTCACGTTATAAAGACCAAGAGCAAAAAATCGGCGGGCCAGCACAAATGCAACACTGCTTAAAAAATATTTACTTTACTTAATTTTATTTTTCGCACCAAAAATAGTGTCTTAGAGTGCTGATTGGTTATACTAGAAATCTCAGAAATGCGTTTGGCAACATAGCGATTTTTAACATTTATTTAATTAATTTTCAACAAATAAAATAAATATATAATAAATTTATTTAAATAAAAATTTATTTATACGGACATAATTTATCAATGAATAAACTAAAGTTAATAATCCTAAACAAATTAAATATCAATTATTTTACTAGTATTAAAAAAATGGAAAATTTTTAATACCATTTTGTCACCAACGTACATTGCTGTGTAGGCATTTTTTTTAACCCCTGTGAACACCCCTGAGGTCTTATATAGTAATACGTCAAACAAATTTAGGGCCCCCAATGGACTGGCAGGCTGCCAGGGCCAGTCCGCGCCTGGTCACACCCTACAAACAAAAGCAAGGCCCAATGAAATAATAGGCAAGGTAATTTTTTTGTTTACCATTAGGCAGCGCAAATACCGAAGGCAAATAAACATAAAGAGGTCCTTTGAAGACTAACGTATATATAACTCTCTAACAAAAAAAATGTAGGGTTTTGTCATTAACTCTCCACTGTAATCTGCTAGAAATTTCCAATGGATGAGAGGTACCATAACAGGCAATCAACCCATAGCCCTTTGTAGTTTTTTCATATGGTGGCCCATATATATGGGGAACTGACCCCTCTAAAATTTACACTGACACAAACAGCAGCTAGGCTTAGCTCATTAGGCCTAACCCTAACTTCACCCTAAGCCTACTTAGTAGACCCACAACATAAGCATACTTAGTATGCCCACAACATAAGCATACTTAGTATGCCCACAACATAAGCATACTTAGTATGCCCACAACATAAGCATACTTAGTATGCCCACAACATAAGCATACTTAGTATGCCCACAACATAAGCATACTTAGTATGCCCACAACATAAGCATACTTAGTATGCCCACAACATAAGCATACTTAGTATGCCCACAACATAAGCATACTTAGTATGCCCACAACATAAGCATACTTAGTATGCCCACAACATAAGCATACTTAGTATGCCCACAACATAAGCATACTTCGTATGCCCACAACATAAGCATACTTCGTATGCCCACAACATAAGCATACTTCGTATGCCCACAACATAAGCATACTTCGTATGCCCACAACATAAGCATACTTAGTATGCCCACAACATAAGCATACTTAGTATGCCCACAACATAAGCATACTTAGTATGCCCACATAAGCATACTTAGTATGCCCACCTTACTTTACCTTAAATAATTCACCAGTACACATTTGGAAACTTGTCAAACGATTTTTACAAACTAGTTGGTGATTCTATATAATTTGAGTGCGCTGATCTCAAAAATATAGTTAGTTTTTCCCTATCATGTATGGTTTTCTTACTACAGGGTGTGTCATAAATCCCCCATTTATCCCCAAATGTGAACCATCTTATCGAGACCAACATTGGATTGCACATGCTAAACCATAAATTTTGTTGTTATAGACTACAGTAATGCTTACATAATAATGTAGGGTAAATATATATATAACAACCAGTCCCGTTCCCAGCAAAATACTCTCTCCCCTCCCATCAATGGGTGGTTAACATTTGGGGACAGATGAGGTATTACAACACCCCTTGTAGCACGAAATCTTTAGGTGATAGAGTAAAACCTAATTAAAGCAGAATAAAATAGCTCCTAGCTCCTGGACAAGCATATTGCTTGTTTATGAAAGAATAAAAAAATAACTGAAAGAAACAAAATATATTTACCTTGTTTACTTGCAAACATTTCAGGACTTATTCCAAAGACTTAAGACTACGAAGGTAGATCTGACTAATGACTAAACCGGTGCTTCTTTGATGTTTTCTTATGCTGTGCGTTAGGCTGATCTCATTGCAGACACCAGCAGTAATCCACCATCATATTTGTATGCCATCTTCCTTCATATCTTCTTTCCATGGTTTTGATGTCCTGGTGAAATCATTCCCCTTGCTCCTCACTGACATCTCCGAGATTTTCGGGAAAACAGTCAAGATGCGAAAATAAGAAGTGAACTTTCAGGGTCATGTTGCAGCCTAAGGCGCAAAACTTTTTAAGTATATTTTTCACCAGTCTTTCATAATTTTGGCTTTTGTAGTTTCCCCAAGAAGTTTTCAACAACATCTTTGAAACCAAGCCATGCTTCTTTTTCTTTATTGGTCATTGTGTTCAGGAAATGATCGTCTGTCAATAACTTTCTAATCTGAGGACCTATAAAAACACCTTCCTTTATTTTCTCATAGCTAATCTTTGGATATTTTGAACAAATGTACTTGAAACACTCACCTTCTCTATTCAATGCTTTGACATACTGCTTCATCAAGCCTAACTTAATGTGCAAGGGTGATAGGAAGATTTTATTTGGTTCAACTAGATGTTCATGTAAAATGTTCTTTGATCCTTGGGTAAGATTCTCTCTAGGAGGCCAAGTTTTCCTCTTCCAGTGCTGGTCACGTGCTTGACTATCCCATTCGCAGATGAAACATGGCATCTTAGTGTATCCTGATTGCTGCCCAAGTGACATGCAAAGGACTTTGAGATCCCCACACAATATCCATCTGTGATTTTGATACTGAATTTTTTCCAGAAGCAGTTTCATGTTATCATAGGTCTCTTTTAAATGAGTAGAATGTGCCACTGGGATTGATGCATATTTGTTACCATTGTGCAGTAACACTCCTTTTAGACTGGTTTTATAGGAATCTATAAACAACCTCCAGTCACTGGTTTGGTATTCGATGCCTAGCTTGCACACTAATCCTGTGATGTCCTTGCAAAATACCAAGGGACCATCTTCTTCGAAAAAAGGCAAGAAGTCTTTCTCACGATTTCTGTACCAAGCGAAGTATGTGTCGGATGCCAATAAATTGTTCTCCTGCAATCTAGACCCCAAAAGTTCTGCAGAGTCCTTAGGCAGATTCAAATCCCTGACTACGTCATTTAGTTCGGCTTGGGTTAATGGTTTAGGATCTCGGTCAGCTGTTGGCTATTCATAAACATCATCATTGTCTGGATTTGGAGCTGAATCAGAATCTGAATTGTATTGATCCAGACTCTCAGGTGGGTGGGGAATAGGAACTTCTGGACCATGGGGTACCAGCCTTATTGCAGATGGAAGACTTGTGTATTGAAGGCTCTCTTTATTCTTTGCATTATAACCTTTAACATTGCAAGAACAGAAGTAGAAGTCGTCGGTATGGTTTCTAGGCTCATGCCATACCATAGGGATCCCAAATGGCAAACTTTTCTTTTTACCTTTGCTCCAATTCCTTAGTGCCGCAACACACGTAAGACAAACCTTGTGTGGAGCCCAACTTTTGTCTTGATCTCCTAATTTAATTCCAAAATAAGCATGATAAGCTCTCTTAATGAAGGTCGTTACATTTGTCCTTTGTTTTACAACAACATACCAACCACAAATATAACAAAATATGTCTGGACTATTGATACATCCTCTAGAAGCCATTAATAAAATTTTAAAGAATGTTAGAATTATCTATCTGAAAAATGTGAAAAAACGAAATTAATTAAAGATAAAAAAGGTAAAAAAATTACAAAACGCCCCAAAATTGTTTTGCTAATAACTTTAAAACTGTGGGTGATAGAAAAAAACTGGTAGCATTTTTTAATTCAGCGCAGCGAACTGCTTCAGAATCACAACTCAAAATAAAGAAATCGATTTTCATGCAGACCAGTGTAATAGGCCTAACTCTCAAAGTAGGCCTTACTATTTATACTCAAGGCCTACCCTAACTAAAAACATTGTGAATTTTTAATTCAACCTGTGATGTAGGTTATAAAGAACTTATTACAGCAATTTAACTCACTCATAAAACTCTTTAACATCATAAAATTAAACTCAGAACTTTAACACTAACAACACTTATGGAAAACTTGGACAAAAGGGTAAAAAACCAACCAAGAAAACAAAAACACATACCTTGGAGCTATGGCACCATCTCAAAACTACAAAAAATTAATGAGAAAAAAAATCAATATGTAAAGGTGTCATCACGAAACTGTACAACGATTACAAACAGAAAGAACCAACACGATATGATCTTGAAACAACATTAAATTCTATTACTCGTTACAAACGAGAAATTCTCACACTAAATGAGGACATAATTACAGAAATTGATGACACAATTGAACTAGTAACAGATGATGAGTATTCTACTCTCCTACTTGACAATGAAAATTACATTACAAAAGTTAATTCCTATATTTCTGAAATTCAAAACCAACTTGATGAGTATAAAAAACAAGACACCAAAGCTTCTTAGAAGCTATCCAAAATGCTTCACTTAGCTCTCCCAACATGGCTGAGGACAATGAACTAAAATCAAAATTGCCTACACTTGAAGTACCCACTTTTGAGGGTGACAGAGCCAAATTTCAATCTTTTATTGAAAAATTTCATAGCCTTATAGGTAATAAAAACTACATTACAGATGTTGATAAATTTAGTTATTTAGTGAACTATCTGTAAGGCCCTGCCTTCAAATTAGTGGAATCACTGCCAGCCATAGGTACTTCTTATTCTGTGGCAATAGAATTACTTAACAGAAATTACCTGAATAAGGATGAAATTAATCATGATTTGGCTCTTAAAGTAATGAACATGCGAACCCCAAAAGACAAATATGGTGACCTCTTTGACTTTTACTGTGAGTTCGAATGTCTCATGGGACAACTTAAAAACAATAATTTAAACATTACAGAGAAAAGCTTGGATGATTCAAGCTGTTGTTTTTGAAAAAAAACCTTCTAAAGTCAAGAGATATTTCATCAGAGAACAACTGACATATACCCTCGCCTTAATAAGCTAAGAGAAGATTTCCAACCTGTACTTGCACTTTACAAATCAAGTTACACACTCCCAAAATTTGACACAGCACAAGAAAAAACAACAATGCAGAAAACCAAAAACCTAACAAAAAATTTCAACACTTACGGTACCAGTTACATTCAAACACAATCATAAAACTCAATTTTCAGAAAATAAAGTGACAAAAAAAAGACTCAAAGACCCCTACTCTACAAAACTTTAATGTAACTACTTTTGAGTAACCCCATACCATCCAAATTTTGTTTCAGCAGTGAACGTAGTTCTACAAATTGTCCCAAATACACAGACTTTACAGCAAGATCAAAACGTTGTGAACAACTAAACTTATGCAAAAAGCGCACTGGTTCAGGGCACAATAAGTTACTCTGCAAATTAAACTTGAAATACCACTAAGTTTTGCAATAGTTTTGACCATGTTAGCCCCATGTGTAATACACACAAAGACATGGAAAAAATTTACAAACATTATGAACAAACACCCAAATCAAACCAAAACAAACAAACAAACTCAAAATGCTATGAATGGGCATATCAGTTCATCTAGCATTAACCACAATTCAAAAATTCTTTTACCAACCACAACCTTAAAAATCCAGAACAAAAAGGGACAAATAGTACAGGTTAGGTGTCTCTTAGATACCTGCTCACAACAAACATTTGTAACCAAGAACTGATAGAAAAATTGGGACTTCAGAAGCAACAAGGAAATGAAGATCTCTCTATTTCATCATTTATTACTAAAAACTAAGTACAAGCCAGTTTTAAAACTGCAAATGTAACTTGTTCCACTTTCCACTTCAACCCTTGATGGAATATTTGAAACCCTTAAGGTTGTTGTTGTGGACAAAGTAGAACAAGAAAAGTTACAAATAACTGGGTTAAAACAAACTTTGCTGCAGCTTCAAAACAAATACACAATAGCTGATAAAACCCTTAATGCAGATGTAGTTGATGATATACATATGCTCATGGGGGCTGACTATCTTCATCTGGTCCATAGAGGCATCATTAAAATTGGAGATGGAATAGCCATACAAACTCCCACAGGTATTGCACCTTTGGGTGACATAACTAAATACAATCTTATTACTAACACAGAAAACACAGAACACAAACAAAATTCACACAAAACAAAATCGCCACATTCACAAATTTCTGACTGTGTGACAAACTCAAACAACAAAAACACTGTAGTAATCTCTCATCATTTGAATGAAAATGATTCCACATTGGATGAAGGGTCACAGCAGTTGTGACTATTAGAATCAGTTGGCATAAAGGACAGTACAATTACACATGAAGACCAATTGATAACAGAACAATTTAAGGATACATTACAACACAGAGACAATCAGTACTATGTGGAGCTGCCTTGGAAAACACCTTGTCCAGAAATAATGGACAATTTGAAAGTAGCTAAGGCACATCTGTATAAAATTACAGAAAACTTAAAAATGACAATCTTTTAGAACAATATAACAATATATTCAAAGAACAAATAGAAAGGGGCTTCATTGAAGTAGTTACTGATGAACAATTAAAAAAAGAGGTTGTCCTTATTTAACCCATTAACGGCCAATGTCCCATTTTTGGGACACCACTTTTTAGGTGGATAGAATCATTACAGGAATGATTAATTAATTTTTTTCCTTTTCAGAATGTAATTCACAATCATATCAAAGTATCCCATAAAAATAATCATATATGGTTGACAATTTTTATCACCAGGTGGCGCCAAAGTTGTGCGATTTTTGGTGAGAAGACACGTTAACACGTGAATGCCCTCACTTCCTCACTGTCTGCATAGGAGAAGGTCGGTTGTGTTAGTAGTGTGTATTGGTAATAAGAGAACACGAGGAAAGCATCAACTGATTTGTAAAATATAAAATGTAAGTATTGTGTTGTTTATAATTTTGCGTCCCATTTTTGGACATTGGCCAGATATTAGCAATTTGATCTAAATGTAGTTCATTTTCTTGGCATCATTTATAATTATTTTATGCAAAATTTACACACTAGGCCTTTTATTAGTAAACTCCAACATTTATGATTTATATATTATATATATATATATATATATCATAATATATATATATATTATATAGAATCACATTTCAAGATGAAAACTTGGTATATGATGCTATTATTTCTTTTTCAGAGGCCTACTCTTTAGCATTATGACACGAAGATCTTTATTGACAACTAATGAAGTTGCCAATGCGCTAATGAACTTGAGTGATGATGAAGCATCGAATGAAACGTGGAGGTTGCAATTATTCCTCCAAGTCCAGATGAAATGACAGATGATGAAGCTATCAATGATGAAGACCTCCCTGAAGAAAGTATTCTTCAAGATGTTGCAGGTAGGCTGGAGTTGATTGTTCACAACAATGACGGTGGAGCAATTGAATCAACTGAGGTTTCAGCAACTCAACCTCTTTCAGGTAAGCATAGAAAAAATGACACCAGTTCAATTCCTAAATGGAAAAAATGTTCTCCAAAATATAAGGTGTAATGAATCTGCCCTCTCAAAATAGTTATGATCAGAGTATGACATATGCTAAGCAGAAAAATAATCCAAATTTTACTGTCAACATTGAAGAGATGAAATATTTCTAGGAATTATTCTGCTTAGTGGGTACCATAAACTTCCTCAACAAAATATGTACTGGGAGCAATCGCCAGACGCAGGTTTGCCCTTTGTTTACAATGCTATGTCGAGACAAAGGTTCAGGAAAAAAAAGGTTTCTTCACTTGAATGACAATGCCAACATTGATAAAAATGATAAAATGTATAAGCTGAGACCATATCTAGATGCTCTAAGAGAAAACTTTCAGAAATTTGGCATTTTTGATTCCCATTTGTCAATCGATGAAATGATAAGGTATTATGGCATGCATTCTGCTAAAATGTTTGAGGGGTAAGCCAATAAAATTTGGCTACAAGTTTTGGTGTCTTTGTGGCTCCGATGGATACCTATACAACTTTTCCCGTATCTTGGTAAGGGCAGTGAACCTAGCAGTGGACCTCTAGGAATAAGGTTTAAATAACCTAACAGCAGTAATTCCTGAAGCTGAAGCTGCAAATCACGAAATCTTTTTTGATAATTTCTTTACAAGCATTGATACCTTGAAAGAACTGGGAGATAGGAGTTTGAAGGCAACTGGCACAATTCGTGAAAATCGTACAAAAAATTTCCACTTATGCCTTCTAAAGTTATGGAGAAAACAACAGAAAGAGGGTTCATAGACTACAGATTTGATTCTAGCAATGAAATTTTAGTCACAAAATGGCATGACAACACTGCAGTTTGCAGTTGCTACAAATTACAGTCAGGTTTACCCAACTGGTACTGCTACACGCTATTCTCAGAACTCAAAAAGGAGATAGTAGTGCAAATCCCAAAAGTTATTTCAGAATATAACAAAATCAATGGGAGGGTTAGACCTACTAGATAAACAAGTGTCCCTATATAGGGTCAGAATACGTGGGAAGAAATGGTGGTTCCCACTGTTTACGCAACTGCTTGACATTGCTATTGTGAACTCTTGGAGGATTTATCAACATGCAAATCCAGATGAGACACTCTCCCTGCTAGACGCAAGAAGGAAAATTGTTTTGGCTTATGTTTCAAAGCCTTCTCTATCAAGCCGTAAACGCTTTGGCCCACAAAGAAGTAGGCTTTTGGAGGAAGAGTAAGTGAAGATATCAGGTTTGATCAAGGAAATCACCTTGTGTTGCCAATTCAGACACAACATCGCTGTGCATTATGTGGCAAAAACAGAGAATTTGCAGTCATTGTGATGTTCCACTCCATGATCTGTGCTTTGCAACTTTCCACACTAAATAATCGATGAACTACAGTAATTGGCCATGCATATCAAGAAGAAGGGCCTTTATTTTGCGTGAAAAATAAAATTCTATTCCAAAACGAAATATTTTCCCTTTTTCAATTTATTTCACTATTTTTTCATTATGCAAGTTGGTTTATTATTTTCCATTGTTCATTAGTACGTCTACATTATGAAAAGAAGTGAAACATGTTTTCATTTTGATATATAGTTTTACATTTTTGTTCTTCATAGAAAAAGAAAAATAACAAATTTGAAACTTTTAATTTTTCTTACCCTAAAAACTCTATGCGTGACGGCCAATGTCCCAATAATGGGACGCCATTTTTTAGGCCAAAGATAAGTAAAAATTAATTATTCAATGGTTGTAACGCTATTCTTAGGTCTTCTGGAGAAAAGATCAGTCATGATATAATTAAAATTCATTACAGAATAATTGTGGCCTTTAATGGGTTAACACACAGAGGAGTTTACAGAGAAGACTCATCCACAACTAAACTAAGAGTAGTATACAACTGTAGTTTAAAGGATACAAATTCTGTTAGCTTAAATGATTGTCTCATGGAAGACCCAAATCTTGTAAAAATTCTCCTTTGCTTCTGTTTAGACAATTATGCGGGGCAGAGTGACATAGAAAAAGTATTCCTCTATATAAATTTGAAGCTTCAGTATGATAAAAATGATCTCAGGTTTTTGTGGTTTAATGATCCACATGACATTAACAAAGGTTTCAAAACCTACAGATTTAAAGTAATTATTTTTGGAGCAAATTGTTCTCCAAGTATTGTTGCTTTAACAATTAAAAACCATCTAAACTTATTTCAAGAGAACTTAACAGTTCAGTTTTTAAAACAAAATTTTTATGTGGATAACCTCATTGGTTCTACTGTAACTGAAGAGGAATTGCTTGAAATTTACAAAATGTCACAACCCATAATAAAGCAAGGAAATTTTGGACAGAGAGTGGGTTTCTAATTCTCCAAAATTAAATGAACAAATAACAAAAGACAACAATGGGAACATTGAACCAATTACACCAAAACACTTGGAATGCTTTGGTTGTTAAAACATAATTCCGAACACTGACACTCTTTGCACAAAGAGTTATAACTTAAATCCAAATGCCAATACAAAAAGACAAGTGCTTTCAGAATCATCCAAAATTTTTTACCCTATTGGATTATATTTACCAGCAACCATAAAATCCAAAATCCTTTTGCAAGTTATGGAAAAAGAAAATTGATTGGGATGAACCACTTTCAGTGGAAGACCAACTTCATTGGAAAAAATTGGCCACAGACTTAAAGTTCAAAACATCTGCGTACCAAGATGTGCTGGTTACAGATTGAAACCTCAAACATTACACATTTTTATAGATGCCAGCACACAAACTTATGGGTGTTGTGCTTATTTAACAAGTAAAAATGAAAGTAACTTGGTTTATTCAAAGGCAAAAGTGACACCCTTAAACCAAAAGAAAACTGTACCACAACTTGAATTATTGGCTGTCTCATTGGGAGTCAAAACAGCAGACTTTCTCTCACAAGTGTATAAAGAAGTTGACATAACATATTTACTTATGGACAAACAGTCAAATTTGTCTAACATGGATGACCAACACAGATACAACTTCTTGAAAAAACATATTTGTGAAGAACAGACTAACAGAAATCAAAACTGCAAACACATCCCTTGGTATCAAATTTAGGTACATACAAACAAAACAGAATCCTGCAGACTTTTTGACAAGAGGGCTCTCTTACAAACTGTTGAAAGCAAACAAATTTGGTATGAAGGGCCTGAATGGCTAACATGTGAGGATCTTTGGCCAGCCATAGTAGTTAACCTCACACTCAACACAACAACAACTGAAAAAATCACTGAGGACAAACCTATTTTTGACCATAAACATTATTCAGACCTCAACAAACTCTTGAGAATTACAGTCTATTGCTGCAAGTTTGTCAATAGCTACCTTCTCAAACACTGTCCTCAGAAGGCCTTTTCTAACTTAACAGAAACTACAACAAAACACTGGCTCAAACAGATACAAGTTTCAGAATTTGACAAGTTCAAGTATCTTAGGTCCAGTAACACATTAAACAATAGAATTCCTTCACTTGTTATAGATCTAAATCTGTACAGGGATACAGAGGGTCTGATAAGGTGTAAAGGAAGACTTAACAAGTCAACTTTGACTTATAACTCTAAGCACCCAATTCTTCTTCCGAGGAGAAATCACTTCACAAATCTCATCAGGGATATCCACAACAAAATACACGACATGGGGGTCCCACAAACCCTGACAGAGATGAGAAAAACTTACTGGCTACCAAAGGGTAGAACTGAAACAAAGAAAATTTTAAACATGGGGCATTCCAGGAAAAATCACCCAAAAATTAAAAGATGTCACCACTCCGACCCAGATTATATATGGGGTTCTTCTGGGTGCTGATTTCACTGGTCAAAATAAAAAAGTTCTATGAACCATAGTTTTTGAGATATGGGCCCCCAAAATCTTGGGGATCCCACTTTACCAC
The DNA here is from genome assembly GCA_023014485.1 of Bathynomus jamesi. Classification (NCBI taxonomy): domain Eukaryota; kingdom Metazoa; phylum Arthropoda; class Malacostraca; order Isopoda; family Cirolanidae; genus Bathynomus; species Bathynomus jamesi. The sequence continues at coordinate 223,128 of JAJOZX010000652.1, read as the reverse complement.
CTAACTTTAATGGGCAATAACTCCCAAACATCTTACCATAGACCTATAAAACTATACATTTTTAGAATCAGCATGAAGAGATCTATTAAACGATACCACATTCAAATGTGTAGAACAATAATGAAAATTTTACCCCCTTTTTTATTTTTATTTTTGACCCCCACCCCCCACTAGACAGTGAAATCCAAAAAAAAAATTTAATTTATTAAACTTCCATTAATTGTTAAAAGATACAAACAATAAAAAAACGTGGGTATCAAGTTGCAAAATATTTTTTAAATTATTGAAAAAATATATACATTGACATTTGTACATTGAAATTTTGACATTTTTATGCAGACTAAAATAGAGAACTACAAATGATATATTTACATCCTATGTATAACTCATATTCACGCAGTCTCTCTCTCAAATGTTTGTTAATTATGCTTATTTTTATTACAGATGTGCTCATTTTGAGTCAAATCATATCTTATTTTCGAGATTTACAATTGTGTATTTTTAGTAATGATAAATGGTTAGATACTGTGATGATCCTTTAGAAAAACATAAGAAAAAGATACACAAGGATATAAGAACCATTAGCCAATCACTTTATGATCGATGTAAATGGAAACTACAAAGGAATACTGTACTATGTAGCAACTGTAGGAAATTACTGACCCAGAGACCAGAGTTGCTATCAACATCACAAAGTACAGAAGAACATACACACATACCACATCAAGCAGGATACTCAAACTCCTCCCCAGACATAACGTTCTGTTCCCCCTCACTAGCAACACATACACAATGGAGAACAGAAAAACAACTGTCATCAGACCACCTGCCCATCATCATTACAACACATTCTACACTCTGCCCCAACAGCCTTAGGCACACTTACAGAAATTACAAGAAAGCTGATTGGGAACAGTTCAAAATACAGACTGAGGAACAATTCACCACATTAAACAGCACACCCATCATAAACATCGATACAACACTCAAGACATTTAATCAGATTATCAATAATGCAAACAAATACATACCCAAGGGCAACATTAGGAAATACAACCCAAATTACACTAGAGAAATAGCCCACCTCATAAGGCAACGTAACAACCTCAAACATAACACACAAACACACACACAGAAGCCATAAAGCAGCAGATACAACAGCTCAACACAGAAATAAACAAACTCAAAGAAAAACAAACAGAAACATTCAGGGAATTCATAACAACACTAAACCACTCCACAGATACATACAGGCTATACAAGACTATAAACAGCATTACCCACTCTAACAGCAGCATTCACACCTCACACGCGGCTATCTGTCGCAGCCAAAATAATATCCCAACATACACACAACAAGCTAACATTCTAGTTAATCACTACGCAAAGATAAGTCACTTAAACAGAGACAACAACCAGAAACATGCAGACAGACAAACAGCCAGACACAAGAAAACCTACAGACTCAACACGACCATTACACCCTTCAATACAGACCAGACCACCAAGATCATCAAAAACATTAAAAATTCGAAGGCTACTGGACCAGACAACATATCTAACATACACCTTAAACACTTGGGCCCACAAGGAATACTAGCTCTCACAAATATCAGCACATATTCATACCAACACTGTATTATTCCTGACATATGGAAACAAGGTAAAATTATTACACTACTCAAACCAAACAAAAATCCAACAGAACCAGCTTCCTATAGACCCATTACTTTACTATGCACACCTTCCAAAGTAACAGAAAGACTAATCTTACAAATCACCAACCCACACATACCACTATCGCCTACTCAACATGGATTCAGACCTCACCACTCAACCACGACATTACTCACTAACCTCACGCAGCACATCATGGATGGCATCAACTCTAGAAGACCAGCTCAACGTACACTATTAGCAACAATAGACATTAGTAAAGCATTTGATGCTATCCCACGCTTCCCTCTCATAAACAAAATACTCAACACAAACATGCACAATAACACCAAAAGGTGGCTGAGCAACTATCTCTCAGGAAGATACTCACATGTCACATTTAATGGCAAGTCATCCAAAAACAAGCTTTTTCCGAACGGGGTCCCTCAAGGCTCTGTTCTCTCACCAACACTCTTCAACTTATACATGCATGACATTCCAACACCCATAGATAACAAGCTTACCTTATCATCATATGCAGATGATATCACTCTAACATCCACCCACAACAACATCGACACCGCTACAAATAACCTACAAACATACATAAACAGTATACAAGACTGGCTCACACACAATAGACTCAAAGTAGCGCCCACAAAATCAACCATCACCTTGCTTACAAGCAACACAAAAGAACACCAGGTAATTCCACAACTTACACTAAACAACATCAACATTCCACACACTCACAGAACCAAAATACTAGGTGTCACATACAACACATCATTATCTTTTGCAAACCACATTCAGGACATTAAAAACAAATGTACGTCAAGACTTAACACGCTTAGGGTACTAACAGGCACAAACTTTGGACACCAGCAGGAAACAACATCACTCATCTACAAACAATATATTCGCTCAGTTATGGACTATGCTAGCCCATGCTGGGCACCCATTATCTCAAACACACACATAAACACCTTACAAACAATACAAAACAACGCACTTCGTATCATTACAGGATGCACTCAAACAACACCAATAGAACACCTGCACACAGAAACAAAAATACTAAAAGTTAGGGAACATTTAGACATGAGGGGAACACAATTCATGGCAGCAGCGACAACTAACCCACAACACCCTTGCCACTACATGTACAATCATGCACCAACACCTCGCACCATTAAGGTAACACCAGAGAGACATTATAACCAAATACTCCATTCCATACCACGCCCCACAGACATCACACAGTACAGAAAACACATACACACACACCTAACCCACAAAGCACTGACACGACTCGGTCCAAATGCGGTCCTAGGTGCGAAGCCGCCGCCCATTAACAGGTCAGAGATCAGCCTGAGCAGATCGGATCGAGTTAACTTAGCACGATTCCGATGTGGACATCACCCCAACTTACGGACATATAAACACAGACTAGACAACTCCATAGACGACACCTGCCACCTGTGCCAAGACACACCACAAACAATTGAACACATTATGACGGACTGTACCAGTCTAGCACAACAACGAACACAACACAACATCACGAGTGCGCTGAACCTCTGGTCCACTCCGGAGAGGGGGATCGGTTACCTGCGTGCCGCCGGCTTGCTCAATCAGGGTGGGCTGATCGGCTAAACAACAACCACAACAACATCACAAAGTGAAGAGTCTGATCACAATCAGTCTTCTGAGAATGTTATTTCAGAAAGCGATGAATATGATCCAAGATATCAAGTAATGTCAAAGAAGAGGTTTCTCAAGTTCTAGAAAGTCTTGCTGTGACTCCAGTGAAGAAGCGTAAGTATTTAATGATAGGTACTTTTTATATTTATAATTTTTTTATTTATATTATTTATTTATAATGCATTTACTTTCAAGACAGTTTTTCAGTAGTTGTTGAAAAACTTAATGAAATTAATATGTTGACATATTAAATTTATTAAACTTGCGAAATTAATATGTTGACATATTAATTATTATTTTCCATATATATCAAATGGAGTCAAATATTTATTAATTCAAAAATTTCAGATGGTTTGGGTTCCTCAAAAAAAGAAGCAAAAGCTATTCAAACAATAGAAAAAGCACGTCGTTCTTTAAAACAAAAGCTAGAAACAAGTTTAGAAATTGAGATCCCAAGCCCATCAAAAGCTACAAAGTTGGATCATGAAACTCAAAGGTATGAATTTTTAAATGATAGGCCTACGCTATTATTTAGTAGGAATATATGGTACCTAAACTAAAACTGAAGCATAAAAACAAATGTAGGTATTCACCTTTGATATTAGAAACTAGAAGCACAACTCCCTAAAGATTGGAGATCAATGGGCCCATTAAATCATTTGGAATTCATTTGGTCACAAAATAATTTTTGGTTTAATTTGACTATCTCAGAAAATGCTCATTTTGTTACACTTGAAATCAATATTATAATCCAAAAAATTTAATATGCACATGTAATGTTTTGTTTATAGCTATTATACATTCATGAATTTGTTTCAGGTCAATGATTCATCTCATGAATGAACTGGTTGAAGCTTTCCATTCTACTGACAGTTATGAGAGGAAACTCAAAATATTGATATTATCTCCATTTACCATATCAAAAACTATAAATCTATTTCAGACAACTGAATATTTAGTTAAGAAAAGCAGAAATATAAAACAAAGACTTGGAATTATTCCTGAAATTGAACCCATGTCAAAAAGAAAAGTAATAACTAAAGGTACTAAAGATTCTGTTCAGAAATTTTTTGAATCAGATGAAATTAGTCATTTGTGCCCAGGTACAAAAGACTGCCTGAGTATCAGAAATGAAAGTGGGTATAAAGAATCTGTGCAGAAAAGACTGGTGTTAATGAATCTGAAAGAAGCTTTTAGTCTCTATAAAAAGAATCCAGATAGTCCCCAAATTGGCTTCTCTAGTTTTGCCAGCCTTCGCCCCAGACATTGTGTTTTAGCTGGAGCTGCTGGTACCCATTCTGTGTGTGTGTGTGTGTGTGTGTACATACCACCAGAATGCCAAAATACAATTCTCAGCTTTGAGTGTCAAAGGGTTGGAATAGACAACTCTTATGGAGAAAGCAGTGTGTGATGTCAACAATGGGTTACTACAGATCGATGCAATATGGTTGAAAAAACAGAATTGGTAGATAATTTTATAAATTCATTCAGCACAAAAATTGCCAAATTGACACGTCATCACTTTATAGCAAAGAATCACAGTGCATTTCTAAAAAACTTGAAGAATAATTTAAATAGCCATACAGCTGTAGTTCTTGGTGACTTTTCAGAAAACTACTCATTTGTAGTACAGGATGCAGCCCAAGGTTTTCACTGGGAAAATACCCAATGCACAGTGCATCCCTTTGTGTTATATTATAAGGAACCAGAAAATAATGAAACAAAACATTCAAATTATTGTTTTTATCTCCAAATACAAAACATAACACTACAATAGTTTACACTTTTTTAAATACACTCGTACCTATTATTCGAAAATCCCACCTTCATATCAAAAAATTACATTATTTTACTGATGGATGTGCAGGACAATATAAAAATCATTTCAACTTTGTTAACATTTGTAAACATGAAGATTCTGGGCTGGAATGTGAGTGGCATTTCTTTGCCACAAGCCATGGTAAGAGCACTTGTGATGGAATTCGGGTACAGTGAAAAAATCTGTAGCCAGAGCGAGTATGCAGAGAACATTCGCAAATCAAATATTAACACCACAAGACATGTTTGAATTTTGTTCAAACAATATAAGTGACAGCATAAGTTTTTTTTTTAATAAATTCTGAAGAAATTGAAGCTATGGAAAAATTTTTAAGTGACAGATATGAAAAAAGTATGTGGCTAACAGGAACACAAAAATTCTACAGATTTGTACCTATTAATGCAAATAGCATAAAAACATTTGAATTATCTTCTGATGAAGTTGGTGAGGTGAAGATTATAAGCAAAGCTTTTCTGGATGAAGATAATGTTGAAGTTAATCCGAAAATAGGAGAGTACATAGTTTGTACTTCCAATGATCAGAAATGGTTGCGATTTGTACATTCCTATAATGAGGAATTTGATGACTTTGAAGTTAGCTTTTTGCACCCATCAGGATATAGTGTTTACTATTACTTTCCACAAATTAGAGGTACATGCCACATATGAAGAGATAAAATTTTAGGTTTATTAAGCACACCAACTTTAAAGCCAGGAACAATGCGTATTCAATATGTTTTCCCAGAAAATGAGTTGAAAAAACTTGTGTAATTATGAATCAACTTGATGTAATATGTGTGTTCAATTTGTATTTTTGCTGTTTATTTTCATCCATGTGAATATATTATTTGTAGTTCTCTATTTTAGTCTGCAGGCGTAAAAATGTTAAAATTTCACAATGGACATATTTTTTCAATAATTTTTAAAATATCTTGCAACTTGATATCCACATTTTTTATTGTTTGTATCTTTTAACAATTAATGGAAGTTTAATAAATGAAAATTTTTTTTTTGGGGATTTCACTGCCTAGGTGGGGTGGGGATCAAAAACAAAAATAAAAAAGGGGGGGGAGAATTTTCATTATTGTTCTACACATTTGAATGTGGTATCATTTAATAGATCTCTTCATGCTGATTCTAAAAATGTATAGTTTTATAGGTCTATGGTAAGATGTTTGGGAGTTATTGCCCATTAAAGTTAGGTGGTAAAGTGGGGCCCCCAAAATCTTGGGGGCCCCACTTTACCACCTAACTTTACCACCAAAAACTATGGGTCATAGAACTTTTTTATTTTGACGAGTGAAATCAGCACCTGGAAGAAATCCATATGTCAATTTTCATCAAAATCTGAGTCAGAGTGGTGACATGCATTGGGTGATCTCTCCTGGAATGCCCCACATATGCATTCCTTGTAAACGTATCCATTCACGACCCTTTAAGACCCCAAGCCCTCCAGAACTACCTGTGGAACGAGTAACATTTACTCAGCCATTTGAAACCACAGGTATTGACTACACTGGAGCAGTGAATACAAGTTTTGGGGATAAAATGGATTCAAAGGAATACAAAGTGTACATTGTACTCTTCACCTGTGCTGCAACACGTGCCATATGTCTAGATGTAGAAGGTGATCTGACAGCAGAAACTTTTATTGCTGGTTTCAGACAATTTTGTGCACACAATTCTGTACCCAAAACTATATGGTCAGACAATGCCATATACTTCAAATCTGGTGAAAGAATTATTCATCAGATTTGTGACAAAGAAACAGTACAAACTCATTTAATCAAACAAAATATAACCTGGAAGTACATTCCTGTTAATACACCATGGTATGGTTCCATTTGGGAAAGAAACATACAGACTGTAAAGAACTGCCTTAAAAAGACTATTGGGACCAAACATCTACAACTTTTTGAACTCATGACTATTCTGTCAGAAATTGAAAATGTTATCAACAACAGACCATTAACTTATGTGAGATGATATTAATGAGCCAGAACCTCTCACACCAAACCACCTAATTAAAGGAGAAACAGTAAACATGCTACGAGAATATGAACATAACAGTACAGAGGATCCAGATTGGGTAGTAGGACACAAAGAACTCAACACAAAATACCAACATTTGACACAAATAAAAGCTCAGTTTATAACAAAATGGAGAGAAGAATACTTAACAAGTCTTAGAGAAAGACAAACAATTAACAAAACAAAATTCAGTCAAAATTGGGGACATTGTGTTAATACATGACAAGACTCCAAGACAACATTGGTCAATGAGAAAAGTCTTAGAACTCAAAACTGGTGAAGATAAAATTACCAGGGTTGTAAAACTGAAAACAGCAACTGGTGAAACCACCAGAGATATCACATTACTATATCCTTTGGAGTATGGGGCTGTTAGAACCATTACCCCAAAGGATGGATCAGGATACTATTGAGGAGGAATCTCTCAATGTACCTGATGTAACTCAGACTAAACCAGACAGGCCTCAAAGAAAGACTGCTTTGAAAGCCGGAAAACTTTTACAAGAAAAAATTAATAGTAGTGACTTATGAACCTTACACAAATTGAGCAAAATCAAAATGCTTAATAACTTTACTTTAATTCCATAAATTTCCTATACCTACAGGGAGTCAAACTGATTGACATAACTTTAACTAAACTTGAGAAGTTGGCCTCTTGAACTTTTATATTTAACTAGGTCTTGAGTAACCTTTTTCTTTCTAAGTTCCTACTTTATTCCTTTTAACTCATTTCACATGGTTTAAAACATGCTGTTTATTAAAAAATTTAATGAATAACATACAAATTTTTCCTTCAGGCCCCCCAGTATATGGAAAAACTACACATGTTTACAATATGGTATCGTATGTGATACCTTTATTTCTTAATTAAATACAAATTATTAATTTATTGAATTAAATAACTTCAAAATTGCCTCGGAATTGGTGACATAGCCTATTGGGAATGAAATTAATTACCATACATAGAACCCCATATGTAGGCATTGGACCTGCATGACAACAAGAAAACCAAATTTATTTTGTATTCAACATTTTCCATTGCCGACTCATGAAAATTACATCACAAGAATAGTCAATGAACTTTGTAAAATCAGCAGATTCTTAAGCCAATGATTTATATTTTGCAGCATTCTGAGCTGCTTATGTTACAGCGATGCTTTAAGCAAGGAAGATGTACTTTATCTTCCTATAAGTTCTGAGTGAAATCCTCATTATATAAAACCTAATAACTACAAAAAGGATAGGCCTATTCCTTCAGGTATTTAAGTGTAGTGAATGCCTATATCAAATAAACCAAGAGAGATCATCGCGCCCTACATATAAAAGCGAGGCCCAACAAAATAATAAGGTGAGGTAATTTCTTTGTTTACCATTAGGCAGTGCAAATACCAAAGGCAAATAAACAAAGAGGTTCTTTGAAGACCTACATATACATAACTCTCTAACAAAAAATGTAAAGTTTTGTCATTAACTCTCCATGTAATCTGCTGAAAATTTCCAATGGATGAGAGCTAACAGGCAATCAACCCATAGCCCTTTCTCATCTGTTTTGTCTTCTTTCGATCAACATTTCCTATGATAATTTTCCTTACACTTTGCTGATCATTCAAGAACTCAATCTCTTCTTTACACACCTTATGTTCTTTTGGACAATTACAAACTTTACTACATTTGCAAGTGGCAATGTCAAATAGCTTCAAAGCTTCTTTTCTGAAATTGGTTATCCTCAATTTATAAGAATCATTAACTTTTTACTGCTTGTAGGGTTTCAAAATGTTCCAATATTTAGCATGATAATCCTTCATTTTTGCCACAACTTAGTATAAAATAATGGGTATGCTTGATGTAACCCACATTTTTTCCACTTCACTAGCAACATTCTCTACATTTTCTGCCAATAATGTTGGAATGTAAGATGCTGAACACATTGTTAGCATTACACAGTGCTTCATGAATGATTCGTAAGTCAGTAAACTATTATGAGACATATAACAAGGGTTCCCAAATATAGGACAGTTGGATTATTCTCTAGTTTGAGCCATATTTAATCAATTATTCCTCACTTATTATATTATTCATGAATAATATTTTTTCTGCAAAGAATCAATTAGAATGCTATAAAAGACAATGTTGTGAGAAAAATGGAGAACCCACATGGATTTAACTCTGGAAATGGTTCTTCCTATGGTAGGAATCCAATTCTACTGGCCAGCCATAAAGTACATGCAAAGTGAATAGACTGGAAGGCAGGAGATGAAGCTGGACCCAAAGATCTTTTACCAAGCAGTACACTGAACATCAAGTGAGCGAGGAACATTCACAAAAATGTCAAACAAGAAAAGCGAGACCACCACAGTGCATTCGAGTGATGGAAAGCAAACAGTATATGCTGGAATGTTAAGGAGTGGGTGCGAGAAAAAAGGGGTTCAGGCAGAAAAGGGAGAGAAAGGACTTCAGGATAAATGAGAATGAACAGGAATAAGCACAGTACAAGCAAGACCTATGCTACTGAAAATTAATTCAAGAATTTTCCCTTGACTCGAAAATATCACCAAATTTAGTAAACCTTATTCCAGTGTGTGTATGACTTTTTATCTAGTCTTATTCCCAGTGATGATCAAATGTGGAACTGATCTCCCCATCATGTACCATGACTGATATTTAATGATTTATAGAGAGCAAACTAGAAATTTAGGTTTTTCAGTTTTATTTATAACTTGATTTAATAGAACAACTTGAAACCTCCCATTTCTAGACTTGAACAAAATACTTTAACAGTAATTATTTACCATTTCTTCTGGAGGTTCTAGACAATAAGAAACTTTAATCTTAAATTAAATGACGATGGGGTTAATAAGGTTAGTTATGATAATGAGCATATAAAGATGATTCATTTACAAAACCCCAAGAATTCTAAATAACTATCTTAAACTTTGGAGGGTCTTAACTTTCTACAGGGTGGGCCGTAAGTTTCCATACATAGGAAAAATAAACATTTTTTTATGGACAACCATTTTTATTTATATAATATGCTCTACATGGTTGCCATTATTTTGAAAACACATTTCAATACGTGTTCCCCACTGTTGATGAACACGCATTAGCACAGTTGACGTTATGCTTGTAATGGCGGTGATACGTTCCTTTAGATGATTTATGTCTCGTATCTTTTCCTGATACACCATGGCCTTCAAGTGCCCCCAAAGATAGAAATCAAGGGGGGTGAGATCTGGGGATCTGGGAGGCCACTCCACAGGACCACGCCGACCAATCCAAGCATCCGGAAACTGCTGATCCAAATACCGACGCACGTGAAGACCATAATTTAAATTTTCCTATGTATGGAAACTTACGGCCCACCCTGTAGATTTCAACTGTATTATATTCACTGGAATTCTTCTCACTTGTTTATTTCCCAATTTATCTGGACAAGACAACATATATAGGCACTTAATGAATTCACATGCAATACCTTAATTAAAGGTTTACAAGTTAACGCACACTTGCAATGCTTCAAGAAATTTGGACTCATGCACAACACTGGATTGTCTGCCAAGAAGGAGCACTTAAGTTCTGGATCCTCAGTGCTAAACTTCAAAACATACCTTCTGGCTTCAATAATGGACTATGATTTTGCCTTTTCTCAAGTTCAACAGGGACTATCAAGGCTAAATACTGGACTAGGTTTTAATACTAGCTGTTTCAAGCAAGATGCCCTATTACAATGATTCAAGCACTTTTGCATGAATTACAGTATTTGCCTATACTTGACTAGATTGACTGAATGAACGCGCTTAACTAGAGGCTGCGAAAACTGAGTGGCTGGAAAAAAAAAACATGAATTTAAAAATAAAAGACTTGAGAAATGTGAATCAGCAAAACCCAACAACAACCAGAGACAAATAATAAACAGTAAGCCATTGCTTACTGCTGCATGCTACACCATACAGCAAAGAACCACCACCTTCCATGGATCTTTCAGTAATACTGACAAAGCATCAGGGCCAGGGCCAGCTGCAGCTGCAGACAGAGAGGCATGCCCTTGTATGACCTTGAAGTGTTACTTTGCAGTTAGTCATGTGTCAATGTACACAGCTTGGTCTTCCCCTTAGTAATTAAAAGGTCAAATTACCATCTCAGATGGACATTAGATGATTACGTGTCAATAGGAAAGTGCTCATAAAATAACTTTGAATACAAATAGATTGGCCAAAAATAGCTGGAAATAGTGCGAGGCATTTGCTAATTTTCACTAGCTTTGGGATGTGGAAAATATTTTCTGATGCCACTAAGATTTTCATACAATGTTTTACTTATCAATACACAACTTTTACAACAAGAGGCCAATCAATATTCTAAAATTCAACTTTTAACAAAAATAGCTAAAAAATAGGAAATTAGATAATTTTTCATTCACTGGGGCAGTGGAAGATATTTTCTGAGGCCAATAATATTTTTGCAGTGTTTTCCGCATCACTATGCAAATTTTATGATGCCTGGCTAATCAAAATTCCAAAATTTATTTTTTTGGATGAAAATAGACAAAAATAAGGAATTTTCTAATTCTTAGCTCACTTGGGGCAATGGAAGATATGCACAGAGGAAGTTAATTTTTTTTGTATGTCTTTCTCATATCCATGGGCATCCGGAGGGGGGGCAAGAGGGGGCAGTTGCCCTCCCTTGGAAATTTGTGTTTGCCCACGCAATGACTTCTATAATTCTACTGCAGCTCAGTCAGTGTTTCCACATTCAAGGAAATGTCGTTTACTTTACCTTTACTTTACCGAAGTGCCATGTCATTGAACTTAGAAGTGTTAAATAAACTATACTGAAAGATATAGTAATGGAATTATTTGCAAAGATCATTATATTGAGTGTTTTATTTATTTTTTCTCTCGAAAACCTTTTGGTCAATTTCACTGAAACTTACACAATTATAGTTAATCATAGTATCATATAACATACAAAAACTGGACTTGACTGGTAGAAAAAAAATGCACTGCGACCACTACGAGTAAAAACCATCATCTCCCCTTATCATAGCCTGCTTTCGGTGCTAAATTTATGTACTTAGTATTACTAAGTACATAAATTTAGCACCAAAACCAGGCTATGATAAAGGGAGATGACGGTTTTTACTCGTAGTGGTTGCAGTGCATTTTTTTTTCTACCTAATAAAGAACTAATAAGAACTAAGAACTAATAAGTTAGTTTTGCCCCCCCCTTGCGAAAAATCCTGCGGACGCCCCTGCTCATATCCATACACAACGTTTGTTTTGTGACACCAGGCTAATCCTAATTAAAAAAAAATTCCCATAGGTACAAATTCAACTCACCCTACTGTTCATCCTTCAACACAAAAGAAATTGGTACCCTGGGTAGCCTCATGGTTAAAACACTTGTGAAAAAACTATATAGAACTGTGGGTTGATTGCCTGTTACCCTCATCCGTTGGAAATTTCCAGCAGATTTCAGTGGAGAGTTAACAACAAAAGCCCTACGTTTTTTCATTATCTAGAGTTATGTATATGTAGGTCTTCAAAGGACCTCTATGTTTATTTGCCTTCAGTATTTGCGCTGCTTAATGGTAAAGAAAGAAATTGCCTTACCTTATTATTTTGTTGGGCCTCGCTTCTGTTTCGATGTATGGCTCGATGATCTTTTTTGATGTAGGGCTGTGGTATGATGGAGTTACACAATGAGTTGATTTGATGTAACTAATATAGGCAGTCACTATTTAACCCTTTGAACGCGAAATTCAATTTTAGTCAAATCAATTTTTTTAGGCCATGACGCAACATTCGACTTTTCTCCACGCATGGCTATTATTTTTCTGCTTCAACACAATGTTTGACTTCCGTCTCTAGTCTCAATTCGTAATGCGTTTTACCATGTTGCCATTTGTGGATCTCTATTTTTGGTATCTAAAGCAAGTGCTTCCCGCTGTGGAGGGTGAGCCCTTTCCCCTTTTAGTTCTCAGCCCTTTCCCCCTGGCCTTTATTATTATTATTTATATATTAAATTTCTTTGATTTTTGAATGAAATACTTGTTATAGATAGGATTTTAATGGCTCTCTCTTTCTTTCCAGCAAAAAAAAAAAAAAAAGAATAAGTATGTTATATGTTAATATGTAAATGTTAATATTTTAACAAAAGAAAAGTATAACCAATAAGTCTTAAATACATATAAATAGTAAAGAATGAATAATTATTAAATAAGTAAACAATAAACATAAAACAATAAATAGTAAGAAGTTAATAAATAAAGAATAAGTATGTAATATGTTTGTTAAAACATTTTAGCGAACGAACGAAAAGAATAAACAATTTGTTATAATAATGTTATAATGTTTCAGACCAACAAAGACCCTAGGATCCACTCATGGCTGGTCTACCTAACTGTGTTCGTGTATTGTGTATGTCCTCCATGGTGGCGGAGGGACCTACAATTTTACGTGGGTTCCGAACCACAAGAACACAAGAAATTTATGTAAAAACTGCCGGTAAATTGGCAATGACCAATTTTTACGAAACTAAATAATTATCAATTTAAAACTAATTAATTATCGATTTAAAATTAAAGATAGAATCTCTGATCCAGAGGATCAAGTCATAATAGACTACTATCCACAAATATGTTACACTCTATATCTATTTATAAAGGACATGCAAATATATCGGATCCAAAGAATCCAGTCAATTTCATTACGATATCCATCAAGTCACGGTCCATATCGATAGCGGACCAAGTCAAAATTTACAATCATATACATTACAATATATACACTTACGAGAAAAAGAGTAGGTGTGGCTGTAAAGACTGTACAGTAATGTAGAAATGTGTGTGCACCCATTTTGGGTCTCCCATTTAAAGGTGTTTGTGGGGCAAGTGAAGATCATGAGTTTTTCAATACCTCACAGTACTATGGGGGGCACCGCTCGGCAGAGGAATCTCTTTAAATGGGGTGTGTAAGGACAGAGAGTATCCCCTAACCCAAGACGCTGCCTCCCTATATCCCACAACACTTGTGTTGAGCTGTGGGATCTATCCCCAGAAAGCCTTAATTTTACTACCTTAAACTATACCCTTTCTATCAACATATGCGTCTAATCGATTTTTAAACATGTTTATAGACATGCTACTAATTACTTCTACTGGCAAACTATTCCAGCTATTTACTATTCTATGCGTAAAAAAGTTTTTCGCAACTGCTGTCTCGAACCTTCTACTTGTCAACTTACACCCGTTATTTCTAGTCCTATTATATTGAGATATTTCAAAAAGCTATCTCTATCTACGTTATCGAACCCATTCATGATTTTGAAAACCTGGATTAGATCACCCCTTAACCTCCTGGTCTCGAGTGTTGTCAATTTTAACTCCTTAAGCCTATCCTCGTATGACTTTGACCTAAGCGACGGAATCATCTTAGTTGCTCGTCTTTGAACTCTTTCGATTTTGTCTATATCTTTGCGCATATACGGATTCCAAAATTGGACTGCGTACTCCAAATTGGGTCTAACTAATGATTTATAAAGTGGAACTATAATATCGCGCGATTTGTACTCAAAATTTCGAGCTATAAAACCTAACACTTTGTTCGCCTTATTGACTGCTGCTGTACTTTGTTTCGCTAAGTTATATATAAAGAAATGGTAAACTTATAAACAAGGAATGAGGAATAAAACAGTTTTATTAAATTAGTATGGGAAAAAGAGTGAGAGTTGGACTGTCGCTTGGTAAACCCTGTTAGTAAATGGATAATAAAGTACTTGTTTAATGTTAACATTTTAGCAAACAAAAAAAAAAGAAGAAGAATAAACAAATTTAGTAAAAGAGACGCTTCTGAGGTTTAAAAGTGTCGGCGTGTGTGTCAAAACTCAAGTTTTGAGAAGTGGGGGGAACCAATTGGCACATGTGTGGAAATGTAAATAAAAAAAATAGTTTAAGTGTGTAATTTGACAAGAGAAAATAAAGAACATAACAGAGGAAACTAAATTCAGGCTGGATTTGTCTGAGAGCCTGAAGCCCATTATTGGACAAAGGGAACTTTAAGTTCTGTTAAGAAGGGGATGCCGGAGAAATTGAAACACTAACAGAAGGAAGCTATTCTGGCAAGACCTGTGAAACAAGTGAGAAACTGTTGGCGGCACGAGCCAGCAGTCGTGGAATCGGAGGTCTGGGCGGTGAGCCTGGATCCAACAACCCTTCAAGGTAAGCAGCCTGGTTTCGTGGAGGTCTTAAACAAAAGAAAAATTCTTATTCGTGGTGCGGCCATTAGGTTAATCGAATCCCACCACATAAAATAAGTGGCGCCCGAACAGGGACTTCCACTCAGAAAAGTGGGTTGTTTCCTGGTTGGGTTGTATAGAAGAAGAGTGAAAAGGTAGTTGTAGGTTGGGTGTAGTAGTAGTAGTAGTAGAGTAGAAGTGAAGTAGGGTAGCATCTTTAGAGATGCCTACCAAGGAGGAGTTAGAAAGGAGGTTGAGGGAGATGGAGGAGGCATTAGAGGTAGAAAAGGCTCGGAACCATCAGTTAGAGTTACAGAAGGCAGAATTAGAGAATGTTTTGGGGAAATTGCAAAGTAGATTAGAGGAACAGAGTAAAGAATTAGTAGTTTGTCATCAAGAGATGGAAGAAAGGATGACAGAGTAAGAAAGAGATGGATGATGGATTAAAGGCAATGGTTAAGAGAATGAGTGAGTTGGAGGGCAAGCTTGATGGGAAAGAGAAAAAGGAAGGGAAGGGGGGTTTTGAAGGGGAAAATAGTAAGGGTGTTGGTAGTAAGAAAGGGGCACGTCTAAAGGAGGTAGCAGTAGGGGGCCTGGAAGGAGAAGGGAGTGAAAGTGTGAGTGAGGGGAAAGAAGAAAGACCTTACAAGGTGATGGTGCATTCCACCCCTAAGGAGGGTAAGAAGAAGCTTGAGGGTGAGGATCAGAGGGAGAAAGGTAAGAGGATGGAAGGGCAGGCTAAGAGGGGCAAGGCGGGAATGAAGGGGGCTCGGAGGGCATCTGGTAAGGGCTTCTCAGAAGGTTCAACGCTGCATTAGCGCAGATGACTCCCTCTATTCCAGCATTGAGGACAGCATGTATGAGAGTGAGACTGAGACTGAAACTGAGAGTGATACGAGTGAGGGTGTAAGAGTGCATAAGGGAATCTTAATTAGGGAGATTCCGAAGGTTGCAAAATTTAATGTTTATAGTGGGAGAGATATACAAGAGTTTTTGAAAGAGTATGAACGTTATTGTAAGAGCAAGTATCCAGACGCTCCTGAGTATTGGGTGAAAGAGATGGGTGACTGTTTGGAAGGTAGGTTGCTAGAGTTTTACAATGTTGTTGTAAATACAGGAGTGCCTGTGAAGTATGAGGTGTTAAGGGAGAGATTGGTGGAGCAAGTGTTAAGAATAAGAGGGGGTGTGAAATATCGAAAGGAGGAGGATTTTGAGAGAGCAAGGATGCAGAAGGGGAAGAGTATTGATTTGTATGCATATAGACTTGAAACTTTGGCAAGAAAGAAATTTGGAGATGATGGGATAGATGAGAATAAAAGGTTGGTAAGAAAGTTGATTGAGACAGTGCCTGAGAGTGTGAGGGAGTTTTTGAATGTTAAGAGGAAAGAGTGTGTAAGAGTGAGAGGGACACGTTTGAAGTGGCATGAAATCTTGGAATTGTTAGAGGACCAAGTATATGAGAGTGGGATTGGGCGTAATAGGGAAGCAGATGTGCGAATGGCGACAGCGATGAGGGAGGAACAAGTACCTGTGCTTCCTAGTTATGCGGAAGCATTAAGAAATACTAGGCCAGGTCACCCTCCAGTTAGCCAAGCATCCATGGCCCAAAACCCAATGGAAATGCTGGCTAACTTTGTGAACGAATTCACAAGGGTGTATGGAGGGTCAGCCATGCAACAACCAGGGCCTCCTCCCACATCAGGTCCCAGAATGAATGGTCTGGGGCAAACGTATAGAAGGCAAGGGCTTCAAGGCCAGTCAAGAATGAATGAGCAGAGAGGGCCAGTGAATGGAGGGAGTATGGGGAATGTGAGAGCGTGTGCATATTGCAGTAGAGGGGGACATAGTATAGAGACCTGTAGAAGAAGAGTGGGTGCGTGTTTTGCATGTCGGCAGATGGGACACATGGCGTATGAATGCAGAACACCTGGGAATGAATGTAGGGCATGTGGGAACTTTGGGCATATTGCCCGGTTCTGTCAAGCCCAACAGCAGGGTGCTCCAGCACCAGCGGGAGGGAGTCCTGTGTTTCATGCAGGAAATCGGCCAGTGTCAGCCATGCCAGCTCCTCAACCTCAGAGGCAGGGCCCTCAAGGGGGTGCTGTCCCTGGAAATGGTGAGGCTGGTCCCAGTACGGGAAACGCATAGGGCAGGGGCTTCGCGTTGGGGTCCCTGCTTCTCTGAGTGATGAATGTGTATTTGAGGCATCAGCAGGATGGTGTCAAGTGAATAAGGAAGTGAGAGCGAGTGAGAAAAAGGCAGTGTATGGTTATTATTCCTGTTGAATGGGGAGGGAGTGTATGGAGGGCATTAGTGGATACAGGATGTTCACCTAATTTAATAAGTAAGCAAGGAATTGGATGTTTGTGTAAAGAGAATGAATTAGGAAGAGTGAATTGGGGAGTAACTGGGGAAATTAAAGGGGTTGGGAACATCCCAGTATGAGTGTTGGGAGAGGTGCAGATTAACCCTTTGACGACCGGTATACGTTTCTTTGAACTTAAACATTTAGGTGTTATTGGTATTCACAATTAGATATGTTAGTAACTATAGTCACTTAAATGACCCATTTTGGGGTTAATTTTCCAACTAAACGATACCTATATAAACATTTAGATGTATTTGTAGAAACGTTGCATCATTGTACAATTTATATTATTATTTCGCTGGGACACATATGTCCCGTGGTCCTCAAAGGGTTAAAGTGAAAGTGATGGGGTGTGAAATGGAAGAATGTGTGTTTTATGTGGCTGATAAGGAGAGTGAAAAGTATGACATGATTCTGGGGTATGAGTTTTTGAAAAAGAACCGATTGGTGATCCATCCTGCTAGACGTATGATTGAGTGGAAGAATGAGTTGGGTAAGTGTGAATTCTATGTGGGGAGAAGTGAATCGGATTGGATGAGGGTAATAAAAGGGTATGAGGTGAGAGCATCTGAGTGTGTAAATCTGGAAAAGGGAACCCCAGCACTGGTGCATTTTGAGTGGCCAGTGAGTGATGATAGAAAAAAAAAGCAGGGAGGCATGATTTTTCTGAATGGTATGGATGCATCATATAAAGTGAAAAGAGTTGGGCATGTGTATGATGGTATAATTGATGAGAGTAACCCATGGATTTGTGTACAAGCTAGGGAAGATGGGGGTGCATGGCGAAAGAGAATAAATGAGGGGGATGTGATAGGGAGAGCGTATACAGTGATTGAGGAATTATGTGAGGAGGGAGAAAATGGAATACAAATGGATGAACGAGGGCAAGAATGTGGGGAGGAATGGACGACTGAACAAATCAGAAAGGAGGTGATTGTTGGCGAACAGTTGAGTGAGAGTGAGCAAATGCAGGTGTGGCAGGTGGCAGGGGAGAAAAGGAGCGTATTGGCCCGAGGAGATGATGATCTCCGTTTAACAAAACTACCTCCCTTCAGGATCCAGTTAACGGATGAGACTCCGATCTACCAAAGGCCAAGATGGTTCTCCCCACCAGTAATGAATGAGATAGAAGAGCAGTGTGAGGAATTAGAGAGAATGGGAGTGATTGAACAGAGCACAAGTCCGTGGAATAGTAGAATAGTGCCTGTGCGGAAACCTGATGGAAGGATTCGCTTGTGTGTGGACTATCGAATGGTGAATGAAAGGACAGTGAAAGACAGGTTTCCGATGTGCTTGATAAATGAAAGTGTATACTCTTTGCATGGGAAGAGGGTGTTTAGTAAATTGGACCTATTGAGGGGATATTACCAGATGCCAGTTGAGCCAGAGTCTCGTCCCATAACTGCTTTCTCCACAGCCAGGAATCATTATATGTTCCGTGCTCTCTCGTTCGGACTTACAGCTGCACCTGCTGCATTTCAGAGAGCAATGAATCATGTTCTTGGTAAGTTTGCAAGGGAAAATGTCATCTGTTTTATAGATGACATTTTGATTATGACAGAGACGTTTGAGGAGCACCTGAAGATAATGAGAGAGGTACTGCACGTGTTTAGAAGAGATTTTGCAATCTAACGCATATATCAAGCTTTTATAACTGTTCTTGAAACTCTTAGTTCAGAAGGAATAAATAACTATAGAATTTATATCTTTTTCATATGATGATGATTTTTTTTTAAATTACCTAAAAAACGTTTTTACACAAAAATATTTAGTTTTGATACAAATTTTACCTGAATTATAGTAATTTATGGTATTCTGAAATGGAAACACTAAGAAAAAGGATTATATCATAAATTTCATTTTTTCATGTCCTAATGGCAATTTTGCTGAATGGTCACAAAATCCAAATCCGCGTTCAAAGGGTTAAATACCTGAAGGGATAGGCCTATCCTTTTTACAATTATTAGGTTTTATATTAAGAGGATTTTACTCAGAACTTATAGGAAGCTAAAGTACATCTTCCTTGCTTAAAGCATTGCTGTAACATAAGCAAGCTCCGAGCGAGCCACTAATAATAATCTTTGTCTTTTATTATTTACTGATTTTTCAAAGTTTATTGACTCTTCTCTCAAAGTAATTTTCACAAGTCAGCAATGGAAAATGTTGAACATGAAATAATAAATTTGGTTTTCTTGTTGTTATGCAGGCCCGATGCCTACATATGGGTTCTATGTATGTATGGCAATTATTTTCATTCCCAATAGGCTATGTCACCAATCCCGAGGCAATTTTGTAGATATTTAATTCAATTAATTAATAATTTATATTTAATTATGAAATAAAGGTATCACATACAATACCATATTGTAAACATGTATAGTTTTTCCATAACACTGAGCTGCTGGTGGAGTGTGGTTTGGATTCCACATTAAGCTGTAGATCTAAGGTGGAGTAACAAGCTTGACCTTCATTAGAATGAACAATCTGAGTGGAAGCAAAACCAAGGTTAACCAAGAAAAAGGATGAAAATGTGTTGAAAGTCTGGTACTGCAAGCTCTCCTTAAAGGAGGAGGCATGGAGTTAGAGAGTTCAGTAGAGCAGTGTCCATTATAAAAGCAATAGTAAAGAGCAAGAGAGGCAACACTGTTGCAAAGAGAGGGATTGAAGACAGTCAGTGAGAGTCAGAGAACTGATGAGACAAAAAGCCTTTGATTCTATCCAGTCAAGTAACTTAAATTTGGAAAAATTCAATGAGCTGGATTTAAGTGATTTTGAAATGCAACTGGTTGAGTTTTAGTCATGCTCAATTTGGAAGGAAAATTTATTGATTTAAGAATGAAGCTGGAAATAAGTAAGGAGAGAGTGTCAAGAATAACAAACAAAATACTGATGATTTGATCACCACCACCTGACACATTTACTACACTCAAAAAAAATTATTGATGGCTATATTACCAATTTTTTCTTCAACTTATTCTCGTGAAGCTTCATTTTCCATTCTCTTACTATGAACAACATAAACTCACACATCCAAAACAGACTGATGGATGATATGAGTACAGCATGCATGGCTTTGAAAACAACTAAATATCAGGCAGCAGCATTCAGTATGATCTTTAAAAGAATTGTTCAATTTTTTCTTATTTATACACAATTTTAATAGATTTTAGAACTTGCCACATGAAAAATCTTGTACATAGAAGTTATTTTACCCTTTTCTGGAACATCATTTTAAAAAGGTTCATCATTCCTTTAAGCCCTATGATCTTTAAGATTACTGTAATACAGTATTTAATGTATGAACAAAGAATTTTCTTTTGTGAACTAAAGACTTCAACTATTTTAAGTATAATTTCTAATTTAACTTCCAAAAGTTGGACAGAACAAGGCCTACCTGCTGATTTACAGCCTTTACCAGCACACCATCTAAAAAATACTTTTTTGAAGAAACTAATAACATGGCAATACCTATTACAATTTGCTTCAATAAACATTTAACAAATGTAACATCTCTTGTGTAGGAATCCAAGTATTTTAAACTTGAGCAACCTTCTACTACCAATCAATAATAACAAGAACTGGGGCCTACTCAGCTGACAATATTGGTTAAAAGCTCCCATTTTAAACCATGTCACACTCCACTTACTTATTTCTAGCCTGATCATATTGTCCTAGAACTTAGCCTGTTGCTCCTACCTTTGTCATGGGGTCATATAAAGGAACAATATCTCTTTCCTTTGGTAGAGAAATCTGTCTTTTAAAATTCTGCCTCAATTCATCAATGCATATTCGACTTTGGACTTTTGAGGCTGGGAGAGAAACTTTGCGGATTCTCTTTTCGTCTTTTGTTTTCTTTGGATTTGGTTTTGGTTTGGATTTATCCATGTTAAAGCATTTCTTTAACTATCACTACAGTACTGCAACAAAAAGTGTTTGGGTGAGGAATGTTACCAGATTACAAAATCCAACTAAAGGTACTCATACAATAGCTACCTTTGATGATAGAAAAGGAGCAGACATGGGGCTGAGGCCTTCAGAAAGCCACAAGGCTGAGGCCAATCTTTTTCAAAAGGCTTAGAGGCCAAGGCCAAAGCCTTTTGAGGGAGGCCTCATGAGGCCTTAGCACCATTGCATGTGTTGAGGGGAAAACCTACCATATTTTATGTATTTCAAACTGATATTACCTTGGAGCATCTTTCCTCAAACAATTAGGGAGTTAAATAAATAGCATAAATTTCTTCTCATGTACAGAGTGATGATCCTAAAACATAGTTATGGAATGGTGGGCTTCAACCACTATTCCAGTACTACATTTTTTTTTATTTCAATCATCTCATTTGGGCATGAAAGATTTATTATGATACTCATTTGACTTTCTGGAGAAATGCAATGATCATAAAAACCAACAATTTATCTGTATTTAATTTTATTCCATGTGTACATTTCACAACATAAAATGACAAATCAATCATGTAAAAAGATCACAGTTCCAATCATATCTAGAGTCCATTTTAACCTGACTGAAAATTGTTTTACATACTTTTTTGAACCAGATTAATTACATTTTTTTCATACATTGAATAAGATATATTTTCTGTATTAATTAAATGTATAAATGATCTTTTCAAAGAAAAGCAATTGAAAAGTACATGACAAAAACTCAGGATTCGCAAAGACCTTTCCACTTTTCAGCCAACTTCAAGGCCAAGGCCAATTTTGAAGTCCAAGGTCTGCAAAACATGCCTGAGGCTGGCCTTGACCCCATGTCTGGAAGGGAGTCATTATTATATAAAAACAGCACAAGTCAAGGAGAAAGTTTCATGACTCTCTCTTCAGTCCAAAACATCTAACTGATGATCTCTATTCTAACCAACAGTTTACTTAACCTGGCTGAATCTTGGAATTTGGTTGGAGTCCTTGTAAGAAGCCTTCAGTCAGAATAAGGCTTACCTTTAAACTACAGGCAGTCCCCAACTTATGAATGGGTTACATTCTTGAACCCTGTTCGTAAGTTGAACTGTTTGTAACTCAGATTATAAAGAAATATTGTACATTTGCATAAAATTACAGTAAATACCTGTACTTGCCTGTAATAATGTAATAAATATTGTACTCTGAAATATAATTAATAAAACAAAATAAAGTAACAATGAAAAAAGGCACTTTTATTTTGCATGTCAGATGGGAGACTCAATACTATTCTGTGGGAATAATGCAGTCTGAAGACACCTCTAGTTCGTGCATGAGCCCAGTTGACAACAGCTGGCAGAGGAGGAGAGAAAGTACTCCAGGATTGAGAAGGAAAAGGCCAAAAAGCAGAAGTATGCAGCAAAGAAGTCAATCCCTTCCACATCAGTAGTGGTGGAGAATGAGACATGGAGCAGTGCTGGTATCAGTACTAATTTGGATTCAGAAGATGAAGTCTTCAAACTCAGCACTCCCTCAATGTCAATGCATTCTTGTCCAAAGAGGCTGAAGGAGGGCCCTAAGGAGGTCATCACACTGCAAATGGTTGCCACCCTGGACAGAGTAAATCTTGCAGATCATCAGGCCATGTTTGTCACTAGTGCCATAGCACAAACTCTTAGCCATGATGTTAATGAAATTTCCCTATCTTGAAGTGGAATATGCCATGCCCAAATTGCTAGTCAAGAGATAATCGTGTCTGTGGAGAAGTCAAGTTTCTCTTCCACCAATCCACTCCTACTCCAATGGGATGGTAAGCTTCTTCCTGACATCACCACCAGCAACAAGGAGTCAGTTAACTGATACAGAGAAGCTGCTTGGCATCCCAAAGATTGGTCATGCCACTGGCAAAGTGCAAGCAAATGCCTGTGTCCTTGCTTCTGGAGGACTGGAACCTCAAACCAATAGTGAGGAGAATGGTATTTGACACTACTGCATCCAATACAGGGATAAGGTTGGGTGCCTGTACCTTCAGCTAAGAAGCCTTGGACATCAAACTCATTTGGATAGTATGTCATCAAAGTGATGCTATTGAATGTTGCCACTAGAGATGTGCCAATACCAAGATGTTGGCTGATACCAATACCCACTTTTCAACGAATACCAATACAGGAATACCTCACTTAACGACCATTCGCTTAACGTACATCCGCGTTAACGACCAAATTAAAAAACTTATAAAAATATAAATTTAATAGTAAAATGTGCGAAATAAATGCTAAACATTCATTTTGATTGCTTTAAAAGCATCTAGAGTTCGAATAAGAACAGCACGTGTGAATGTTCGTTCGTTTGTCCATTGAAATGGAAGAACATTGTGAACAAGTTGAAGAAGAAGATGAACCAGTGGAAACTCCTGTTTATTCCTTCACTCTGAAAGGGCTCAAGGAAGCGTTTGCAAGCATGAAAAATATGATCGACATTTTCGAGTCCCAAGATTCTAATTTCGAACGAAGTAGAAAAGTTGCAGCAGATGTAAAGAAATCAATTGCTTGCTATTGTGAAATTTACAATGAAAAGAAAAAAATGTCTTTTAAGCAAAAAACTCTTGATGAATTTTTCACAAAGAAAAAAGATACACCTACTCCATCTACTTCAAGTGAACTGAATGCAAGCAGGAAAGAAGCATCGAGTGACGAAAGTGAAACTGCAATGAGCAGCATATAATTTTTATTATTTGTACAAAATGCTTTGTAAACGATATATTTTATATCTATGATTTATTTTATGCTTTATTTTATATCTATGATGTATTAAATCATTTCTTACGCCTATATTATTGTTTTATTGCCCTTATTTAACATTTTTAAGTTTTTTATGTCAAATCTCATCAATGAGAACGTAACCACCGTTTATAACATTGCGTCTATGTAAATTAGTATCCCACTTAACGACCATTCGCTTAACGACCGGACACTCGGAACCAATTGGGTCGTTAAGGTGAGGTATTGCTGTACTCCGATACTAACAAATGGCTGATACTTTGCCGATACCGATACTTTTTGATTAATGCTTAATCTGTTAAATTATAAAAAAAAATATAAAGTTACTTTTATTTTAATATTAGAAATAGGGGAAGTTGGAGACAACTGTTATTGGATGAAATTAACAGTTCAAAAAAATTCAAACAGTCATACTGTCAAAATTGAAATAGAATATAGTTTTATGAACTTTTATCCAGTATCCACCTGTTTGTTTAGCTCAGGAGTCAGGACCCTGGGAGCGCAACTTCCTGTACAATGCTGAGCTGAGGACAGTTTCCATGACCTCAAGTACCAAGCATGCCTTTGGGAATAACAATATTTCTTGACTAAGTTGACTTGTTAATCTGCATTGTGTGAATAATAAATAAAACACAAAAGATAATGTTTTGTTCCTTTAATCACAAAAAACTAAAATTTTGAACAATTGCAAAATGAAAAATTCCATTGTAAGGTATAAAAAAATAAAAAATAAAATTTCCAGTAAATAATGATAAGATTAATAGAAATTAGAAAAAACTAAAATTTTGAACAAATTACAAAATGAAAAATTCCATTGTAAGATACTAAGATATAAAAAAATAAAATTTCCAATTTTCCAGTAAATAATTATTATTAAGATTAATAGAAATTAGAAACATATGGATAATTAAACATTAAATATATTCTTAATATTCAAAATTGAAAATTTGTAAGTTGTAGTGAAGGAACATTAACATTTTGCCTCTTTCTGCACTTAGACAATTCCTGTGTGGAGTGTAAATACTGCCCCCAGTGCTAAACAACCTCTCACTTTCAATTGAAGGGGGAGAAGACATGTACTTATTTGCAAGATGGCTTAATGTTGGAAGCGTAACTGCATTCTGTTTCCACCACTTTAAAGGGTTTCCATCCCGTGATTGTAATTCCAACATTTGATACTTGGTCATTTCATCTTTAATCAGAAATGATGTTGTGCAGTGCTTCTTATTCTTAGATGAACTTCCTGGAGTTGATTTTTTTGTTCCACTTCCCTCACTATCATCACGGTCTTCTTGAACCAATTGGTCCATGCGCTTGTCAAAGTCAAATTCACTGAACTCATCACTTATAATGTTGTCAGAAGCACTCGCAGTCTCTTGTATATCTTCTTCACTCGTAGTACTTGTATGTCCACTTTCTTCTTCTTGAACAGCTTCACTCCTTTTCTTGACACTATCTATCATTGCTCTCTCCAGGTTGCTTTCTTGCATTTTGGAATCTTCACTAGATTTATTTTGGAACAAGGTGGTCTTATATCTGGGGTCTAGGTATGTGGCTAGTATTGGATTGTCATCATCCAGATAGTGTTCAAAGCGACTCTTCAGTGATGCGTTAATAGCCGAAAGAGTACTTCCAAGTCTAATGATGCTTTTGCTATGAAGACTTGTAGAAACTTTATTTGAGGTATTATTTCTGAGATAGTAGCAGACCTTTCACTCAACCAAACAGTAATTTTGCGAAATATTTTCAGTAGCGCAGTAAACTTCCCAGTCAAAGTCCACTTGTTGGCATCAAATACAGGGAGGTTGGGAGTATCAAGGAAGTAGTTGGCAATTGCAGTTATTTGCTCAAACATACGTTCAATCATGAAATAGGTGCTGTTCCACCGAGTTGGAACATCCTGTAACAGTTTGTGTTCGGGCAAGTCATGCTGTTTCTGTAGCGCAGCGTTTGTTGTATGAAAGTGCTGAATGGCTGAAATGTCCAACTATTTGCTTGCAACTTGCAATCATATCCTTAATTATTCATTGTTCGAAAACACTGTCATGAACCACGAGTTGTTGAGTGCAGAGGAAGTACGAGAGACTAGCATAGCCTGTGTCTTAAATACCTTGTACAATATTAGCTCCATTATCCTGTACAAAAACGTGAATCTTGTAGGATGGTATTTTAAATTCATGAACAACACTTTCGATCACCCCAGCAATGTTTGAAGCAGTATGGGATCCTGGAAAAGGTGCAACTCTAAGTACAACAGTTTTTCGCTCAAAATTGATGTCAATACAATGTGCTGTTAGGCTAATAAAAGCTGTATCTGAGCTGCTTGTCCAACTGATGTTCTCTGCTTCTTCCAATGCAGTCTTGACCTTATCCAGTACTTTTGTGTGAATATTGGGAACAATTTTTGTAGAGAAATACTTTCTTCCGGGCAACTCATAATTAGGTTTTAGCTTCTTCATTAGTCTTTCAAATCCAACGTCTTCAACAATAAAGTATGGTTGGCAGTCAGCAGCAATCACTTCTCCAATGGCTTTGTGAATGGTTTGCGACTGGGGATTGTTGATGTCCCAAATTTGCTTCCGAACATAAGTTTCATCCAGGGTTATTTGAATTTCATTTGTAGAACTTGTTGATGTTGATGCACCAGTATTCTTTTTTGCAAGTTTGTTGAAATATCCCTCCAGTTTCCTCTTGTTCCGTAGCCTCTCTTCTTCTTTAACTTGAGCTTCTTCTTTATTTAATTCTTCATTCTTCTCCTTGTGCTTGCTTTGCAGGTGTTTTTTAAAGATTTGTTGTATTAAAAGATTCCACCTCTTTTCCTCCATGTGACAATAATTTTTTGCGTTCTTTGCAGACTACTTTAGACTCGTCATTTTCATCTATGTTGAAATACTTCCAGACGAGAGAGGATATACTTCTTTGACTAGTAGAAGCCATGATAACAAAGCAGAATGCAAGATTTATCAGCCTCAGCAGTGTCAGCACTCAGCACATTTGTCACTGCACATAAGATGATGTGTGACAGCAACAAATAACACAACCGCACTCTGTGGCTGGTGCAGTCAAACTAACATGCAGCGTGAGACAGCTCCACTTTCCCATCACCTAGCACTCCTCCCCTTCCCCCAAACCCCATTAGTGGGCATTGGTCAATTTAGCAGTGTAGTGTATTGTATCATAGCTCTATGAAAGAATACATAAGCACACAAAGTAATAAAAGTTATAAAACCAATATTTTAATATGCCCATATTAGGTATTATAGGAAATTATAAATACTAAAGGGTGTCAGGAAATGATTGCCACCCCCCCTGCACAGAAGAAACTGAAAGGAATATAAAAAAAACAGACAAAACCACACGAAAGAGCGTTTAATTTTGAATAAAAAACACGTTTTAATATCGGGTGTTGCCCCCATTTGCAGCTCTGACGGCCATTAATCGACGGGGGTATGATCCCAGAAGTGTCTCAAAGAGATCAGTATCATGACTCATTTCTTCAAGGACTTCGTTGATCTTTGCAGTCATAATTTCTGTTGAATACCGATTCTGAATGGGTTGTTCCAGCATTAAGGACTCCACCCGATCCTTCATGATGGATCCGACATGTTCACAGACATTAAGATCGGGAGAATTGCCAGACCATTCATTATTTCCGAAAAAATCAGTTATTGTCCTTAAGCAATTGTTGAGTCGCAAGTGCTTTCATACAGGGGGCTTTGTCATGAAGAAAGGTTGCCTGTTCAACATCCAAAACACACTCGGGGTCTTTCAAAAATGGAATTACATGTTGGGCTAAAATTACATTTCGAAAATAAGGCCCATCCCAACTGGTTCCTCTTGGTTTGATAACCCAGATGAGCTTCCGAATAGAGAACATAATGAAAACACCCACACATGCTGGATTTTTTACTATTTCTTGATACTTCTGGTCGTCTGGGACTTCATCAGTTGTTGCCCAAACCCAATCATTCTGAAAATTTGGTTTTCTGGAGACATAAATGAAGAATTCATTGCTGACAACCAAGTGAAGGAAATCGTCTTCCGTCCATTCCTCAAGATAATCACAAAACCATAGCCAATCTTCAATATTAAGATCACTCTTCCGTGGCTTAGCTATTTCATGCCAAGCACTCAAGCCTTGGCGAACTCGAAATTGATGCACAAGTTGCCAATTGACTATCTTACCACGATGGATAAGTATCTCTTTCGCTACCTCAGAGCAGCTCTTCTTTCGGCGCCGTGATGCAGCAAGCACAATGTCTTTCGATTCTTGAGATAATTTCTCCGGTCATCCTCCTCGAAATTCTGTTTCACAATCTTCAGGATTCTTATTCCAATTCCTTTTGACAAAGTCTTCTGATCTTTTTAATCTCTCAGCCACCCAGTGTCGAGTTATGAAAGTTGCACCAGCTTCCTTTGCTTCATGAAATGTGACAGCTTGAATGCGGTCAAGAACTTGCTTTTTCTCTGAATCGTTCAAAATAGATGATGCCATGGTTTCTGTGGGGAAAAAAATGGTAAGAATTAAAATCACAGGAATAGAATATAATGGTTTTTATTCAGATTTTAACGCTCTTTCAAGTGGTCTCGCCGGTTTTTATCTATCTCTTCTAGTTTTTGCTCTACAGGGGGGGGCAATCATTTCCTGACACCCCATACACATGTGAACATTGCAAGTTTTAGATTTGAGATAGCCTGATAGGTGACACGGACACCATCAGTGAAACACTTCTCGTTTTAATTTGCTAATTTATAATTGTTGGGAATTCGTGGCACAGCGTCATTTTCAGCTGACTATCATTATTTACCATATTTATCTCATAAGACGCTGTTTTATATATAATAATACTGTATTATACTGGTTTGAAATGTAAATTGGCCAAAATTTCAATAATGGTCTATGAAATGACCGTCAGAAATTTGCTTCATGCGAGTTACAGAGGCACTTGAGACCAAGTTTGGCAGGCTAAAATGAACCTTATTTATTATGATATAAGGTCCAAATTTGCATGCTACATAGAACTCATGTCTTTTTCAGTTGAAGGTGAAATAAGAGCGATATTTACAGGATTATGGTATGGATTGGGAAAGCTGGTGTTAGGGTAGGAGTACTGTTAATGTAGGAGCACTATAATAATTAATAATATTAATATAATAACATAATAATATCATCTGTGTTAATCAATTACTGTCATTAAACATAACTTTGTCTTGAATCACATAATAAATAAAGTAGAAAAGTATCAGAGTATCAGCCATATTTTCACCTTGCTGATACTGATACCGATACTCCAAAAAAAGGCCAATACTGCCGATACCGATACTATCGGCACATCTCTAGTTGCCACCAAGGCCATAGGATCATCTAGGGTTCTAGCAAACCAGAGATGGGGGCTTTTCCAATGTTTCCAGAAGCACTGGCCTTACATCAACAAAGAAGACTTCCACCCTGCAAGTGATGACCTCTTTGCTGGAAATCTGTCGGAGCTCCATCAGAAGATGATCACATTCTATGAGAAAGCTATCAAGAACCAACCCCCTTGTGAAGATGACAAAGAACTCCTTTAACTCTGCCACACATTTCTTGGGGGATCATCAGATGGGGAGGTGAAGTTCTATGCTCCCAGAGCCATGCATAATGCCCAGTGGATGATGGAAGCCATTTATGCACTCAATATTCTTCCCTTCAAAGAACTGATGAAGTCGACAGCTCATGAATGGAAAGGTCTTACACAAGTAGTCTCTTCATCTCTCTGGTCTATGCCAGATTCTGACATGAGGCTCCACTACCAGAGAAAGCTCCCCTCCCTTCAATGGCCTGCAGAGCTGCTTAATTAATCTCCTCCATTCATACCTAGATCCCATCATCCAAGAAAATGCTGTCAAGGCCTTCACAAGACATCTCTGGTACCTGTCAGAACACCTTGCAGCATTGGCATTATTCAACAGCCAGATCAATGACAAGACAAAGGCAGAGATGGTGAAAACCCTCACACATCCATCAAAACTGAACTGTCCCCAGAGGCTGGATGCCAAGACCTTCTGCCATGAGGACCCATTGGAGAAGTACATTACAAGTCAATCCTGAAATTTCTGGATGTCATTGTCTGACACAGAGGGAAGAATATCTGGCCTTTCTGGAGAAGGCACCATCCCTCTGGCCCTCAGACAGTCATTACCAGGATCTTCAGAGGAAGATCAGGAAGATCAAAGTTGTCAATGACTGTGCTGAGTGAGGGATCATGCTCATCCAGACATACAATGCCACACTGACAAAGAGTGAAGAACAGAAGCAATTTTTACTGAGGGTGGTGAAGCTTCATTGGGAGATGCTTCCAATGGCAACCAAGGCCATTCTGTCAAAGAAATAATTTGTCATGAGTAAAGCTGGTCTAGTATTCAGTTTGTTTCTTTTTCCTGCATTCTGGGCATAATTACTAATTGAGTCAAGGTAAAAATTAAATTTTTTAAGTTTTTCTGAGAACACAAAAAGTCAACTTTTTGCAGGACCTCTAAATATTGTCCAATTGGGTTCAAATTTTTACTCTGAACTTGTACCCAGTCATTCATTGCCAAATCAACACAGCAGTTTTCATGACCACCTTGGATTCTAATAAAATTTGGCACACTTGTTGAGTATGGTAAGCAAGTGATAAATATGAAATTTCATCTTCTTATGTCATTTAATTGGGGAGATAGAGCATTTTAAAATTTTAAATTTTGTTGAAATTTTTCCTATTTAAGATTCACTAAAATGGTTATAACTCTGGTGCTAATTAAGTTAGAAAGCTCATTCTGGTACCAATGTAAAGCTCTTAAATAGGGGTTTTGTTTAATATGCTACTTAAGATATTTTCATTCACTTCAATTTTTTCAATTTGACCTTATAATGAAAAAATGTATAGACAAGTTAATTTAAGGTTTTTCCAAACCATTTTGAGAGTATTTTAGTACCGTACCTTTTTGGAAAATTTCATTTTGGGACATGAATGGTATAAGTAGATACAATTTTTTTTTTTGTAAGTGTTCTGATGCTGTACTGCATTATTAGTCATGTTCAGACATGATCAGACCTGCTTCAGGGCAACATGCTTCAGCCAGACTTTCAGTTTACTGTTGGTTCTGGTAGAGTCAGTGGCGTATCAAGGGAGGGGCGAGAGGGGCGACTGCCCTGAGCGGCACTTCCCGAGGGGCGGAAAATTACTGTCAGGCGGGCACAGTATGCAAAATTTTGGGTTTTTATGTTTTAAAACGCAACCCTCCAAAAAATTATATCTCATCATTGTTGCGCGTTATTTGTATACAAAATATCCATGGTTTTGATGAAAAATCATCATTAAATGCTATATATACCACCTCAATGCCACTATTTCCACAAATAGTTGCATTAAATTTTCACATCGGAAAGGTTGCCAGCCCTATTTTTCAGACTTTCCCTATATTATTTAGGTTAGGCTTTGCATTCTTTGAGCTTTGATGATGTTAATAATTAATGGTTGTTTTATTTTGCAGATACCCTACTGAATTAGCAAACATGAGCAAACGACAGAGACTGAATGGTGCTGCATATAAGAATCTTTGCGAAAAAAAAGAGGAGGAAGCCAAGCGTGCTGCTAAGCGATTTCATCAGTTAATGGGATTCTCAGACACACCTTCAGTGCCTTCTGGGAAGCAAGGAGATCAACCGCAATGTGATATATCTTTAGAGATAGATGTTCAAGCGGCAACTTCAAGTGAACCCCCAAATAATCAGGATCAACCCTCATCTACATCACAAAGTCACCCCCCACCCATCACCCACAGAGTCTATTTAACGATTCTGGCAACTGGCCCATTCCAATGATGGACAATTTGAGAATCAAACTCATTAAATGTGGACCATCACATTTGAAAAACATGAATGGACCCTTTCCAGCTGATTCAAACAATAGGTCAATGTCAAAAGTTTGGTATTTCAAAACTTTGGAAAATGGCGAAAAAATTGAAAGGTCATGGCTAATCTTCTCACCTTCAAAATGTAGCTTGCATCGCTTTTGCTGTCGTCTCTTCAACAACATCTCCAGTGCATTTGGAAAAGGAGGAGGATTTTTTGCCTGGAGGAAACTGAATCCAAGAGTACCTGAACATGAAAACAGTCCATATCATACCCGATGCTTTGAACAATGGAAAGAGTTGTCTATGCGCCTTCAGTTGAATGCTACAATAGATAATGCACATCAGTTGCAAATAAAACATGCTACTGCTAAGTGGAAAGAAATACTGAGACGAATTTATGACTGCATCATGTTCTTGGCAAAACAAGATCTTGCATTCTGAGGGCACTGAGAGAACTTAAATGAAGAAGCTGGGCTAGCTGGCAATTCTGGAAACTTTTTGGAGTTAATAAAACTAATGGGCAAATATGACCCAGTAATTAGGGAACACCTTACAAAAATATGAATGACTGACAAGATATCCACTACGTATTTGTCAGCTAACATTCAAAATGAGTTCATCACACTAATCGGCTGTAATGTTCGAAAATGTATAATTGATAATGTGTCTAGTGCAAAGTACTTTGCAATAATTTTCGATAGTACACCAGATATATCGCATATTGATCAGATGTCTCAGGTAATTCGCTATGTGTCAATTAAAGATGGTAATGTAGAGGTGAAGGAATCCTTCGTTGATTTTATTAAATTAGAGGGCAAGACTGCTGAGGCAGTTACTGATCTCATTGTCACTAAGCTCCGTGAGGATGGGCTGGATATCCAGAATTGTTATGGTCAAGGGTATGACAATGCTGCTATGATGGCAGGTATTCATCTTGGAGTTCAACGCAGAATTCTTGATGTTAGCAAACACACTGTTTTCATTCCTTGCAATAACCACTCACTGAACTTGGCTGGAGTTCATGCCAGGGGACTGAGTCCTAATGCTGTAACTTTCTTTGGAACAATTGAACGAATTTTCGTCTACTTTTCTTCCTCTACTCATCGTTGGGATGACTTAACAAAACATTCCAAAATCACTGTCAAGCGAGTCTGATACGCGTTGAGTGCTAAGTATGATGCTGTTTCTAGTCTTAAGAAGAACTTGACTTACGTTGTTAGTGCCTTGGAAGAACTGAGTGAAGGGGTCTCCGAAAATCTGGACACAAAGGGCGATGCTGAAGCTCTGTTGACCTCCATCATGTCATACACATTCATTGTGTACTTATTTTTCTGGGATCCAGTGCTGAAAGAAATCAATGATGCTCAGCTATATTTTCAAAGAAAGGGACTTGCTTTGCACCAGTGTGCATTAAAAATGAACTCTTTATCCGTGTTTTTAACTAATGAACGAGAGGCAGTAGTATCAAATGCTGCAGATGCTGCCGAAGAGTTCTGTAATGAAATGGATATCAGTATAGACCGCAGAGTCAGGAGACGGAGAAGAATGCCTGGAGAGCAAGATCGTGATGCTGGATTGACCGTGCAAGAGGATGTATGCAGAGAATAGAATTTTTTGAAATCATGGATCGTTTATTAGCAGAAATTGAAAAATGCACAGTTTGTCTTAAAAACATGAATGATCGCTTTGAATTTGTCTCCTTCGTACCTTTGAATCAGTCCAAAGATGAAGAAATTAATACCAAGGTCAATAATTTTTATTCCATCTACAATGACATTAATCCAGGAAGTCTACTGGAAGAAATAAAGCATTTGCGCAGACATTTGCTCAGTTTCGAAAGCATAAGCGTCGACGATGATCCAAAGAACTGGGATATGTTAAAACTACTTCAGTGGATCGTTAAATGGGATCTAGTGGAATCTTTGCCTCATATAACAATTGCCCTCCGGATCTGTCTAACTACATGCATGTCCGTGGCAAGTTGCGAACGAAGTTTCTCAAAACTGAAACTTATAAAAACTTACCTCAGGTCAACTATAAGTCAATCTAGACTGAGCAATTTGGCAATTATTTCAATTGAACGTGAAGTTGCAGAGACAATGAACATAGAAAAAATCATTCATGAATTTTCTGTTATAAAAGTCCGAAAGTTTAACTAGGCATTATACATTATATAGTTATTGTTAAAATTATGTAGTATATTAAGTACGGTACATTATGTAGTATTGTTAAAATTGAAGTTGCTTTATTTAAGTTTTTCTTCCAATAAAAGTTTTGTTTAGAAGTGTATTTTTGTAAAGGAATTGTTTTTAAAATTGAAAATTGTTGCGGCGGGGGGTGGAGGGGTGGGGTGGGGGGCGCATTTTCGCCCCGAGTGGCAAAAAGTATTGGTACGCCTCTGGGTAGAGTTGTGTTTCAATCTTTGGAAAGTATTTCAGTGACACGGGCATTCCAGGGCAAATCACCCAAAAATTTAAAAATTTGTCACCACTCCAACCCGGATTTTAATGAAAATTGACATATGGGGTTCTTCTGGGTGCTGATTTCACTGGTTCAAATAAAAAAGTTCTATGAACCATAGTTTTTGAGATATGGGCTCCACTTTACCACCTAACTTTAATGGGCATTAACTCCCAAACATCGTGTTGTAGACCTATAAAACTATAAATGTTTAGAATCAGCATGAAGAGATCTATTAAACTTACTTTGTAGCCCCCGGGTTCTCTTATGCGAACCCGGCGGCGCTCAGGTATCCCGCGACCACCGTGGGACGGGTCCATAGGTCTCGTAGAGAGGTAATGTTGGAGTTGTGTCTTTGTTGAGAGAGAGTGTGGCAGTCTAAGAGTAGGTGTTCTGTGTCATCAGGGTGGAGGTAGCATTTTTGACAGGTGGGTCATTCTCTGTCAGATCAACCAAACAAAATTGAAATTAACACCCTCATCTCTCATATTTTGCTGAAATTTGGTTTATAGGGAGTTTGTGAGCCCTGAATCCATTTCTGAAATTATAAGGTCAATCCGACCAACGGTTCAAGAGATATGACCTCGGGCAATTTGAGGTCACTCGCGAGGTTACTAACATTTGGCGAGCCATAACCTGGGTAATAATTGTCATAATTATATAAAAGTATATATATTTAGAATCAGAAAACGACAAGGAATCCAAATATGCAAGTTTTAGAACTCTAGGTTGAAAAATAAAAAAGTTACACTGTAACCAAAATTTGAGGTCACGATTTGACCTCTGGGGTATCAAATGAGAATTTTTTTTTTAAATGTAAAAAATGAAGGCATAGGCATTGGCTATTAGAATCAGCAAAAAAAAGTTTGTTTATGTTAGTATTTTTCATGTAACTAACATATAAGTGAACACCATATTCATAAGTTGTGCGTCAATTCTACCTATTTTTTCACACTTAAGCTCATAATTTGACCTATAGAAATTAAAATTACATTTTTTATAGATATAAAAAACAAAGTCAGAGTTCTTGACTAATAGAAACAATCATAAAAAGTTTGTTTATGTTGGTACTTTTCATGTAACTAACTTATAAGTGAACACCATATTTATAAATTGCTTGTCATTTCAAGGAATTTTTATATCTTAGCTATCAATTTGACCTCAAGCTCCAAGAATTTAATAAAAATTGTATTTCACTGCTAATCTACACTGGCAATAATAGTTATAATAGTGAAAGGGGAAGACTAAGCTCACATGTAGCCTAAACAAACCTGTTGAAACATGTTGCTACTTGTCTAAGGCGCAGAATCAACACAGATAGTTGCAAAATTCCTTGTCTACAGGTTAGTACAGTTCCAGCCAGCACTGTGGGTGGCTGGTGGGTATGGTGTTTTAATGAGCCTCAGAGACTATCAAGGCCTAAAATATTAAGTGTGTATAGCTATATATTTTCTAAAAATATATTACCTAATTGTAAATCCTATATCTTTACAGATCAAAATACAATGGTTCGGCACTTGAAATACTGCCAGGACCCTATTCAAAAACACAAGAAACGCATAACAATCAATCTTAGAAAAGTGACTGATGTACTTGTTGAAAAATGTGCTGGAAGAGTGAAAAAAGACTCATTGTTGTGTGTGAACTGCTGGACACTGATAATGAAAAACCCCACTATACTTAGTACCACTGAAAACAACGAGTCTGAGCAGGATTCAAATGAATCATCTACTATCAGTGGCTTGAGTAACATCTCTTCAATTCAAGATCTGGACAATGACAGTGATTGCTTGATAAAGGAAAATCCTTCAACTTCAGTTGAACCAGTTCTAGCATTTCTGGACCAAACACCAGTTAAAAAAAGTAAGTAATAAATTAATATAATAACTTATACTTTACTACAAGGTCTGTTTGATCTACTATATAGCCAATTATATAGCATTTAAGGTACTATAATTAATATTTAATTACTAATATTCAGGTGTGTGAAACCTTTTTTTCTGTTCTTTTCAGAAGGGCTGTCATTAAGCCAGAAAAAGCGCAAGGCTCGTGGTAAGCTATCATCTGCTCAGAAACACCTGAAGGAGAGGCTAGAACTCAGTTATGGTGTTCAAATTACCGAGGAGGTAAGTGATACTTCAAAACCTGAAACTAAATCTGAAAAACATCTAGACAAATTAATGAATGAATTGAAACAGTCATTCCTGGAGAGCAAATGTCACCATCACAAACTACAAATATTGACACTCTCACCATACACAATTGAAAAAACAGCTAGTTTCTTTCAAACTACAACATACATGGTGAAAAGAAGCCGTTCACTTAAATCAGAACATGGAATCCTTCCGAAGATTCCACTAATGAGCAAAGGAAAAGTGATATCTGAAGAACACAAAGATATAGTTAGAAGATTCTATGAGTCGAAGAGGTTAGTCGTATGTGTCCTGGCCAAAAGGATTGCGTGAAAGTTATCAGTGCTGGAGGTGCAATGAAGGTGCAAAAACGATTGGCCCTCGGGAATTTAAGAGAGATGTTTGAACTATATAAAAATGATGAAAAGAATCCCAAAATAGGATTTTCCACATTTGCAAAATTACGGCCATCATATTGTGTGCTTGCCAGTAGTGGTGGGACTCATTCTGTCTGTGTCTGCACATACCATCAAAATCCAAAATTGCAGCTGGCTGCATTGGGAGAAAGAGGTCTTTCATACAAGGATCTTATGGATTACAGTGTCTGCAGTACAGAAAGAGAGACTTGCATGATGCAACTTTGCAATGATTGCCCAAGAGAAGAGGGTGTCCTGGATTTTCTTGAGTTACTTGACAGTGTGAAATCAGCTCCAAATGAAATATCTTACAAGCAATGGGTGACTTGACCGTTGTACAATGGTTGATAAGGTGGAGCCACTTCATGAATACTTATCATCCCTAAGCATGAAAATATCCCGCATGGTTCGTCATCACTTTGTTGCTCAGCAACAATCACAGTACTTCAAGCAGTTGAAAGAAACACTACCACCTCAGAGCGAGGTAGTTATAGTAGGTGATTTCTCTGAGAATTATTCTTTCATTGTCCAGGATGCTGCCCAAGGGTTTCACTGGGACAATTCACAGTGTACAGTTCACCCTTTTGTCATCTATTATAGATCATCTGCAGACCAGGAACTTAGCCATTTTAGTGTCTGTTTCTTATCTGCATCACTAAAACACAACACTATAATGGTTTACTCATTCATATTGAAGCTTATGACATATGTTAAATTCAGATGCCCACAATTGAAGAAGGTGCACTATTTCTCAGATGGATGTGCTGGCCAATATAAGAACAGATACAACTTCACAAATCTCTGTTACCATGAAGAGGATTTTGGTCTGTCTTGTGAATGGCACTTCTTTGCTACATCCCATGGCAAAAATGCATGTGATGGGATTGGAGGAACAGTGAAAAGAGCTACTGCTCGTGCCAGTTTGCAGAGAACTACAGAGAGGCAAATTCTTACACCAGAACACATGTTTCAGTTTTGTGAAGAAAACTTGAGCAAGAAGATAAATTTTTTCTTTGTAACTACAGCTGATTTGAAAGATGCAGAAGAATGGTTGGAACATCGATTCAAGGATAGTAGGGCTATTCCTGGAACTCAGAAATATCATAGATTTGTTCCCCTAAACAAGGAAGAACTGATGGTGTATCCCATTTCAAGTGGCATTGGAGAAAAGAAAATAAGGAAAAGTAATTTTACTAATGAACCTGCAATGCTTGGTAACCTAAAATCTGTCAAACCAGGAGAGTATGTTGGCTGCATTTATGACATGCAAGTTTGGTATGGAATTGTGGAGGAATATTGTGAAGAGTTTGATGATTTCACTGTGAACTTTCTACATCCCTCTGGGTCATCAGGATCAAGTACATATTATTATCCATCAAACAAGGATTCATGTGCAGTGCCAGGACATCATATATTAACTGTAATGAGTTGTCCTACCCTAAGAGGAGGCAGCAGAATTCAATACATTTTTCCACAAAAAGAAATTGATGAGAGCATCGAGCATGCAAAAATTGTATTAGGCTAGCACATGAATCCTCTAAGTAGGTCTTCCCCTTTCACTATTATAACTATTATTGCCAGTGTAGATTAGCAGTGAAATACAATTTTACATTTTTTGCCTTTGTTTTTATATCTATAAAAAAATGTAATTTTAATTTCTATAGGTCAAATTATGAGCTTAAGTGTGAAAAAATAGGTAGAATTGACGCACAACTTATGAATATGGTGTTCACTTATATGTTAGTTACATGAAAAATACTAACATAAACAAACTTTTTTTTGCTGATTCTAATAGCCAATGCCTATGCCTTCATTTTTTACATTTAAAAAAAAATTCTCATTTGATACCCCAGAGGTCAAATCGTGACCTCAAATTTTGGTTACAGTGTAACTTTTTTATTTTTCAACCTAGAGTTCTAAAACTTGCATATTTGGATTCCTTGTCGTTTTCTGATTCTAAATATATATACTTTTATATAATTGTGACCATTATTACCCAAGTTATGGGTCGCCAAATGTTAGTGACCTCGCAAGTGACCTCAAATTTCCCGAGGTCATATCTCTTGAACCGTTGGTCGGATTGACCTTATAATTTCAGAAAT
Organism: Bathynomus jamesi; assembly: GCA_023014485.1. NCBI lineage: Eukaryota > Metazoa > Arthropoda > Malacostraca > Isopoda > Cirolanidae > Bathynomus > Bathynomus jamesi. The sequence continues at coordinate 183,645 of JAJOZX010000652.1, read as the reverse complement.
GGATTCAGGGCCCACAAACTCCCTATAAACCAAATTTAAGCAAAATCTGAGAGATGAGGGTGTTAGGCACTGGTTGATCTGACAGAGAATGACCCAGGTGGAGGTGTCAGCTAGGTGGAGTCTGTGTCTGTATTGTTGGAGGGAGGGGTGGTGGCCTGAACGGAGCCTGGCCAGAGTAACTCTCATTTTCCTTGGGAGGGTTTGTTCGCTCTGATGGACTACAGGGGGAGTATTGTGAAGGACAGTGTTGTGTGGTTGGACGAGTAGGTATTTCCAGGTGAATTCTGTGTGGAGATGTTTAATGGGGTTGATGTTTAGGGGAGGGGGGGGATATTGTTCAGTAGCTGTGAATAGTGAGCAGCAGGAGTACGTTTTTTGTTGCGGGGTGGGGGATTGTGTAATGTGAGATGGTGACAGGGGTGGTCTGGGGCCAGTGCTCTGGAGAAGAATTGAGTCCCTGTCATGTTCATGTGGTGTTCAATGGGGAGTATTTTCGTATCTGCATGTAGATGTGGGATGGGTGTGGTTCGGAGGCAGCCAGTAATGCTTCTGAGACCTCTGTTTTGTGTGGTCTGTATCTTTTTTCTGGTTTGTGTGGGAGATGGACGGGGACCAGGCGGGGGCAGCGTAAGTTAGGGTAGTACGTACAAACTGTTTGTATAGGATACTGAGGGATTCCTTCTGTTGACCGAATGTTGTGGAGGTGAGTGTTCTGAGAGCGTTGAGTTTTTTGTTGCTTTGGAGCAAATGTTTGATATGTGAGGGTAAAAGGACATGTGTGTGTCTAGGGTGAGGCCAAGGATTGTTGGGGTTTTGTTTAGAGGTAGGGGATGTCCCATGAGGGTGACTCTCGGGTGTGCTTGGGATTCGTGGCAGTCTGAGGTTAGGAGGGTGATGGAGGATTTTTGAGGGATGCTGACATCCTATTGTTAGTCAGCCAGAGTTCCAGATTGGTAATGTACTGCTGGATCAGGCGTGTGGCGGTGTTACGGTTATGGTGTTGTGCTGTTATGGTCAGGTCATCTGCATAGGAGGAGACGTGGACATGGGGGAGAGAGGTTGTGGGAGGTCGTGCATGAAAAGGTTGAAGAGGATTGGAGAGAGTATGGAGCCCTGTGGGATGCCATTGTATAGTCTGTAGGTTTTGGATGAGTGTTGTTTGTGTATGACTTTGCCAAGTTGGCCTGCAATGAGATTAGTAAGCCATTTCTTGTCATTGGTGGGGATGTCGAGATCAATAATCTTTTGTGCAAGAATGTGGCGTGGGACAGTGTCGAAAGCTTTGTTGATGTCGATGGCAACAAGGACTGTGCGGGCAGGGGGGGGTAGTTGGTTGAAGCCATCTAAGATGTGTTGGGTTAGGTTTGTAAGAAGCGTTGTGGTGGAGTGGGCGGACCTGAAGCCGTGTTGGGTTTGTGAAAATGTAATGAATGTGTAACACTAATGAAAATTTTACCCCCCTTTTTTATTTTTGCCCCCCCGTAGATTAATGCCGGGTAAAAAAGATTTTGTGTGTTATTAACGAACAAGGTCAAAGGGAACATAAACAAGAAGCACCTCCTTCTATGTAACTTAAAAATAAATACCCAAGGATGAAAATTAGATTTAGTAAATTTGCCTCATTAAGGCCTAAACAATGTGTAATTGCAGGTGGATCTGGTACGCACTCAGTATGCGTTTGTGTTATCCACCACAACCTAAAACTTATGTTCATTGGGGCAAAAATTTATAAAATTACAGAACCTAAAATCAGTCACATCCACCAATCGTTACCGTCCCTAATGTGCAATCCTCCCTCGCAAGTATGTTGCCTAATGGAATGTAATCTCTGTGGTGATACCACCTATTTAGCCACTCGGCTCCAAACATTATTTGATGAAAATTATGTTGACAACATTCATTTCAAAAAAATGGACCAACACCGATAGGTCAAATTTAGAATTGATGCAGTTGTCTACATATAATTACATAAAAGAATTTTGTGAAAAATCGAAGCAGTATCAGGTAATACAGGCAGTCCCTGGCTTATGAATGAGTTCCATTCTCACAACAGTCTTTAAGTCGAATTTGTATGTAAGTCGGAACCCATATGAATGGTTTGTACTTAACATCTTAAAAGGCTTAAAAGTGGGATGTCCGTGTGGCAGTAGGGCGGGAATTTGGTTTGAATGAGTCGTCGGTAGTGGTAGAAAATGATTTCATACAATGTTTTTTTGTTGTTTCTTTTAATTCTATTTAAAATTTCATTATAAAAATAGTAGACTTCTCAGTAGATGTGTATATCTTAGGCATTTAGTGCACACAGACCCACCACAAACATCCCCATATTCTTCATTCGTATTTCTTATAGGATTTTAGAGCACACACATCCACCACAAACATCCCCATATTCTTCGTTCGTATTTCTTGTAGGCTTTTAGAGCACACATACCCACCACAATCAACCCCATATTCTTCGTTGCGAGTCTACTGTATACTTAAACACTTTAAACACACTCCCGATTTATAAAAGCTACTAAAACATAGAAAACATAAAAAAAGATAATAATTTGTAACAGTAATTAAAGTGCATCACAAGCACTTGCATCAGATTTTTGTTTAAGAGCCATGATAGGGTTTGCATGTTATCAGAAATTGAATATGAATTCACACGAACGTCTTCATGAGTACAAAATCTGACTTAAAATGGCAGCGGCGTAAGTAGTGCGCCGATTCATTACTACGAATCATTGTAGGTAACTCAGATTTTTTAAATAATAGACTTTACAGCGGTCTGTTTGTATGTACGGAACGTCGTAAGTTGGACGTTCGGAACCCGGAGACTGCCTGTAATAACAATAATTTAATAACATTACTGAACATATCATGTATAATTATTACAAAATCATATACAAATATATTTTGATGTTGACAAAATAACCTTGTACTAGAATATCATTTGAAAAATCCAATGAAATAAAAGGCTGAATTTTAATTAGTTTTTAACAAAAAAATAATATATCTACAAGCCCTTCTAAATTCTAATTTACATACATACTTTCAGATCCATGATTTCCTAACAAATATGCAATCAAACTACTATCAGGATAAGAAAACATCATTGGAAAATGATGAAGTTTTGGCTGTATGCGACTTCTCAAAATTATTCAGCTATTCTCCAAGACGAAGTTCAGTCGTTCCATTGGAACAATGACTACCATTCATCCATTCATTCTATATTTCAAGGCCCAAGGAAATCTAAAGAACTTAAATTTTGTAATTATTTCAGAATGTAATGACCATAATGTTGTTGCGGTTCATCTTTTTCAATGCTACCTGTGTAAATTTACAGAGGAAAAAATTCCATTCATAAAAAAAAAAATTATTTTTCAGACGGATGTGCTGCCCAATACAAAAATTGTAAAAATTTCCTTAACCTCTGTTACCATAAAAAGGATTTTAATTTGGAGGTGGATTGGAATTTTTTCACTACAAGTCATGGAAAAGGACCATGCGATGGATTGGGGGCCACTATTAACCCTTTGAGTACTGACGGTACAAACTGCTAACATTTCAAATACACGCATTCATAACTTAACCCTATAAAAGAGTCAGTCCTTAAAGGGTTAAAAGATTAGCTGCAAAAGCAAGCCTCCAAAGACCATATGATAACCAAATAATAACACCCCAAAATTTGTTTGAATTTGCTAACTGTAACATTAAAAACATAAATTTTAAATTTTTAACAATTGAAGACCATCAAGAAGAAGAATTTTTAAAAGACTGAAATTCAAAAGCCAAAACCATTTCCTGAACTCTAAAATTGCACCATGTGAAATCTGTTTCACTTTCATTAATTACTGTTAAAAGATATTCGGCATCTAATGAGTCAACAATCGTAAAAGTAACCAAGGAAGAGGAAATGATAGAAGAAAATTATATAAATGGTTTTGTTGCTATAGATGATGATGACCACTGGTGGTTATCATATGTTTTGGAAAAATCAACAGAATCCAGAGAGGTGAAGGTGTCATTTTTACACCCTCAATCCTCATGGTCCCAATCCTTTATTTCTCTATCCCCAACATCCAGATATTTTGACTAAGATTTTCAAGTGTCATCAGAAAAGTCGATGTAATGAGAAATGGGAGTGTACAATTTAGTAAAAGAAGACGTACCAAAAGTCTCTAAATCTCATAAAGAATTACTTCAAAGAAAGATAACCTAAAATACCTATTTAAATTTAGAATTTTCAAATTAACAACCATCTAACCCATGCTATATACCAATAATTTAATGTAATCACTAACAATTCGCTTTCATAATTTCTTTATTTAATTTCAGATTTAGTCAATAATTTTTCTTTATGTAACAAACTTTAATTATTTTTACAGATTAACAACTAAAGGGGATCACAAAATTTTAAAGCATTGTACAATAAATATATATATATATATATTATATATATATATTATATATATATATATATATATTTTTTATTTTTTCAAAGTATGACTGCTCATGGCCACCAAAAGAAAGGCGGATAGCAGTGAACACAGGACGAAGACTATGGAACGGCTAACGGAAATGAACAATAGACAGGGAGGAGGAGGGGAGGGGGGGGGGGATCATAGTGGAGTCACAGCCGGTAAAGAAGTCGGGAGCAAAAGTGGAAGGAAAACAACCTGGTTATCGAAAAGTAGGGACCTTCAGATAAAATAGTGCCAAGCCTATCACAAGGCCCGACGCTCTCCAAGAAGGGAAAATACTCTGCGCACAGCGCAGAGTAAAGCAGACACACTCCACCAGGAGGTGGGCAACTGTAAGTAAAATGTTACAATTGGAACATCGGGGCACCCGATCCCCAGCCACCAAATAGCCATGGGTCAGGTGGGTGTGGGCAATACAGAGACGGGCCAAAGCCACCTCCTTATGGCGTGACCGATGGAAGGAAGAGGCCCAACATCCCAATTTGGGTTTAATCTTGCAAAGTTTATCTGTAGTGCCATCCCAGCGACTCTGCCACCGGGAGCGCAAAAACCTACAGAAGCCAGGGATATAATCGGAAAAGGGGAGGTACATGGGTGAAACCCATAGTCGGCACGCAGAATGGGCAGCTCAATCGGCAGCCTCATTTCCAGCCACGTTAACATGTGCAGGGACCCAGCAAAATACCACCACCTTGTTACCAAAAGCGACAAGGATATGGCACAGTAGCTGGATTCATCGGACCAGTGGGTGGACAGGGTCAAAACACTCCAGGCCATCCAGGGCACTGCGGGAATCCGAATAGACGACAAATGACCCATCCAGATGCTCCCGCACCACCTCCAGAGCGCTCAGAATGGCATAGAGCTCTGCCGTGAAAACAGAAGCCTCATCAGGGAGATGGGTACATTGGGGAGCAAGGGCAGACGACTGGGGAACAGCCACGGCCCCAACGCCCCCGGACGACCTCGAGCCATCTGTGAAGACCGCAACACATGCAGAGTGACACGCTGCATGCTGAAGGAACAGAGACCGAAGCAAGGCAGTCAGAATCGGCTCTGCGAACGGGGCGCAATGCCCTACAGCACGCAACAGGGGTGCTCTCCCAAGGTGCAACTCCCCTGAAAAAGACCGGTATAACGGATGGAGGAGGAGTGCCCATACCATCGGGGAGGGAGGTCACCGTGTCGGTGAAATACCAACCCCCATCCCGGCAGAACGCCCTCTCAACCACCTGGAACAGAAGAGAGTTGGGAAGATGGAGAATCCGGAGATAGTGCTTGGCAATGAGGAATGATCTCCAATCCTCCAAGGGAGGGATGTCGCACTCAACCTGCAGACTATCAACCGGAGAGGAGCGGAAGGCGCCAGATGACATGCGCAGTCCTCTAGAGAGGACCGGATCCAGTATCCGAAGGGCCGTACGGGAGGCGGAGCCATACACCACACTCCCATAATCTAATTTTGACTGTACCAGGACACGTACAAACGGAGGAGTGTCCGCCTATCCGCGCCCCATGTAGTATGCGACAGATGTCCCAGCAAATCCAGGGTACGTCTTGTAGACTCGCGCAGCCGGCGAAGGTGGGGAACCCAGCTCAAACGGCTGTCGAAAACCATACCCAGGAAACGCACTGACTGAACGAGGGCCAGAGGCTGACCCCCGAGTGTAAGATTAAAGGTCGGGACGGCGCCGGATCCCCGTCTCCTCGACGGAAGGAAGGCCACACACGAAGTCTTCGGGGAAGACAGCGTAAGGCCCACCGACGACGCCCAGCGTTCAACCCGATTGACCGCGAGTTGGACTTGCCTCTCCACGAGGGGGGACTCGTCCCCGCGGCATAGACAGCCAGATCGTCGGCGTAGATGGAACAGCGCACCGAGGGCGGAAGGGCTCCCGGTAGCGCAGACATGACCAGATTGAAGCAGGAGACGCTCAAGACACACCCCTGGGGCACCCCCTCCTCCTGAACATACAGGTCAGATAGGGCCGCCCCATTACGGACGCGGAAAGTGCGACGGCAGAGGAAGTTACGAAGAAATGTGGGCAAAAAGCCCACAAAACCAAGAGACTTCAAACGGTCCATGACAACTCCCCGACGGGTCGTGTCATAGGCCTTTTGGACATCGAAAAAGACGGCCAGAACAAGATTCCGGCGGGAAAAGGCCTCCCGTACATCATGACCAAGGAGGAGAAGGGGGTCCAGAGTACCCTGAAATCGACGAAAGCCATACTGGGTCGGGGGTATAACCCAAGCGACTCCAGTGTAAAGGAAAGTCGGACGGCCACCATCTTTTCAAGGAGCTTGCATAAGCAGCTCGTCAAGGCAATAGGCCGATAGCCCGCCACCTCCGCCGGATCCTTCCCCGGCTTAGGTATCGGGACCACAATCGCCTCCCTCCAACGGGAAGGGAACGACCCCTCAACCCACACCCGGTTGAAAAGATCCAGCAAGAAGTGTAGGGCCATCGGGTGCAGATTCCAAATAAAGTCATACGGAATGTCATCAGGGCCAGGGGCGGAAGAACGACGGGTTGCCAAGGCAGCCCGAAGTTCCCGCATCGTAAAGAGACGGTTATAGGGCTCGTTCCCAGGCGGCGGGAACGTAACATCCGACGAAGGACGATCCGCAGCTGAAGGCGAATGGGAAACCGCAGCAAAAGCACCAGCCAGCCGATCGGCTACAGCAGCAGGATCCGAAAGGAAGCCATCCCAGTCCCGAAGGGCAGGGCGACTAGCAGGGACCGGCTTCACCTCGATACTACGTACCTTCCGCCACACAGCAGCAGAAGCGGTAGACGAGGAAATGCCAGACACAAAAGCACGCCAAGAGGCCCGACGGGCCAACTTGAGAGTCCGGCCGGCGAAAGCCTTCACCCGCCGCATCTCAATCAAGAGGTCCGCGCGCCGGGTGCGGTGGAAGCGGCGCATCGCCCTCTTCCTCTCGCACACCACCTGGTGACATGCTGGAGTCCACCATGGGACGCTACGCGTCCGCGGGTTACCGGAAGATCGAGGAATACAGTCCTCCGCGACGCTCATCACCACCCGCTCGAAGAACTCCAAGCTCTCATCCACAGAGCCAAAGCTCAACACCGAATGGGCAATGACGGAACGAGCTCTGAAGGATGGCCAGTCAGCCCGCGCAAGGCACCACCTCGGTCGAGACGAGACACCCAGCTGCAGTCCGATCGGCTCAAGACAGACTGGGTAATGATCACTGCCATAAGAGTCCCCCAACACCTTCCACGAAAAATCGAGTAAGGCATCGAGGGACACCAAGGAGAGATCAATACAGGTAGAGGAACCCATGGGTTCGTGGAAGTAGGTAGGTTCACCAGAATTGAGGCACGCAAAGGAAAGTTCCTCCATTAAGGAGAGCAACATACCAGCAACATTAATCGACCGGACATCTCCCCAAGCCAGGTCGCGACTGTTAAAGTCCTCGAGGAGGAGAAACGGTCGAGGCAGTTGCAGTTGCAACACCAACTCGCGAACCGCGTCGCGAGGAAGAGGGTCATGAGGAGGAATATAAATCGAGCAGGCAGTGTACTGGCAATCTAAAAAGAGCCGCACAGCCACAGCCTGCAAGGAAGTGCGAAGAGGCACACCTCGCGAGGGCAACGAATGACGCACATAAATCGCCGCACACCGCCGGCATGTGCTCATCCAGGGTGCAAGAGAAACCAACATAGCCAGAGACGAGGGAGTCCCCGCGCAGCCAGGATAGTCTCCTGGAGACAAACACAGGAAGGCCGCTCGCTCTCCAGCAGGGAGGCAAGGTTCTCCCAGTTAGCTAAAAGCCCCCTACTGTTCCAATGCAAAATGGAACTGTAAGGGGAAGTGGCATTATAAGAGGCAGAGAAAACAGAGAAATAGCCACGGAACCAAGCCGAGCAGCAAACTCAACGGTCCGTAACCAGGGACGGAATCGGCTTCCCCGACTCACCCCGAACGGGGGAGGTAGGGGCCACCGACCACGCAGCTGCTTCACCCGTAGTAGAACGAGGGGTGGAGAGTGGAACAGGGATTTCAGATGGGGGCTCGCCTGAGGGGGGGAGACGAGATGGGCCCAGCCGAAACCTCCCACTCCTCACCAGACGGGGGCTGGGGAGAACCAGATGTTCGAGGGCTCGCCACATCAGACAAGTACTGACGTGGGGTGGAGGAAAGGTCCACCACAGGTGGGAGAGGTAGATCCAGGAGAGAGACCCGACCACTCTCAGCAGGAGCCAAAGGGAGAGAGACTCCATGAAGAAGGGCCAGGATCCTCTCGACCGGGTCCACCATGGGAACAGAGTCAGTAATCGAGGGTGTCATGGGGCGGTGTACCTCAACTGACACCCGGACACTGGTTGGGGCACCGGGAGGTGATGCCTCACCAGCCCTCCATATAGGGGGGGGGGGAGTCTGGAGGACTCCGACTCCGACCACGGTGACACTTCCTCCTTTCCTTCACCTTCCCCACCCGAGAGACGAGTAGGCAAGGATCCAGACCCCAAGGCCGGAGAGGGAGAAGGGGCACTTGTAGGCAGGGAATCAGATGGGATGTCTGAAAGTGAGGCAGAGGGACAAGAACGTCCCGCGGCGCCAGGAGGACCACCACCCCTGGAACTTCCAGGGGGGGCACCACTCCAGTAGACGCCGGGGTAGCATGGGAGTGGCCCGAGGACCCTCCAGGGCCAAGAGCCGCAGCATAGGACAACCCCCGCCGCGGCTCTCGGTCACGGACCCTATCGCGCGCCTCCCGCGCACTAAGGAATTCGGTAGTCCTTAAGGACCGCACCTCAAATTCAAACTTGAAAACGGGGCAGTCCCGAGAGGAGGAAGGGTGGGCCCCCAAGCAGTTCGAGCACCGTGTGGGCTTCGTGCACAGGGTAGGGTGCGCAGACCCACCACAGCGGACACATAGCTTAGCCTCATGGAGGCACGCAGAGCTAACATGGCCAAACCGGTTGCAGCCAAAGCAGCGAACCGGGTCAGGCACATACGGTCGCACCGAAAACTCACACGACCAGCGATCACCCACGCCCCAGAACACCTGGGCCGGAGGCACAAGGGAGTCAAAGGTCAGGAGCAGACGAGTGGATGGGGTAAGAGCACCATCCCAGCACGATGAAAAGCGGAAGACCTTCATTACCCCCTGGGAGGCAAGATCCTCCTGCAACTCGCCAACCGGGATTGACAGCAGATGGAAGCAAAAATGGTGCCCTGACAGCTATTCAATTGCAGATGGGGAGTCACAGAAACTCTGCAACCCAAAACATCCTGCAACTGTAGAAGGGACTCAGTCACCCCCGAAGAACGGGACTTCAAAATAAGAGACCCATCCTTCAGAGGGCGGATATCATAGTGACAGGAAACCCCCACCGTCTTAAGACGCTGAAACACCCATTCCGAGTTGCCCGGAAGGGAGCCAGCAGAAGGGCGGAGAACAAGGAACCTGCCCACTGGACAGAAATTGACAGCAGGGACAGGTCCATGTGTAACGGTAACCGAGAGTGGGCAAGAGAACGAGGGCCGCGAAGACCCCGCCCTCGCCCACCACGAGTCCGGCCACGAGAGCCAGACGCCGCAGAGGACGAGAGGGGGCCATACGGCTTTAAGGTCAATCCAGCTGAGGCAGAGGCCGCTGAACAACCAAAAGTAGAAGTCTTGTCCAAATCCAAGGGCGGGCCAGAGTCGTCAACAGGAGGGGATTGAAGTGTTGAAATTGAACCCATAAACAATAGCTTTACAAAAAAGACAGCCTCGGACCCAAGGCAATGCACCATCCGCCACTGCATCCTTCAAGGCGCAGGCCCAATGTCCCGGGTAGCCCGCCCCACCAACCTGACTGTCGTTTTAAAAACAGCAGATTGGCACTACGGAGATTTGTCCGTTAAGGGCCTAGCAAAGACCCAATCCAGACCCAGCAGCGGTCCGGGCGCCCGTACCAACCCCAGAGCACAGCTCAGCCATAGAGCGATGCCCCCCGGCGGGTGCACCCGATGACCCCAAGACTGCAAAATACAAACAGAGGCAGGGGGGATACTACAATTGAGAGAGGCACAAGACCGAGTCAAGACAAAAGAAATTCCGGGAGAGACGGAAAAAAAGGGGAGCAAAAAGAAAAGGGGGGGGGAATATGCAACTAGGTAACTCTTCACCCAAACCCCGTGAGGAGTTGAGGAAACCCAAACAACCCACGAGGTGTATGACCCCCCTCAGCCTGGCAAGCCAGAGTACCTAATCGAGGGGGATATATATATATATATATATTTTTTTTTTATTTTTTTTTTTAAGTTCGGGAAGAACCGATTCGCCTCTATTTAAAAGGGCATATCTCAGTGGAAAAACAAAGAAAAAGTGAGAGGAAAGACAGAGGAAAAAGAAAGGGTGGAGGGGACAGTCGAAGTGGAAAAAGACCAAGGATGACAAGGACTGCAGGATCGAGCCCCATCATCCTTGGGTGCTAGGGCCGGGAGGGCGCACGTGAAACCTCCAGGAACAAGCACATACAAACGAGCACAAAGAGCACGAGCTTAGAACCCCCTTGCGGGGATATATATATATATATATATATATATATATATATATATATATATATTATATATTAACCCCCTCGATTAGGTACTCCGGCTTGCCGGGCCGAGGGGCCTCGTACACCTCGTGGGTTCTTGAGGTTTCCTCAACTCCTCGCGGGGTGTGGGCGAAGAGTTACCTAGTTGCATTTTTTTTTTTTTTCCCTTCCTTTTCTTTCCACCCCACTTTCTTTTCTTTTTGCTCCCCTTTTTTTCCCTCTCCCGGAATTTCTTTTGTCTTGACTCGGTCCTGTGCCTCTGTCGATCGTAGTATCCCCCCCCAACCCTCTGTTTGTATTTGCAGTCTTGGGGTCATCGGGTGCACCCGCCGGGGGGCATCGTTCCGTGGCTGAGCCGTGGTCCGGGGATGGTATGGGCGCCCGGACCGCTGCTGCGTCTGGATTGGGTCTTTGCTTGGCACTTAACGGACAAATCTCCGTAGTGCTAATCTGCTGTTTTTAAAACGACAGTTAGGTTTGGGGGCGGGCTACCCGGGACGTTGGGCCTGCACCTTGAAGGATGCAGCGGCGGATGGTGCATCGCCTTGGGTCCGAGGCTGCCTTTTTTGTAAAACTATTGTTTATGGGTTCTATTTCTAAACTTCACTCCCCTGCTGTTGACGACTCTGGCCCACCCTTGGATTTGGATAAGACTACTACTTCTGGTCGTTCAGCGGCCTCTGCCTCCGCTGGATTGACCTTCCAGCCGTATGGCCCCCTCTCATCCTCTGCGGCGTCTGGCTCTCGTGGCCGGACTCGTGGTGGCCGTAGGGCGGGGTCTTCGCGGCCCTTGTTCTCTCGCCCACTCTCGGTTACCATTACACATGGACCTGTCTCCGCTGTCAATTTCTGTCCAGTGGACAGGTTCCTTGTTCTCCGCCCTTCCGCTGCCTCCCTTCCGGGCAACTCGGAACGGGTGTTTCAGCGCCTTAAGACGATAGGGGTTCCCTGTCGTTATGATATCCGCCCTCTGAAGGATGGGTCTCTTCTTTTGAAGTCCAGTTCTTCGGGGGTGACTGAGTCCCTTCTACAGTTGCAGGATGTCTTGGGTTGCAGAGTTTCTGTGACTCCCCATCCGCAATTGAATAGCTGTCAGGGCACCATTTTCGCTTCCCATCTGCTGTCAATCTCGGTTGGCGAGTTGCAGGAGGATCTTGCCCTCCCAGGGGGTAACGAGGGTCTTCCGCTTTTCGTCGCTCCGGGATAGTGCTCTTACCCCGTCCGCTCGTCTGCTCCTGACCTTTGACTCCCTTGTGCCTCCGGCCCAGGTGTTCTGGGGCATGGGTGATCGCTGGTCGTGTGAGTTTTCGGTGCGACCATATGTGCCTGACCTGGTTCGCTTCTTTGGCTGCAACCGGTTCGGCCATGTTAGCTCTGCGTGCCGCTGTGAGGGTAAGCTATGTGTCCGCTGCGGTGGGCCTGCGCACCCTACCCCGTGCACGAAGCCCCCGCGGTGCTCGAACTGCTCGGGGGCCCACCCTTCCTCCTCTCGGGACTGCCCCGTTTTCAAGTTTGAATTCGAGGTGCGGTCCTTAAGGACTATCGAATTCCTTAGTGCGCGGGAGGCGCGCGATAGGGTCCGTGACCGGGAGCCGCGGCGGGGGTTGTCCTACGCTGCGGCTTTTGGCCCTGGCGGGTCCTCGGGCCCCTCCCGTGCTACCCCGGCGTGGTGCCCCCCCTGGAAGTTCCGGGGGTTGGTGGTCCTCCTGGCGCCGCGGGTCCTTCTTGTTCCTCTGCCTCACTTTCAGACATCCCATCTGATTCCCTGCCTACAAGTGCCCCTTCTCCCTCTCCGGCCTTGGGGTCTGGATCCTTGCCTACTCGTCTCTCGGGTGGGGAGGGTGATGCCCCGAAGGGGAGGAGGAAGCGCCGCCGTGGTCGGAGTCGGAGTCCTTCCAACCCGATCCTGACTGCTGCTTGCCCTGCTTCCCCTTCTTCACTGGAGGGTAAGCGGCGCGCTGCCCCTGATCCGCTCGGGACTCCCCTCTTTATACGGAGGGCTGGTGAGGCGTCACCTCCCGGTGCCCCGACCAGTGTCCGGGTGTCGGTCGAGGTACACCGCCCCATGACACCCCCGATTACTGACTCTGTTCCCATGATAGACCCGGTCGAGAGGAGCCTGGCCCTCCTTCATGGAGTCTCTCCCTTCGGCTCCTGCTGAGAGTGGTCGGGTCTCTCTCCTGGATCTACCTCTCCCACCCGTGGTCGACCTTTCCTCCCCCCCCCCCGTCAGTGGTGCTTGTCTGGTTTGACGAGCCCTCGAACAACTGGTTCCCCCCAATCCCCCTCTGGTGGGGAGTTGGGGGTTTCGGGTGGGCCCGTCTCGTCGTCTCTCCCCCCGCCGGGAGAGCCCCCCTCTGACCTCCCTGTTCTACTCTCTTCTCGTTCTACTACGGGTGAAGCAGATGCGGAGTCGGTGGCCCCTACCCCCCCAGTTCTGGGTGAGTTGGGGAAGCCGATTCCGTCCCTGGTTAAGGACCGTTGAGTTTGCTGCTCAGCTTGGTCCGTGGCTATTTCGCTGTTTTCTCTGCCTCTTATAATGCCGCTTCCCCTTACAGTTCCATTTTGCATTGGAACTGTAGGGGGCTTTTAGCTAACTGGGAGAACCTTGCCTCCCTGCTGGAGAGCGAGCGGCCTTCCTGTGTTTGTCTCCAGGAGACTATCCTGGCTGCGCGGGGACTCCCTCGTCTCTCTGGCTATGTTGGTTTCCCTTGCACCCCGGATGAGCACACACGCCGGCTTGGGGAGATGTTCGGTCGACTAATGTTGCTGGTATGTTACTCTCCTTAATGGAGGAACTTTCCTTTGCGTGCCTCAATTCCGGTGAACCTACTTACTTCCATGAACCCACGGGCTCATTTACCTGTATTGATCTCTCCTTGGTGTCCCTCGATGCCTTACTCGATTTTTCGTGGAAGGTGTTGGGGGACTCTTATGGCAGTGATCATTACCCAGTCTGTCTTGAGCCGGTCGGACCGCAGCCGGGCGTCTCGTCTCGACCGAGGTGGTGCCTCGCGCGGGCTGACTGGCCATCTTTCAGAGCTCGTTCTGTCATTGTCCGTTCGGTATTGAGCTTTGGCTCTGTGGATGAGAGCTTGGAGTTCTTCGAGCGGGTGGTGATGGGCGTCGCGGAGGACTGTATTCCTCGATCTTCCGGTAACCCGTGGACTCCAGCATGTCACCAGGCGGTGTGCGCCGCGTCCACCGCACCCGGCGCGCGGACCACTTGATTGAGATGCGGCGGGTGAAGGCTTTCACCTGCCGGACTCTCAAGTTGGCCCGTCGGGCCTCTTGGCGTGCTTTTTTTGTCCGGCATCTCCTCATCTACCCCTTCTGCTGCTGTGTGGCGGAAAGTACGTAGTATCGAGGGGAAGCCAGTCCCTGCTAGTCGCCCTGTCCTTTGGGACGGGGACGGCTTCCTTTCGGATCCTGCTGCTGTGGCTGATCGGCTGGCTGGTGCTTTTGCTGCGGTCTCCCGTTCGCCTTCAGCTGCGGATCGCCCTTTATCGGAGGTCACGTTCCCGCCCCCTGGGAACGAGCCCTATAACCATCTCTTTACGATGCGGGAACTTCGGGCTGCCTTGGCAACCCGTCGTTCTTCCGCCCCTGGCCCTGATGACATTCCGTATGACTTTCTTTAGAATCTGCACCCGATGGCCCTGCACTTCTTGCTGGATCTTTTCAACCGGGTGTGGGTTGGGGGGTCGTTCCCTTCCCGTTGGAGGGAGGCGATTGTGGTCCCGATACCTAAGCCGGGGAAGGATCCGGCGGAGGTGGCGAGCTATCGGCCTATTGCTTTGACGAGCTGCTTATGCAAGCTCCTAGAAAAGATGGTGGCCGTCCGACTTTCCTTTACACTGGAGTCGCTTGGGTTATACCCCCGACCCAGTATGGCTTTCGTCGATTTCGGGGTACTTTGGACCCCCTTCTCCTCCTTGGCCATGATGTACGGGAGGCATTTTCTCGCCGGAATCTTGTTCTGGCCGTCTTTTCGACGTCCAAAAGGCCTATGACACGACCCATCGGGGAGTTGTCATGGACCGTTTGAAGTCTCTTGGTTTTGTGGGCTTTTTGCCCACGTTTCTTCGCGGCTTCCTCTGCCATCGCACTTTCCGCGTCCGTAATGGGGCGGCCCTATCTGACCTATGTTCAGGAGGAGGGGGTGCCCCAGGGGTGTTTTAAGCGTCTCCTGCTTCAATCTGGTTGTCTGCGCTACCCGGAGCTCTTCCACCCTCGGTGCGCTGTTCCATCTACGCAGATGATCTGGCTGTCTATGCCGCGGGGACGAAGTCCCCCCCTCGTGGAGAGGCAAGTCCAACTCGCGGTCAATCGGGTTGAACGCTGGGCGTCGTCGGTGGGCCTTACGCTGTCTTCCCCGAAGACTTCGTGTGTGGCCTTCCTTCCGTCGAGGAGACGGGGATCCGGCGCCATCCCGGCCTTTCACCTTACACTCGGGGGTCAGCCTCTGGCCCTCGTCCCATCAGTACTCTTCTTGGGTATGGTTTTCGACAGCCGTTTTAGCTGGGTTCCCCACCTTCGCCGGCTACGCGAGTCCGCGAGGCGTACCCTGGATTTGCTGGGACATCTGTCGCATACTACATGGGGCGCGGATAGGCGGACGCTCCTCCGTTTGTACGTGTCCCTGGTACAGTCCAAATTAGACTATGGGAGTGTGGTGTATGGCTCCGCCTCCCGCACGGCCCTTCGGATACTGGATCCGGTCCTCTCTAGAGGACTGCGAATGTCATCTGGCGCCTTCCGCTCCTCTCCGGTTGATAGTCTGCAGGTTGAGTGACATCCCTCCCTTGGAGGATCGGAGGTCGTTCCTCATTGCTAAGCACTATCTCCGGATCCTCCGTCTTCCCACCTCTCCTCTGTTCCAGGTGGTTGGTTGAGAAGGCATTCTGCCGGGATGGGGGTTGGTATTTCACCGACACAGTGACCTCCCTCCTCGATGGTATGGGCACTCCTCCTCCATCCATTATACCGGTCTCTTTCAGGGGTGTTGCACCTTGGGAGAGCACCCCCGTTGCGTGCTGTAGGGCATTGTGCCCCGTTCGCAGGGCTGATTCTGACTCTGCCTTACTTCGGTCTCTGTTCCTTCAGCATGCAGCGTGTCACTCTGCATGTGTTGCGGTCTTCACAGATAGCTCGAGGTCGTCGGGGGGCGTTGGGGCCACGGCTGTTCCCCAGTCGTTTGCCCTTGCTCCCCGATGTACCCGTCTCCCTGATGAGGCTTCCGTTTTCACGGCGGAGCTCTATGCCATTCTGAGCACTCTGGAGGTGGTGCGGGAGCGTCCAGATGGGTCGTTTGTCATCTATTCGGATTCCCGCAGTGCCCTGGATGGCCTGGAGTGTTTTGACCCTGTCCACCCACTGGTCCGACAAATCCAGCTACTGTGCCATATCCTTGTCACTTCTGGTGGCAAGGAGGTGGTATTTTGCTGGGTTCCTGCACATGTTAATGTGGCTGGAAATGAGGCTGCCGATCGAGCTGCCCGTTCCGCGTGCCAACTACAGGTTTCACCCGTGTCCCTCCCCTTTTCCAATTATATCCCTGGCTTCCGTAGGTTTTTGCGCTCCCGGTGGCAGAGTCGCTGGGATGGCGCTGCAAATAACAAACTCTGCAAGATTAAACCCAAATTGGGATGTTGGGCCTCTTCCTTCCATCGGTCGCGCCATAAGGAGGTGGCTTTGGCCCACCTCCGTATTGGCCACACCCACCTGACCCATGGCTATTTGATGGCCGGGGATCGGGTGCCCCGATGTCCCGATTGTAACATCGTACTCACAATTGCCCACCTGCTGGTGGAGTGTCTGCTTTACTCTGCGCGCAGCACAGTATTTTCCCTTTTTGGAGAGCGTCGGGCCTTGTGATAGGCTTGGCGCTATTCTATTGGAAGGTCCCTACTTTTCGGTAACCGGGTTGTTCTCCTTCCTCCTACGCTCCCGTCTTCTTTACTGGTTGTGACTCTGATAATTTTTTTTTTTTTTTTTTCCCGTCTATTGTTCACTTCCGTTCACTGTTTCATAGTCTTTGTCCTGGGTTCGCTCTGCTATCCACCTTTCTTTTGGTGGCCATGAGCGGTCATACTTTGAAACAAAAAAAAAATATATATATATATATATATTATATTCATTTTTATAACAAGTAAATAGTAAAACCTTGTAAAAAAAAAAAAAATTTGAAAACATCACTATAATACCTAATAATGTAATAATCCAGAGGATACATATCATGCATGTATCATATGTATCATACAGTATACGCAAAAAAGTGTGAATTTGTGCTGATCTATCTTCTGAATCTTAGCTCATGCAGCTTGAATAAAGGGTAGTGAAATGTCATCATCCTATCTTTGAATTCATGTACATCAGACCTCATGCACGTCAGAGGATCACTGTATATAATACTGCAGCAATACAAAGAGCATCAAGTGGAAGACATTACAAGTTTTGTAACTTGTGAATATGATAGAAAGTCAATGACAGTAAAACTCTAGTAACATATTTGCATCCCTCTGGACCTAGTAAATATTTTGTTTCCTTCACCACTAGAGATTTTGTGGGTTCCAGCTTCAAAAGTGCTAACAAAAGTAGACCCCATAACTGCAACAGGTCACACACATGTCACTGGTGAAAAGGAATCACACTGTGCTACTGAGAAATTATTAATCAGGTTTTGCAGATTGTAAATAATTATCCATAGCTACATGTAATATTCCTATTTTTAATTTTAATACTTTTAATGACTAAAGGTATCAAGGATTTATTTCTCTTCAGGTTTTATATTCATGTTCTATTAACTATGTTTTCATGTTCTATTACCGATGTTATGTTCTAATAATAAAGTGACCAATGATATTATGTGTACATAACATGCACTTGCAAAAAAATTGTATCTCCTCATCCATTCATGTCCCAAAATGAAATTTTCCAAAAGGTATTAAAATACTCACAAAATGGTTTGGAAAAACCTTAAAAAAATTTGGCTGTATATTTTTTCATTAATTAAGGTTAAAGGTCAAAAATCAAAGTGAATGAAAATATCTTAGTACAGTAAACTTCCGAAATAACAGCACTCAAAATAACAGAATACTCGAGATAACAGCACTTTTAAAAATTGTTGTACAGTAAAGAAAATGGCAGTGCACATGACTTTCTTTACATCCAGCACCATTTTGAAAGTGAACTCTGTACCGACAACACGTGGAATGCTCAGTGCTACATTTATAACGTTAAATGAAGAAATCAATTGAAGAAAATGCACCCTCTACAGATGAAGCACTCATGATGGAGAATTTAGAATAGTTTTTTTTTCAATTTTAAAATGTTCTTTTTGCTTTATTTATGTACTGTGCATTTACCAGTTAATAAAGTAGTATTCATTATCCCTCTATTTCTTATTTATCCCCCTTTATTTACGCATTAAATACATTTAAAAAAAACTTCTGAGACAACGGAAAATTCGCAATAATGGCACCCTCAAATCCCTGAGGGTGCCGTTATTTGGGAAGTTTACTGTAGCATATTAAATGAAAGCCTGATTTAAAAGCTTTACAATGAATACTTTTTAATTGAATTGAATAACCTTTATTAATAATAAAATAAAGATATTGATTTTATAATTTACAATGACACAAATAATTGTGAAGCTGAACTATTTATTTTATTTAATTTGGCCCTTAAGCTTTAGGCTTTACTGGGCCTTATTTGGCTTTATTGGTACCAGAATGAGCTCTCTAACTTAATTATCACCAGACTTATAAGCATTTTAGTGAATCTAAAATAGGAAAAATTTCAATAAAACTTCAAACTTAAAAATGCAAAAAACCACTTTTTTCTACGTGAAGGTCAAAATATGAAAATAAAAACCCACTCTAATAGACAGAGTTTATTTCCACGACAGTTTCGACGCCCACTGGCATCCTCCTCAGGTGTTTACAGAAACACGAATGAGCCAAAACAAGAGGGAAAAAACAGTCCAGGGACCGACCGTTAAGAAATTCGCACCTAGGTTAGATCCCATTCTCCTGACACCGGAAGGGCATTTTCATTAAGTACATTCGCGCAAATTTAAAACTATCTTCCTGTTCTAAACATACAGATTCTATTATATTTTTCTTACATAATTATTGAATTTATTATTAATTTTGCAATATTATTAATTATGCAATATTAAATGTAATAAAATTAATAATAAATTCAATAATTATGTAAGAAAAATATAATAGAATCTGTATGTTTAGAACAGGAAGATAGTTTTAAATTTGCGCGAATGTACTTAGTGAAAATGCCCTTCCGGTGTCGGGAGAATCGGATCTAACCTAGGTGTGAATTTCTTAACAGTCGGTCCCTGGACTGTTTTTCCCTCTTGTTTTGGTTCATTCGTGTTTCTGTATCCACCCGAGGAGGATGCCAGTGGGCGTCGAAACTGTCGTGGAAATAAACTCTGTCTATTAGAGTGGGTTTTTATTTTCATATTCAAACTTAAAAATGCTGTATCTCACAAATTAAATGACATAGGAAGATGAAATTTCACTTATCATACCCAACAAGAATGCCAAATTTTATTAGAATCCAAGGTGATCATGATTTTTACCCCCATGATCTGTGTTGATTTGACATGGAATGACCCTACCTTGAAAGAAGCAAGGGGGGGACCTTGTGGAGAAAAAACCCAACCTTTAATTTTTTGGACCACCCTATTTGGAAGGCTATGAAACTGCAAGGTGATGACACACTGATACATCTGGTGGACTTCACTGACACTTTAAAAACTTCTCAAAATCAGGGCTGGGTAAATATTCAATTTTACTCCCAGTCTGGTTTTATAATGAGCAAACTTTTCTGGTCAATTTTGAGGTGCTTTGCACGAATCTGCCATTGGTTTCCTGTGCAAATGCGTAGTTTTTGAGATACTGTAACATAAACATATAAGGTAGGATATGTTCATGTTATGAGATCTCGTAAATGATGCATTACCACAGGAAATGTGCAAAACACCTCAATATTAACCAGAAAAGTTTGCTCTCATCATTTTTGTTTAAACTAATGAAAATATCACAACTTTTAACCTAACCAATCATCAAGGGCATACAGTTGACCTAACTGGGCATTCAGTTGACCTCCAATAGAGATAAATTCAATAAAAGAAAGTGAAATAGTTGAGTCAGTATGGATAGAAATCAGGAAAATGGTAAAAAAATTAAAATAGGTGGTGTATATATATACCATAACATATCAGTCTTTGAAACACTGGGTTCAAGTGATCATTTTATAATAAGATTCAAGGTGAAATTTGACTCAAAGTATACTAAAAATGCAGCTGAAATTCCTGACTTTAAAAATGAAATACGAATGAACTAGTTAATGAGTTAAACTGTATAAATTGGGCTGAGATTTTTTAGCTCAACCAAAAGATATATTCAATCAAAGTAAATCTACACACTATGTATGGGAAAAGTTAAAAAATAAAATAAAAGATGTTCAAAGTAAATATATTCCTCAGCGTAAAATAAGAATCAAAAATAACAGAGAACCCTGGATAAATCTGTCTATTAAGAAAGGAATAAGAGATGAGAGAGCAAATTTAAGAGAACTCAAAATGAAAGGGACCTTGAAATCTATGAAAAAAAGAGACAAGCAAGCAAGAAACTTAGAATAGATAGTAAACGCAATTTAGAGAGGAACTTAGCCAAAAATTGTAAAGGAAATCCCAAAAAGTTCTTTAGTCATTTCAACTTTAAAAATAAATCTAATAAAAAAATTGGACCCCTTCATGCTGACAAAATTATTGAAGAAGATTTTGAAATTATTGAGGAGCTAAATAGATATTTCTGCTCAGTATTTACAAAGGAAACTGTAAATAAAATTCCAGATTTTACATTAGTAACACAGGAGAGAGAGGTAATTATATATATATTGAGGAAGTGGATATTTTGAGAGCAATTGACAGGCTAAACATAGATAAGTCACCAGGACCTGATGAAATTTATCCTAAAATAGTAAAGGAAGCAAAATATAGCATAGCCCAAGCACTTAAAATACTTTTCAACCTTTCATTGATTAACAGCAAAGTTTCAGAAGACTGGAAAAAAGCAAATGTAGTCCCACTTTTCAAAAAAGGAAACAAACACCAAGCTAAAAACTAGACCAATTAGTTTAACTTCTGGGTAATTCCAGGACAAATAGACAAATGAAAGTGCCAAATGTACACTCCACCATCTCCAAAATTCATGAAACTTGGTGTGAGGGTTGGTTTTGGTCCAAATTACAAAAATCTGAATTTTTTTGAAAATTGGTCAAGTTGGTCAAATTTTATGGCTTGACCAAATTTTGGCCAAATGAAAAAACCAACAATTTTCAAATGTAAATATCTCAGCTGCTAATTGTGGTAGCATAATAAGTCTTAAATGATAAAATATGTAAAATTAACTGTAGTTTCTAAATATGTATCTTTTTTTAGGGTAACAAAAATAAAATTATGATTTTTTGGAAAGAATGTCAATTTTGTTTTTCTTTGCGATTTGGCAGCGAAGATATCATTTTTCGAAAAAAAGACCAAGAATAAAAAATGTTTATTTGATGTATGTACACCATAATAAGTAATAAAAAGTCAGCTTATAATTTATTATAAGGCTCAAAACTGAGTTTGAAATTAATACAAAAATTTTCAGACGACGAAGATTTATTACAGACTTGTTGGTCCAAAAAAAGACAATTTTCAATTCATATAAAAAATACATGTAGATAAACCAAAGGAGAAAAAATCTTTTAAAATATATGTACAATGTACATACATAACCTCTCTTATATTTAGGGACAGAATATATTGACAATAATAATATTTAATTTATAAAGCGCTTATCAGAGTATACAATACTCTTCCTAATACTACACGTACACAAGTCTTTGAGAATGAATTAAGAGACAGTATTCTCATCCAGTGAATCCAAATTTTAGACACTAATAATATAATAATAAGAAAAAAGAATTTGAAAAGATTATAACTATTAAGTAGATACACAAATCTTAGATAAAAATTTTAGAAATATTATATAGACAATCTTAAATAGTATACTTCCGATAGAATTTATTTTATCTTCTTTGAAAAGTTATTTAATTCTTGAAGTGGAAAAATGTATTATATTCTTGTTCCTCCTCGTAAACTTGCTTCAATACTCCCAAATATATTTTCTGTTGGAACGTGACAAACATCATCTTGTGCAGGAAAAACATATGAGGGACATACGCCCGAAGGATGGAGAAACTTTATCAGAAAATCATCATATTCACAGTCAAAGGACTGGACTAATCCGAGCCATAGTTTATTTTCATACATACAACCCACAGAAGAGCCTGTTTCAATTTCGCTTTGAGAGACAGTATTATGTTCTTGAACTGAAGCAGAAACTTTAATGAGCTCTCTTATTTCGAATGACTGTGCAGTCTGAGAGAGTGGATAAACCTTCAACGAATTCTTGGAAATTGGGACAAAGCCATGTAATTGTTGAGTACCCTTGATAGAAGTAATAGGTTTACTCAGACGTTTTTACAAAGAAAGCTCTACATCTACAACTTCGTAGAAGCCTTTATCTGTTTTTGTCCAGGCTTCAATCCAGCTG
The DNA here is from genome assembly GCA_023014485.1 of Bathynomus jamesi. Classification (NCBI taxonomy): domain Eukaryota; kingdom Metazoa; phylum Arthropoda; class Malacostraca; order Isopoda; family Cirolanidae; genus Bathynomus; species Bathynomus jamesi. The sequence continues at coordinate 160,988 of JAJOZX010000652.1, read as the reverse complement.
TAAAACAAATTCATAAATTTAGGTTGTGTGAAATAATCAAATATCAAATATTTTTTATATACCGTATGTATTCAAGTGCTGATGCTAATATTTAAAAACAGAAAACTACGAATTTGGCATTAAGAAACAAATGTCCTGAACGGACTCTCTATTGTTTTATTACCTGTTTTAATAGGGCTTTCATCCAATAAAGGTAAAATATTGTCGCTGAGCAAATCTTTATTGAATTGCCTGTCTTGAACGACAAATTCTTCCAATGGTGGTGGATTCGTGGAATCGCTACTGCTTCACTCCATAGATTCGTTAAGTATGTCTGGCTCAGGTATTGGCGCAGGTTCCGGCTCTCTGGATGAACGTTGAACATGTTCTAATACAATTGGCTTCTTTTTAATTGTGACATAGCAATTGCTGCATAGTAATTGATTTTCTTCCAAAATTCCATAGCTTGCAGCTGCCATGGCAGAGTTTACTTTTTTGATGTTACAGAAAATTCTTCTTGAGTGTTTTTTCATAGGATCGCAACAAAATTTTGTGTTTTGAGGCATTTTAAGGGTCAGGTAAATTTACGTATACTAGAAAATTAGGTATATACTGAAAATCTGGAAAGAAAGCAAAAAATTTTTAAAATTTGGAGGATTTTTTTTTTAGTCATTTTTTTTTCATAATAATCGTCGATAAGCTGACTTTTTATTACTTATTATGGTGTACATTAGGGTGTGACAGTTGCCCCAACTTTGTCCTACAATGCTGTTCAAAATTTTGGTGTTGCATATTGACATAAAAAATACCCACGTGCAATTTTTTGAAGATTCATGCATATTCGAGTGAGCACCAGCAATTTGAAAAATAGCAATTTTGCTTATACGGCATACGCGCCTATATATGAGATTACACAACCATCATAAGGGATATTACCACAAATCATTTGCCTGTCTTAATTAAAAGCTGTTATCACTAACACAAAAAAGTTAATCATTCTTATTCTCTCATGGTACATTAAGGGGTTTTATCATATATTCACAAGGTATTATTTCTCTAGAGCAAGAAACCATGATTTCTGTTCGGAAACAGATGATCGTTTGCGCTGATTAGGAACGCGGAGTCTGTCATTTTCAACTACTTGAAGGACTTCTTGAAAGCGCTCCTCATCCCTGGCAACATTAAGAAAGTCATGGCAAAGTTTTACACCATGCTCTGCAGCCTCATTGACGACCTGAAGCTTGTCCACAACCCGTTTCATGTTCAGGTAGTCGTCATGATCCGCCCATTCACTGGCTGGACTGTGGAGAAACTGATAGGGCATGCCTAAAATGGTGAAGAACCGGCTTGAGTCAGGCCCAATTAGGTCCACCAGGGCAGTGCCACTTTCTGGGACAGGGGGAAGATATGGCTTTCCATAGCCCCATGATTGAGCCCCACTCTCTTAGTAACTTCAGTGCCTTCATGGCAAAGAAGGGCCTTCCTCATCTCCTCTTTTGTCCTTTCTTGTACTTGGGAAGAGAACAAAGCCAGTGGGGCCAACTCCTCAGTTAGGTACCAAGTGTTTCTACCGAGTGCCACACGTGCTTTGTCAACTATTGTGGTGTCATATGGGGCAAATTCAGCCAAGGTTTCGACCAAATTCAAGTCATTCAGTGGCGCACTTGCTGGAACGGGGCAAACAATCCACCATGGGACATAAACAGCGACTGTGAACACAGTAAACCATTCTAACTTGCTGATTTGACTTTTAGTCACAACCTCGGCTTTGGGAAACTGCTCTTTGATCTGGCCTGACAAAAGAACAATCTTGAGGGTATAGAGCAGTTTAGCCATCCACCTTGCTTTGTGAAGTGCGCCGGGGTAGACCATTGTGAAGTTCACTGGCTCGGATCCTTTAGTTACAAGCAGCAGACAAAGCTCTACCAGCTCCTTGTAGTCGCCACGTGTAAATGGTTGGGCTAGAGATTCACGGAAGAAGTCAGCCATCTCCTGCTGGCGCTCCTCAAACACTCCAGGCATTGCGGGGTAGTAGTATTTCTTTTTTTCATTGTACGCCAGTTGAGAGAAATGGTTCTTGAACCTAGAAATGCAATTATTGGGATTATTGTATTTCGTACTAATCTATAATATTGTTTTAGGGGTATTAAGATTGATATGATTGATCATTTGCTTGGTGTTAGTATATCTTATAAGTCTAATAAAAGAAATTCCACTAAATTTGTTCATTAGATAATAATATTCCTTGTTATTTTGTAAAGCTTATGACTCACCTCTGGAAAACCATTATGTTTGGACTTGAAGAGCCCTCCACTTTCAAGCAATCCCAGCAAACACCTAGGATGACTTCACCCACATGCCTGCAACAGGCGCACCAGAATACGGCACGCTCTAATTCCTTTTGGAGGGAGACGCAAGCAGCTGTTTTTTGTCCTGAAAAAAAATGTAATTGTAGTTTAAGGCCACCATTTCAGGCACGTGCTTTTTGCAGATTTCTGTTAAATCATTCACTGTATTTTGGTATTAATGTCGTGATAAATGCACGCTGATGTTTGAAATAGGTTTACCTGTATTGGATGAAGTTGTGTCGAAAACCATACCAATGACATTCTGTTCACACTCCCAATCGACCAGAAGTTGTTTGGTTGCTGTTGATATCAAGTCTCCTTGAACCAGGCCAGCTTTTTGAGTCAAATGCGGAAGAGGTGGGACTCCAAGAAGCTTTGTGCCATTGACACCAGACACAAGAATGGGCAGGCGGTCATCAGTGCCTTTGGAATCCAGCATGTCCATAAGTTTACCATCCCAGTGCACCAGTACTTTGTCTGATGGTTGCCATTCATCCATGATTTTTAAACTTATTTCTGACACGATGGAAGCTCGGTATCGGTGGGCCGTCCTTGCATTTAGACTCAGCTTTGATGTATCTCCACCACATGCAGATACAAGGGAGTACACAATTGCACTCAGCTGGGTCGGCGAGATGTTGTTTCGAACACTGCATGAAACAAGTTCAGCCGACTTCAGAATATCATGGGGCACAAAAATTGAAACTCCCTCTTTCACTGTTCTCGATGTTTCTCTTTGGTTCAGCAGTGCTGGCCTCATCAATGTCATCGTCCTCATCAGAGCTAATAGGTGAATCAATATCAGCCTGTACATTCTCAGCATGATCACATTGCTCTCTCTCTTGTCGCTTCTCTTCTCGCATCTGCCTTTTCTGTCGCTTCTGAACCTTTTCTGTGAGTACTTTGTTTACCCCAGAGTAGGTAGCTACTCTGTCACTTAGCATGCTTTTCATAAAGAGTATGTCAGTATCAATGGCATCTTGTTCGGCCTGAGTTTTCCCCTTTTTCGCAGCCGCCATGTCTTTCAACACTGTGTTCTTATAAAATTTCATCGTCAGGCTCAATTCTGATTTAAACTTCATAATTCCAGGATCATCAGCCTGTCTTCTATCCTCATTCTTTTTCATAAGCATCACGTAGTCTTTGTCATAGTAAGTTTTAATCACTCGGCCAATATTGTTCCTGCCTGTAATGGTCGGGACATTCGCCTTCTGGTAATGCAAAAGCACATTGTCAATGGTGGCAGAAAGCCTGGTCCCAATGCATATCCCGAAGGTTTGCTAACAGACATAGTAAGACCTGCATATTAGTTGGCAGTTTGCAGCCCTTTATTTCCTTTTCTTCTTCTCGGGGTACGGTGCCCAATAACATTCTGACATACTCATCATCTTGCCGTGTATCCATGATTAAATTCTCTATTCACAACATCAAATCACTGTCAAGGGAAAGAAAAGAGCATCATTAAAATTAAATGCAATAAAATAATACGTGGAAAATTTGTGGGTCAGCGTTCCAGACCCGGAAATGAAAATCTGATAAAATGTGCTATTTTCACACTTATTTATGAAGTTCATAAGCTGAAATAGCAATACTTGCTGGTACGACGGTGCTAGCTCAAACATGCACCGATCTCCAAGAAAATTTTTACAGGGGTGTTTCCTAGATAAATACACAACACTAAAACTTTGAACAGCATTGTAGGACCATTTTTTGATTTTTGGAGGGCAACGGTCACACCCTAGTGTACATACATCAAATAAACATTTTTTATTCCTGGTCTTTTTTTCGAAAAATGATATCTTCGCTGCCAAATCGCAAAAAAAAAAAAAAAAAATGACATTTTTTCCAAAAAATCATAATTTTATTTTTGTTACCCTAAAAAAATGATACATATTTAGAAACTACAGTTAATTTTACATATTTTATCGTTTAAGACTTATTACACTACCACAATTAGGAGCTGAGATATTTACATTTGAAAATTATTGTTTTTTTCATTTGACCAAAATTTGGTCAAGCCATAAAATTTGACCAACTTGACCAATTTTCAAAAAAATTCAGAAATTTGTAATTTGGACCTAAACCAACCCTCACACCAAGTTTCATGAATTTTGAAGAGGTGACCGGGTACTTCATTTGTCTATTTCTCATAGAATTACCCTTCTATTATTTGCAAATTACTTGAAAGTGTCATTAGAGACAAAATTACAATATTCTTAGGAGGAGGATTAATTAGTAATAGCCAACATGGATTTCGAAATGGCAGGTCATGTTTGACAAACTTAATTGAGTTTTATGATAGTATGTTAAAGTATCTGGATAAAAAAGAATCTTAGTGTGTACTTGGATTTTGCCAAAGCTTTTGATACAGTTCCTCATAAGCAGTTGCTTGTTAAAGTTAGAGCTCATGGAATAAAAGGGCCAGTAGCAAACTGGATTGAAGAATGGCTTAAAGAAAGAGCAAAGAGTCCAGTTAAATGGGACTAGGTCTACATGGAGCCCTGTTCTGAGTGGAGTCCCTCAGGGGTCAGTACTTGGACCTCTACTTTTTATTATTTATATTAATGACTTGGAAAGGGGTCTAAATAGTAAAACCTCAATATTTGCAGATGATACAAAATTGGGACAACATGTAAGATCTTTAACAGGTGCCATGAAATGCAAAAGGACATTGATAAAGTAGTTGCTTGGGCAGATAAATGGGAGATGAAATTTAATGTGGAAAAGTGTAAAGTTATGCATGTTGGTCATGCATGACAATCCAGAATTTGAGTATAACATGGATAGAAGTTGGGTAAATAAAGAAAAAAGGAGAGATATTTGGGTGTCATTGTGAATCATGATCTTAAACCTACAACTCATTGTATTGAAATTAGAAATAAGGTTAATGCTAGATTGAACCTAATGCAGAAACATGTAGAATATAAATTGCCAGAAATTATAAGTAGGCTCTACACTTCATACGTGAGGCCTCTTCTTGAGTATTGCATTCAGTTCATTAGTCCTTATTTAGAGCAAGATAAAGAAAGACTAGAAAAAGTACAAAAGAGAGCTACAAGGATGATACCATGCCTTAGACACCTTGGTTACAAAGAGAGATTAGAACACCTAAACATGTTTTCCCTGAAGCGAAGAAGGTTACGAGGTGATATGATAGAAGTATATAAAATACGGTAATAAGCAAGTTAGCTAATATAGACTTCCACTCTCTTTTTACAAAGGATCACAATGATAGGACAAGAGGCCATAGCCTTAAGCTTTTTCAGCAAAGATGTAAATCACAGTTAGGCTCATTCCATGACAAATCATGCAGCAGCAGCAGCAAAAAAAAAAAAAAAAAAAGGTGCACCATACCTTCATAGATTTTGCTTAAATTTGGTTTATAGAATGGTCTATGCCACTAAGTACCAAATTTCAAATATCAGCTCAATCGGAGTTATGGTTCAAAAGTTATGCTCCCCCTCTAATACACCATTTCTGAATTTTGCCAGGGAAATTTTGAAGGAACGTATTCCGTGTGTTAAAAGAGAGATTGACCATACATATTTCAAACTAAGAAATTGTATATGCATCCTTAAATCGCATGTGTCATGTGAACTACTTGTGGTGCTGTTTGAAACTACAGATTATAAATGCGATGTGGAGACTAGACACACTGAACAACAACTTAATGGAAAGCTATCCAATTTATGTGATGAAAGTGCTTGGTCAAAGTGTGTGGTGGAAGGTTCCATTTTAAATTTATCGACATATGTCTTATCCAAATCCAAAAAGGAAATTCTTAATTTAAGGCTGTCCTTTGCCCTTAAACCCAACAATGAACATTGTTTTAGATTTCGTCTTCTGTAGTTAATTCCAGGGTGGATATTCCATGTTCAAATGGTTTGATTCTGAGGAAATTTCTGGAACATTTCAATTCAATGGACTTGATTCCCAAAAGATTCCGGTTAGCTTTAGACAAGCTCAGGAAGAACGAAGCAATATTTGTCACTAAAGCGGACAAAAGTAACACTGTGGTTATTTTGGACAAGTGTGATTATAAACCAAAAATGGAAGCGTTACTTAGTGATGAATTCACCTAACCAAAGTGAGATCATCCCCCCTAAAGTCTCTTTCTGCTGAATTCAACAAAACTATCAGGAACTTATTAAAAGATGTCCCGGCAATTGACCCTAAAAGATTTCTACAGATTAACCCCAAACTCCCCCACATTTATGGCTTACCCAAAACCCATAAGATTAATATACCACTCCATCCCATTATTTCACACAGGGGTTCCTTTAGTTACAGGTTATCTAAATTTCTTGCAGATAAATTGTCCCCATTAGTTGGTAAATTTTCAGGCTTGCACATCACTAATTCCTGTGACTTTATTAACAAAGTTATGTCCTTAGATTTAAAACAGGGAAGAATGATCAGTTTTGACATTGAGTCCTTGTTTACAAAAGTTCCCATTGATGATGTAGCTACTTAGTTTTTCAGACAGAAAATTGCCAACATGTAACATAGAACTAGGCACGCCAACATCTGTATTTTTAGAACTGATAAAACTCTGTGTCACCAATAATGCCTTCTCCTTCGGTGAAGAATTTTATTTGCAACGTTTTGGTATGGGAATGGGGTCCCCTTTATCCCCAATACTGAGTACATTATATATGGAATATTATGAGTCAGAATTGTTGCAAACAATATGTCCCAGGAATCTAATTTGGTTTTGTTATGTAGATGATATTTTCGCATTTTGGCCTGACCACTGGAACAACTTTGACACTTTCTTTCAGTCATTAAATAATCTTGTTCCCTCTATTAAATTTAAATATGAGTGGGAGAATGACAAACAATTACCTTTTCTAGATGTTTTGGTCATTAACAAAAGCGGAAAGCCCAATTTCATAGTCTATAGAAAACCTACTCATTGTAGTTCATACTTTCATTATTTTTCATATCATGATGAAGGGGTTAAAAGCTCAATTATTTCTTCCATGTTTCTAAGAGCACTCAGGATTTGTAGCCCACATTTGCTGGACCCAGAAAATTCAAAGATTTGGAACATTTTTAAAGATTTAAAATATCCTGAGTGGTTTATCGGAAAGGCATATTTTAAAGCTGGAAAATCTTTTTATGCCACTTGGGAACCTTCAGTTAACCAAAAACAATATGTGAGTTTGCCTTACATTGCCAGCTTAGAAAGAGTAAAACCATTGATGAATGATTTTAAGTTTGCTTTGGCATTCAAATATTCATCTACCGTGAAAAGTAAATTGGTTAGTAATAACGTTGAAAACCAGGAACAAGCCTGTGTCTACAGCATTCCCTGTAAAAGTTGTGATTTAGTATACGTAGGAGAAACTGGAAGAAATATTGAAACCTGTATTAAAGAACACAAATATGCCTTCAGAAGTTGTAATACTAATAATGCCATTTTTTATCATGCCAGCCAAAATAATCATGCTATAGATTGAGAATCAAGTAAGGTATGGTACTTTATAAATGTAATAATTATGTCAAAAGAAAAATAATAGAATCTGTATGTATAGAAGAAGAAGATAATTTTAATTTGTGCGAAGGTACTTATAAGTTGGACCCTTTAATGAGATTCTTGGTCAAAAAATCCCTTACGGAGTCGGGTGAACGGGTTCTAGCCTAAGTGTGAATTTCTTAAAGGTCTCTGGCTTGTTTCCTCACTCACTTTTGGTTCATTCGGTTTTTTTTTGGGGGGGTAAAATGTAAATGGAATAACAAACATAAATGTAAATATAATAATGGAAGTAATAAATGTGGACATAAATATAAATGCAATAAATGTAATACTAAAGGTAATAAAATAAATGTAATAATTAGTGTAAAGGTAATAATAATAAATGTTAAAAAATGTAAATGCAATAATAAATGTAGTAATTATGTCAAAATAATAGAATCTGTATGTTGTAGCTGGTTCCTTCTTGGTGCTACTTGTAGTTGCCGGGGAGAATGAAGGATACGAGAGGCAAGCTATCGCTTTGTTGGGTATCTCTTTTAGGGGCCTCTCGTGTCCTCTTCTCTCCCTGTCGTTTGGGGGGTTGGCATCTTGAAGGAAAAGCCAGTCGTTTCAGAGTTTATTGAGTTCTTGGTTGGCTGAGGTTATTTTACAGAAGATTTTATTTTATATACAGCTGAATTAATTAAATATATATATTAGGGTGGTCCATAAAATTGAAGTTTTGATTTTTTGTTATTGCCGGGCGGTAACTTGAGGATGAATGAGAAAACACCTCTGGCCAATTTTTTCCCAAATCAATCACTTTTTAGGGGTAGCACACAGTACTTCATTTTTGCACTTTTGCACTACCTAGTAGATTTACTTGTATATTATGTTCCAGTTCCAGTAATACATCTTTTCCTTGACAGATTATTGGTGTAGTGTTCATTGGTTGTGTTTAGTGGTTGGATATATGATGACTCAAGTTCGAAGCTCTTGCTTTTATCTCCTTGAAGGAGATAAAGTGAAGGACAAGCTTCTTGGAAGCAAATTACCATCATGTGGAGAAGTATTGTCATGCTTCCTTCATCACCACACTAATCTCAAGAAGGAGTTGAAGGAAAGTGCTCAAGTAGTGTGGGGTCAACTTGAAATATTTTGGAACAAAGCTCGAATCCCGACAAGGGAAAAATACAAAGGAATCCAAAAGATCTTGGCCCTTCACCAAGATTGGATCAAAATAAAAAAAGGATGAATGAGGAGGAGCCAGAAGCAGGTGAGTTGGATGATCAATGATAAATAAAATAGTTTCTCGAGAGTATGACATATTATACTGTACAATAGTCAATACATTTATCATATATATATTATATATATTTATTATTTATATTTAGGTGTACAACGAAGAGGGATTCAAGGAGACACTTCGGAACCTATTTGATATGGCACATGCTGACGCCTTGTCTCTAATCAAAAACCCAGAAGACAAGGCCTTCTTGCTGGCCCAGCGAGAGCCTGGAAGACGGGGATGCATGGTGGGAGTAGACAGAAAAACAGCAGAAAAAGAAAAACAAGCTGCCCACAGGAAGATGGAGGAGGAGATGCGAAAGAGAAAGGTGAGATTGTTCTTCAAATTCCTACTTTCATTTGATTGCAATGATTAGGTTGTTCGTTAACACTAATTGTCCATTTTCTTCGATTGTATTGCAGGCAGTCAATGAAGGTGCATCAACATCGGGTACAGCAGTATTGGTGTCCTCAACAGAATCCTCAGTCACTGATGAGTCATCCTCCACCGAAGATGAATGGGCAAAAGGTGGAAAGCAACCTCCAAAACAGGTGAAAAGAGTCAAGAATGTGATAACATCAAATCTAGCTGCTGCCCTAGATTGGACACACACTACGGACAGGATGGCAACCTACATAATAGCAGAGACTGCATTGAGCCTTGGCCACAGCCCAATGAATTTTAACATCACCCGGACCTCCATCAAACGGCAGAGAGAACGACATCGGATCATGATCTGCAGTAGCCTAAAAGCTTCCTTTCAGTCCGGTCCTGCAATCATCCACTGGGATGGAAAACTTATTCCAGACCTCCTCAACACCAGAGACCATGCGCATGTGGATCGGCTGCCTGTGCTCATTTCCTCCTTTTCGGGTCAATCTCAGCTCCTTGGAGTCCCCAAAATACCAACTGGATCAGAACACCAAGCCAGCGCAGTTTTTGAATTATTGACTGATTGGGGCCTCGAAGAATCTGTCATGGGGATGTGTTTCGACACCACTGCCTCCAATGCTGGTCGTTTGAATGGAGCGTGTGTGTTGTTGGAGCAGAAGTTGAAGAAAGACCTTCTCCATTTTGCCTGCCGTCATCACATCATGGAAGTGATGATCGGTGGAGTTTTCACTGCTTGCTATGGCCCAATGAGTGGACCTGATGTTCCATTGTTCAGCAGGTTTCAGAGCAAATGGACCTTCATCGACACAGGAACATACGGCACCGGATGGGATGATGAAGAGGTGCATCAACTCTTGGCCCCCATTAGAGATTGGATTCTCCGCTTTGCTGAGGAAAAACACTCCTCAAAATCCTTTCGAGATGACTATCAGGAATTCCTCGATCTGTCCATCATTTTCTTGGGAGGGAGCATTGACAACTACACCTTCAAGCGACCTGGCCCCATGCACCAAGCCAGATGGTTATCTAAGGTGATCTATTCATTGAAGATGTGGCTGTTCAGGGGACAAATCCCAGCCCTCACTCCACGAGAGCAAAAGTGTCTTAAGGATGTCAGTGTCTTTGCTGTTTCCATCTACCTGCAGGCATGGATGACAGTGCCAATAGCTGCTGCTGCGCCTCGCAGCGACCTCAGTCTTCTGTGCAGAGTCTTCAGGAATACCATGACCCCAAAATTTCGGAAGTGGCATTAAAAAAACTCAGCGGTCATCTTTGGTATCTTTCGGAGGAGATGATGGGCCTCGCGATTTTCGATCCTGAGGTGTCTGAAGAGACTAAAACAGCAATGGTGAAGGCGATGGAGGAAGTTGAAGGAAAGCCTGATTGCCAGAAGAGAAGGAAAGGTGTTGCTGAGGGGGCTTCAATCGAGTCACTAGCAAAAGCAAACTCAAAAAGACTGCTGTTGTCTCTGGGGTCAGGTGTGGGATACCTGAGGAAGGAGGTGCGGGATTGGGACAGTGATCCTGATTACCAAATAGCGAAGAAATCAGTGGCAAACCTCTCTGTCGTGAACGATCATGCAGAGAGGGGGGTTGCTCTCATTAATGAATACAACGGCTGCCACACCAGGAATGAGGAACAACTGCAGTATCTCCTGCAAGTTGTTGCTAACTACAGGAAGCAGTTTCCTCAACCACTGAAGTCAGCCTGGCAACTGGGCGAGAAAACAAAGATCAAATGAGGTGCAGAGGGAATTGTTTGTCAATTCATTTCGGAATTGTTAGTTACCCTAATAGTCATGTACTGTCACCAAGATTAACTTTGCTGTGATTTTCAGATTATACCAAAACTTCGTGTCATGTGCTACCCCTACAAATTAACTGATTCAAATAAAACTTTCCCAGAGGTGTTTTCTCATCCATCCTCATAAGGTACAACCCAGCAATAAAAACAAATCACAAAAAAAAATTCCACCCCTATAAGAGTGGACCACCCTAATATATATATATAAATTTATGTACAATACTTATTTATAAAGATTATATATGATTCTTAAAATTACACAATGATAAAATATATACAATTCGGTACGCGCAAAATTGGTTTGTCGGTAACTAATATAAAAATAATATAAATGCGGAAAATTAACTGCGCGGCCCCACACTACTGCCCACCCCGAGAAGCGGAGCACGTATATCAAAAGTAGAAATATTCGGGTCTTGATTTGAATCGGATCCTTCGTCCAGCTCGCGTTGATCCTCGGTCGGCCTCGTTTCCGGTTGTTGCGTTGTCCTGCGCGCCCGTCCTGAGGTCTGTATTTGCTACCTCCGAGGTGCGTCCTCCATCGTCCTTTTTCCTTGCGTGCTTTTTCTCCGATCCGATGTCGTCCGATTGTGCGCCCGGTACCTGTGTGGGACCTGAAACTATATACGCCGGTTTTAAACGATTAATTGAAATGGCTTCTGATGATCCGTTGGTTTTTTCTATTACGAAGTACTTATCGTGGCGTTCGAGAACACGGAAAGGTCCTTGATATGGTGCCTCGAATGGTTTTCGAACGCGGTCGATGCGTACCCATACGTGGCTTGATTTGTGGAGTTCCGATGGAATGAATGATTTGGGGGCTGAGTGAATGTTTCCTTGAGAGAGTTGGGCGAAATCGATTTGCGTCATTTTCTTGGCTAATTCGGAGATGAATTTTGAATTGGATTTTGACGACGAATTGGCGATCATTGGCCTCGGGCATAATAGGGTGGTTCCGGTGACGGTGGTGAACGGTGAATAACCCGATTCGTTGGGGAGACTGCGTAAACCAAGGAGAACTATGGGTAAAGCGGGGAGCCAATCTTGTTTTCGAGCGATGATTGCTGTCTTGATGGTGCGATGAGATCTTTCAATTATTCCGTTGGTCTGAGGGCGATACGACAAAGTTCTTAGTCGGTGAAATCCGATGAGAGCTGAGAGTTCCCTAAAGAGTTCGGATTCGAATTGGGATCCGCGGTCCGTTATGACTTGCAGTGGTACACCAAATCTTGAAATCCATACATCGAGAAATGCGTGTGCTATTGATGTGGCTGTAGTATCAATCAGAGGATATGCTTCTATCCATCTTGTGGCACGATCGATGCAGGTTAGGAGATATCTATATGGGGAAGGATATGTTTGACCGGGCAAAGTGGTTGGCGGTAAGGGACCGACGATGTCGATATGTACCGTTTCAAATCTTGAACTTGGTAAATCGAAGGGGGTTATTTCTGATTTTGTATGGCGAGAAATTTTTGAGGATTGACATGATTCACAATTTCGGGACCAAGTTCGAATATCCTTATTCATTGAGGGCCAAAAGTATCTTGATTTAATGATACGAAGTGATTGCTTGATGCCTGGATGAGAAATATTATGAAATTGATTGAAGATGGAAGATCGATGCTGCTTGGGAACAAAAGGACGGGGATATGGCGTGGATGTATCGCAATATAAAGTTGTATTTTCTGGAAACGGGAACGGCTTGAGACGTGGGAGAAATTCTTGCGTTTCTTGATCTTTTTGTTGAGATTCCGCGATTGCTGATAAATCGAAAGCGTCGATATGTACTGCGTTTACGTTGCGTGAAAGGCAGTCCGCTACGACGTTTTCGGATCCACAGATATGTATTACATCGCATACGTATTCCGTGATGGCAGACCAATGACGTTGTTGTCGGTCTGTCTTGGCTCGTAAGGGACTCTTGTAGGCAGAAACCATCGGTTTGTGATCCGTGAAGAGTATTACTTGACGACCTTCTAAAAATTGACGGAAATGCAGGACGGCTAGGTATGCTGCGAGTAATTCTCTATCGTATGCGGCGTACGCTTGCTGAGTTGTAGTTAATTTCTTGGAAAAGAAGGCGATGGGAACTGGTGTGCTGTCGATTATTTGATGAAGAACTGCTCCAGCTGCTATTTGTGAGCAGTCCGTAACTAAATGAAGGATTGAGCTTGATGGAAGAGGATGACAAAGCGTAACGGCGTTCCGTAGTGCATCCTTGACATCTTGAAAGGCTTGAATTGCTTCGTCGTTCCACTGTAGACTTTTGCTTTTGACTTGAGTTCTGACGATTTCACTTAAAGGTGAGACTAAATCGGCGTAACGGGGTATCATATGGCGATAGAATCCCGTCATTCCTAGGAATCTTCTGAGGCTTTGGTAATCTTGCGGTTGGGGAATATCTTGAATTTCGGAGACTTTGTTTACAGGAGGACGAATGCCTGCTGGGGAAACTTCATGACCCAGAAATTCAATTTTGGATTGCTGAAATATGCATTTTTCTAAGGAAATTCTTAAATTGTGTTCTTGAAGGATCTTGAATACGCGTTCTAAGTCTTTCAAATGGTCAACTGCGTTATTTGAATGGACTAAAATATCGTCGAGATACACAAATACGCAGTCAACTCCTCTGAAAATTGTATCCATGAAGCGTTGAAATGTTGCAGGGGCGTTTCTTAAACCAAATGGCATGTATAAATACTGAAATAAACCAAATGGAGTTGTTATAGCCGTTTTCTCGATATCTTCTGGGTGGACTGGAATTTGGTGATATGCTCTGACTAGATCGATTTTGCTAAAGCATGATTTTCCGTGCAGAGATGTTGACAGACTTCTTATATGAGGAAGTGGATATCTGTCCGGTTTCGTGACAGCGTTTAGGCTTCTATAATCACCACACCCCGCCATTCGCCTGGTATCTTCTTCGGAACGAGGTGTAACGGTGAGGCCCATGGTGATTTTGAGGGTTCTATAATTCCATCTTGAAGTAAGTTGTTGAAAGTAGCCTTAGCTGAGGATAATTTATCGGGTGGAAGACGTCGAGGGCTTGCAAACACTGGTGGTGCGCTGCCAGTGTCGATGGTATGCTTGACAGTGTTGGTGGAAACTTTCTGCGGTTGAGCTGGTTTCAGTAGTGAGGAGTACTTGTCAAGCAGGTTCCTGATTTCTTGAGGTAATTTGTCGGTAGGGTTAATATTGATGAGGTGAAGGTCTTTGGATTGCACAGGTTTAGTAGTGGCTTGAAGAGTTGTTGCTCTATCCTTCAAAATGCCATGCTTGCAGTCCACAAGGATGTCATAATGGGATAGAAAATCGGCGCCGAGAAGTGGACTGGAGACTTGGGCGACGACGAATGGCCACCTGAATATTCTTCGTAATTTAGGAATTGATATGTCCAGTGTTACTTCTCCGAATATTTCGAGCGGCTGACCGTTTGCGGTGGAAATCTTTACTGCGGTTGGGTGGAGTTGACAATCATTGACACAAGTTGGTGGTAAAATTGAGATGCTCGCTCCTGTGTCAATGATAAAATTGACCTTCAGACTGGCGATGCGAGCTGCGACTGAGATCAGCGGCAGGCCGGACGTCGCGTTAATCACAGCCTGCTTATCTAGTTTTCCGACGTTTCTCTTGATGGTGAGGAAGATCTTGAATTTGGGCGTGACGAGGGGAGCAGCTTGGCGTCATCTTTATTTGGCCACTTGCACCATGGCCTGCAGGTCCTTGCTTGGGGGCCATAATAAAGGTGCGCGCGGCACACCACCGGCCGCTGATTCTCGCTGAAGGGTTTTAGGCCGATGGGGATATTCGTTCTTGGGCTTGTATTGGCTCGAGTTGACGTTGGCGCCGCGTAGCAGCTTTGTTGAGCGAACGGTATTAACTCATCGGCTAGTTTGCCGAGTTGAGTTAGCGTCAGCTCCTTTTGTGCTGCTACGACGGGCGCTATTGAGGATGGGAGCGCCTGGATGAATTTATGCTTCACCAAATCATCGCTGACGCCCACCTTCAGTGCCGTTTGGTGGATATCTTGAAGGAATTGGGAGGGCTTTCCAGTGAGAGGAGTGTTGGAGATGAGTCGTTCGAAGAGTTCTGGCTTCGTCTTTTCGTAATGACTCACGATTTCTTCTTTTAAATCGGTGTACGACTTGTTGGAGAGAGTTGCTGCTGAAATTCGTGAGACGACTTCGGGGGTAACGAGGCTAGAACATGGAAAAATTTGGTCTCTTCGGATGTTATTCTGGAAATGTGGAATTGTGCCTCCATGATGGAGAACCATCCTGCGGCCGACGCTTCAGAGAACGTGGGTGGCTTGATGGTGACATGGTGCACTCCTGATTCAACAGATTCCATCTTGCGGGAATGTAATTCGGGTCTGCTGCTGCTTTGGTTCCGACCGGCTACTACGGGTGGGCGGCGAAGAGGCGTGGCTTCGGTTTGTTCCGCCCGGCGACTGAAGGATGCTGCTTCCGCTGGCTGCTTCGGGTCACTCCGGGGTCACCAATTGTAGCTGGTTCCTTCTTGGTGCTACTTGTAGTTGCCGGGAAGAATGAAGGATACGAGAGGCAAGCTATCGCTTTGTTGGGTATCTCTTTTAGGGGCCTCTCGTGTCCTCTTCTCTCCCTGTCATTTGGGGGGTTGGCGTCTTGAAGGAAAAGCCGGTCGTTTTCAGAGTTTATTGAGTTCTTGGTTGGCTGAGGTTATTTTACAGAAGATTTTGTTATTTATATACAGCTGAATTAATTAAATATATATATATAAATTTATGTACAATACTTATTTATAAAGATTATATATGATTCTTAAAATTACATAATGATAAAATATATACAATTTGGTACGCGCAAAATTGGTTTGTCGGTAACTAATATAAAAATAATATAAATGCGGAAAATTAACTGCGTGGCCCCACAATGTATAGAACAAGAAGATAGTTTTAATTTGTGCGAATGTACTTATAAGCGGGACCCTTTAATAAAAATGCCCTTCTGGGGTGAGTTGAACAGGATCTAGCCTAGGTGCAAATTTCTTAATGGTCTCTGGATTGTTTCCTTCTCACCTCTTTCATTTGTTTTTCAGTTTATAATTTTTGTTTAATAAACAACAATGTAATAATCAATGTAATAATAAATTTATAATTTCTATAATAAATAATAATGCAATATTAAGTGTAATAAATGTAATAGTAAATGTAATAATTATGTAAAAAAATAATAGAATCTGTATGTAGAGAACAAATAGATAGTTTTAAATTTGTGCGAATGTACTTATAAGCAGGTCCCTTTAATAAAAAATGCCCTTCCAGTGTCAGAAGAATAGGATCTAACCTAGGTGCGAATTTCTTAATGGTCCCTGAACTGTTTTCCCTCTTGTTTTTGGTTCATTCATTTTTCTGTATCCACCTGAAGAGGATGCCAGTGGGCATTGAAACTGTCGTGGAAATAAACTCTGTCTATTAGAGTGGGTTTTTATCATCATATTTTGACCTTCACGTAGAAAAAAGTGAATTTTTTTGCATTTTTTATGCTCCCCCCTTTTTTGAGGGGGCAACAAAAACTGGACATTTTCAAACCACCATAACTCAGTCCCTAATTGACATAGAACAGTGATTTAAAGTGTGTATGAAAGATAATTGCACACACAATAAATTAGCATAAGCAGAAAAAATGGCTAAAATTAAGAGAAAAAAGGTTACGACACTTTATTCCATTTGAACAGGTCCTGCTCCCGCTAAATCACAGATTTTTTTAAAATTTTCATATATACAAAAAATGAGTTTCAACCTTATCCTATCAATATGTGAAAAGAAATATATGTGTATTTGCATATAAAATAGGTATTTACAGATTTGAAAATGACTACTTTCACTTAAGAGACTAATTTCTAACAAACTGTTCAACATTCTCAGTGACTTCTGGTATATAGATTGGTGTACTTGTTAAAAATGTAAATACATATGTGTTAAACTAGGTAGTATTCTAAGAACTAAACATAAAACACTAGTACCTACCATAAAATATCTTCCCCCCATTCTATTGTTGGGTAAATTAGTTGAACCAAAAATCCCATGTGGACATTAAGAAAATGGCAATCCTACCCAGGATAACTATTGCCTAACTAGAGAGATCTTTATTTTGTTTTCTGTGATGCGCAAAGCATTCACTGTGTTCTCATTTAATGTATATATCTTTTTTCATTTTGAACAGATTTATGTACATCGCTATATGCATAGTGTTTTAAATAAGTACCATAAAAGTGTTTGATGAAAATATCTACACTTAAAAGCTATAACAAGCGCTGTTGCAACCCTTTTGAACTGCACAAAATGCCTATTCTGCGAAACTTGAGGCCACTTTCAAAGCTTGTTGTTGAAAATAGTGACCCTAAATATAATTTCAGTGATGAACCAAAAGTTCGTATAAATTGTCTGAAATTAATTAATAAACACGCAAAACCTGAAGAATTATTCAGACTGCCAGAAGTAATAACTAGTAGTACTGAAAGTACGACTACTTCACCCGACATATCCCCAGAAAAAATTCCAAGAAAATGTACTGAAATGGATAAAGATATGCAACTTTGGAGCAACTTCATGTTACCCCAGTGAAATTATGTAAGTAACTAGCTATTAATGTGTGTACAGATAATGCGTTTTTATACTGTCAGCTGAAATTTAATTCAGATATAGTTGTCTTACATACCTAATACATATATACGAAATTATCTAAAAAATATACTTCAGTTCAGAAATTCAGATTGTTGCCACAAGATATGTCATACTTATATTTATTAATTAATTGTATTTCAAATATTTTTCAGATGCCCTGAGCAGTGGAAGCAGATCAAAGGAAGTTTCACAAAAATACAAAAAAGCTTCAACCTTCCTCAAGAGGAAGTTGGAAACTGTATTTGCCACTGAAGTTCATGATGTTGGTGAGCCAGTGAGTAAACAGCATCTCAAAGAAGCAGATTTGGAGAGGTACCGTAAGAAACTAAAAATAACACTGGCCAACAAAATGAAACTTTTTTTCTCATCACAAACATGATCACACTTTTCTTAATGCATTTTTTGCGCTGATTCCGAATCTGGTTTTATTTTATTTTTATCACATATAGTTATATAGATACACTGGTTTTGATATTTTTAAGTTTTTGATATTGCTATAAGAAAATTTATGGATGTATAGATCACACTTAGGAATGCTAAACAACAAATACATCATGTACCTTATTCAATGTACTTATAAATAAAGAATATATACATTATTTTATTAAAAGCGCTGTGAGTGTGATTTCCTTTTGTAAATTTGGCCTGGATTGTCACGATACAGCATCCAACAATGGTCCGCCATCATGCTTTCATTCCAATATCCTTGGTAGCGCTTCTCCATCATCTGAATATCTTGATGGAAGCGCTCTCCTTGCTCGTCACTCACTGCACCAAGGTTTTCAGGAAAGAAATCTAAGTGGGAATGCAGGAAGTGAATTTTTAACGACATTTGACACTCCATTTCTTTGAAGGCATGAAGGAGGTTCTTGACTCCATCCTTATACGCAGGTGACTTGTTGCTTCCAAGAAAGTTTTCACATATCCATTTGAACGCCAGCCAAGCCTTCAATTCCAGCGGACTTAGGACTTTTTCAAATTCAGTGTCATTCAAAACCTCCCTTATTTGTGGCCCAACAAAAATTCCTTCCTTCAATTTTGCTGCAGTAACCTTCGGAAATTTCCTTGAAAGGTATTGGAACCCTTCAGAATTGACTTTACCCATTGCTTTAACAAAATTCTTCATTAAACCAAGTTTAATGTGAAGAGGTGGCAGATAGATCTTTTGGGGATCCACTAAAGGGACAGACTGGACATTGCTTATCCCTGGGACATATGTATACCTAAGTGGCCAGTCACTTTGGTGTAATGTTCTATAGTGGCACGACTGTCCCACAGGCAAAGGAAACAACAAAATTTTGTGAATCCTGACTGCATACCCATAAGCATTCCTATAACTTTTAGATCTCCACAAACATTCCATTGATGACTGTCGTATTTGATTGCCTTAAGTAGTATATCCATATTGTCATATGTCTCTTTTAGATGGACGGAATGGGCAATGGGGATGGATGGCATTATATTACCATTATGCAAAAGAACTGCTTTCAGGCTTCTCTGCGACGAATCAATAAAGAGGCACCACTCAGATGCCACATACGTCTGAGATATGGCTGTAAATAGACCATTGATGTCATGGCAATAACAGAGAGGACTGTCTACTGAAAAGAATGCTGTTAATTCAAAATTCCGCTTTCGGTAGTAACTAATACGAACATTGTTCTCAAGTAAATTGTTCTCCTTTAGTCTTGAGGTGAGAAGCTCTGATTTCTCTTTAGACAGCGATAATCTCTAGCAAGATCATTCAACTGTCCTTGGGTTAACTTTTTAGGCTCTAAATGTCTACCTTCAAAAGTGAATCACAATGCTGCTAGACATAAAAGCTCACACCTGAAATACATAAGATGTATAATTAAGATAATTGAAATAAATAAGATGAATAAACTAAAAAACACAATAAAATAAACACAATCAAATGTTGAAATATTAGTATTTTGCCTATTTAAAATGGTTAAATCTGTGTAGTTATATATATGCCTTTATCTTGAAAACTATACGTGCTAGAAAAAATCTGAATGCAGTTTTGGAATCAGCGTGAAAAATGCTATCCAGCCACCACAAATATTACTCTGTTGAAAAATCTTTGTTGACCAGTGTAATTAATGAGATGACTTTGAACTATTAATTTATGTATGTAAATACCTGTATATAGGTACAGTATTACAGGTTGTCATGTTTGGATATATATATAGACATTAGCTATATTTCCTAAAATGTGAGTTATGTGACATCATCCCATATACCATACTAAATATACTGGTATATGTTCAAATTCATGAAGTACAGTACTTCCTTAATTCTTGAATAATATAAATCATGTACTTACATCCTTAATATTGTAGAGTAATTTGGGGTTATATATTTTTTATAGGTATGAAAACCTCATGAGTGATCTTGTACAAGACTTCAAATCCACATCATCGTATAAAAGGAGGCTTCAGATACTTACTCTCTCACCATTTCCTATTTTTAGGACAATGGATTTGTTTGGTGCAACCAGATACATGGTTGACAAAGCCAGACATTTGAAACATATGGTACATTTGGTATTATGCCAAAGATTCCTATCTACAGTAAAGGAAGAAAACTAACTGAAGATATAATCTCTGAAATAAAGGAATTCTACAAAGATGATGAAGTCAGTCGTTTGTGTGTAGGGAAATCTGATTGTGTTAGTATAAGAAATAAAGATGGTGAAAAAGAGTATCAGCAAAAACGTCTATTACTAGGAAATTTAAAAGAATTATATTCAAAATATAAAGAGAACAATGATAATAGCATAGGGTTTTCTACCTTTGCCAATCTGAGACCTAAATGGTGTGTAATTGCTGGAGGCAAAGGAACCCACTCAATTTGTGTTTGCACCCACCACCAGAATCCTAAACTCATGGTATCAGCAATTGCAGAGAAAAACTTAACCTATTACACACTTATGGAAAAAAGTGTTTGTGATATAAATTCTTTTACATGCATGTCAAGAATGTCCTGGTAGCATAGGCATATTTAATTTCTTAAATACTATATCTTCCTTGACAAGCAGAGATTCTGTCAAATATGTTCAGTGGACTAATACAGATAGATCAACATTGGAAACTCCTATAGCTTCTCCAGATGAATTTATTGAACACCTTTCGGAAAACATTTTTTCTCTTACTAAGCACCACTACATTGCAAAAAGCCAGTCAGTATTTGAAGACTATGAAACAGAATCTTCACTGTGATGAAATACTTGTGCTAGGGGATTTTGCAGAAAACTATTTATTCATCACTCAAGATGAACCACAAAGTTTCCACTGGACAAATGACCAGGTGACCCTCTATCCATTTGTGGTGTATCACATGAAGGATGAGGAATTAATTCATACTAGTTACTGTATTATTAGTGATTGTCTTGAGCACTCAACATCAGCAGTTCACACTTTTCAGCAATATTTAATGAAGGATATTAAACAGAAATTCCCCAATGTAGCTACAAAAAGTAATTTACTTCTCTGATGGGTGTGGAGGCCAATACAAAAGTAAATATAATTTCAGCAATCTATGCTATCATGAACAGGATTTTGGTGTGAAGGCTGAGTGGAATTTCTTTGCCACAAGTCATGGGAAAAATGCTTGTGATGGTATTGGTGGAACTATTAAAAGAGTTGTAGCAAAGGCTAGTTTGCAACACACTGATACTGGTCATATTCTAACACCAAGAGCTTTCTATGATTTTCGCACTGAACACTTTAATTCAATTATTTGTTTGTATGTTATAAAGGAGGAGGTTCATGCGGATAAATTCAGTCTTTCTAGTAGGTTTAATGAAGCTTTACCTGTTAAAGGTACACAGGGTTTCCACAGGATTGTACCAGAGTCAGAAAACCTAATACAAGCTTATCAGATATCTGATTCTGATAATTGTAAATTGTTTAGAATAAGTACTGGGGCTGAACCAGATAGAGAGAGTCAACTAGTTGAAAAAGATGAGTATCAAATTGGCCAGTATGTTGCCTGTAAATATGATGATAAAGTTTGGTTTGGAATTATTTTAGACACTTCAGAAGAATATGTTGATTATAAAATCAGTTTCCTCACCTCATCAGGATCTACCACTCAGTATTACTTTCCGATGAAAGAGGATGTTTGCTGGATAAAACAAAGTGATATGATTTCTATCATGATGACACCAAATATCAAGCCTGATGTTAAGATTATTTACTCCTTCAATCCAAAGCAAGTTCAAGAACTTCGTGGGAGTTTGGAACCAAAACTAGGATAAAAATCTGTTGAAAATTAACTATATATATAACTTAGGGCAGTCAAAAGTTGACCGAAAAAATTAAGAACGTTGACCTTACAAATTGAAAAAATTGACTTATAAAGTTGCCTTTACTTTCAATAATAAAAACGATACTTTAATTACTTATTCTTGCTCTTCTACATCAGTTGACCGATTGTGGTAAATTATGAAGTATTTGCCGACATTTTCTCGCAAAAAATTGCGATCCTTACTTAATAATTTATTAAGCATGGAGAAAGATCTCTCTACAGTGGCAGTTGTTGGTTGACATTGCAAAAGCTGACCATAAACTGTTGGTGAGATTTCAGGTCTACTGAGGTTAATTATTTCACAATACCACAATACATACAACACAACCACATCCAAAACCAGAACGGACATAACTGAATAAGACAAATACGAGTAGCGAAGTTGCCAGTTAACCAAAAAGATGCCTATTTTTAGTTATTTTAATTATTTATTCCAAAAAATTGACTTTATTTACCTCATTGCTATTTTTTGACCTAACAGGTAAAAGTTGACTTTTGGTTGACCTATTAACTTTGGTAATATACCCCCTACAGGTGTTTTTATTGCATTTTCAGTTGTTTCAGCGAAAAGTGCCCCATAGGAAACAATTTGACTTTATTGACTTTTGACCGCCCTATATATAAGCTTAGGTAGGTATACACTGCGTTCCAAATTATTAAGCAGATTAAATTTTCTCCAATGTTTTCAAAAGTTTTTCCCCGATTTCAATGAAATTTGTAGCAAATAATCACTATATATAGCAGCATTGATGGTATTCATTTCGATAAAATATTTGGATAATTAAAATAATTATCTCATTTTATTGAAAAACATGTAAAATATTGTGTTCCGAATTATTAAGCAAGTATTCTATTTCGGATCTAAATGGTGAAAATGGGTAGGAAGAAGGATTTAACACTAACTGAGAAAAGAAAAATAGTCAAGTTACTCGCTGAAAATATAAAATCGATTGAAATTGCGAAGCAGTTTGGCAGAGCTTATCGAACTGCAAACAAGTTTGTAGCGGAGGTACCAAACTGAGGCAGCAAAGTGATAAAGGAGCTATAAGAAAAGTGACAAGGCGGCAGATATCTGTAATCAAGCGCAAATTGCAAAGCATCCATTGTCCTCAAGTAAAAAGGTTTTTGAGCAGGCTGGCATACATAATGTACCAAGAACATCTCGATGTGGAATCCTCCAAACAATTGGCAAGACGTGTAAACCTACGATTCAGTCACCATTAACACCCAGGT
The DNA here is from genome assembly GCA_023014485.1 of Bathynomus jamesi. Lineage (NCBI taxonomy): Eukaryota > Metazoa > Arthropoda > Malacostraca > Isopoda > Cirolanidae > Bathynomus > Bathynomus jamesi. The sequence continues at coordinate 137,508 of JAJOZX010000652.1, read as the reverse complement.
ACAAGAAGCAGCGTGTTGAATGGGCGCGTGAGTACGTGAAAACAGATTTTAATACTGTATTGTTAACCGATGAATGAAGAGCAGCCCTTGACTAAACATCAAGTCCCTCAAGGGTTCTTTTCATTCATCGGTGAACAATACAGTATTAAAATCTGTTTTCACGTACTCACACGCCCATTCAACACGCTGCTTCTTGTACCCGAGTGTTAATGGTGACTGAATCGTAGGTTTACACGTCTTGCCAATTGTTTGGAGGATTCCACATCGAGATGTTCTTGGTACATTATGTATGCCAGCCTGCTCAAAAACCTTTTACTTGAGGACAATGGATGCTTTGCAATTTGCGCTTGATTACAGATATCTGCCGCCTTGTCACTTTTCTTATAGCTCCTTTATCACTTCGCTGCCTCAGTTTGGCACCCTCTGCTAAAACCTGTTTACAGTTCGATAAGCTCTGCCAAACTGCTTCGCAATTTCAATCGATTTTATATTTTCAGCGAGTAACTTGACTATTTTTCTTTTCTCAGTTAGTGTTAAATCCTTCTTCTTACCCATTTTCACCATTTAGATCCGTAAATAGAGTACTTGCTTAATAATTCGGAACACAATATTTTACATATTTTTCAATAAAATGAGATAATTATTTTAATTATCAAAATATTTTATCGAAATGAATACCATCAATGCTGCTATATATAGGTAGTGATTGTTTGCTACAAATTTCATTGAAATCGGGGAAAAACTTGAAAACATTGGAGAAAATGTAATCTGCTTAATAATTTGGAACGCAGTGTAGATTATTAGCATTAAGAATTATTGCACCATGTGTAAATTGCAATGTATTAATTACCTAACAGCTTACATGAATTTGTAAAAATTAGTCTTTTAAGTAATAGTAGCCATTTTGAAATCTGTAAATACCTATTTTATATGCAAATACACATATATTTCTTTTCATATATTGATAGCATAAGGTTGAAACTCATTTTTTGTATATATGAAAATTTTTAAAAATCTGTAATTTAAGTGGGGGGACAGGACCCCTTCAAATGCAATAAAGTGTCGTGACTTTTTTTCTGTTAATTTTAACCATTTTTTCTGCTTATGCTAATTTGTTGTGTGGGCAATTACCTTTCATACGCACTTTAAATCACTGTTCTATGTCAATTAGGGACTGAGTTATGGTGGTTTGAAAATTTCCAGTTTTCGTCCCCCACTCAAAAAAAAGGGGGGGGAGCATAATTTTTTAACCATAACTCCAATTGAGCTATTATTTGAAATTTGGTACTTACTAGCATAGACCATTCTATATACCAAATTTAAGCAAAATCTATGAGGGTGTGGTTTTGACCACTGCATGATTTGTCATGGAATGACCCATTAGTACAACATAGTTTTTCAAATAAATAGTAAAATTCTGGAATAGCTCAGATCAGCGCTGTCTAACTTGCAGCCCGCGGAATGGACTTTTGCCAAATTTCATTTCTGAATTTTCTTCCCTATTTTGTCATTTCTAGTAGGGAGAACAACATTCAGCGGGTTCCTAAGTCGTATTAACCAACAGTGTATGATTATAGGCAACATCTTGGCCGTGCTTTATAGAAGTTGGACAGCACTGGCTTAGATGAAGAAGTTGAGAGTTCCCATACTTTGGAGACTTTTAAGAATAAACTAGATAAATTAATGACTGAAAGAGGTATTTGGTAATGATATTTTGCTACAACTGGTAATGATGTGGAGAAGAGGTTTGTGAACCCTTCTCACATATGCATACATAGTCTATATAATTTATTTTTTATTTGGGTAAATCTCATTACCCACACACAGTGATGGGATGTAGGGAGGCAGCATCTTGGGTTAGGGGATATTCTCTGTCTTTATACCCTACATTTAAAGAAATTTCTCTGCTGAGTGGTGCCCCCCCATAGCACTGTGATGTATGAAAGACTCATTATGTTCACTTGCCTCAGACACCTTTAAATGGGAGACCCTGAATGGGTGTACATTCAAATACTCTATACAATCTTTACAGTCCCACCTACTCCTTTTATCGTAATTGTAGAGCTTGTTTTATATTATTCAGGTTATACCTACCTATATACGGTAGTTATATAGCTATATATAGGGTGATCGAAAAGTCGCTCCGCAACTATGACTCTATAAGACAAAAATGCAATCATACAACTACAAGAAGTTAGATATTTTAATGAAAATTGTATATCGTGAAACTGAAATCTTTAACAAAATATTGGTGAAGTCTAGGCTAGTCTAAGCTAAGTCTTGCTACGGTAGGCTGTATGTGAGTATGCTTAGGCTAGGTCAATCAGATTATAAGGCTAGCCTTCAACATCATGCTGTTGTTTGAGGAAAGAATATTTTTAGTTGAGTTCATGTTTAAAAATGTTAATAAATACACAGAATTTGTAAAGCGAGAATTCCAGAAACGATTTTCGGAGACACCATTGCCTCATTGAGATACTGTCCATGATTTAATTGCAAAGTTTCGCAAGACCGGCTCTGTTCAAGATGCTCCGAGAAGTGGAAGACCATCCGTTTTAACTAAGGCAAAGTTGGGTGACATTTCTGATCGATTGCTACAAAGCCCAATAAAATCACTCAGGAGACTGTCGCAACAATGTGGATTGAGCTATGGCTCCACCCAAAAAGCAGTTAAGAAAGAACTCAAATTATATCCTTACAAAGTGACAGCTGTGCAGGAACTGAAAATTGCAGATTTTCCAAACATGTTAAATTATTGTGAGTGGTTTCATAATTTTATTGATCAAAATGGAGAAGACATTTTGGATGTGACGTTTTACACAGACGAAGCATGGTTTAGCCTTTCAGGGTACGTCAACCAGTGCTGGGCAGCGCAAATGAAAATTCACTTGTGCAAGCGCAAATGCGCAAACCCAAACCCATACCTTGCGCAAGTGTAAATGCGCAAATATCTCGAAACTTGCGCTTGCGCAAACGCAAACTTTATATATACAGGGTTTTCCAAAAAAAAAAAAATAGGTGTTTTTTTTGGGGACACCCTGTATAAAGTTAAATTTATAGTAAATCAAATCAAATGACTTTATTAACACACACACAATCCATAGATATATCAATAAAGAATAGATACAAAATTACAATGTTAAATAAATTAAAAAAAAAAGAAATTACAATATTACAAAAAAAACACTTCAAAGCTCCTCAGAGTCCTCCTCCAACTCCATCGTGAGCAGGTCCATGTTGCCCTTCAGGAACACAAACTTCTCAGAGGTCAGGCTGGACCTCTTGGGCTTCATGATGTCAGACCCCTGGAAGAACACCCTCTCCATAGCTGCAGAGCTGGGGATGTGCGCCACAGGCACCTCCCTGCAGGTTAGGATGGCCTTCTTCCTCTTGAGGTTGGAGGGCTCTATCCAGTGGGCAGTCATGCCCAGGAAGGAGCGGTTGTGGGCTGTCCAGCAGTCAGCGGTGGTGGCCACATAGTTGACCTCGTCCAGGATGGAGGTGAGCTCTGTCTTCCCTGCCTCGGCCTTCTTCTTGAGGTTCCTCATGTAGGTCCGCCTGGAGGGGAGCTTGAAGCTGGGGTTCAGGTACTTGAGGAACCTGGTGAAAGATGGGGACTCCGTGGTTTTGGCGGGCAACATCTCTTCAACCATGAACCTGTGGAGAAGTTGAAAATTAAATTCATTTTGAACATTTTCAATAAATGTATTTTAAAACATAAGTTACAAAAAAGATTAGGTATGATTGTAAGGAAAGTCTTTATCTTATCTTTACAATGAATTTTATTTTTATATCATAAATATTTGATATATTTAATAAATTATTTAAATTATTCTATTATTAGTGTATAAAATTAAGATTTATAATTATTATTTATTTACCTGTGCAAAAGGTCCTGGGCCTTGCTATTGTTGAAGGCGGCAGATCCAGCAAAGGAGGACTCTATGCTGGCCTGGCGCATTCTCTTGGAGCCAGAGTCCTTGGTGTCGCCAGAGAGGGACCAGCCACGCTTGGACCCACCAGTGATGGCAGCGAGGAGGTCTTTGCTCTGGTTGGGGTGAACCTTGAAAAAAAAATTATAAATTATATTGTAATGACAGTGATATACAACAGAAGTGTTTGAATTGAGACAAAGTATAATTTATTATTTAATATTTAATTATATTTTAATAAATAATAATTTCTAAAGTTAACTACTTATCAAGTTTTTTAAAATTTTAAATTTATAAATAAACTTAAACTCACATGCTGGTAGTGGCTCTTGAGGGTGTACATGCTGATGGTGTTGAAGCTGACCTTGGCCTTGCACCTCTTACAGATGATGCTGCCCCTGTAGACCACCCTGCCCCTCTCAACCACCCTCTTCTTGCTGGTCAAAGGTCCAAAGAAGGTGTCCAGGTGGGGCCAGGGGTTGTTGAGGTCCTCTTCCTCCTGGTGAAGCTCTGAGCCATGGCTGGTCACACTGCCAGCCAGGGTGGGGGCAGAGGTGGGGCTGGACAGAGACTGGTGTCTGAGGCTGTCCATGGTTCACTAGTTATAGACAGTAGTTATGACTTATGAAGTTTCTAGAAGTTACTATAGTAGTTAGTAGTTTGAACTCTGAAATAAAATTAAAATCAACTAATCAAACAAACGTGTTTCACTAGTGTTGTTGGTATACTGAGTGCTCACTGCTGTCTGGCGGCACCACCTGTCTGGCAGTCATGTGTTTATGAGCTAAATCCACTATTTTTAATTTTTTTTTTTTCACATTTGCACACAAGTTTGCGTTGTGCAAGTTTGCGCAAGAATTCGCACAAACGCAAATGCGCAACCGAAATCACACTTGCGCAACTTGCGTTTTGCGCAAGTGCCCAGCACTGACGTCAACTCTCAAAACACACGTCTGTGGTGCTCTGAAAACCCTAACAGTATTCACGAAGCTCCTCTGCATCCTGAAAAAATTGGCATCTGGGTTGCGATTTTAAGACAGCGTATCATTGGTCCAATAATAAATGCAAAAAACTTCACTTTTTTCTACGTGAAGGTCAAAATATGAAAATAAAAACCCACTCTAATAGACAGAGTTTATTTCCACAACAGTTTCGACGCCCACTGGCATCCTCCTCGGGTGAATACAGAAACACGAATGAACCAAAACAAGAGGGAAAAAACAGTCCAGGGACCGACCGTTAAGAAATTCACACCTAGGTTAGATCCCATTCTCCCGACACTGGAAGGGCATTTTCATTAAGTACATTCGCACAAATTTAAAACTATCTTCCTGTTCTAAACATACAGATTCTATTATTTTTTTATTTTTTTACATAATTATTACATTTATTATTAAATTTATTACATTTAATATTGCATAATTATTTATTACAGAAATTATAAATTTATTATTACATTGGTTATTACATTGTTGTTTATTATACAGAACTTATAAACCGAAAAACGAATGAAAAAGGCGATTAGGAAACAATCCAGAGACCATTGAGGAATTCGCACCTAGGTTAGATACCATTCTCCCGACACCAGAAGGGCATTTTATTACAGGGTCCGCTTATAAGTACATTCCCACAAATTAAAACTATTTTCTTGTTCTATACATACAGATTCTAATATTTTGACATAATTAATACATTTATTATTGCATTTACATTTTTTTAACATTTATTATTATTACCTTTACCCTAATTATTAAATTTATAATATTACCTTTATTATTACATCTGTTGCATTTATATTTATTTCCACATTTATTACTTCCATTATTACATTTACTAAAAGCGAGTAAGGAAACAATCCAGAGACATTTAAGAAATTCACACTTAGGTTTGAACACGTTCCCACGACTCCGTAAGGGATTTTTTTACCAAGAATCTCATTAAAAGGGTCTAACTTATAAGTACCTTCGCACAAATTAAAATTATCTACTTTTTCTATACACACAGATTCTATTATTTTTCTTTTGACATAATTATTACATTTATAAAGTACCTTACTTGATTCCAATCTATAGCATGATTATTTTGGCTGGCATGATAAAAAATGGCATTATTAGTATTAGAACTTCTGAAGGCATATTTGTGTTCTTTAATACAGGTTTCAATATTTCTTCCAGTTTCTCCCACGTATACTAAATCACAACTTTTACAGGGAATGCTGTAGACACAGGCTTGTTCCTCTTTTGCAACATTATTCCTAACCACTTTACTTTTCACGGTAGACGAATATTTGAATGCCAAAGGGTCATTCCAGCTCAATTGGTACAGGGGTGGTCGGGTGACTATCTCCAATTTTCTTCAAATTTTCATGGTTGATTCATACACCATTCAATAGCTTAAACCTAAAATTTTAGCTTCCTCAGTCAAAAACTTTTAATTTTATGGTCACTTAAATGGCCCCCACCTTCAACAAAAAATGCCCATGTTGGGCTTGATTGGCCAACGCCTTCATTTTGAGAGGCCTTGAAAAGTGTCTTCTAATAGGAGTAGAAGCTTCAAATTTGTCATGCCAATACAACCTCTGGTGGGCTTTTCAATTTTGCAAGCTAAAAGGCTGTGGAACAAATAGTTTCTAAGTTACAAGGGCTTAAATATGGCTCCATTTTGAAGCTTGCATCAATTCCTCCCACTTTTACGACTACCATTTTCAAAAGTTTTAGTTCTACATCAATCACAGCTGTTTTAATACTCCTAATAGTCTCTATGGGTTGTAAATTTATGAGTGAAATAAAAAAATAACCAAAAAAGGATTTATTTCTATTTTTAAAAATTTCCACAAAATTTGCAAAAAACATCAACTTTGGGGCTTAATATAAAGGTGTCCGAAATTAGTCAGGGAGTTGATACTTCTAGTAAAGAAAGATACATATGTGTAAAAAAACATATATTAAGGAATAGATCTCAACTCAACTCCTTCATATAGTTTTGGTGATTCAAAGAAAAGTGCTTTTTGTGAAAAATCTCAAATTTTTGCAAAATTTGTAAATTTTTAAATTTCTATTTATGACATTGAATTGTAATTTTACTTCCATTTTATTACTTATTAAGTTGATTTACAATTGTAATAATATGTAAATAAGTCTAAAACATACAAGAAATTTAATATGTCTGTCAAAACAACCAGCGACTCGAAGGGCTCTGGGTAGCTCATTTCGCTTTGTATATTCTTATAAATGTAAAACATGATGGTTAATCATTAATGTCCAGGCCTATTTTATAGATCATGATCTTTTATTTTCAGAAAATTTAACTAGAGCAATTAACTTAATTTTACTGCCTGTAATAATGGCTTATTCTAATCAAGAATCAAAGTGCAGCTTTGGTATGTACTTGGATGATCCATGTCATGAACACAGACTCACCAGGAAGGTGGGTATGTATACCTTACATGAGCTGACAGATGAAACAAGGAAACTGCTATTGTGGAGAACAAAAGCAACTGTAATCAACCCAAATAGTGCTACTGTATGCTACCACCATGAAAAAATGTTTGGAATGCATTACCAACAAATGCAACGTAGCTGCCAAGATCCATGGAGAAATCATCGAAAGAAGATAACAAGTAAGTAAATATAGGTACTAATATATTTATATTTCATAAAGAAGTTTATATTGTAAATTGTAACCTAAATTAGCTATTTAATTTTAATAGGGTAGGCTATATACTGTGCTACTGAATGCATATGTTTTGAATATTTTATACGAATAGCCTATAACCAAATGTTGAGGTTTTAAAATTATTTTCCAATGTGTTTAGAGTTTACATTACCCTACTTTATTTGCAGAATCACTACAAATTATTGACAAAGACATAGCAACTAGACTGAATCTGATACCAGGACAGAAACTTTGCTCAACATGCTTCTCTAGAGCCAAGACGATTGAAGATGAAAAAGACTCAGGTAGTGATGAATATGTTCCAGAAGAAATAGTTAAGGAGACATTTGACGAAACGTTAGGTTCACTAGAATGCTCACCCATTAAGTATGTAAGAGCAAGAGATCGAAAGTTTTACGCGAAAAGGAAACTAAAGCAAATTGAAACATCAACAAAATCAAAGCTGTCAAAAGTACTTCATATGAAGCCTAGCATTTTGGATGAGGAAGCGGAGAAACCTATAGAGAGTGAGGAAGAAAAGTGTTATCAGCATATGATAGAGGAACTGAAAGAAAAGTGTAAAACTAGTACCAGACAAGAAAAGATACAAATTCTAACACTCCTTCCAATTGGTAAAACCTGGTCCAGAGAAAGAATTATGAAAGAATTTGAAGTGTCAGCCAGAATGGTTAATGCTGTGAGGGCCTTAAAGAGAAAAGAAGGTATCCTTCCTATAATGAGAAATAAAAAGAGTAGCAAGGGTATAAGCGATGAAATAAAGGAAAGAGTGATAGAATTTTTCCAAAACAATGAATATACTAGAGAATGCCCTGGTAAAAAAGACTACAAATCAATAAAAACACCACAAGGGAAGGTTCACAAGCAGAAAATACTGTTGTTGACAAATATCAGAGAATTATATACGCTTTACAAAAATAAATATCCAAATGACAAAATCTCCAAATCAAAGTTTTTTGAACTGAGACCAAAATGGTGTATGGGTGTGGGGAGTAAAGGATCACACAATGTATGCATTTGTGAAATACACCAGAACTTTAAACTTTTATGTGAATCACTCCCCGTCAAAGTAGAATTAAGAGAGTTACTAGGGAAAATAGTCTGCAACACTGAAACCAGAAACTGCATGATTAATAACTGCAAAACATGTCCTGGTTTAAATGAATTACGGGATTGGCTTCTTACCATTTTTGAAAACAATGATTATGACATGGATGATGAGGTTTCCTTTAAGCAGTGGCTTCATACAGACCATACCCAACTGGTCACAATGACAAAAAGTGTTTCGAATGTAGTAGAAGACATATGTGAAAGTGCAAAAAAGTTGAAAGTACACCATTTCATAGCAAAAGCCCAATCAAAATATTTGTCCGACTGTAAAGAAAACCTCAATGATTCTACAGCATTAGTGCTTGTTGACTTCTCTGAAAACTATAGTTTTATAATTCAGGATGCCGTACAAGGGCATCACTGGGACAATACCCAGGCTACCTTGCATCCGGTAGTCTGCTATCAAAAAGTTGATGGTGAACTAAAAGTTACAAATTTTTGTGTAATATCAGATTCACTTACACACAACACAACTGCAGTTCATTCTTTTTTATGTGAAGCCTTGAAATTACTTAAAAGTCAGAATCCTAAACTAAAACATATTTGTTACTTTAGCGATGGCGCAGCAAGTCAATATAAAAACTATAAAAACATCATTAATTCAGTGTTACATGAAAAAGATTTCCAACTAACATGTGAATGGAACTTTTTTGCCACCTCTCACGGAAAGAGCCCCTGTGATGGTGTTGGTGGCACCGTCAAAAGGTTAGTTGCCCGGGCAAGTCTACAAGCAACAAGTAAAGGTCACATCACCAATCCAAAAGAGATGTTCGATTGGTGCAAATCTAATATTAATGGTATACAATTTCTGTACATTGATTCAGCTAAAATTGAGGAAAATGCTAATTTATTTGAGTTAGAAAAAAGGTATTCCTTAATTAAGACAATCCCAGGAACCCGTTCATATCACTGCTTTAGACCTTCATCAACAGGCATTAAACTGTACAAAATTTCTAGTGATGAAAATTTCTTTAACGTACAACTTTCCTTCCTCAATGCTACACAAGAAAATGTGGCTTACCAATATAAACCTGGTACATATGTGGCCTGTTTCTATGAAGGTGACTGGTTTGTTGGAAACATAGTTGAAGTGTGTGATACTGAGAAGGATCTATTAGTAAATTTCATGAAAAAGAATCCTTTTAAATGGCCTGAACAAGAGGACGTTTGCTGGATTCCATTCCAACATGTTTTGTGTTCAATTGAACCACCTACAGTTGCTGGGAAAATGGGGAGACAGTACAAGTTATCAAATGATTGTTTATCTAAAATTGAGGAGTATTTTAAAAAAAGCCTAAGTAACTACAGACCTGTATCAAGCTGAATAATAAATTGCCAATTTATGGCTGTGAGGCCATGGAGTGTTGAAGACAATCAGACTTAAAGCCTGAGTACAATAATAAATTCCTGAGTCAGTGTCTAAACATAAGAGTTATTAGCTATATATAAGTTTACATACGAATTTACATAAAACAACACATTAAAAAAAGAATATGAACTTATAGCCAATAATTCACATGCTTAAAAACTCAGGAATTCATTATTGTATATAGCTAAGTACTGTACACTTGTATTAAGGGAAGTAATACAACAAAGCTACTTAAATTTAAGGTTTTGTACTGAAAATGGTGGTTACTGCTAGTTTATCTGTACTAACTGCATAATTTAAATTACTAGGAAGTGCTTAAAGAGCAGTAGAACACGGTTCTACATGATTTACGTGTTAACTGCAAATGTAGTAATAATCTAGGTATATATTATGTCTTTTTTATGAGTAAAACTTATTTAGATAATTTAACATTTGTGAATTATCTTACCAAGTAATAAAATGGAAGTAAAATTACAATTCAATATTGTAAAAAGAAATTTAAACATTTCAAAATTTTGAAAAAATTCAGAATTTTTCACAAAAAGTACTTTTCTTTGAATAGCCAAAACTATATGAAGGAGTTCAGTTGAGATCTATTCCTTAATATATGTATTTGTACACATATGTATCTTTCTTTACTAGAGGTATCAACTCCCTGACTAATTTCAGACACCTTTATATTAAGCCCCAAAGTTGATGTTAATTTTGCAAATTTTATGAAAATATCAACTTTTGGAAATTTTTAAAAATAAAAATAAATCCTTTTTTGGTTATTTTTTTATTTCACTCATAAATTTACAACCCATAGAGACTATTAGGAGTATTAAAACAGCTGTGATTGATGTAGAACTAAAACTTTTGAAAATGGTAGAGTCATAAAAGTGGGAGGAATTGATGCAAGCTTCAAAATGGAGCCATGTTTAAGCCCTTGTAACTCAGAAACTATTTGTTCCACAGCCTTTTAGCTTACAAACTTGAAAAGCCCACCAGAAGTTGTATTGGTATGACAAATTTGAAGCTTCTACTCCTATTAGAAGACACTTTTCAAGGCCTCTCAAAATGAAGGCATTGGCCGATCAAGCCCAACATGGGCATTTTTTGTCGAAGGTGGGGGCCATTTAAGCAACCATAAAATTAAACTTTTTTGACTGAGGAAGCTAAAATTTTAGATTTAAGCTATTGAATGGTGTATGAATCAACCCTGAAAATTTGAAGAAAATCGGAGATGGTCACCCAACCAACTTTCTGAAATCTGTACCAGTTGAGCTGGAATGACTCCAAAGCAAACTTAAAATCTTTCGTCAATGGTTTTACTCTTTCTAAGCCAGCAATGTAAGGCAAACTCACTCACCAATATTAACCTAGAGTTAACCAAAAACAATGTGTTTCCCTTACATTGCCGGCTTAGAAAGAGTAAAACCATTGACGAAAGATTTTAAGTTTGCTTTGGTGTTCAAATATTCGTCTACCATGAAAAGTAAATTGGTTAGGAATAACGTTGCAAAAGAGGAACAAGCCTGTGTCTACAGCATTTCATGTAAAAGTTGTGATTTAGTATACGTGGGAGAAACTGGAAGAAATATTGAAACCTGTATTAAAGAACACAAATATGCCTTCAGAAGTTGTAATACTAATAATGCCATTTTTTATCATGCCAGCCAAAATAATCATGCTATAGATTGGGAATCAAGTAAGGTACTTTATAAATATAATAATTATGTCAAAAGAAAAATAATAGAATCTGTGTGTATAGAAAAAGTAGATAATTTTAATTTGTGCGAAGGTACTTATAAGTTAGACCCTTTAATGAGATTCTTGGTCAAAAAATCCCTTACGGAGTCGTGGGAACGTGTTCGAACCTAAGTGTGAATTTCTTAAATGTCTCTGGATTGTTTCCTTACTCGCTTTTAGTAAATGTAATAATGGAAGTAATAAATGTGGAAATAAATATAAATGCAACAGATGTAATAATAAAGGTAATATTATAAATTTAATAATTAGGGTAAAGGTAATAATAATAAATGTTAAAAAATGTAAATGCAATAATAAATGCAGTAATTATGTCAAAATATTAGAATCTGTATGTATAGAACAAGAAGATAGTTTTAATTTGTGGGAATGTACTTATAAGCGGACCCTGTAATAAAATGCCCTTCCGGTGTCGGGAGAATGGTATCTAACCTAGGTGCGAATTTCTCAATGGTCTCTGGATTGTTTCCTAATTGCCTTTTTCATTCATTTTTCGGTTTATAAGTTGTGTATAATAAACAACAATGTAATAACCAATGTAATAATAAATTTATAATTTCTGTAATAAATAATTATGCAATAATAAATGTAATAAATTTAATAATAAATGTAATAAATTTAATAATAAATATAATAATTATGTAAAAAAAATAAAAAAAATAATAGAATCTGTATGTTTAGAACAGGAAGATAGTTTTAAATTTGTGCGAATGTACTTAATGAAAATGCCCTTCCAGTGTCGGGAGAATGGGATCTAACCTAGGTGCAAATTTCTTAATGGTCGGTCCCTGGACTGTTTTTTCCCTCTTGTTTTGGTTCATTCGTGTTTCTGTATCCACCCGAGGAGGATGCCAGTGGGCGTCGAAACTGTTGTGGAAATAAACTCTGTCTATTAGAGTAGGTTTTTATTTTCATACATTGGTCCAATATTTTTTTCTGAAACCATCAATTCAGTGTTACTGTGAGCAAATTTTATACTCATTTATTGGCCAGTTGAACAAAAATGAACTCCAAAATGCATACTTTCAGCAAGACAGTGCTACAGCACACACAGCTCGTTATTCCATGCAATTATTGGAAGATGTCTTTGGAGAACGCATAATTTCAAGAGGAATTTGGCCTCCCCATTCACCTGACCTCACACCTGTTGATTTTTACTTTTGGGGGGCCGCTAAGAGCAGTGTTTATAAAAATAATCCAAAAACTATTGATGAATTACAAACAAAGATCAAACTTACGTGCAGTCTATTTCAGCTGAAACATTACACACAGTATTTGCTAATAAAGGAGGATTTGGCTATGTCGAGAAAATGGTGGAAAACACTTCCAGCACTTACTCTAAACAGGTAACAATTATATGTCATTACATTTATAGAATTCTTATATCTCCTTATGTAAAATTTCAATAAAGTAAATATCTTATTACTACTGCGGAGAAACTTTTTGATCACCCTGTATAAGGTTGTAACATATTCTACTCAATTTTTTTAGTTCATTCAGAACAAAAATTAAAGGGCATAATGACAAATTAATCATCAATATAATTCTCTTCTTTTTCTATAACCTCCTCCCACCTATAGAAAAGTTTTTTTATGCCACTTTCAAAGAAATCCCTTGGTTTTGAGTTAAAAAAGTGATCACTTCATTTTCAACAGCTTCCCTGGATTGCAACTTCTGTCCATCTCAGTGGTGTTGCAGACTTCTGAATAAATGGTAGTCTGAAGGTGTAATGTCCGGAGAATAAGGTGGATGAGGCATTTTTTCCCAACCAAATGCCTCCAATTGGGCAGTGGTGATTCAAGCAGTGTGAGGGCACGTGTTATCCTGGTGGAATAGAATACCTCTGCAATTAATTAATGCAGGACATTTTTCTTGTAATGCCACCTTCAATCGTTGGAGTTGTTGGCAGGAGACTTCAGCTGTGATTGTTTAGTTATCTGGCAGAAGCTCAAAATGAATAATTCCTTGTATATCCCATCAAACGCATAGCAAAAGTTTCTTTGGATAGGGTCCATTCTTTGGCTGAGGTTCAGGCTTTGTTTCATGGCTAAGCCACTGATGTCGACACTTAATATTGTTATAGAGGACCCATTTTTCATCCCCAGTGATGACCCAATTAAAAAATGGTGCCTGCAGTTGCCGAGAATGCAGTGATGTGCAAATATCAATTTGATGTTGAAGATTCGCTTAAGTGACAAATCATGTGGAACCCATTTTCCAACCTTCACTACTTTTCCTAACAGCTTCAAATGATGATGAATGGTCATATGGCTAATGCCGAGTTGTAGGCCAAGTTCTCTTACAATTACTGTTGGGTTTTCCTCCACTGTTGCTTTCAGCAACCATCTCCTACACATCCATTTGCTCACATCATTTCCATAAACTCTTTGAATGTTTTTTGCAGATTCACTAGCATTAGATCCTTTATGGAACTCATACAGTATCACATGTCAAATATACTCTTTCTTGGGCTCCATGTTTTTTCAATTACTGTAATATCGTAGGGGTGGCATTGCAACTGTCTGAAAAACACCAGAGAAAATATTCACTAGCCTACGTCATTCTGTATCATTCCGTATTGTGATAAAACCTGTGCGAGCCTGTCACCACGTGTATTTTGTAACATTTCTAAAACTACAGTCGACCCTCGACTTACGTCATCACCATCTTATGTAATTTCGAGTTACAAGAAGCCCCCATTGACTGTAATTGATTTGTCTTACATAATTATTTTGTGTTGCATAATAGCTGTGTAATCGCAAATGCAGTGCGTGACCACTCACTGGCAGGACACCGGGTATTTCACCATCGCTAACCCTCCAAGCCATTCAACTCTCTCTCCAATGTAAGTCTAAATTAATTTTTTATTATTAATTTTTAATATGTATTTTCAGTACAGATGGTGTTTCTTAATAATAATTATTAATTACCATTATAATTCTGTTTATATACACTGTTTTTATCAAAAAATTTAATTATTTTATTATTTTCAATACTTTTTTGGGGTCCTTCCTGGAACAGATTACCCGATTTACATGTATTTTGGGGTTCGACTTACGTCATTTTTGAGTTAAGTAACTCATCTCGGAACGGATTAATTACGTAAGTCGAGGGTCGACTATTTCACATTATCTTGAGGTTATTCTATTATCTATCGTCCATTTTCTAATCAAGCAGAATTTGTTACAACCTGATACATATGTAACTAGACAACCTCATACATATGTGAACTGTAGACAACCTGATCCTTCAGGTCTGCAAAACTATTGTAGGGTGCTGTATATGTAAGTAATAGATCCATGTAAAATTTCTTGTGATGAGATAACCATATGATGTCCACAATTAGTACAGTAGTGGTATTGATGAATGATCCATAAGATCCAACATGGTAAAAATTTTATAGTGGGCACACTAGGGGCCCTTCGGCCCATCAGGGTGGCTCCATTGTTAATATAAACAAACCATAAATACAGTTACATGCAAAATTAAGATCCAATTGAGCTCTGCAAATTGCAGATTGTCACACATCTACTAGCTGTATATTAACTTCAAAACGTTGGATCTTGTGAATCATAAGCAATTTTTATAGTGGGACACACTAGGGGCCACTTCGGCCCATCAAGGTGGCTCCACTATGTAAAAACTGCCTGTACAATGGCAACAACCAATTTTTACAAAACTAATTATCAATTTAAAACTAGAGATAGAATCTCTGGATCCAGAGAATCAAAGTCATAATAGGCTACTATCCACAAATATGTTACACTCTATATCTATTTATAACTGACATGCAAATATATCAGATCCAAAGAATCCAGTCAATTTCATTACGGTACCCATCAATACCAGTACCTTGCCAACCAAAAATAAGTCATGGTCCATATCAATTGCGGACCAAGTCACAATTTACAACCATATACATTAGAATATATATACTTAGGAGGAAAAGTGTAGGTGTGGCTGTAAAGACTGTACAGTAATGTAGAAATGTGTGTGCACCCATCTTGGGTCTCCCATTTAAAGGTATTTGTGGGGCAAGTGAAGATCATGAGTTTTTCAATACCTCACAGTACTATAGGGGGCACCACTCAGCAAAGGAATCTTTAAATGGGGTGTGTAAGGACAGAGTATATCCCCTAACCCAAGATGCTGCCTCCCTATATCCCACAACACTTGTGTTGAGCTATGGGATTTATCACCTAAATGCACATAATATATATGAAATAAACTAGTACCATTCATGCAATAAAAATGGGCTTAAACACCCTCACCAGATGTCCCTTGCAGACACCAAACTATCCAACCTTCTTTTGAAAGAATCGAGTGTATCTGAAGTCACCACTTCTTCTGTCAGACTGTTCCAAAACTTAATTACTCTGTAAATGTAAAAACTATATTTTCTTAAGTTTGTTCTATATCTTGGCTGAAATAATGTCATAATATGACCTCTAGTCTGGTTAGTGTGATCTTTAATGAAGAGAGAATCAAAATCTATCTTATCCAACCCTTTTATCATTTTATACACCTCCATCATATCACCCCTTAACCACCTCCTTTTTAATGAGAACATGTTTAGATACGCCAGTCTTTCCTTATATGTCAATTGTCTTAGAGATGGGATCATTCTTGTTGCTTGTTTCTGTACTTTTTCCAGTTTTTCAATATCTTGTATCAAATAGGGACTATTAAATTGAATACAGTATTCAAGGAGGGGTCTCACATACAGTGATTTGAGGGTTTAAGTTCATTAGTCACAGTGACACCCAAGTCTTTCTCTATCATCATTTTTAATCCAAATTCCATTCATATTGTATTCAAATTCTGGATTTTTTGGCCCAATATGTATAACCTTGCACTTATCAACATTAAATCTCATCTCCCACTTACCTGCCCAGGCTGTTACTCTAAGTCTTTTTGTATTGTCATTGCTCCTGACTTAACATTATGGCCTAATTTTGTATCATCAGCAAATTTTGAGGTTTTACATGATAGGCCTTTCTCTAGATCATTTATATAGACAACAAAAAGCAGAGGTCCCAGCACAGACCCCTGTAGGACTCCGCTCAATACAGGTCTCCAAGTAGACTTATTTCCATTTAGATGAACTCTGTTTTCTGTTTCTCAGCCATTCTTCTATCCAGTCAGCTATATGACCTCTCATACCATGGGCTCTAACTTTTACCAACAATCTTGCATGAGGAACAGTATCAAATGCCTTTGCAAAATCTAAGTATACTATATCTACTGGCTCTTTATTGTCCAAATGCAATAGGACTCCATCATAAAATTCAATCAAGTTGGTTAGACAGGACCTTCCATTTCAAAAGCCATGCTGGCTATCATTTATAAGGTTGCACCCTTCAAGGAACTCAGTAACTTTACCTCTAATGATACTTTTGAGTAATTTGCAAATAATGGAGGTGAGGCTGATGGGTCTGTAGTTTTTTGCCAAGTTTCTATTTCCTTCAGGACTGTTCTAATTATAGACACCATATGGTTATCTCATCACAAGAAGGTTTATATGGATCTATATAGCTACAACCTGAATAATATAATATAAGCTCTACAATTAAGATAAAAGGAGTAGGTGAGACTGTAAAGACTGTATGGAGTATTTGAATGTACACCCATTCAGGGTCTCCCATTTAAAGGTGTCTATGAGGCAAGTGAGCATAATGATTCTTTCATACATCACAGTGTTATGGGGGGCATCACTCAGCAGAGAAATCTCTCTAAATGGGGGGTATAAAGACAGAGTATCCCCTAACCCAAAATGCTGCCTCCTTACATCCCATCACTCTGTGTGGGTGATGAGATTTACCCAAATAAAAAATAAACTATAGACTATGTATGTATATGTGGGAAGGGTTCACAAACCTCTTCTCCACACCATTACCAGTTCCAGCAAAACGTCATAACCAAATACCTCTTTCAGTCATTGATTTATCTAGTTTATTCTTAAAAGTCTCCAAAGTATGGGAACTCAACTTCTTCATCTATGCTATTCCAGAATTTTACTATTCTATTTGAAAAACTGTTGTACTAACTGTGATTTACATCTTTGCTGAAAAAGCTTAAGGCTATGGCCTCTTGTCTTATCATTGTGATCCTTTGTAAAAAGAGAGTGGAAGTCTATATTATCTAACTCATTCATTATTTTTTATACAGTGAGGCCTTGCATAATGAATGCCTTAAATAGCAAATTTTTGCTTAACGAATTACCTCCATAAGGCTCCATTGATTTAAATAATGATTTTACCTTGCAGAATGAATTTGGTAATGAAAAACGTAATAACACATTTTCTGTTCAGTTGGAGGTTGGTAGCTGTTGTGAGCAGCTGTGTACAACACAACTGCTCACTATTAAATTTTAATTTATTAGCTTTATAAGTGTATAAAACGTAGTCATGGCCCCTAAAAGACCTTCATCATCTGCTAATGCTCGAAAGAAATCCAGGAAAACTATCAGTCTCCAGATGAAGCAGGACATTATTAAAATATGGATTGTCTGCCAGTACAGTTTCGACGATTTTTAAGAAGGAAGAAATTATGAAAACTAAAGTAAGTGATGCTACAAGTAGACTTATTAAAGGAAAGGAAGCTATTGCTGAAATGGAGTGTGTTTTACTGATATGGATTAGAGAAAAGGAAATGAAGGGGGAATCCATTACTAAGGCATTCATTAGTGACAAGGCAGTGCAAATATATGAACAAATTAAGGAATCCCTTCCAGCATCAGTTGAAAGATATGAATCATTCAATGCAAGTCGTGGGTGATTTGAAAATTTGAAGGGGAGAAGGTCAGGAATTAAGAACATTATAAGGCATGGTGAGGCTGCAAGTGCTGATACTGAGGGAGCAAAGGAATTTAAAATAGAATTTGCAGAACTTGAGGATTATTATTATTTGCCTCAAGTTTTTAACACCGACGAAACTGGCCTATTTTGGAAAAAGCTACCGAACAGAACCAACATTACTAGAGAAGAGTCCAAACTGCCTGGCCATAAACCAATGAAAGACCGGTTTACTTTACTTATGGCTGGGAATGCATCATGGGCCCTGAAGATTAAGCCTATGCTTGTGTATCATTCCCAAAATCCCAGGATATTCAAGCAGAAGAAGGTGAACCCATTTAAAAAATGGGTAAACAAGCGCAAAAAGGGTCAAAATTTAGGCTCTGGAACGAATTACTGAAAATCCCATTGAACTAATGCATTGCATAACAAATTTTTCAGTTAACGAATGACCTTCTGGAATGAATTAAATTTGTTATGCAAGGCCTCACTGTACTTCTATCATATCACTTTGTAACCATCTTTGCTTTAGGGAAAACATGTTTAGGTGCTCCAATCTCTCTTTGTAACCAATGTGTCTAAGGCATGGTATCATCCTTGTGGCTCTCTTTTGTACTTTTTCTAGTCTTTCTTTATCTTGCTCTAAATAAGGACTACTGAACTGAATGCAATACTCAAGAAGAGGCCTCACGTATGAAGTGTAGAGTCTATTTCTGGCAATTTATATTCTATATATTTCTGGCGATTTATATTCTATATATTTCTGCATTAGGTTCAACCTAACATTAGCCTTATTTCTAATTTCAATACAATGAGTTGTAGGTTTAAGATCATGATTAGGTATAGAAAATAACCGAAGTGTAAAACTGGTTTTCACCATCACTACCTATATTCTCAGTATCCTGAAAGCCAGTTTTTACCAGTTTTCACTGATGGGATTCTGTACCATATGCTTTTTAGGGAGGTAAATGATCAAAATATTAAACAGAAATAAGGTTTTAATTGATTTATGTGTAACATTTAAATTGAAAATTTTATTATCAAACTTGATTTTTGAAATAGCACTTGAGAAAACAAAGAGCATTAAGTGTCTGATCTGACATTCTTGATCAAATCTTTGTGACGAATAAACCAGCAGCTGGAAACACTCTCTCAGACTCTACACTGGTGGCTTTTATTGTAAGCAATGTCTCATACATTCGATCCAAATTTTCACTTCTATTCAAAGTAGCTACAAAATATCTGAATTCATTGTTTACGTCAAAAGTCTCAGAAGAATCTTTCTTGGGTTTCATTTTCAGTTTGTTCATCTCACACATGTACTCGTTCATAAGTTGATCATCATCATTTACTTCACGACCTGAGCTGCATTGTGAATCTTCGAGTTTCAAAGCAATTGATTGGACTTGGTCGTCTGTTTCTGAAATCTGGCAAGCTTCTGGAAAAAACCTTAAATGTATGGTCCGCATACTTCTTAAGTGCTTGTCTTGAAGGAAAGAGGAACGGTGCTGAGGATTCATTTTTCAAGACCTCAGAATTGTGTAGAAAACTCAGCAAGGCAACAGCTTCTTTTTGTCTTCTCGATGAGTAGCGATCAATGAGACACTGACGTAGCTCAAAAGCTAAAGGATTGTTTTTGCTTTCAAATTTATCCAAAATGAACTTCATGGAAGATTCAGCTTTGAGCAAATTTGCATCTTCAGAACAGTCCCCCTTCAAAACAATTTCCAGTGGATGAAGCATGTCAAAGAGGCTCTTTAGAGCATTCCATTCTTCATCTGAAATCATCTCTGTTGAGCATATCACTCTGAGGGCCTTTGGAATGCAATTTTTGAGTTTCAAAAATCTTTGTATCATGGCCAAAAGACTGTTCCACCTCATTCTACAGTCAAGGATAAGCTTCATTTCCTTTCCATTAAATTCATCTTTGACAAAATCCTGCAATCTCTCATTTTTCAAAGGAGACTTGAAATATGTGGCAGATTTTTCTCACCTTATTTATTACTTCTAAGTAATCTTATCGAAGTTTTGGAAGAACAATTACATCATCTATATCAGACTCAAAAATTGCATCAGTGCATAAAATTTCACTCATCTTTGCTTAACTCATGTGCAGAGTGTTCATCTTCGATGGCTTCATCTTCAGGGGTAGGGTCACTTTCCCCTTCAACTGAATTTTCAGCAGTTTTTGAATACAAGATATCTGAAACTGTGAGATGTATAGCATGTGCAATGCATTGCTGGTGATCATGTACTATTTCTCTTCCAAATTTGACCATTACTGAGGCACCGTAAGCCAAAGTCTTCCAATCTTTTCCTAACGATTGCAGTAGTTTTGGTGCTATCAAGAGAACTATTTATTTTCATGAGACCAAGAGACCAATGTTGATTTTCATCATGAACATTAATATTAATATATATTTGGTTTGCAAAGATGTATACTCATCCATAGTTAATGAATAGCGGATTCCTTGTCTCACCTGATTCTTGAAGTAATTGACCAATTCATGTTTCTTTTTCTCATAAAAACTAAACACCATTTTTCTGACACCATTATGGGAAGTTGGATGAGGCTTGTCATATTTTATCTTTCTTAGGATTTCTTGAATGAATTCACTTTTAGCAATTGATTGGAAACTCAGTCCATCTACACACGCAAGTTTCAAAATTTCCTCTTCTATAAACTTTTTTTACACAAACTCTTCCACTGTTCTTTGTTTCTTCAATGGCTGATTAATCTGGTTGATGTTTATGCCATGAATATTTTTCATATGGGATGATAAACTTGAAGTAGAACCTCCACAACACTAAAACTTTGTGACATGTCATACATTCTGCTGCTTCTTTATTCTTACGAGTGAAATGATACCAAGCATTTGATTTCTTTAACATGATGGAGTATTAAATCTTAGAATTTTAACTGATCAATGTGCAATCATCCACATAATATTCAAGACTGAAGCATCAATTATTTACACTTATAAACAAAAAATGATACAAAATGATGCAAAACATAATCACTATGTTTTTAAACGTTTGGAAACATTTGTTTCATAGAAAATGGACCAAAGTGATTGGAGACTTGTGCAAAAATGTGAAAACTGGTTCTTATTGTCAGTTTCGGTGGTGATTAAAAATTTTCATCACCAGTTAAAAACCTGTTTTTTAAAACCAGGTTCCATCTCTAATCATGATTCACAATGACACCCAAATCTCTCTCCTTTTTTTTCTTTATTTATCCAACTTCCATCCATGTTATACTCAAATTCTGGATTGTCATGACCAATCATGAC
Source organism: Bathynomus jamesi (assembly GCA_023014485.1). Taxonomy (NCBI): domain Eukaryota; kingdom Metazoa; phylum Arthropoda; class Malacostraca; order Isopoda; family Cirolanidae; genus Bathynomus; species Bathynomus jamesi. Next base: position 115,589 of record JAJOZX010000652.1, on the reverse strand, counting down.
CAACATGCATAACTTTACACTTTTCCACATTAAATTTCATCTCCCACCTATCTGCCCAAGCAACTACTTTATCAATGTCCTTTTGCATTTTCATGACACCTGTTAAAGATCTTACATGTTGTCCCAATTTTGTTCATCTGCAAATATTGAGGTTTTACTATTTAGACCCCTTTCAAAGTCATTAATATAAATAATAAAAAGTAGAGGTCCAAGTACTGACCCCTGTGGGACTCCACTCGGAACAGGGCTCCATGTAGACTGTGTCCCATTTAACTGGACTCTCTGTTCTCTTTCTTTAAGCCATTCTTCAATCCAATTTGCTACTGTCCCTTTTATTCCATGAGCTCTAACTTTAACAAGCAACCACTTATGAGGAACTGTATCAAAAGCTTTGGCAAAATCCAAGTACACAATATCTACAGATTCTTTTTATCCAGATGCTTTAACATATTATCATGGAACTCAATTAAGTTTGTCAAACATGACCTGCCATTTCGAAAACCATGTTGGCTATTACTAATTAATCCTTCTTCTAAGAATATTATAATTTTGTCTTTGATGACACTTTCAAGTAATTTGCAAATAATAAAAGTTAAACTAATTGGTCTATAGTTTTTAGCTAGGTTTTTGTTTCCTTTTTTGAAAAGTGGGACAACATTTGCTTTTTTCCAGTCTTCTGGAACTTCACTATTAATCAATGAAATGTTGAAAAGTATTTTAAGTGCTTGGGCTATGCTATATTTTGCTTCCTTTACTATTTTAGGATAAATTTTATCAGGTCCTGGTGACTTATCTATGTTTAGCCTGTCAATTGCTCTCAAAATATCCACTTCCTCAATATATATATAATTACCTCTCTCTCTTGTGTTACTAATGTAAAATCTAGAATTTTATTTACAGTTTCCTTTGTAAATACTGAGCAGAAATATCTATCTAGCTCCTCAATAATTTTGTCATCAGCATGAAGGGATCCAATTTTTTTATTAGATTTATTTTTAAAGTTGAAATGACTAAAGAACTTTTTGGGATTTCCTTTACAATTTTTGGCTAAGTTCCTCTCTAAATTATGTTTACTATCTATTCTAAGTTTCTGGCTTTCTTGTCTCTTATTTTTATAGATTTCAAGGTCCCTTTCATTTTGAGTTCTCTAAAATTTGCTGGAGGCCTTTCTTATCTCTTTGTAGATTTACTTTGATTGAATATATCTTTTGGTTGAAGCTCAAAAATTTCTACCCAATTTATGCAGTTTAACTCTAACTAGTTCAGTCATATTTCCATTTTTAAAATCAGGAATTTCAGCTGCATTTTTAGTATACTTCAAGTCAAATTTCATCTTGAATCTTATTATAAAATGATCACTTGAACCCAGTGTTTCAAAGACTGATATGTTATATATAGAATCAGCAATATTTGTTAATAATACATCTAAAATTGCATTCTCTCTGGTTGGTTCTTTAATTAACTGATGTAGACCATTTTTCACAGTACAATCAAGGAAGTTCTCATTACTTTCAGGTGCTCCTAATGTTACCCAATTTATATATCTATAGTTAAAATCAGGGTTGTGGAGTCGGAGTCGTGGAGTCGTGGAGTCGTGGAGTCGTGGAGTCGGAGTCGTGGAGTCGGAGTCGTGGAGTCGGAGTCGTGGAGTCGGGAGTCGGAGAGTCGGAGTCGGAGAGTCGGAGTCGTGGAGTCAGAGTCGTGGAGTCGGAGTCGTGGAGTCGGAGTCGTGGAGTCGGAGTCGTGGAGTCGGAGTCGTGGAGTCGCATGTTTCAGGGCGGAGTCGGAGTCAAATTTTTACAATGTGTGGAGTCGGAGTCGGAGTCGGAAAATTTTGGACCGACTCCACAACCCTGGTTATAGCCACTAGGTTAAGAAGGGTTATTCAATTTTAAGTAGCACTACTACTGGTTAGACCTTAATTATGTTTAAGAGAACATTATATGTTAAACACAGACCGTGCATGGAACAAGGAACTCTTCTGGGAAAATTAAATCCACTATAGTCCGAATAAGTAATGGTAAATGACAAATACCATAGTTTTTTTCCTTTTTCATGATTTTAGCCCGACGTGGGCAACGGGTCTCTCGCAAAGAGATCCCATAAATATAGCTTCCCTCACCAGCTATCTGCAAAGCAGACAGGATCCAGCTTTGGGACGTGGATCTAGGGTTTAAAGCAAACCTAGATCCCTACACTCAGAACCTCTATATAAGTAAAAGACTCGTTGCATTCACGTCGTGTTGAATAAATCAAAGAAAAAGGGGGTAACTATTGATTTTTTAGCCAAAAAAACCAAAACTTAAACCTCAACCGGGACATTGAGCGTCCACTTTTCAAGGCACGAAACACAACGTGAATGCAACGAGTCTTTTACTTATATAGAGGTTCTGAGTGTAGGGATCTAGGTTTGCTTTAAACCCTAGATCCACGTCCCAAGCTGGATCCTGTCTGCTTTGCAGATAGCTGGTGAGGGAAGCTATATTTATGGGATCTCTTTGCGAGAGACCCGTTGCCCACGTCGGGCTAAAATCATGAAAAAGGAAAAAAACTATGGTATTTGTCATTTACCATTACTTATTCGGACTATAGTGGATTTAATTTTCCCAGAAGAGTTCCTTGTTCCATGCACGGTCTGTGTTTAACATATATATATATATATATATATATATATATATATATATATATAATATATATATATATATATTATTGGAAAAAATAAAAATCCCTTAATATGATAATATCTACAAGTCAATATCCTTCTTAATATTTGAATGTTCCCTTATCCTAGAAAGTAACCTGACGATTCATGTGGTGGTGATGAAATGTCTTATTATTATGATAATTATAGAGTGAAACACTAGAGGAGTCGGAGTCAGATTTTTAGATTTTTTACAATGTGTGGAGTCGGAGTCGGAGTCGAATTTTTACAATGTGTGGAGTCAGAGTCGGAGTCGGAAAATTTTGGACCGACTCCACAACCCTGGTTAAAATCTCCAACAATAATTACATCATTTGAATCTACCTTATTTATTTCTTTAATAATTTCATTTTGTACATATCGATTGTCCTCTCTTGTTTTGGGGATTCCTCTAATTGAACATCCTTCTGGTGGCCTATATATATACCACCTATTTTAATTTTTTTACCATTTTTATTTTTGATTTCTATCCATACTGACTCAACTATTTCACTTTCTTTTATTGAATTTATCTCTATTGGAGACAAATTTGACTTTGCATAAATAAATACTCCACCACCTTCAAAATGTTTACACTCATAATAAACGAGTTCATAGCCATTTAATTCATAGGTAATCGTATTATCTCGCTCACTTAATTGATTATTTGGTAGACTGCTACATTTTGTCCAGGTCTCAGTTATGATGATGATATCTGGTTTTTCAATTTCAACATATGTTTTAAATTCATCTATCTTATCTCTGATGCTTCTTGCATCGACAAAATAATGAGAGAGAACCTGCGACATTTTCTTTAATTTTGGATCTATTATCAGCTTACTTTGGTCTTTGCCTTCTTTAATTTTTACTCCATTTATTTGTTTCTGACAGTTGTCATTATTATTTTGCGATATTTTATTCAGTGAAGTACCATTTGTTAGTCAATGGAACATACCCAGGTTTTTTACATTTTCATTTTGGATTTCTGTTAATAAAATTGTACAGAGTACATCCTTACCTCTTGTATTAAGATGAACCCCATCTTTATTATCAATTCTCTTTCCCAATAAAATTTGTTCCATAGATCAATATATGTTACACCTACTTCTTTACAGAGTTCTTCGAGTCTATTATTTATGTTAAAAGCCCTAGAGAACCATTTATTACTTTCACTCATCCTTGGAATAATACCTGTAATAAATGACTTATGCCTACCTTCTTTTAATTTTACCAATATTTCATTATAGCTTTTTAAGATTTCATCTGATGGCTTAAGCATTACATCATTACCTCCAGCGTGAATAACTACATTTTTTGGAGAAACTAAATCAGTACCCAAAGTTTTTTTGCTGATTATTTACTTTACCCTATCAATGGTTGCACCAGGATAACAATAAACTATGCTTCCTTTTGGTAACATAGTTCCTAGGCCTCTGACTTGGGAATCTCCAATTATAGAAACTTTTCCTACATTGCTTGGGTTTACCTTGAAACTTTTACTACTATTGAATTGAGTTTCCCTATATTCATTATTTTCTTTGGTACTTACGTATTATCGGGGCTACCAAACTGTTTATTATGTATTTTTGTTCTCATCATTTTTGTTTAAACTAACGAAAATATCACAACTTAACCTAACCAATCATCAAGGGCGTACAGTTGACCTAACTGGAAAGATTTTAGGTTAGGTTAGCTATGGAAAACAAAATAAAATGGAAAATGCCCAGTTAGGTCAACTGAATGCCTGGTTAGGTTAATTGAATGCCCAGTTAGGTCAACTATACACCCTTGATGATTGGTTAGGTTAAGTTATGATATTTTCGTTAGTTTAAACAAAAATGACGAGAGCAAAAATACATAATAAAGTTTGGTAGTCCCGATGGTCATTATGCAGAAAATGACATGGCCTGAAGTTGAATTCAAAAATATATTTTTCTAGTGTATTTTGGTGTGCTCTGTTCAAATATAACCTTCATTTCTTGTGCAAATGAACAGAAATACATGTTTGGGCCATGCAATGACAACTGTATTTTTGTTCATTTGCACAAGAAATGAAGGTCATATTCAAACAAAACACACCAAAATACACTTGAAAAATTTATTTTTGACTACAGTTTATACAATAAAGCATAACCTAACATGTTCATGTCACGAGATCTCGTAAATGCTGCATTACCACAGGAAATGTTCAAAACACCAAGTTAACCAGAAAAGTTGGCTCTCATCATTTTCGTTTAAACTAACAAAAATATCATAGTATTATTATAGTGTTACACCCATCTAATGTCCAGCAATTATTATATGTTCATTAAGTAGATATTTTAATTCTAAGACACTTTTCTTCTATAGCGTTTCCATCGCAAATGCTTCGTTTTCGAGATATAAAAATTTTTTTTGGTGTGTCTCTAGTGTGTGTTCGTATGTTCATTTGGTGTGTGTGCGTGGCTGACCATTACATATCTGCCCAATCACTGCACTCCATCCATTTCAAATTTGAATTACTTTGCTACTGGAATGGCTTTGTGTGACACGTGCTTGTTCAATTACCACCACTGTATTGTCACTTTCTACAAACATTTAGAAAAAAAGTGTTGAATTTCTGCATGCTCACAGTGTTCTACCAACAGTAGTGAAGTGTCCACATTGTAAAAAGGAGTGTACATATTGTCAAGACCAGAAAATGTGGTGGTGTAGAAAAAGTTACATTGTGCCTAAAATGAAGAAAAAGACGGTACTGTGATTATTGTCTCAGATTTTAAAGGTTCTTTTCTGGATAATACTAATATTCCTCCATGGAAAATTGTTCTCTTTGTGAATCATTTCCTCAGCCATTTATGGGACCACAGAACTGTGGTGGTGCCTGAACCTATCTCCAAATTCGTCGGTAGACTGGCGATCGTTCTGTAGTGAAGTTACAGATGATTGGTTTTCTAACCAGGAACCAATTGGTGGTGAAGGGATTGAGGTGGAAATAGACGAAACTTTGATTGTTCACCACAAGTATGAGAGAGGTCAGGTTCTGAGCCAGGTTTGGTTGTTTGGTAGTATTGAACGACTCAGTAAACTTCGGTTTGTTGTGCCATTAACAGACCATATTGGTGTGAAACACGACAAAGAAACACTCATTCAGAGTGATTTATAGTGATTCCTGGGCTGCCTACAAGACTAAGTGATTTAGGTTATAAGCATTTTGTTATTAATCATTCTAAAAATTTTGTGGATAATGAAAATATCAAAATTCACACACAGAATATCAAAACATTTTGGCGGGATTTAAAGGTGTGTGTTAAGAGGCCAGGTATTCAGTCAAATACCTGGCAAGATATTTGTTCATTTCTTCAGTTAAAGACAAGTGAAATCACCTACACCAATTCTTTATTCAGGCAGCCAAGTTATACCAACCTCTCTCAGACTGGCAGCGACCCCTTACAACCCAGCAACTGTCTTCTGATGAGTTGGAAGATGAGGAAGAGCCTCAGCCTGCCCCTGCACATGAATAAGGTAATTCCTGTTCTTCTTTTAGGACAGGACAGGTTAGGTCAGGATTGGTTAGGTTAGGTCAATTTTGAAGGTGAAATTTGTTTTTCCTATGGTTTTTGATCTGTTTTGAATGAATCTGACCTTCAAAACCATCAGAAATTACTCATTTTCTGTGATTTCCCCCACCCGAGAACACCTGGTTCCCACCAGGGTCCATCCAGATTGCCAGCTAGGGGGAGTGGGGTTCTCAAAAACGAGTCATTTCCGACGGTTTTGAAGGTCAGATTCATTCAAAACAGATCAAAAACCATAGGAAAAACAAATTTCACCTCCAAAGGGAGACGGGTGTAATACTATAAATTTACCAATATTATGACGTAACCTAACCAATCATCAAGGGCATACAGTTGACCTAACTGGGCATTCCATTAACCTAACCAATCATCAAGGGCATTCAATTGACCTAACCGCGCATTCAATTGACCTAACTGGGCATTCCATTAACCTAACCAATCATCAAGGGCATTCCATTAACCTAACCAATCATCAAGGGCATTCCATTAACCTAACCAATCATCAAGGGCATTCCATTAACCTAACCAATCATCAAGGGCATTCCATTAACCTAACCAATCATCAAGGGCATTCCATTAACCTAACCAATCATCAAGGGCATTCCATTGACCTAACCGCGCACTCAATTGACCTAACCGCGCACTCAATCGACCTAACCGCGCACTCAATCGACCTAACCGCGCACTCAATCGACCTAACCGCGCACTCAATCGACCTAACCGCGCACTCAATCGACCTAACCGCGCACTCAATCGACCTAACCGCGCACTCAATCGACCTAACCGCGCACTCAATCGACCTAACCGCGCACTCAATTGACCTAACCGCGCACTCAATTGACCTAACCGCGCACTCAATTGACCTAACCGCGCACTCAATTGACCTAACCGCGCACTCAATTGACCTAACCGCGCACTCAATTGACCTAACCGCGCATTCAATTGACCTAACCGCGCATTCAATTGACCTAACCGCGCATTCAATTGACCTAACCGCGCATTCAATTGACCTAACCGCGCATTCAATTGACCTAACCGCGCATTCAATTGACCTAACCGCGCATTCAATTGACCTAACCGCGCATTCAATTAATGGTAATTGTATACAATATCCCCCTCACCTCAGTTTCTAATAAAAATTATTGCAATGCGTAGAAAATAATAAATAAAACCTTTCCTTTAAGTAAGAAAAATTTCAGTTGATCATATTTATGGAGATATTATTTAACTAACGATATCCATTTAACATGACATTTTTCTGATTGGGCTATTTTTTCGCTACTCTGCAACTTAATTAGTTGGTTGGTTTCTGTTCTAGTGTTGTGAATTACTTTTAATCATTCTTTTAATTACTTATTTACTTTACTTTCTACTCTTTGATCAATTTCTTTTCTACCATTTATCATTCTCTTTACATGCTTGCACTCGTCTTCACTATAAATGCTTTATGAATATGGTAGCGTGGTCATTTCGAAAACCATTAAAACACAAAGGGGGAAAGGGGGTTCATTAACACTCTTTTTCAACGCTTGTTAACACTTTATTTAATTCCAAAAATGGTTTAATTAATTTGGGGGGATGCGAGTAGGAAGCTTTACTGTAATATTTTACATCAGAGAGGGGCACAAAACAATTAATTTAATTTTAAGGTTACATGGCCCCAACTTAACGCTTATCACGCTGCTGAATGACTGTTGGGTATATTTAGAAACCCAGCCTTCGTGGACTGACTCTGTGTTGCCCCTTTGTATTTGATAATTTTAATAAACAAACCATCATTTATCTTAATTTTTACATATTACAGATTATTATCTTTTTCATTAATCGAACATTATTAAAATTCTTAATTAGACACTACTATACTCAACCATAATTTATTGTAATTACATCCATTAAATATTATTGTATTCTTTTAATTTGCACTCCCAACTCGTATTTTATAAGTTTTATATATTCGAACATTAATTTATAAACAAACATTTAATTCTTAATTAGACATTACTATACTGGTTACTCTTTTTTTTTCTAATTGGATTCAGTTTGGGTAATACCTCAGTTTGGTCATGTTTGTGATAGAATTATGACGTGCTGTTCATGTGGTTTTGACTATGAGAACTTGATTCATCATGTGCCCTAGATGAAGACTAAAAAAGTGCATAACTTAACATGTTATTACATTATCATTTGTATAATTTAGGTCTCGGGGGTATGGGAGCGGAGCCCCCATAAAGATCACGCATCACAAATTGATCACTATAGGGTTCACTTTGTGGTGCGTGATCTTTACTCCCAAGACCTAAATTATACAAATGTTACAATGTTATAATGTGTCAGACCAACAAAGACCCTAGGATCCACTCATGGCTGGTTTACCTAACTGTGTTCGTAATTGTGTAGTGTGCATGTCCTCCATGGTGGCAGAGGGGACCTACAATTTTACATGGGTTCCGAACCACAAGAACATAAGAAATTTATGTAAAAACTGCCTGTACATTGGCAATGACCAATTTTTACAAAACTAAATAATTATCAATTTAAAACTAATTAATTATCAATTTAAAACTAAAGATAGAATCTCTGGATCCAGAGGATCAAGTCATAATAGACTACTATCCACAAATATGTTACACTTTATATCTATTTATGACCAACATGCAAATATATCAGATCCAAAGAATCCAGTCAATTTCATTACAGGGTCATTCTCTGTCAGATCAACCAGTGCCTAACACCCTCATCTCTCAGATTTTGCTGAAATTTGGTTTATAGGGAGTTTGTGAGCCCTGAATCCATTTCCGAAATTATAAGGTCAATCCGACCAACGGTTCAAGAGATATGACCTCAGGAAATTTGAGGTCACTTGCGAGGTCACTAACATTTGGCGACCCATAACTTGGGTAATAATGGTCACAAGTATATAAAAGTATATATATTTAGAATCAGAAAACGACAAGGAATCCAAATATGCAAGTTTTAGAACTCTAGGTTGAAAAATACAAAAGTTACACTGTAACCAAAATTTGAGGTCACGATTTGACCTCTGGGGTATCAAATGAGAATTTTTTTTTTTAAATGTAAAAAATGAAGGCATAGGCATTGGCTATTAGAATCAGCAAAAAAAAGTTTGTTTATGTTAGTATTTTTCATGTAACTAACATATAAGTGAACACCATATTCATAAGTTGTGCGTCAATTCTACCTATTTTTTCACACTTAAGCTCATAATTTGACCTATAGAAATTAAAATTACATTTTTTTATAGATATAAAAACAAAGGCAAAAAATGTAAAATTGTATTTCACTGCTAATCTACACTGGCAATAATAGTTATAATAGTGAAAGGGGAAGACCTACTTAGAGGATTCATGTGCTAGCCTAATATAATTTTTGCATGCTCGATGCTCTCATCAATTTCTTTTTGTGGAAAAATGTATTGAATTCTGCTGCCTCCTCTTAGGGTAGGACAACTCACTACCGGCAAGCACACAATATGATGGCCGTAATTTTGCAAATGTGGAAAATCCTATTTTGGGATTCTTTTCATCATTTTTATATAGTTCAAACATCTCTCTTAAATTCCCGAGGACCAATCGTTTTTGCACCTTCATTGCACCTTCAGCACTGATAACTTTCACGCAATCCTTTTGGCCAGGACACATACGACTAACCTCTTCTGACTCATAGAATCTTCTAAATATATCTTTGTGTTCTTCAGATATCACTTTTCCTTTGCTCATTAGTGGAATCTTCGGAAGGATTCCATGTTCTGATTTAAGTGAACGGCTTCTTTTCACCATGTATGTTGTAGTTTGAAAGAAACTAGCTGTTTTTTCAATTGTGTATGGTGAGTATGTCAATATTTGTAGTTTGTGATGGTGACATTTGCTCTCCAGGAATGACTGTTTCAATTCATTCATTAATTTGTCTAGATGTTTTCAGATTTAGTTTCAGGTTTTGAAGTATCACTTACCTCCTCGGTAATTTGAACACCATAACTGAGTTCTAGCCTCTCCTTCAGGTGTTTCTGAGCAGATGATAGCTTACCACGAGCCTTGCGCTTTTTCTGGCTTAATGACAGCCCTTCTGAAAAGAACAGAAAAAAAGGTTTCACACACCTGAATATTAGTAATTAAATATTAATTATAGTACCTTAAATGCTATATAATTGGCTATATAGTAGATCAAACAGACCTTGTAGTAAAGTATAAGTTATTATATTAATTTATTACTTTTTTTAACTGGTGTTTGGTCCAGAAATGCTAGAACTGGTTCAACTGAAGTTGAAGGATTTTCCTTTATCAAGCAATCACTGTCATTGTCCAGATCTTGAATTGAAGAGATGTTACTCAAGCCACTGATAGTAGATGATTCATTTGAATCATGCTCAGACTCGTTGTTTTCAGTGGTACTAAGTATAGTGGGGTTTTTCATTATCAGTGTCCAGCAGTTCACACACAACAATGAGTCTTTTTTCACTCTTCCAGCACATTTTTCAACAAGTACATCAGTCACTTTTCTAAGATTGATTGTTATGCGTTTCTTGTGTTTTTGAATAGGGTCCTGGCAGTATTTCAAGTGCCGAACCATTGTATTTTGATCTGTAAAGATATAGGATTTACAATTAGGTAATATATATTTTTTAGAAAATATATAGCTATACACACTTAATATTTTAGGCCTTGATAGTCTCTGAGGCTCATTAAAACACCATACCCACCAGCCACCCACAGTGTGGCTGGAACTGTACTAACCTGTAGACAAGGAATTTTGCAACTATCTGTGTTGATTCTGCACTTAGACAAGTAGCAACATGTTTCAACAGGTTTGTTTAGGCTACATGTGAGCTTAGTCTTCCCCTTTCACTATTATAACTATTATTGCCAGTGTAGATTAGCAGTGAAATACAATTTTTATTAAATTCTTGGAGCTTGAGGTCAAATTGATAGCTAAGATATAAAAATTCCTTGAAATGACAAGCAATTTATAAATATGGTGTTCACTTATAAGTTAGTTACATGAAAAGTACCAACATAAACAAACTTTTTATGATTGTTTCTATTAGTCAAGAACTTTTGTTTTTTATATCTATAAAAAATGTAATTTTAATTTCTATAGGTCAAATTATGAGCTTAAGTGTGAAAAAATAGGTAGAATTGACGCACAACTTATGAATATGGTATTCACTTATATGTTAGTTACATGAAAAATACTAACATAAACAAACTTTTTTTGCTGATTCTAATAGCCAATGCCTATGCCTTCATTTTTTACATTTAAAAAAAAAATTCTCATTTGATACCCCAGAGGTCAAATCGTGACATCAAATTTTGGTTACAGTGTAACTTTTGTATTTTTCAACCTAGAGTTCTAAAACTTGCATATTTGGATTCCTTGTCATTTTCTGATTCTATATATATATACTTTTATATAATTATGACAATTATTACCCAAGTTATGGCTCGCCAAATGTTAGTAACCTCGCGAGTGACCTCAAATTGCCCGAGGTCATATCTCTTGAACCGTTGGTCGGATTGACCTTATAATTTCAGAAATGGATTCAGGGCTCACAAACTCCCTATAAACCAAATTTCAGCAAAATATGAGAGATGAGGGTGTTAATTTCAATTTTTTTTGGTTGATCTGACAGAGAATGACCCTACAGTATCCATCAATACTAGTACCTTGCCAACCAAAAATAAGTCACGGTCCATATCGATTGCGGACCAAGTCAAAATTTACAACCATATACATTATAATATATATACTTAGGACGAAAAGTGTAGGTATGGCTGTAAAGACTGTACATTTTTCTAGGTTGTTAGGTTAGGTTGATTTCCGAAAATAAATAAAGTAATTACATGCTATAAATAAAGGTTTTACATCGATTGTGAAATCCATTTCATAAAATTGAAGTGAGGGGGATGTTGTATACAATTACCTAATTAACCTAACCAAGCATTCAATTAACCTAACAGGTTAATATTTGTTATTTCACCTAAATATCTTCTGATCTTTTCGTATTAGGCGCTCACTGTCACATTTCGGGCAAGTTAAGGATGAGAGAATAATGCCATAATTGATAAAAACATCCAATGCTTTGTCTTCATCTAGGGCACATGACGAATCAAGTTCTCAAAGTCAAAACCACATGAATGGCACATCATAATTCTATCATAAACACCACAAAATGGAATCCAATTAGAAAAAAAAATAGCCAGAACAGAAAAACAAACTAATTAAGTCGCAGAGTAGCGAAAAATATAGCCCAAGATTATACTCATCGGACCAAAAATGAGTGTATTTATACAGGGCATCCCAAAAAAATTTATACACACTTTAAATAATTATAAAGGCAGTGTTTATTAAAATACATTTCATTTTCAAAATGTAATAGAATCTACAGACATTATTTAATTGTTTTGTCAATGCCTGTTTTCAAACTGACATCCGTTCTGGTCCAGGCACTGCTGATAACGCGAAGCAATGGAATCGCAAACATCACGAAACATTTCGTTTGGTATTTGTGTGCATTCTCGTTCAATGGCTACTCTCAATTCAGCGACTGTTGCAGGTTTTATAGCGTAGACTTTGTCTTTTAAGTATCCCCATAAAAAAGAGTCTAGTGGTGTGAGGTCTGGTGAACGCGGAGGGTATTCTACGAAACCCCTTCATCCAATCCACATCCACATCGTGCCAAGTACCACTCGCAATACTCCACTCTTCGGTCCGGATCATCTTCATTAATAGCATGGACTAATCTTGGAATGTAACTTTTCCATTGACAGCACTTCAAAATGCGTTGGACAGACGATTCTGAAATTCCTACCTTACGACTCGCTTGCCGCACAGATTTTCTTGGACTTTGGTGATACGTTTCCAGTACTCTTTCTTGCTTTGTGGGGCTGGTCGATGTCCGTGGTCTTCCGGAACGCTTCTTGTGGACATTCTGAACAGTTCCATCAGCTTCAAACTTATCTCTAATTCGAGTGATGGTAAGTCGCATTGGTGGATCTGTTTGAAACTCCCTCCTAAACTGTCTTTGCACTTCAACTGCGTTTTCACACTTCCAGTAGTATTTTAGAATGAATTTCCTTTGTTCAAAGCTTAGTCTGACTGCCATTATTGATTCTAATGGGTTTAACTTGGAAAGAAAGAAACATCAATTGAGCTATCAGCTGTTAAAGTGTGTATACATTTTTTTGGGACGCCCTGTATATATATATTATTAGTATCATAATGTTCACTATTACTATGCATTTGCACTACCTCATAAAAAGTTATGGTTAATATGAGTTTTATCGTACTCAGAATATCAAAAGCAAATATAATTATAAAATATTAAAGCATAATTTTCTCATCATTTTCATATAAGTCACTATGCTCGCAGATGTGTCCTTACCAAATTATGTAGATTTGAATATTATGACATTTTTGCGACATTTTTTTCCCACCCTCCCAATATTTGCCTGGTGACATCATGAAAATATGATATATGAGCTAGGCTTGGGCTATATTTTTGCTACTCTGCGACTTAATTAGTTGGATATTTTCTGTTCTGGCTATTTTTGTTTTTGTAATTGGATTCAGTTTGGTCGTGTTTGTGATAGAATTATGATGTGCCGTTCATGTGGTTTCGACTTTGAGAACTTGATTCGTCATGTGCCCTAGATGAAGACAAAGCATTGGATGTTTTTATCAATTATGGCATTATTCTCTCATCCTTAACTTGCCCAAAATGTGACAGTGAGTACCTAATACGAAAAGATCAGAAGATATTTAGGTGAAATAACCAATATTAACTGGTTAGGCCAACTGAATACCCTTGATGATTGGTTAGGTTAAGTAATGATATTTTCGTTAGTTTTAGGCATTTTAGGTTACTATTTCCGGTAATTATTCATTTTTTGACCCAGTCTCTTTTTATAATGAGTGCAAACGTTTCTGGCCAACTTGGAGGTGCTCTGCACGAATCTGCCATCCGTTTCCTGTGCAAATGCATAGTTTTCAAGATATCATCATCTCAAAAACTACGCATTTGCACCAGGGTTGTGGAGTCGGTCCAAAATTTTCCGACTCCGACTCCACACATTGTAAAAAATCTAAAAATCCGACTCCGACTCCTCACATTTTAAATATACGACTCCGACTCCTCTAGTGTTTCACTCTATAATTATCATAATAATAAGACATTTCATCACCACCACATGAATCGTCAGGTTACTTTCTAGGATAAGGGAACATTCAAATATTAAGAAGGATATTGACTTGTAGATATCATATTAAGGGATTTTTTATTTTTTCCAATAATATATATATATATATATATATAATATATATATATAAAATGAAAAAGATTCTCTTAAACATAATTAAGGTCTAACCAGTAGTAGTCCTACTTAAAATTGAATAACCCTTCTTAACCTAGTGGCTATAACCAGGGTTGTGGAGTCGGTCCAAAATTTTCGACTCCGACTCCACACATTGTAAAAATTCGACTCCGACTCCGACTCCGCCCTGAAACGTGCGACTCCACGACTCCGACTCCACAACCCTGATTTGCACAGGAAACGGATGGCAGATTCGTGCAAAACACCTCAAAATTTACCAGAAAAGTTTGCATTCGTGCTAAACACAACCTAACCTAACCTAACTTAACCAGTCACCTTATTTTGGAGGATATAGTTCTGCAATTGCAGTAAGGAAGTGATGCAGAACTGTAGAATCATCAGGATGTTCTGCCAGGAACAAGTATCGTGCGAAATATTTCCGGTAATGAGGACACCATGTGCCCTTAAAGATAGAAACAGTAAATCCACACTCACGCTTATCTTTTGGATTTTTTTTATGGCACCTAAACACCTTTGAGTCTTGCCTTAAAATACAGGAAGTATTACATTTAGGGCAAATCACGGATGTCGGAATTATGCCGTGATTGGAAAAAACATCTAAACCTTTATCTTCATCGAGGCCAACAAGGCGGATTAGGTCTTCAAAATAAAGTTCACAAGATTGACACATCATAACAGTAGAACGAAAATCACCACACTAACAAAAAACAGAAAGAAGTAGGCAAAAGCAAGAAAAAGTAGCCAAAAAAAGCCAAGTAGCCAAAAAAAGCCAAGTAGCCAAAAAAAGCCAAGTAGCCAAAAAAAAGCCAAGAAAAATCTCCAAAAAAGGTAGCCAAAATAAACAAACCAACCGAAATTTATATACATACATATTAGAAAATAGAAAATATTTTTTTTAAAAAAGTACATTTTATACAAATTTGCACAAGATAATATATATATTTTGTTATTCAGTTTTGATTGGTTATTCAATATATATTGCTGTTATAGCTGGGTGTGACTGGGTCAAAAAACGAATATTAACCCTATTTCTACTTATGTTAGGGTAGTTTTAGGGTTAGGTTAGGTAAGGTTAGGTTAATACCAAAATACATTTTTCTAGTAATATTTGACGTGTTTTGCTTAGATTTTGACCCCCATTTCCCTTGAAAATGAGCCAAACTTCAAAGTACTACGGTATAACTTTGTTGGATCTCATTTCTGAGGGAAATGGAGGTCAGATTTGAACAAATCACATCAAATACTACTAGAAAATATATTTTGGTGTGTAAAATGACTTGAGTTACTCAATATACATAATTACCAGTTATTTTGATTTACAGGTCCAGCCCATGTCATTTAATACATATTGACCAAGCCCAGGCCTTGGCCAAACTTAAACTGTAATATCTCTATAAGTTGGTCTGGCCTCTCCCTCACTAATAGACCCTCTGGGCTTATTAAAATAAAGATTTTATTGACTCACCAACTTTAATACTATCAAGTTATATCAAAATAGTTACTCAGGTTAGATCAAGTGGGATTCTTACTGTGTGGTTAGGCTAGGCTATCAGAATAAGCTAAGCTAGGCCTGTACAAACAAATACAGGTAACACTGGAGTGATCTATACTTGTCAAAAAACAATTCCAAAATGCAGGATCAATCTCAACTGCAGCTCTGGAAAAAATTTTCAACACCACACTCCTGGTTTCAGTAATAAATAGTGGAGCCACCCAGATACATGACTCCAGATTTGAAAAAATTTACTGGAGCACAGCTCTGAATTTACTTTTTTTCCCCTTACACCACTAGATAGGTTAATGATAGTAAACTCTTGAATTGACGACATACCAATTACAAATTGTTTTAGCTAAACATAATAATACAATAATGTACAGTTTATAACTCACCTTAAGTTTATTTATTCATTGCAGCAGCAACAGTGGATGATGTTAGACCTTGCATGTAGGCATTTGTTGTGAATTTACCGCCATGTATGCTTGGCCACTGATCAATGGCTTTCTGTGTGATCATTATAGCAGATCTAGTGCCTGGAGCTGGACCCTCCTTCACAATTCTGCACAGCTTAGTCAAATGAGATGGCTTAATGGATCCTTTGTGTTCAACAATGTAACCAAGAATGGAGAATGTCCCTTCAGCTGGTGCTTCACTCCAGGCAGTTGATCCATCTTTATCAAAATGCTTTAATCTCTCTGTGATTCCTTTCCACAGCTGTTCTATATATTCTGTCAGCCAATTTATCACTGAGTCTTTTGTAAAACTACTTTCAGATCTGGTTCTGGATGGTCTAGCAACTTCAGCAACCTGGTAGTAATCAGAACGTTTCTTGATGTATTTGTAAACTTCATTTAGGATGTAATCCTCAGCTGTTAGTTCCTTTTGCCCTGTGGTATCGTGCTTAAATTCAGAAACTACATCATTTGCATTTCCTCCATTAGCTAATTTGGAAATTGTTTCCATCACTCTTAACATAACAGTTTTCCCTCCTTCTTTATAAAATATATTTTCTACAAATTCTGCACTAACTGTGGTTTTTTGAGCTACTTGCAACATAATCTTTGTTACATAGGAAATCAATACATAGAACTTGGCACTAATTTCTTTCTCTTGTGGATGATCAAAAAACACACAATTTTCCACAAATCTGTCAAATTGATCAAATTCGTAATTAACCATGCGAGTATCAGATTTGAGTTTTGGTCTCTTAAAACCAATGATATTGTCAAGAACCATATTGGTATAGTCAAGGCCTGATCTCAGATTTGAAGAGTGATTCTGAATAAAGTCTAAAACCTCACTTAGTTTACAAATTTTCTTCAATGCATCAACGTGGGCTCTATTCACAAGATGCATTAAGTCCCATTGAAATTTGAAATTTTCTCCAAACAACTTTCTCATTTCATTTTTAAATGGCTCGTTGTCCTTACAAAAAGCCCCATCTCCAACCATTCCAGATACCTTGGATTTAATTGCTTCTTCAGATAGTTTCAAGTGATTAGGAGACTTCAACACATCAAAAATTTCATTGGCCAAATAAACTCCTGATTTGCTGCGTACTAAATTTATCCCAGCAAGTTTTACAGTCTTATCTTCTTCACTCATAATTAATACAACTAGCATGCTTAATCCCAAAATTGTTCCAATGTCAGCTGTTATTGTTACTGAAGTTTGTTCTAAGAACCACTTTACAGTTTGTTCTTTAAGTTGATTATCTAATAGCTCACAAATTGTCTCGCACGCATGTGTGCTATGATTCAAATTTCTAACCTCACAACCTGACCTATGTAATACAGCTAGAAGTACTAGATATAGAGCCCATGCAGTGTTTGTTTTCATTATGTAGTATAAGATGTTGCCACATAAGTCTTCTATGCGTTTAGTAGTGTTCCAAGAAGATGTTTTCATCACTTCATAAACAGCAGCTCTTTGATGATGCTGAAGTTTAATTAAATGTCTCTTCAGGTGGGTTTTCAGATTTCTAAACCATCTCTCTTGATTTTCTCCTTGTTTGCATACATAGGTTAAATCTTTAACATTGAAGTAACCTTTTATGTTAGAATGTTTGTCTGAAGCACATGCTTTGGGGTCTGTGCAAGCTATGCAATATAATGTAAACATTTTATCATCAGAAGCATCACCAATATCTTCTTGATTATCATCATCTTCATTCTCAACAGCTATATCTACATCAGGCATATTAGTGTCACTATTTGCAATGTTTTCCATTATATCACTTGGTACTGAAAATGAATCATCAGCATGCCCTAGATCCTTCTTTTCCACCAATTTGAATGTAGATTTGATCAAATCATTGTTCAGGATTTCTTGTATTGATTTACACTTGCTTAAATGGGCTATGGAAATGTCAAATTTGTTGCTTTTTGCTTTATTAGATTTGGATGCAACACTTGAACTTGAAGGCATATTTTGACTCTTCTCTTTATTAACCACAACAGCTTGGTGAGTTTCTTTTGTTAGGCGCAAAATTGCATTCAATGTCTTCTGGATTTGGGAATTTTCAAATTCCTCTAAAGCAGTTTTGTTAGTCTGATGCGCAGATTCCTCACTTACATTTTGTTTCTTAGGTGGAGGAGAAGCACTTTCTTCAGTCTGTGAAACGAAACATCTAGTGAAAAAGTTTCATTTTCTAGATTAGCAGTTGATGAAGTTGGTTCATTTTTCTGAGGTCTAACACTAGCACATTTTGTGAACAAACTAAATGACTGCTTTGCCGTATCTCTTTGCTGCACTTCATCCTGGTATTTCTTTACTGCAATATCTAAGCTGTGGGCCCAAACTCTGGGACCTCTTGTATTGTAACAAATATTTTTTTTGGAATTAAAATGTTCCTCCCAGTTTTGCTTCTTTGAATATTTGTTCTTGCATTGACCACAAAAGTAACCCCTTTTAACACCCTCACTTTTCTCTCCAACTTCATCAATATTAGGATCCATTATTGATTATTGACTACCTGAAAAAATACAAAATAAGTAAAAGTAAATAAATATGGTATGGTAAAGTGAGTAAAAGTAAGTAAATATAGTACAATGAAAGTAAGTAAAAGTAAGTGCTTTAAACTTAGTAAAAGTAAGGAAGAGTAAGTAAAAGTAGGTAAGTTAAAGTAAGTAAAAGTAAGTTTAAACTTAACTAAACTTTTCAATTCTAGAGTCATGGTGGATTACTTAAAACCGCACAAGTAATTATCTGGCCAATTTATCAAACCTGGCCAAGATCAATGGAACATAGTCCAATCCTGATAATTTTATATTAAAAAAATATACATTTTAATAAAATTTTAATTATCAAAACATTGAAGCTTAACAAAAAATAAAAATAATTGTTAAATATGGAATTACCAACTAAACTTAAAATAACTAAATTTGTAATTTAAAAAAATTGGTTTGTACAATAACGTATACGCAAAAAAATTGCATAACGTCTAGCGGATGAACAAAACCCAAACCCAAATTTACTTTTTCTCATGGTCAAATTTACTGGAGCAATGCTCCCAAGATCCCAGGAATCTGGAGTCATGCCCAGATAGGCCAAAGGGCCCCTAGTGTGCCCACTATAAAATTTTTACCATGTTACCTAACAGGTTAATATTGGCTATTTCACCTAAATATCTTCTGGTCTTTTCGTATTAGGCACTCACTGTCACATTTTGGGCAAGTTAAGGATGAGAGAATAATGCCATAATTGATAAAAATATCTAATGCTTTGTCATCATCTAGGGCACATGACAAATCAAGTTCTCAAAGTCGAAATCACACAAATGGCACGTCTAATTCTATCACAAACACCACCAAACTGAATCCAGTAATGGTTCAGAATACGGGTGGCACTTAATTAAGCAAAATTTCGAAAAATACCATAGAGACAAAGTTGTTTCTCTCATTAAAATACATTGATTGCATATGTCGCATAGTAAAAAAAATGAAGTTAGAAAATTACGAAAAACATATATTTTTGGGTATGAATCTAGGAAATTTTGAGTTGGCAACCCTACTATCATATCATTCATTCACTTCAGTTTGAAAATGGCTTCAGTCTGTGACCAATGTGAGGTGACGCTAGTAGAGCTCGCATGGTGTGCTCTCTTTAAATGTAGTGTCCAATTTGTATAATTTAGGTCTCAGGGATACAGGGGCAGAGTCCCCGTAAAGATCACGTTTCACAAATTGAATCGGTATAAGGTTTTTTATTTTTTAGGTTAGGTTAGGGGTTAGGTTTTCCATGAAGCCTAGGTTCTTCTCATGGTTTTTGATATTTCATGACATGTTTTTCCTCCAAAACATGCTAAGACCATTGGTTTCCTGTTCTTTAGGATAAGTCTGACCATCGCTATTACAGTAAATTTTTGCTTGTGCTGTGTTCTACCACCCAAAACCCCCAGTTCCCATGGTGGTCCCCCGAGATTGTAGGAGGGGTTGGGGGGTGAAATAACTTCAAGCAATAATTTACTGTAATGGAGATGGTCACATTCATCCTAAACAAGAAACCAATGGTTTTAGCACGTTTTGATGGAAAAAACACAAAAATTGTGGCACCCCTATTCTGAACTGGTTACCCTGAATCCAATTAGAAAAAAAAAATAGCTAGAATAGAAAACAACAAACTAATTAAGTTGCAGAGTAGCCAAAAAAATAGCCCAATCAGGAAAAAAAAATTCGAAAAAAGTAGATTATAGCCAATGCAGGAAATATATTTTATTTAAAAAAGTACATTCGAACAAATTTGCAAATTATATACTTTTTTAGTCAGTTTTTAATAGCAATTCAATAGGCTATATAGTACTTGTTCAACTGCTTGTGACTGGGAGTAAAATCGAATATTAACCTAGGGCTGGACTTCACAAATGATGGGTGATGCTTTTGAGTTGACAAACACATAAGAACACAAGAAATTTTTATAGTGGGCACACTAGGGGCCACTTCGGCCCATCGAGGTGGCTCTCTTTCAGCAGAACAAAAGGACCAGTTAGTCCAGCTGTTGATGTGCCATCAGAAAGAAAAACTGCATTCTCTATCCCTTTCCAATTTGGGTGAAAAATGGCCCAGCTACCTTTCAACGACCCATGATATATGGCATTATTTGGAATACCATGGACTCAATGCATGATCTACCTTAATCAGGGCCATTTCCTGGCATAAGTAGACTAAGCTGCCGCTTAGGGCCCCACTGCTACTAGAGGACCCTAGACAGACTCCCAGTTCATGATGGGCCGGCCCCGGCCCCGGCAGGGCTGCCACTGATTTAATGAAAGAAAACCCAGATCGTACACTAAAAAAACCTAGATGATCCTTAAAAAAACCCAGATCACCAATACTGTATTTAGGTATATATATTCATTCAAATTTCAATGCAATTTACTATGACACAAAATATAAATCAAGCGAAAATTGCACGTACGCACAATGCAGGCTAATGCCCGCCCATGACCAATGCTGCAAAATAATAAACTGCAACATGTTCGTTCGATTTGTCTACAATTATTCAGACTAAGCTCCAAAGTCAGTTAAACAGTAAATTTATAACTGCAATTTGCTTTAAACATCAGTCTCGTTTTAACAAATTTGTATCAGTATGTATAAATACTCAGAATTGAATAATTAGTAAAATTGATCGAAACGTTTAAGCAATGATTTGTTGTAACATTTCTAACATGTTTATGGAATGCAATGTTTAATGGAACTCAATTTTTCTCACATTCTTATTTATGCATCACCAAATTTAGCTAATTTCATTACCAGAATACCAAATAAATTTTAAATACAAAATTGCTTTTTCATTACCAAATTTGCTCAGATTTCGTTATTAATAATACCAGATGGTAACCCTGGAGTCGAGAATTTTTGCCAGTTTTGCGCAACTGACATCCTCCTTTCAAACATGCAGCTTTACTCTCATAGCATTTCAAAAAACGCTTTATGATATTATCAAACAAAGCGTTGTTGCATTATATTTTATTTAGAGTGGTAACATTCGGTACATTTTGTTTGTCTGCCTTACTTTAAGCCTAAAAAACCCAGATTTCATGAAATTTTTAAAATTAAAACCAAGAAACCCAGATCTGGGTGGAAAAACCTAGCAATGGCAGCCCTGGCGCCCACTCATAGCTCAGTCGGGAAGAATAGGGATATAGCTGAAGTTATTATTATTATTATTATTATTGTTATTATTATTATTGTTGTTGTCGTATTAATGACAGTTTCTGTATGAGACAAATGTGATAAAACGGAGACAAACGAAACGTTTTGGTCGTTATGTGTAAATAACTATTGTGAGTTCTTATTTCTATATTATTTAACTTTATTCTTACTATATGCTTATACTTTCCTAAATGCTTAATTTTTCTAGTATTATAAAACATTATTTCACTAATTTACTAATTATTAAGAGACTTTGTAACACTTTAAAACCTAGGATTATTTTCGTTATGTTTTCAAGTTTATTAATTCTTTTCTCATCTTTTTCAGATAATGTGAATTTTGTTGGTTAAAACCTAAATAGTCTGATTATTTGAATGTATTTGATTAACGTTACAGTTATAACAATTATTATTATTACTATTATTATTATTATTATTATTATCATGATCATTATCATTTAGTAGATTAGTTGTGGTTAACTAGATGTGACTTCGTGCATCTTGGAAAATGAAACGACATTATCCATCAAGAGCTGAAAAACAGAAAAAGAAGAAAATAGAGGAGGAGAAGCTTTCCAGTAGCACAGGTGAGATGTGCCACTTGTATATTCTTATGGTTACAGTTCAGGCAACTAGGTTAGGTAGACCATCAAGCTTGGCACGTGCTCAGGAATCGTGTAGCGTAAGCTAGTCTCTGCAATATTTATAATATTTCGAAATGTGAAATTTAATGGATCACATCACCTCAAATTCTGTTCACACAAGATAAGAAAGAATATTTTAGCAAAAAATAACAGAATATGTAATGCTATGTTCTTCTCAGGAGCACTACTGAAATATTTGGAAAAGCCATCCTCAGCAAAGCCTGATGAGCATTATGAGCCAACAGCAGGACCATCCTCTATGCAACCTCAAACACCAGTAGAAGTAAAGCCTGATGAACCAACAAGTGGCCCATCTTCTGTTCAGCTTCAAACACCACACACAGGCATTTCTACTGAGCAACAAGAACCAAGATCTGCTCCACCGCTTGATCCGTATGACTGGTCAGTTGTCCTGTCAGATGCCTTGTAGACAGATCTGGTGTCTCGAGGACCATTTCAAATCAGTCCAGATTTCACATTCCCTAAAAGAGAGGACGGTAGAAGCGTTCATCACCATTACATGTACAGAACATTAATTAATGGGGAAAAAATAAAGCGAAGCTGGCTGATGTACTCTAGAAAGAATGATGCTCTTTATTGCTTCTGCTGCAAGTTGTTTTCAAGGAAGTCGTACAAATTAATTACGGATGAACTTTCAGACTAGATAAACGTTGGTTCGCTTCTGAAAGGCCATGAAAATAGTTCAGAACATTCAGATAACATGGCAACATGGAAGGATCTGGAACTGCGGCTAAAAATTGGGAGGACCATTGACTAAACTGAAATGTCATTAATGGAGGTAGAGCGAAGACGCTGGTGAGATGTTCTCACACGTCTTGTAAGTATAACCCAATTACTGGCAGAGAGAAACCTTGCTTTCAGGGGGTCTTCCTCTAGATTGTACAATCGAGACAATGACAACTTCTTGAAGGAGGTTGAGCTGCTTGTCAAATT
The DNA here is from genome assembly GCA_023014485.1 of Bathynomus jamesi. Taxonomy (NCBI): domain Eukaryota; kingdom Metazoa; phylum Arthropoda; class Malacostraca; order Isopoda; family Cirolanidae; genus Bathynomus; species Bathynomus jamesi. The sequence goes on along the minus strand of JAJOZX010000652.1, from coordinate 91,757 downwards.
TGATCCAGTGATGAAACAACACATCACCAGAGTCGAAAGTGGCCAATATAGTCATTCAAATTATCTAGGAAACATCATTCAAAATGAGCTCATTGGGTCCATTAGTGGGAAGATCTTGGATGCCATTGTTGCAGAAATAAAACAAGCTAAATATTACTCACTCATTTTAGACTGCACTCCAGACATAAACCACCAAGAACAGATGTCGATTATTATCAGAACTGTTAAAATGGGTGAAGTACCAGAAATAAAAGAATACTTCTTGGGCTTTCTTGAGGCTTCAGAAAGTAAAGGCCTGGGTTTATCAGTTCTGATTCTGCGGAGACTAGATGAACTGAATATTCACTTTGATGACTGCAGAGGACAGTCATATGACAACGGAACGAACATGAAGGGCAAGAACAAAGGTGTTCTGGCAAGGTTATTAGAGAAGAACTGTCTATGTTCCATGTGGGGCTCACACTCTGAATCTTGTAGTGGCTGATGCAGCTAAAGCTTCCGCAGATGCCATCAGCTTCTTTGGCAACGTACAAAAATTGTACAAGCTTTTTACAGCAGCTACACAGAGATGGACAATCCTAAAGAAGCACGTGAACATAACACTGAAGCCTTGGAGTGAAACCAGGTGGGAGAACCGGCTTAAGAGCATTGAGGCTGTGCGATACCAGAGCCACAACATCAGAGAGGCCCTGTTGGAAATCAGGAACAATGCCACAGATGCCATAGCCAGGACTGAAGCACAAGCACTTGCAGAGGAGGTAGGGTCTTATCGCTTTTAGATTTGCACAGTAGTATGATATGACATTCTTCATGCAGTTAACCATGTGAGCAAACTTCTGCAGTCTCCTACAATGCAGTTTGATGTGGCAGTCAACCTCCTCACAAAAACAAAAGACTCATTCACCAGCTACAGAAACACCGGTTTTGTTGCAGCACAAGTCGTAGCTACAAACATATGTGAGGAAATGAATGTGGAGGCTGTGGTGAAGGAGAAGAGGCTCAGATCCACAAAAAAGCACTTTGCTTACGAAGCTCCTGACGAACCATTTACAAAAACCTTAAAGAGGCTGGAAGTCAAATTTTTCAATGTGGTGGTGGATTGTGCAATCGGGTCAATAAATGAGGGATTCAAAACATTAGATGATGTGAGGGACATATTTGGGGTTCTCCTAAACTTCACCACAATGAACAAGGAAGACTTGTCCTGCAAGTGTGAAAAGCTCTCTAAGATACTGAGCTCTGGAGCTGACTCTGACATTAATGGAAGAGAACTGGCCCTCGAAATTAAGAACTTGCTGACTTTACCTTCACACAACATGACTGCATTGGAGTTTCTCTCCTTCATTCATCAGAAGCAACTGGAGGCAGTGGCGTATCAAGGGAGGGGCGAGAGGGGCGACCGCCCCGAGCGGCACTTCCCGAGGGGCGGCAAATTACTGTCAGGCGGGCGCAGTATGCAAAATTTTGGGTTTTTATGTTTTAAAATGCAACCCTCCAAAAAATTATATCTCATCATTGCCGCGCGTTATTTGTGTACAAAATATCCATGGTTTTGATGAAAAATCATCATTAAATGCTATATATGCCACCTCAATGCCACTATTTCCACAAATAGTTGCGTTAAATTTTCACATCGGAAAGGTTGCCAGCCCTATTTTTCAGACTTTCCCTATATTATTTAGGTTAGGCTTTGCATTCTTTGAGCTTTGATGATGTTAATAATTAATGGTTGTTTTATTTTGCAGATACCCTACTGAATTAGCAAACATGAGCAAACGACAGAGACTGAGTGGTGCTGCATACAAGAATCTTCGCGAAAAAAAAGAGGAGGAAGGCAAGCGTGCTGCCAGGAAGTCTACTGGAAGAAATAAAGCGTTTGCGCAGACATTTGCTCAGTTTCGAAAGCATAAGCGTCGACGATGATCCAAAGAACTGGGATATGTTAAAACTACTTCAGTGGATCGTTAAATGGGATCTAGTGGAATCTTTGCCTCATATAACAATTGCCCTCCGGATCTGTCTAACTACATGCATGTCCGTGGCAAATTGCGAACGAAGTTTCTCGAAACTGAAACTTATAAAAACTTACCTCAGGTCAACTATAAGTCAATCTAGACTGAGCAATTTGGCGATTATTTCAATTGAACGCGAAGTTACAGAGACAATGGACATAGAAAAAATCATTCATGAATTTTCTGTTATGAAAGTCCGAAAATTTAACTAGGCATTATACATTATATAGTTATTGTTAAAATTATGTAGTGTATTATGTACGGTACATTATGTAGTATTGTTAAAATTGAAGTTGCTTTATTTAAGTTTTTCTTCCAATAAAAGTTTTGTTTAGAAGTGTATTTTTGTAAAGGAATTGTTTTTAAAATTGAAAATTGTTGCAGGGGGGGGGGGGCGGCGTTGGCATTTATGCCCCGAGCGGCAAAAAGCATCGGTACGCCTCTGACTGGAGGAACTGTACCCCAATCTCTGGGTTGCACTAAGAATTGCCTGCACTCTACGTGTGACAGTAGCGTCAGCCGAGAGGAGCTTCTCTAAGATGAAGCTAATCAAGAACTACCTCAGATCATCAATGGGGCAGGATCGCCTCAGTGGCCTTGGCATCATAAGCATCAACCAGGACGTTGGAAGGGAGATTTCATGTGATGATGTTATTGATGATGTTATCGCCCATAAAAAATCTCGGAGGCAAAAATTTTGAAGATACAAACTGTTCTGTATAACTGTTAGCTGTTACACGATTGTATCGTAGAGTTAGTAATTGTTTGGTGGTTGATAATTGCATTATTTTTTTATACATAGTTCTGTGTCATTTATTCTAAATAATGTATAAGTTAATTTTCAGGAATTTCATGAAGAGTATTTTTTCTGTTTGTCTTCTGAAAGTACGTATTTGTTGTTTTGGACATAAATGTTTCATTAAAATTGTTTCATAATTGTTTTTTATTAACACAGCCATTTTTTTGTATGTGTGTGCTGAGGTGATGTAGTAAGGCGTGAGTTGGTGGATGGAGGGGTGGGGCCTCAAATGGGTATACTCAAAGGTGGGCAGGACCGAGTTCCAAAAGGACCGAACTCCAGGAACTCGGTCCTTTTTAAGGACCGTGAGCGGAAAGTCGGTCCTTTTCTCAGTGAGGACCGAAATGAGGAGCGACGGTCCATTTTTAAACAATTCCGGACGGTCTTTTTTAGTGATTTTAGTGTGTTTAGTGATTATTTGAAGTTCTAAAGAAGATGGATCGTTTCCTCCAGAAGACTCAGAAAGAGACAGACTGAACTGAAACTTGTTTCAACACCTGGAGGAGACGAAGAATCTACTGATGTTAGTGCTTCAACTTCAAGTCAAGCAACTGGAGCTCCTAGCGGAAGAACTGAACCCGGCAATCCCTGGCCGTACCTGGACAAATACTTTGAATACCTGGGCCCCAAGGGTGAGCAGAACCTGGAGTACAAGTGCAGCAGCAGCAGCGAGGGTGAGAATGACCAGGACAATGACGACTTCTTTGAGGCTCTCTACGAGGGCGGGGAGAAGACGAAGGAGACCGGGACCAAGTTGGTGGAGACATTTCTCAGCGAGAGGCCTGTGAAATCCTTCATCTTCAACAAGGATTTGTTCCCCAGCCCGGCGTTGAAGGACTTGTTCATCAAGTTTAACACGCCTATCCCATCCAGTGCCGCCGTAGAGAGGCTCTTCTCTTTGGGGAAGGACGTCCTCAAGCCGAAAAGGTCAGGGCTCAGTGACAGCCATTTTGAAATGCTAGTCTTCTTGAAGGGAAACTCAAGCATTTAACTTAATAACTTTTTTCATCATTTATGTACGTATTGTATTAATTATAATTTACGTTAATAAAATTAAAGATTTCCGGTGTCTTTAATTTCATTTTTCATTTTAATCAAATTTTTCACTTATATTATATATAAGGACCAAGGACCGAGTCGTTCCTAGGTCCTATCTTCAGAAAGGACGGTGACCGGAACCGTCGGTCCAGTTTGAGGCAAGGACCGGGACCGGGACCGTCGGTCCTTTTTGAGGCCCGGGTGCCCACCTTTGGGTATACTGCTTAGGGCCCCTTAATGGCTAGAAACGGCCCTGACCTTAATGATATCATAGTAGTCAGCCAAACCTTCTCTGAACACCTTGAAATTCTGGAAAGGATATTACATGCCTTGGAATCCAATGGTTTTAAAATCAAACCCTCAAAGACAGAGCTTTGCCAAGAGGAAGTGACATTCTTGGGGCATCAGGTGTCTTCAAAAGGGATGGTCCCACTGTTAAAGAACCTACAAGGTATTGCCAAGTTTCTAATCCCAAACACATCACAATTCACAAGGTTCTGCTAATTCTTAGGGATGGTTAATTTCTATCAACAACACATTCCAAATTGCTCAGATATAGCAAAGCCAGTGGTGTAGTCCGGGGGTAACGCAAGGTAACGGCGTTACCCCACTGGTTTTATTTTACTTTTAGCGTTACCCTACTGCGTTACCCCAATGAAGAAATTACGACTACACCACTGAGCAAAGCCTCTGAGTTAACTTACAGACCGCAAGACAATGACCTGGAGAGCGAATTGCCAGAGCGCCAGAGTGCCAGATGCTTCTAACATTAGAGATGGGGCTTGCCTGTCCCAGGAGCAGGAAGGAGAGAATAGGCCCATAGCCTTTGTTTCGATGATATTCAATAGGGCTGGACAAAAATATTCAACCACTGAACAAGAGTTAACTGCTATTCAATGGGCTGTGAGGACCCTAAACCCCTTCTTTATGGAATCAAAGTTAAAATTTTTTACTAATCATCAACCCTTAACCTTCCTCTACAATATGCCTCTAGTGCAGGGGTCAGCAACCTTTTGAACGCAGTGTGCCAGTTTACAATTAATGCCAACATTTTTACGGCCCTGCCTGCCAACTATAATTTTCATATGCATATTTCGTAGAACTGTCAGCTCTATTTCAATCCCAACAAACAAATGAAAGCGCTTTTGATTTGTATTTTAACCAAAAATACACACAGACAATTTTATACTGTCCTTTATAATAATAGTTTTTGATGGCTCAGCCAAGGACAAAGGTGGTGTGTCCTTGAATGACTGTTTGGATGCTGGGCCAAATTTAAATGCAGATTTATTTTCCTTGTTACTGAGATTCAGGTTTGGTAGAGTAGCATTGACTGCAGATGTGAAGCAAGCCTTTTTGCGGATAAAGTTAAAACCAGAGGACAGAGATGCAGTAAGGTATCTGTGGGTGGATACGAAAGACTTGTTGGAAAATGAACCTAAGGTTCAAGCATATAGAATGAAATCAGTGTTGTTTGGCCTCAGCTCTAGTCCATTTCTGTTGGCAGCTACTATGCAGTACCATTTTAAGAAATATTCTGAAGTCTATCCTAATATTATTGAACATATGTATAAGGCAAAATTTTTATGTTGATGATTTGCTGTGTTCAGTGGATAATACAGAAATGGCTAAACAGATATTCATGGAGGCTAGAGCTATAATGAGGGAGGATGGCATGGAGCTTAGAAAATGGCAGACCAATCATTCTCAATTACAAGAGTTTATGAGTCAGTCCTGTGTAGGACCTGATGCAGCAGAAAGTATTGAGGATTCTGATATTAAGGAATTGTGGGCAATAGACACAAAGGTGCTAGGCATTGTTTGGCAGCAAGGAGAGGATATGTTTACTTTCAATGGGAAATCTTTAGTAGAGCTGGCTGAGAATGAAACAAGGCGGACAAAACGTACAGCTCTTAATTTGGCTTCAAAGGTCTTTGATCCTCTTGGATTCTTGGCTCCATTTGTGATAAAGTAAAAAATTTGGTTTCAGAGCCTCTGGGAAATTGGACTTGGTTGGGACCAAGAGTTACCTGATCATATGGTGGTAAGGTAGAAATATTGGTTCAAAGAATTGGCACATCTTGGAGACATTAAAATCCCGAGATGGTACTGTGGAGAGTTGAACAATAGTCCAGACAATTTGGAGCTGCACATCTTTTGTGATGCAAGTGAGGAAGCCTATGCAACTTGTATTTATATAAGAGGCACATTCAAAGAGAAAGTAAGTTGCAGGTTGGTTGCTGCAAAGAGCAGAGTAGCACCTTTGAAAAGGCTTTCTATTCCAAGGCTGGAATTCATGGGTGCAGTTATTGCTAGTCGGCTTGCAGTTACAGTGCAAAAGTCTTTGGCCCTCTATGAAATTCCAAGCTATTATTGGACAGACTCCACTATAGTTTGGCACTGGTTAAGAAGCCAGGCAAGGAAATGGAAACCATTTGTTGCCAATAGGGTGGAGGAAATTCAAGCACACACAGATCCCAAGCAATGGAAGCATTGTCCAGGCACTCAAAACCCAGCTGATTTACCAACACGAAGAATTTCAGTGAAAGATCTTGCACAGTCAAGTTTGTGGTGGAATGGGCCAGAGTGGCTAAAACTTGGAAGTGAAAACTGGCCTTCTAATCAGCCTATTGTAGGAGAATGCCAGGCTCAAGAAGAATGGGTGAGTGAAATGAGAAAATGCACTGTGAACAGTTGTCAAGTTATGCAGCAGGACCCCATATTGAGGCTTGAGGACATTATCAGTCTGAAAAGGTTGTTAAGAGTGACAGCATGGGTTTATAGATTTACAATCAATATTAAGGGAGAAACAAGAAGAGAAGGAATTCTGAACAGTAAGGAGATTCAGCAAGCCAGGCAACAATTTGGTGAAAAGAGGGAATTGCTCACCAGCCGTCCATTACAGGTTCTACCAACACGTTCTGCTCTCAAGGGTTTGGATGTGTTTTTGGATCAGGATTTAGTAAAAGTAGGAGGTAGACTACAGTTTTCTGGGTTTCCAGAGGAGAAAAGACATCCAATTTTGCTACCTTCTGGGGGGCACTTTGTGGAACTTTTGATCCTGGATACTCATCATAAGTTGTTACATGCTGGAGTTAGAGAAGTGATAATAGAGATCAGACAACAGTTTTGGATTTCCAAAATTAGACAAGTAGTAAAAAAGGTCTTGCATAAATGTGTGGTTTGCAAGCGTTGGAGTGCAAAGCCTTATTATGAAAAGGTGGCTCCACTTCCATGAGAACGGTGTGTCTATACTGCCCCATTTGATGTAGTGGGAGTAGACTTCGCAGGTCCAGTGTATGTGTATGAGCAAGGGGAGTCTAACAAAGATCATATATGTCTTTTCACATGTGCTACCACCAGAGCAATCCATTTGGAGTTGGTAAGCAACTTAAGTAGTGATGTATTTCTTTTGGCCTTTAAAAGGTTTGTGAACAGAAGGGGTTTCCCAAATAAAATCATATCGGATAATGCAAAAACCTTCAAAAAGGCTGCGAAGGAACTCCAAGAAGTTTGGTCCTTGCTAAAAGAGGAAGGATTCCAATCCTACTTTTCACACCAAGGGGTACAGTGGGAGTTTATTGTTGAGAGAGCACCATGGTGGGGAGGATTTTGGGAAAGGCTAGTGAGAAGTGTAAAGTGTCCATTAAAGAAACTTTTAGCTAATGCTCATTTGAGCAAAGAAGAATTCTGCACTGTTTTGTGTGAAGTAGAAGCAATGGTGAACAGCAGGCCTATCACTTTTGTTTATAACAGTATGCAGGATGCAGAGCCATTAACACCAAATCATTTTCTTTGTGGTAAGCGATTAACATCAAGCCCCAGTTTGCCACAAGACTTGCAACCTATCCAGAGCACTCAAGGAGAGTTAACCAGAAGGTTCAAGTACCTTGAAGAGCTACAAGATCAGTTATGGAAGAGGTGGCAGATGGAATACTTGCCAGAACTCAATTATTACCCATCAGGCAATGTAAACACGGGGCAAATGAGTAGCATTTCTGAATAAAGCACATGAAAACACATCCTAATAACTAACTTTCGCTACCGTTATTGCTAACCTAACCTAACCTAAATGAAGAGATTTCGAAAAAAAATAAATCGTTAAACTAACGAAAATATCATGACTTAACCTAACCAATCGTCAAGGGTGTACAGTTGACCTAACCGGGCATTCAGTTAACCTAACCGGGCATTCAGTTGACCTAACTTGGCATTCAGTTGACCTAACCGGGCATTCAGTTGACCTAACTGGGCAGTCAATTTACCTAACTTTGATATACTGTACCTAACCGGGCATTCAGTTGACCTAACTGGGCAGTCAATTTACCTAACTTTGATATACTGTACCTAACCAATCATCATATTACCAAATGCTACCATAAAAAATTATGAACTCGAGGTGGGGCTATTTTGCGGCGCTAACTGTAGGTATTGCTCACAGTAGGATTGGGAAAAATGTTTTCGGAGGAAAACGCTTATGAAAGCTAGATTAACACTTGCCGGAATGTGTGACTTCGCTAGCCACGTGCCCTTGAAGAGAGATATTGAGCCCGTAAATTTGCACGGAAACAAACTCATCTTGTTTTTTGAAAATTTGCGTTTACACACGAAAACGTCTCGGTTACTACAGAAATAAAGGGGCTGGGAACACTCTGGACAGTTTCGCGTACGGGAAACGACACCGTGTTCTTGAAAAATGTGAACCGCTCGTGAATCGTCTCCTAAAATTTTCAACACTTCAATGTAGCCTAAGTCACAACTTTCACAAATCTCACTGCACACGTTTACGCGACAAAAATTAAAAAAGAAAGAAAGACCTCAGCTGTATCAAAAGCCGAGGTTCGTGACTGAACGGTCGGGGGGAAAAAATTTGATAAGTTCTTCAAAATTCCTAATTAGCTGTCATTGGTTCATTAAGGCGTGGTTGTTTTTGAGTGTTTAATAGCTTTAAAATTCCTAATTAGCTGTCATTGGTTCATTAAGGCGTGGTTGTTTTTGAGTGTTTAATAGCCTACTATTGGTTAAAAAAAGGTGCACTGTGATTGGTCGTCCACACATTTCCAGAAAATTGTCTGAGAGCGAGGATGTCTTATGCCTGCTGGCAGGTCGCGAAACAAAAAAATGTTTAAAACTTAAAAAATCAATAACTTCGTTAATTTTGAATTGCGGGGAGTCTGGCTTTCAACAAATTTATTCTGTTGCTGTATACTATCGAATGCTAGCATAAAAAATTATGAACTCGAGGTGGGGCTATTTGCTGCATATTAATCATGATCTCTTTGCCAATCGATCATCTCGGTGTAGTCAGTAGATTGGAAATTAAGGGTTCGAGGCAACTCAAAGTTTCTGGTATCTGAAAATCCTGTTCTTGAAAGGATGATTTTCTGAATAGTTTGCTCCGTAATTTCTAGTCTCTTGTCAATTACCATTGATATGAGTATATTTTATGGGTGGGCAAAGTAGGCGTTATTCTTTAATACTGGTTCTGTGATTGATATATGTTGGTTAATATGTTTTAAATGACATGGGCTGGACCTGTAAATCAAAATAACTTTTTATGAGGTAGTTTTAGTTGCTTTATTCAAATTTGTCACTCATTTTTTGTGCAAACTATTGTAGAAGATAATAATAATAATAATATATATATATATATATATATATATATATATATATATATATATATATATATATATATATATATATATATATATGTATATATGTATGTATGTAAAAAATGAACAATGAATAATCAATATTCATTTTTACATAAGAACCAAAATCGCTTAACGCGAGTTTGGATAATAATTTTACTTGTAGCTTTCTACTTTTGTTTGTGTCATAACCTTACGATCTACCATTTCTATGGTTTAGTCGTATCCATTATCCATTTTCCATTTGTTATAGAAGTTATTATAATTAATTATGAATTGTCTTGCATCTCACCCTCGTCCCTAGATTATGCATACACATTGCATATAACAGGATTGGAACCCGTAGTTGTACTTCTTAGTCATTAATACCCACTCTTTGTCTCTAATTCGTTCTTGTAAATCTTCCTAATAATGATTTGTACTATACGTACAAATTCAATAACTATGACGTCACATTTTCCCGTCATTAATTTCCCTTCATCATATCTCTAGTATTCAATGTATGAAAATTCTTTATCATCATAATAAAAACTGTACACTCTATAGAAGTCATTATTTATATGTTATGTAGTATAAATATTATTATTCAACCATATTCATCCATACCGTATGTGCCCATGTACTTTGTATTATATTTCTAACATCTTAATTGTCTATTAATATGAAACACTGTAACAAAACAAAGTTATAGTAACTGTTTAATTATAATTAACTGTAATACTTTAATTTAATATAATGTAATGTACTTTAATGAAACTGTACTTAATGATGTAATGTACTAAATGACGTAGTCAATGTACTTTAATGGAATTGTAGTTAACGATAATAAATGATTAATTGGTAATTATAATCATAGTTACAGTAGACCAAAATTACAATGTACTCAATGTCCGACCCGACATTATGTCGCCATAAGGAATGTAGAATCGGCGATACTGTTGTTATTTTTTTTATTATTATTTTTCCGTTGGAATAAATTTTGATGTGCTTTCTACTTTGCCAAATAATTGATGACCTGTTGTTTTTTTAAAATCTCATAATCATTTTTTTAGATTTAGCTTAATAATGAATCCTGAGTAACTTTTGCCATGTCATGTTTTGTATACATTCTTTCTTCGTTATAAAAGATGAAGTCATGTCTTGCCTAAGCATTTAATTGTAAATCTTAAACCTTTAATTTTTACTCATATGCAGATTTTAGTGTAAAGATGCATAGTTCAATTTCCACTTTTAGTTAACTTGGCAGATCATGATAACATCAGATCTGAAAATACGCAATTTAAGATAAAAATATGGCTTCATCTTCAAATATCTTGTTTATTCGTTTAAACCTTACCACAGCTAAAAGATTTACTTTATTTTCAAATATTGTGCAAAAATAATGCAGCCTCTTCAACATTTAATAATGATGATGTTAGTAGAATCGGGGTATATAAACCCCACCAATTTCTTCCATGTTTATTCTGATTCCAACTACGAGGCTGAGCATTACCTGTAACAGTTTAGGAGTAAAACGCAGTAAGAAAAAGTCTTTATCTTCTCCTTCGAGCCGTGCTCTCTTCAGAAAACTTAGTCATTAGAATCTCCCGATAAGTTACAAGAAGAATCGGGGAGAAACCTCAAAGAATTTAATAAGCCTCTCAGAATCCTCCGAGCCACTGAAGAAGAACTCGGAGAGTAGTATAGAAGAAACTACTGCAAGTAACAGATCCGTTGCTGCCTCCTAACCAGAACCCCCGTCGACTTCGAACCAACCCAGGGCCATAGACGGAGGGGTTAACATATATATATATATATATTTAGTGTATTTGTAGTCGGGGGTGGTATGACGTCATGTTACTCTGCGACTTAATTAGTTTGTTGGTTTCTGTTCTGGCTATTTTTTTTCTAATTGGATTCAGTTTGGTGGTGTTTGTGATAGAATTATGACGTGCCGTTCGTGTGGTTTCGACTTTGAGAACTTGATTCGTCATGTGCCCTAGATGAAGACAAAGCATTGGATGTTTTTATCAATTACGGCGTTATTCTCTCATCCTTAACTTGCCCGAAATGTGACAGTGAGTGCCTAATACGAAAAGATCAGAAGATATTTAGGTGAAATAACCAATATTAATCTGTTAGGTTAATTGAATGCCCGGTTAGGTCAACTGAATGCCTGGTTAGGTTAATTGAATGCCCAGTTAGATCAACTGTACGCCCTTGATAATTGGTTAGGTTAAGTCGTGGTATTTTCGTTAGTTTAAACGAAAATGACGAGAGCAAACTTTTCTGGTTAATTTTGAATTGAACATGTTAGGTTATGCTTTATTGTATAAAATGTATTAAAAAATATATTTTTCAAGTGTATTTTGGTGTGCTTTGTTCGAATATGACCTTCATTTCTTGTGCAAATGAACAGAAATACAGTTGTCATTGCGTGGCCCAAACACGCATTTCTGTCCATTTTTACAAGAAATGAAGATCATATTTGAACAGAGCACACCAAAATACACATGAAAAATGTTTTTTTTTTTTATTTCAACTTCAGGCAATGTCATTTGCGACATAATTACTCTATGTTGTTCATCTAAATTTCGAAGCAAGCACATTAAATGCCAAAAGTTATTTGCACCATCAGTTGCATTAGGATGAGATTTTACCCAAAACCACCCTTGAGCATGGAACTGCATAATAATTTTGACTATATCTTGAAGGTTTTTATCGGGATTTGGCGTTGAGATATATAATCGAAGGACCCTGTTGGCTAGAGTTAGCCAGCGAGCATGGTGAAGAGTACCTGGGGATCGAGTGGACAGAACTTGAGAAGTGTCTCCAGTTTGCACTGCCAGACACATATCACAGAGATATCTTTGATCACTGCTTAGCTCCTTCACAACATTTGCTGGAATTTCTTTAATGTTTCCCTTTACGCGAGAATATTTGACTACCTCCAATTTTGTTAAATCTGTTTTCAGTTTATTCCCAGTTGAACCTACAAAAGTATTTGGACCTGTTATTTTACCAACAATGGCTTTGTAGACGTGCATAAAAGGCAGCTCATTCACTGCACTGGTCTGTTAAGATGAATTTCAACCAGTTTTATGGCTCCACCAATTTTTCCTGTATTTACAGGAGTACCATCACACCAGGGGCGCATTTACAGTGTGCGGGGCCTTGGGCAAACTATTTCTCGGGATGTATTATTTTAGTGTGTTAATGAATGACAATATTTTGTAATGCACATAGATATATTTTTTTAACACACACAAAACACACATGCGGAAGCCATTCGGCTTATTAATGTGATATTAAAGACTATAACTTAACTATGTACACATACAGTGTATACAGCTACACTAGTAGCTACACTAGTAGTTGTTATCATATCTGATCGGCAATCGGAAGATCCCGGGTTCGATTCCCGGGTGGTTACCTCATTTTTTCATTTTCATTTGTTCGTTCTCCCTCCTCATCTTGCGCGGAATGTTCTCCTATACAAGCGTCGTTCTTTACGAATTATACTGGGTGTTCTTTGCAGTTGAAATATATATACAGTATATATATATATATATATATATACAGGGTGGGCGGAAAGTAGCTCCCTATTTTGGATTGGTAAAAAAATACGTATATTATCCATTTATTTCAGAAAAAATAATATGAAAAGGTAGGCATACAAGGTAGGTTTTCTCTAAAATTCAATGTGGGCTCCAACTCTTTCCACCAGCTTCTGGATCCGCCCAGGAATGGCGTCCACTGACTTTAGCAGGAACTCCGGCGGGATGGAGGACATGACTTCCCGAATTCGGTCCTCCAGTTCTTCCAATGTCCTCGGTTTGGTGCGGTAGACTTCTTCCTTTACCCACCCCCAAAGAAAGAAGTCGCACGGTTACCGCTGAAAAACGGCAGAATCGGTTCAGTGTAACGGTGTGGTGTGGTATGACCTCAGATCAGGTTGTGGGCCCGTTCCTTCTGCGCAACACCATGAATGCTGAGCGGTACCTTGCTATGTTGCGAAACGAGGTCTGGCCGGTTGTCAGCACATGGGAGAACATCGACGATCTGATATTTATGCAAGATGGCGCCCCTCCGCACTTCGCTCTTGTTGTCCGTGAGTGGCTGGATGCCCACTTCCCTGGGCATTGGTTTCTGCCCTATGTGGGAGAATTTCGATTTGTGATTGAGTGAGGTCCGTAGCATAATGGTAGAGCATCCAACCGGCAATTGGAAGGCCCTGGGTTCGATTCCCGGGCGGTTCGCCTCATTTTTCATTATTCGTTATCTCTCCTCCTCGTGTGCAGAAACGTTCCTTAACACTTATGTCGTTTCTATTCATTTATATACTGCGCGGTCATTGTAGTTATATGCGCATATTCACGATTTGCGAGGGTGCCCTCTCAGGGCATTGGTTTCTGCCCTATGTGGGAGAATTTCGATTTGTGATTGAGTGAGGTCCGTAGCATAATGGTAGAGCATCCAACCGGCAATTGGAAGGCCCTGGGTTCGATTCCCGGGCGGTTTGCCTCATTTTTCATTATTCGTTATCTCTCCTCCTCGTGTGCAGAAACGTTCCTTAACACTTATGTCGTTTCTATTCATTTATATACTGCGCGGTCATTGCAGTTATATGCGCATATTCACGATTTGCGAGGGTGCCCTCTCAGGGCATTGGTTTCTGCCCTATGTGGGAGAATTTCGATTTGTGATTGAGTGAGGTCCGTAGCATAATGGTAGAGCATCCAACCGGCAATTGGAAGGCCCTGGGTTCGATTCCCGGCGGTTCGCCTCATTTTTCATTATTCGTTATCTCTCCTCCTCGTGTGCAGAAACGTTCCTTAACACTTATGTCGTTTCTATTCATTTATATACTGCGCGGTCATTGCAGTTATATATGCATATATATATATATATATATATAAAATAAGAACTCTTTCTCCGTATATTACTTTGCCCAAATCCGCAAAAATTTCCCACCAGCCCATTTTTATTTTTGTGTGAATTAATAATAGGCATGAATAGAGAAACAGAAATGCATAAGAAATTTTTAAAAATTCTAATAATTTTTTTAAATATATGCATTTTTATTTTTTTAAATAGTCACTTCTTATGAGCCCATGGCACACCCATGTGTGTGAAAAGTAACAAATTTAGCCTTTCTGGTCATGGCACAACCATGTGTGTGACATTTTTTTTCATTATTTTCTCTTTTTTTCAGATTCTATTATAAATATTTATAAAATTATAATCTTAAAATTATTATCTTATGTTTACATAACTATAATTTTTAAAATAAATATGGCTAAAAGACATATGACAGATGAAGAGATAGAAGAAATGATCGGACTTTCAGATGATTCAGACATGGATCCGGATTACCAGCCAGAAGATGAAGACTCCAGCTCTGATAATTTTTGTGGATTTGATGAAGGGAGAGGAGCCCAAAGTTTGGAAAATTTGGAAGAAACTTTGATTTTGCAAGAAACTTTGAATGACTTAGCCATAGAGGAAGAAGGTGAAGAAGATGATGAACATAATGAAGATTTGGCACCAGTATGGTCTGGGTTCTCTAACAGAACTAAAGAATTTCCTTTCACTGGGAAGTCTGGAGTACTTCTAAAAGTAACTGGCAAAAAGATGCAACTGAAAGAATTCAAAGAGAAAATAACTTTGGCACTCCTGGATTTTGAAGAGACTTTACCCCGGCAAAGGAGACCAGCGTCTACATCACATTTAATTCTTGAAAAGAAAAATGTTCAAGAAAAAAGATCAGAAGAAGATGCAAACAATGTTATGAAAAAATCACAAAAGAGAGAGGCAGAGAAGAAGCAAGGAAACATGCTAAGAATGTGCATACGTATTGCAGCTCTTGCCCTGGGAAACATTCTTTTGTCTAGAATGTTTTAGAGATTTTCATAAATAAATTACAATAATTATATTCACATAAAAGGCTTTGTATTTTGTAATCAAATAAAAGGATTTTTTTTTATATAAAAATGTATTTGTGTTTATTTCCTAAATAGATTACAATAAGTATTTTCATGTAAGTCTTTGTAACCAAAAACAACGGAAGTAAAAAAAAAAAAAAAAAAAAAAAGGGGTTCCACCATCCACCTGGCTCCACGTGCCGGAACCTGGATGCAGTTACTTATATCATTATAGTTTTATCATTATAGTATTATTTTGTGCATTATACATGCACATAATAATACAAATAAAACATAAAAATGCTAAATATATTTCACTATAAACTGATTTGAGTAACTGTAACAGAACGCTGGATATTTAATAAATTTTTTCCCCAACGACCAAGTATAATATATCAAAATTTTCCTCAGAGCCCACAGATTTCAAATAACATAGTAATTTCCCTATACTGTCACATATATTTGTGTGCTGCGCTCAGGAGTTGAAAAATGTGTGTCACACGTATGTGTGTGCCATCGCCAGAATGAAAAAATAACTTGCACACACATACGTGTGACGTGGCACCCAAAGTGTTAAGAACTTTAAAATCGTAAATTACTGATACCACTGGCCTTTCCATTGGAACACAGGTAGCTTTTTTCTCGACTCCAGTACATTCAAAATAAATTTATGTCTGTTTTCGTAACCAATTCTATCTTGTGATGCTTCTGTTACCACATTTACAGCATGTTCTACTACCTGGCTGTGACAGGGAAAAGGAATAAGCTGAAGTGGTTCATTTCGAACTTTAAGATCATCATTTGTCAAATTCTGTAAAATAGGTGGAGGGGTGATGGTTTCGTTGTCCCAGTCGATCATGTTAAGATAATCGTCTGCTTCAAAGTTCAATGATTTTGGCAGCTCAAAATTTCTCGTATTGGTGCTCCTAGTTCTTGCTCGAATGATGTGCTGAAGAGCCAGCTCTCTGACCTCCCTTCTTGTGTCTGTTATCATTGAGAGTAAGATATTCTCTGGGTGGGCAAAATAGGCGTTATTTCTGAGGACACGCTCCATAACACTGGTATGCATATGAAATGTTTTTGTCTGCTGTGAGGGTTTTTTCAACTCATATTATATAATTCGACCATGCTGAATTCGAAAATGACATTGGTTTTCCTCAATCAGGTCAGGTTTTTTCTCTATTGGCCATTTATTATAAGTCCAATTTTATCCCCAAATTTATTGATTTTTTTAGCTTAAACACTGTAGATACGAGTAATATTATAAGAACACTCGTGAAAAATGAAAACATTGTGTGAATAAATACTTTTATTCATACAATGAATATGGAAAAAAGTTTATTGAGGAAGGAATGAAGTTTTTTTGGCTTTCCGTCTGTGTTTTTCTTCGGGCACGTCTCGCTTCAAACACCAGCAATAGTCCGCCAGCATATTGATATCCCAGTTTCCCTGGTACCTCTCTTCCATTATTTTGATATCTTGATGAAATCGTTCACCCTGTTCCTCACTATAATCCCCGCAATTTTCAGGAAAATAGTCCAAGTGGGACCACAAAAAGTGCATTTTTATGGACATGCGCGACCCATGAGCTTTGAAAGCTTCCATCAAGTTTTCGACAACGGACTCGTATTCTGGACTTCTACGCTTGCCAAGAAAATCAGTGACAACTGATTTGAATGCCTGCCAGGCATTCTTCTCAGTTGGAGTCATTGCGTTTGCGAACTGAGTATCCTTGATCAAAGTTCGAATTTGAGGACCATCAAAAACCCCAGCATTTAGTTTAGCATCAGATATATGAGGAAATTTACTCTCGAGATATCGGAATGCTGAACCCTCCTTATTCATTGATTTGATGAAATTTTTCATCAAGCCCAGCTTAATATGAAGTGGTGGGAGCAAAATTTTTGTTGGTGGTACAAGGGGCACTGAAACGACATTATGCGACCCAGGTTCAAAATTCTCTCTGGATGCCCATTCACGCTGTGCATAGTGCTTCTCATCCGCTCGGCTATCCCAATACAAATGCCACAATCTGAAAAAAAATGAAAATATTTAAAGAATTTAGAGAATTTGTTCTATCAGATAAAAAAATCTATGCATTGGACTGTATCACTTCTGTCGGGAAGTTAAGTGTTCTTATTCGCTCTCAAATAACCTTTGGAAAAACAACATAGTCAATAGCAATAGTTTACTTATGATATTAGTATTACCTTCAAATCTCCACAGATCCTCCAGTTATGTTGTCGTATACGAGAGCATCCAGTAAAATTTTCATGTTATCGTAGCTCTCAGTAAGTTGTACGGAATGTGCTACAGGGACTGATGCAACCCTATTCCAATGTTGAGAAGTACTGCTTTCAAACTTCGTTTAGACGAGTCTATAAATAGCCTCCATTCTGATGCGTTATATGGCAGGCCCAAGGATTCGATTAGCCCCTCAACATTGCATCAGTACACTAAGGAAGAGGTATTTTCGTGCACTGCAAAAAACTTGCGGAATTCTTCCTCTCGTTTCCTATACCAGGAGAATGTTGTTCCCGGAGCCAGCAAGTTGTCCTCTCGAAGTCGTGAGCCCAAGATCTCGGCAGCTAATTTGGAAAGTCCTAAATCCCTGGTAAGATCATTAAGTTTGGCCTGGTTGAGAGGCCTCGGCTCATTTGAAGCGGTATTTTGAGGTATATACGACTGGGACTGGTCATTGGCATTGGTCATTGATTCATCATCAGAATCATCGAAGTCCAGGGTTTGAGGTGGGTCGGGTATTGGAATTCCAGGACCATGGGGTACAGGTCTCAAAGCAGAAGGAATGTCAGGGTATACAACAATGTGTTTATTCTTCTTGTTAACTCCTGAAAATAGAAACACAGAAACATGGATATAAAACTTGCATATGAAATAGAAGAAGCATTCAGACAGTGGCGGCTCGTGAGGGAAGGCTGCGGTCTGTAAGATATGAAATAGGTCGATGGAGTCTGTATATTTTCTTTCTTTTTCATTCATATTGTCCCTTCGGGACAATATGAATGAAAAAGAAAGAAAATACAATCATTGTATATGTAAATGTAACTTGTATAACAATATATATGTGTAAATGTATTTTCTATAACAATATGTCTATGTAAATGTATGATTACCATTATGGTGAATATTATGCTATATATGGTGAATATTATGTCAAGTTTCATACGAGGATTTCAAAATATTTAAGAAAAATAAATTTATAAGCCCACCTTGGAGGTTTGTCATGCAGAAATAGCAATCTGTCACGTGATCCTTTCCTTCTCTCCAAATCATGGGAATTCCAAAAGGCAAAGATTTCGCTCTGCCTTTGCTCCATCTTCTCAAATTTTCAATGCACGTCTTGCAGCACATATGAGGGGCGAAATTTTTGTCCTGGTCCCCTAGCTTAATTCCAAAGTATGCTCTATACATTGTCTTCACAAAGTTAGTGATTTGGGACTGGTTATTTGGCATGGTAACCGTCCCACATATGTAGCAGAATCTATTGGGACCATTTTTACACGCTCTATTCATTATGAAATATTTTATCTATATGCCTGAAAAGTAAAAAAAGATATTATACAAGTGAAACAAGTGATGATAGATGTTACTGTTCCAATTCCGCTTTGACAAAATCACGAAAAATTCTATTTTACTTATGAGGCCATAGCCGGATAACCTGAGCTGATTGAGAAAAACGGATTGCAGATTCGAAATCAGCAGGAAAACCTCTATAAGAATCACTTACAAAACCCTTGACAGCAAAATTGATGCATACCAGTGTAATCATCCGATGCTTTTTATCTAAGCCTTTAAGCAAGTGTATGATATACCAAAAATTAGATGCTCCCTCATTTGCCTTTGGATGAGACTTTATCCAAAACCAACCTTGAGCGTAAACCAGTATTATAATTTTTACTAGGTCTTGGATGTTTTTGTCTGGATTCCGTGTAGAGACATATAAGCGCAAAATCCTGTTTGCTCGTGTTAGCCATCTTGCATGATGGAGGGCACCTGGATATCTGGTGGCTAACGCTTGTGAGATGCGTCCAGATTGTGTCCTAATGCAAATTTCCTACATATATTTTTGGTCACTGCTGAAACTTTTAACAATATCGGCCGAAACTTCTTTAATGTTGCCCTCTACAGGGGTATAATCAACTATATCCAGTTTGGTCAAATCCTCTCGGAGTTTATTTCCAAGAGAACCTTTGAAGGTGTTTGGTCCCGAAGTTTTTCCATCAATTGCTTCAAATACGTGCCTGAAGGGCAGTTCGTTTGCATGCAAAAGGCAAATAAACCATTGTACCGGCCTGTCCAGATATAATTCAATCAATTTTAGCACTCCGCCAATCCTGCCAATGTTCACTGGGGTGCCATCGCATGGCAAAGCTTTGAGGGATTCTTTGCTATTAGAATCAACTATAAAAGTTATTATTTCATCTGCAATACAACAAGCAGTTCCGTTATCTGGAGCTATATGATCCATGTAAACATCACCAGGTTCTTCGACTATTACATAATGTTCTTCGTACTCCATTCCCTTCTTTGTCTTAGCTTGATCTTTTCTACCATCAAATCCGATGCCTTCAATCTGTGTGTTCTCTGGTTTCACTTTGATTATGTTCTTTTTACCCACACGTATTCTTTCTCTTTCCACTTTTTTCCTATCCAACATATTGGTTTCGTCTAATATTCTCATATCCTTCAAAGTTACATTTACTATAGCTGCAGTAGCTCTGTAACTTACACGGTATCTATCTGCTGTTATTGTTAAGTTATCATAAATAATTCTGTTCTGATGGTTTTCTCTCAGCTTAAAATCCGGAACAAAGTCAATATCGTCGCTGTCATCATCAATTTCCATGCTCTCATCTTCCATAATATGTAAAGGGTCCAGTTTGCTGGTTGAGGCGACATTCATATCTAGGCTTATCTTGGCTCTTCTTTCTAATCCTTTAACTTTATCGTGAGTCCTTTTTCTCGCGGAAGTCGTTACTCTGTCGATTGGTCCTAGTTGGTTTTTTCTTTGTTTCTACCCCACAAAAGACTCCCACTCAATCATTGGAACCAGTGGCGGCTCCTGACTTTCAGTTATGGGGGTGCTGCCTCAGAAATTGCGAACAATTGTGTCGATTATATATATATATGAGAGAGAGAGAGAAAGTCGAATAGATAAATAGATAACTACTCACTACTCAGTCATAAAAATAAGTAAAATAGTATCATAAAATCAATTATAGGGTACTTACGCTTAACGGGTAATTTCGAATTTGCCAAAAATTTTTATTTATAAACAAATTCCATTCTTCTGTTTTTATTCTGAGCGAAAAAATATTATAAGAAATGAAAGCTATATATTGTAAATAATCCAATTATTATATAATTAACTTCAATCTCACGACAAAAAATAAATGATAACGAATCGTTGATAAATGCAATTCGGAAATTAAATTTCGAATTAGCAAACGATACAGCAACACAACTACCACGTCAAACAAACAAATCGGCACTGCTCTGTCCACAGTGCTTTGGATCCTCTTAAACCCGCGATTCTGACTCGCTCTTCGTACGTCCGCCACCGAGATTTCAAGCGCTTCGAACAAAATCTGGAACTGTTAAGTACGCAGTTCCACGGGAAGGCTGAAGCTACTTTCGTGATTCACTCGTTCGGCATTGAAATAGTTTAAGGAAAAAAGGATATAATCTGATTTAAAAACTCAAAGTTCATTGAAAAAACAATCAGAGAGGCTATTTTAAATATTTAAATATAAAGATCATAAGATCATGGGGGTGCTGCAGTTCCACAGCGCCTACCTGCGAGCCGCTCCTGATTGGAACTCTAATATCACATCTGCAATCCGTTCGACTGATTTTTTATCGTAACAAATACAAGTGCAAATATCAAACATTTCATCGAATGTCTCCACCTTCTGCTGAAAACTGTTGTTTCTTTGTTTTAATGGTACTTTATTTAGCTTTGCTGCAGATTCTATCAATCGTTCAACTTTTATAGTTATTCCTTCAAATCCTATATGTGGAAAGGAAAACTTCTCCCAAATGGCTTCCACATCTTTAGTGACAATTTTGTAACATTCTTTTGCTGTTCTAGAACCTTTTGAAATCAGTTCTTCTCGTTTTCTTACCAATAAATAATGCCTAAATACGTCAGCCTTTGAAGGAGTCATTGAAGGTGGGAATTCTGCAGGGTGACCAAATGTTGAATTGTGCGTTTTGCTTCTTGTCGCCATGATTTCACTTATTTAGGCCTAGTAGCATTAATAACAAGAAACTAATTGTTAAATTCTAGCAATTGAATCATTCAATCTGAATTTAATATAACTCATTCGGAATTAAATCATAACTCATTCAATCATAAACAATCTGAAAATAACAATCTGAAACTAAACAGAAAAACGTGACAATAATTTATACAATTCATCTAATCTATTTAAATTAATCTATGTAATCTATTCAATCTATCAAAAACTCTATCTAAATACACTGCGTTCGCACTTATTAAGCAGATTACATTTTCTCCAATGTTTTCAAAAGTTTTTCCCCGATTTCAATGAAATTTGTAGCAAATAATCATTATATATAGCAGCATTAATGGTATTCATTTCGATAAAATATTTTGATAATTAAAATAATTATCTCATTTTATTGAAAAATATGTAAAATATTGTGTTCCGAATTATTAAGCAAGTATTATATTTACGAATCTAAATGGTGAAAATGGGTAAGAAGAAGGATTTAACACTAACTGAGAAAAGAAAAATAGTCAAGTTACTCGCTGAAAATATAAAATCTATTAAAATTGCGAAGCAGTTTGGCAGAGCTTATCGAACTGTAAACAAGTTTGTACCGGAGGGTACCAAACCGAGGCAGCGAAGTGATAAAGGAGCTATAAGGAAAATGACAAGGCGGCAGATATCTGTAATCAAGCGCAAATTGCGAAGCATCCATTGTCCTCAAGTAAAAAGGTTTTTGAGCAGGCTGGCATACATAATGTACCAAGAACATCTCGATGTGGAATCCTCCAAACAATTGGCAAGACGTGTAAACCTACGATTCAGTCACCATTAACACCCAGGTACAAGAAGCAGCGTGTTGAATGGGCGCGTCAGTACGTGAAAACAGATTTTAATACTGTATTGTTCACCGATGAATGAAAAGTAACCCTTGAGGGACTTGATGTTTGGTCAAGAAGCTGGATTGCTGAGAGCCAGTTTCTACCATCGCGATTAAGACTCCAACAAGGTGGAGGTAGTGTCATGTTTTGGGCAGGATTGATAGGTAATGAAGTATCTGTCCCATACAGAGAGCCTGATGGTGTAAAAATGAATGCCCAGTCTTACACAAACTTTCTAAAAGAAAACTTCATTCCATGATAGAGATTGACCCTTAGCAATCCATCTTCTCGACCAACCATCAGATCCCTCAAGGGTTTTTCTTCATTCATCGGTTAACAATACAGTATTAAAATCTGTTTTCACGTACTGACGCGCCCATTCAACACGCTGCTTCTTGTACCTGGGTGTTAATGGTGACTGAATCATAGGTTTACACGTCTTGCCACTTGTTTGGAGGATTCCACATCGAGATGTTCTTGGTACATTATGTATGCCAGCCTGCTCAAAAACCTCTTTACTTAAGGACAATGGATGCTTTGCAGTTTGCGCTTGATTACAGATATCTGCCGCCTTGTCACTTTCCTTATAGCTCCTTTATCACTTCGCTGCCTCGGTTTGGTACCCTCCGCTACAAACTTGTTTACAGTTCGATAAGCTCTGCCAAACTGCTTTGCAATTTTAATAGATTTTATATTTTCAGCGAGTAACTTGACTATTTTTCTTTTCTCAGTTAGTGTTAAATCCTTCTTCTTACCCATTTTCACCATTTAGATTCGTAAATATAATACTTGCTTAATAATTCGGAACACAATATTTTACATATTTTTCAATAAAATGAGATAATTATTTTAATTATCAAAATATTTTATCGAAATGAATACCATCAATGCTGCTATATATATGGTGATTATTTGCTACAAATTTCATTGAAATCGGGGAAAACGTTTGGAAACATTGGAGAAAATGTAATTTGCGTAATAAGTGCGAACGCAGTGTTATCTATCCAAATTAATCTAATCTACTTAATAAGACTTAATATAATGCATGATTGTCACATTTGGGGTTTATATCTGTGGAGAGAGTAAAATGGGGGGGATGCTATGGAAGGGGTAAGGGGGGTCGCATATACTCATTTTTTTACAAGATGTTGAGATCATCATTTCCAACTACGTGCATACTGTGGAATTGGAGAAACTCGATTTTTGATATGTTTCGACCCCTTCCCCCTAAATTACACAGGTATATTCTCATTGCTATTTCCACGTTTGGGAATGTTCCTTTCAGTTCGTTTGTGTTCATATGTCGAAAAAATCTGTTGCACATTTCTTCACGTTCCGTCTGGGATTCTGTTTCACTTTCGGTGAGTTTCATTAGGGCAGCGAACTGCACAACTTCTGTTACCAACTGTTTCTCCAGATCAGCCGGATAGCATTCTACTCGATGTTCAGGTGACCATCGAAGACTGTCGATGTCCAGGACTAGAAGGAAATACAAAAATCCAAATCTTTTCTGCAGGACAGCGTACGCTTCTAGACGAGTGTTCAGAATGGTACACAGTTTATTAATTATCGGTAGAAATGCAGTGGTCCGAAATGAATCTCTTGGTGTCAGGTTCGTATCTTCGGCAGTTCCGATTTCGTCATGATGGCGCTTTCTCTTCTTTGTGCGTTGAGTCGATTCCTTGTATACTCGATGACCACACTTTCCGATGCCCTGTGTCCTCGAATTCGTCCAATCTTGATCTGAGATCTTCAACAAATTGCGGTAGTGATTTCAGCAAGAGGGTGTCTGAGTCTAACGACATTCCTTGTTTTTGCAGAGATGCATTCATTTTTTGAAATCGTTCGAGAATAGTGTTCCATAAAACCAATAAAATGGCTGTTTCGAGTTGTTGAAGCTGTTTAGACAATCCCCTGGCTTCGATCCTGGCTTCCGCAGTTTGGTTGGTATCTGCTGCTAGCTCATCCAGTACCACGATATTCTCGGCGTAGCCTTCGGTTAAAGATTGGACGGCATCTGATCTGGCTGACCAGCGGGTATCGGAGAGACCTTTGTCGACCTTTAGTTTCTCACTACGGGAACTACTATCGAGAACCTCTACATGTCGACGCCATCGGTATGTCGAGGAGACGAGAAACGTGTAGACATTCTGAATGAGCATAAACAATTCAACGGCTGCTGTACAACTGTCCACTGCTGATTTACCCACAAGATTTAATGAGTGGCACATGCATGGCACAAACTCAGCATACGGAGATTTTGACTTGATGTGGCTTTTTACGCCGTTGTATTTCCCTGCCATATTGCTTGCGTTATCATAAGACTGTCCTCTGCAGTCTCCAATTCGAATGCCATGCGTCTCCAGAAAGTTGAGGACCACGTCGGCGATTCCTTTCCATGTATGTGTGTTCATAGGTATGAACTGTAGAAATCTACGGATAGAGAGTAGTATTTTGACTGCTGGATTTCTCGGATAATCGTCTGAAGTACTTTATCGGCCATCAACAGTATGAGTTCCTCGCAAATGAAATGAGAGAGATACGAGGTGTGTCCGCTACCTTTGTTGGCATGCTCGCTTATATGCGCAGCTAGAAAACTGTCATACTTAAAAGTCCCAAAATTCTGTAATAGTTGCCGTTGTTTGGTGAACCGAAACGGAAGTCGTGTCCATGAATTGCTAGTCCTCTTGACGTGATATACTTGATAACGTCGACACAGCGTCGCAAAACTTCCTGCCAGTAGTTGCACTCCTTTTCAAACTGGTTCACCAGTTTCGATTCAACACGGCCGGAGACAGACTTTCTAACCAACAAATATCTTATCGACTCCATATGTTGCTCACATTTTCCGTGTGCTTCGACCGATTGTCTACCATGCTTCCAGTCGTTGTTGTTGTTGTTGTTTAGCCGATCAGCCCACCCTAATTGAGCAAGCCGGCAGCACGCAGGTAACCGATCGCCCTCTCCGGAGTGGACCAGAGGTTCAGCGCACTAGTGATGTTGTGTTGTGTTCGTTGTTGTGCTAGAGCGGTACAGTCTGTCATAATGTGTTCAATTGTTTGTGGTGTGTCCTGGCACAGTTGGAAGGTGTCGTCTGTGGAGTTGTCTAGTCTGTGTTTATATGTCCGTAAGTTGGGGTGATGTCCACATCGGAATCGTGCTAAGTTAACTCGATCCGATCTGCTCAGGCTGATCTCTGACCTGTTAATGGGTGGCGGCTTCGCACCTAGGACCGCATTCGGACCGAGTCGTGTCAGTGCTTTGTGGGTTAGGTGTGTGTGTATGTGTTTTCTGTACTGTGTGATGTCTGTGGGGCGTGGTATGGAATGGAGTATTTGGTTATAAAGTCTCTCTGGTGTTACCTTAATGGTGAGAGGTGTTGGTGCATGATTGTACATGTAGTGGCAAGGGTGTTGTGGGTTAGTTGTCGCTGCTGCCATGAATTGCGTTCCCCTCATGTCTAAATGTTCCCTAACTTTCAGTATTTTTGTTTCTGTGTGCAGGTGTTTTATTGGTGTTGTTTGAGTGCATCCTGTGATGATACGAAGTGCGTTGTTTTGTATTGTCTGTAAGGTGTTTATGTGTGTGTTTGAGATAATGGGTGCCCAGCATGGGCTAGCATAGTCCATAACTGAGCGAATATATTGTTTGTATATGACTATATGAGTGATGTTGCTTCATGCTGGTGTCCAAAGTTTGAGCCTGTTAGTACCCTAAGCGTGTTAAGTCTTGACCTGGTGTTCTTTTGTGTTGCTTGTAAGCAAGGTGATGGTTGATTTTGTGGGCGCTACTTTGAGTCTATTGTGTGTGAGCCAGTCTTGTATACTGTTGCTGTGGGTGGATGTTAGAGTGATGTCATCTGCATATGATGATAAGGTAAGCTTGTTATCTATGGGTGTTGGAATGTCATGCATGTATAAGTTGAAGAGTGTTGGTGAGAGAACAGAGCCTTGAGGGACCCCGTTCGGAAAAAGCTTGTTTTTGGATGACTTGCCATTAAATGTGACATGTGAGTATCTTCCTGAAAGATAGTTGCTCAGCCACCTTTTGGTGTTATTGTGCATGTTTGTGTTGAGTATTTTGTTTATGAGAGGGAAGCGTGGGATAGCATCAAATGCTTTACTAATGTCTATTGTTGCTAATAGTGTACGTTGAGCTGGTCGTCTGGAGTTGATGCCATCCATGATGTGCTGCGTGAGGTTAGTGAGTAATGTCGTGGTTGAGTGGTGAGGTCTAAATCCATGTTGAGTAGGCGATAGTGGTATGTGTGGGTTGGTGATTTGTAAGATTAGTCTTTCTGTTACTTTGGAAGGTGTACATAGTAAAGTAATGGGTCTATAGGAAGCTGGTTCTGTTGGATTTTTGTTTGGTTTGAGGAGTGTAATAATTTCACCTTGTTTCCATATGTCAAGAATAATACAGTGTTGGTATGAATATGTGCTGATATTTGTGAGAGCTAGTATTTCTTGTGGGCCCAAGTGTTTAAGGTGTATGTTAGATATGTTGTCTGGTCCAGCAGCTTTCGAATTCTTAATGTTTTTGATGATCTTGGTTGAACCCGATTGTGAACTTGCTGTCCGCCCTCGACATTAATTTACAGACAAAACAGTAAACACAGCCTGTGGACTCAGAATAGCACAGCCATGACACCTCAATCCTCTCATTCGCCAGGCTATGTTTCTTAACAAATAATGTCTTCGTACATCGGCGTGTTGTACCACTTTCAGTAGTTGAAGAGTTACTGAAGTCGCTGTCATAATTTCTGTAATCTGATGTTCCCCGCTCTATCCAGAACTCTCTAAAGTCATCGGTCAGCACTTGTGGCCACAAACCAATGTCATTAATTGCATGTCCTGAAGCTGGTGGGCCTGCTGAACACACTGACGTAGACGGGTCTTCTGAAGACGCAGCTGCTGATATAGCGGAGGCAACTGGTGGGCCTGCTGAAGGGGTTGACGTAGACGAGTCTCCTAAAAATGCAGCTGCTGAAGTAGTGGAGGCAGCTGCTGGGCTTGCTGAACGCACTGACATAGACGCGCCTTCTGAAAACGCAGCTGCTGAAGTAGCGGAGGCAGCTAGTGGGCCTGCTGAAGGGGCTGACTTAGTTGCTGATGATTTAATCTAATTAGTCAGTTTCGGCACCGTCGCAAGAAACTCTTCTCTGCGCTTCTTATCCTTACGCTTTTCACTACCGGGTTTATATTTCCTCCTTCGATCCCGGTCACGGCTCGTTTCCATGTTGTACGTATTACAATGCCAACAATAAGAACATAAATCATGAATCTGCAACAGAAACAACAAGAAGTTAGTAACAACATTAGAAATGAGTAACACTAACAAGAACAACAAATTAAACACCATGAAAGCGGATATTAGAATGCCTGATGCCATGTCGCCTGCCGGAAAAAGTAAAACTCGTCGCAGATGGCAAATACGTGACGTTTAATTTTTTTCAATTGAAATTTGCGGGCCCATCGAGCGCGGGGCCTTGGACATTTGTCCGGTGCGCCACCCGCTAAATGCGGCCCTGCATCACACAGTAAAGCTTTGATAGTATTTGTGCTGTTCGAGTCTGTAATAATAGTTATCAACTCTTCTGCTCTGCAGTGAGCAGTTCCATTATCTGGTGTGACATGGTCTACATAGATGCTTCCAGGTTCTTTCACAATAACATAGTGTTCTTCTTTTATCTTTCCACTTTTAGTTAATGTGTTAGCTTTCCT
Organism: Bathynomus jamesi; assembly: GCA_023014485.1. Lineage (NCBI taxonomy): Eukaryota > Metazoa > Arthropoda > Malacostraca > Isopoda > Cirolanidae > Bathynomus > Bathynomus jamesi. Next base: position 63,496 of record JAJOZX010000652.1, on the reverse strand, counting down.
TCCATCAAATCCAAGGCACGCCATCTTCAGATTTTCGGATTTAGACCTAAAAGTATTTGTTTCACCCATGCGATTTCTTTCTCTTTCTAATTTCTTTCTGTCAAGCATGTTGGTGTGGTTAACGATCCCCATATCTTTTAAAGCTGCATTGACTATTGCAGTTGCAGCTCTACAACTTACACGATAACGATCTACTGTTAATGCTAGGTTTTTATAGGGGTGCCTGTTCTGATTATTCTCAGTCAATTCTAAATCGGTCTCATAATCTATATCCCAACTCTCTGAATCTACATCCATGTCTTCTTCGATATTTTCTATAAATTTCGATGGTAAAACATTGGTGGCTTCAGTCATTTCTTCCTGTGCTTTTAGTTGACGGTTTTGTGCTTCTTGGACTCTTGCTAAAGATTTCTTCTTTGTTGAACTAGCTATGCGATCAATTGGTCCTAAGTGATGTTTTTCTTTGTTTTTGACCCACAAAAGACTCCCATTCTACCATTGGTATTTTATCCTTACACCTGCAAGATTTCCTATCAATTCCCTTATCATAGCATTCACAAGAAGATATATCAAACATTTCATTATACTGAGCTACTTTTAAGGCAAAACTTTCATTTCTTCGATGTAACGGCACCTTGTTCAATTTTGAGGCTTCTTCTATTAGTCGACTGACCTTTGGTGTTAATCGTAGGAATAGAAAATTTCATCCAAATGTCTCCAGTATCTTTTACAACAACCCTGTAACAATCATTAGCAGTTGCTGATCCTTTTGATTTAGCTTCTTCACGACGGCACACAAAAAGGTAGTGTCTCACAACATCTGCTTTTGAAGGAATCATGGCTGCTGGGAATTCCGTAGGATATCCAAAGGCTGCATTTGAGGACATGCTTCTAGTAGTCATAGTTTATATTCAGAAGTAAAATCAAATTATATGTAATTTATAATTTATGATAATTCAAATTATAATTAAACCAAATGCAAATTATTTCTATTTATCTGAAAAATTATTTCTATTTATCTGAAACATAAAAAAATATCAAGCATTAAAGAAACAACTTATCATGTAACATAAAACAACATTAAACATATGCAAATATGAAGGTAAAAAAGGGAGGAGGGGCATGTGATAGGAGTAGTAGGGTAGCACATGCTTGATTTTTTAATATTTTGTTAGTGATAAAAAAACCTTCTCACATAGTGTACTTTTTAAGAAATAAAATTTTTCCCATTTAAATATATGCAAATATGAGGGTAAAAAAGAGGGGGGGGGGTATGTGCTAGTGGCAGACATGGGCAGTAAATACTTTAAATGTATTTAAATAATAAATACATTATTTGAAAATAAAAGTAATTAAATACTAAATAAAATTCAGATTTTCAGAAAGTATTTAAATACTAAATACATTACTCCTAAAATGTATTTAAATACATTTCAAATACAATTTAGATACTTTTCAAAACGCACATAAAATCACTAACATCAGCTAAGAGTCAAATAAAATCGAGAAGTCGCAGAAGTAGACGCTGCAATTGTTTTGTGGCACAGAAGACAAAGTCTTCACTTTGCTACCATCTTTGGAAGTTATTCGGAAATATTTTCCATCAAAAAGTGTGTGCAGGTGTGATTCGCTATTTTTATTTTCACTTCCACCATCAACAACTTCTATTTTACCACCTTCTTTTCCACCACTTCCACTTGCTGCAGCCATGTTACAAATGTTGTCCTCGTCTAATATGATCAATAGGGTAAGGCTAATTGCACACTTAGCGCTGAACTTTACACAACCACATATGACGATGCCTCAGGATAGACTGCCGGCTGCCGCACTACAGCTATGAGGCTGTGACAATCGCCACTAGAGCAGGCTGGAAGTTCCATTTTTCAAGGTGCTTCCAGAAAGTTCCAGCATGCTGAGCCTGGAACTTTCTGGAAGCACAAGCACCTTGAAAAATGTTTTACTGTGTTCTGTGGTACCAGTTAAATACTGGGCAGTTAGTACTGTACATTAGGGTGGATCACTTTTCACTTTTTTTAAAAAATTATAGCTGGTCATAGTTTTTCCCATGATTTGGTTCAGTGGAAGTACACTGACACCATTTACCAAAATCGATCAATATTTAGGGGTCGCGCATCGACCTTGAAAATTTCAATTTTGGAAATTTGGCCAAATTGACAATTTTTTACTGAATAAAGATAAATCATCAAATGACCATATTTTCTGAATCCTCTCAGTGAAAGAAATCCTCTCAGATACTTACCAAGTTGATAGGACAAGTGGTTTAGAAGTTATACTCACCTTGAGATAGCATTAAAATTTAAAATACTGTATTTGTCCCCGTACCTCCATATGCTGTCTGCCATTGTCTGCTTTTTAGGATAAGATAAAACGAATAAGGAAAGATCAAATGTATTTTGTATTAAAACGGTTTACCGATATCACTAAAGGCACTTACTCCGGTGCCCCTAACTAGTTTCAAAAACTGTATGAATCGTGGTTAGAACACACGTCATCTTAAGGCGTGCGCCATGTACTCTTTCTGCTAACTCCCTTTCCCTCTGCGCTACGTCATCTTGGCAAGTGACGACTTCTTGAAGTCACCGAGTTCTTTCCGGCTCTTTTCCACGAGCTGAAGAAGACCCTGCAGCTGTGACTCGTCTTTTGTGACAGTGTTCGCGTATCTTCTATCAGTTTTATCCCTCTCTCTGCCACGTCGTTGGTAACTTTCAGATGCGAGATGACATTCTTCAGATCACAGTAGTTCTTATCTTGATCCCACTTATTCACCGGCAGAGTGAGCCACGTAGACGCGCACACCTGCAGGCCTGTGAACACGAACCACGATGACTCATCGATCAGGTCCGGAAGGCGCGTCGTGTCATCAACCGAGACGTTGTCATACGTGAAGTCCTCGGGCACAGCGAGGCGGCACAGCTTCTTTGCCATCTCGTGCTTCACAGTGTCTTCCACTTTGTCACTGCAGAGGGCGAAAACGACGGTCTGAGGCCTCAGATACCACAAGTGCCGCCTGATCACTGCCAGTGAAGCCTCTGCAATCTCGCGATCCACAGCCCTGTACTGCAGAAGACGCTGGTACAACACAAGGTCATTCAGTGGGGCATCAGCTGCGACAGGAGCCGCCAGCCAGGCAGGTGCGTAGAGGAGTGCAGTAAATAGTACCACTCTCTGAAGTTTCTGTACCAGCTCGTCGTCGAACTCCAGCTGACCGCTGAACATCAGGAGCTTCGTGTAGTAGATGGTCTGAAACGAATACGCACTGTGATGTATAAATACCGATACCACTCCATATAAGTTTGTTTAATGGTAAATTATTTATCTTATTTTTTTCTGGTAGGGACTTCAAATGGCTGTTTGCAGAAGGCAATACAATATTTAACTTCTAATTCAAAATACCAACCTTGGCCATCCACCTCGCATGATGGTAGGCTCCTGGGCGCATGAAGTGTGTGCCGCGACGTGGCTGGGCCCCGAGTACCAGGAGTGTAATCTCCGCCACTTCTCGGTAGTATTCTCTGACAAGACCAGAAGCGGTGCCGAGGAACTTGACTGCCTCATCTCGGAGCTCCATCAGCCACGTCACCTCCGCCAAATGCTCGATCTCCAGCTCGCGATAAGTCGAGAGGTCGAGCTTGTCCCACCTGAAAGGGGAATTATATAAATATTGCATGAAAACGACTGAAGTTTCCCTTTTCGACTGCTATTAACATCATTAGTAGAAGGACGCTCATATCTCAATTGCTCTGAAGGCAAAAAATCATTGGAGAAAACAAATGCGCCTTAGACTTGAAATTCACCTTCTCCTCAGATACTGGAACAAAGGTTCAGTTGGTGCTGTGGTTCTTCCAAACGCGGTGATGACCACTGCCCCCACGATGAGCTCCATAACGTGATGGCGACAGCCCAGCTGGAAGAGCGGTTTACCAAGCATGTTCTCCAGCCGGACCACCGCACCCTGCACCCTCCCCGTATAGGAGGAAGTTGTGTCGAAGCACAGTCCAATCACGTTGTTCTCGCATCCCCAGTCTTTGAGAGCACGAAAGGTCGCCTGGGCCTGGGACAGACCGGTGCCGTCAGCAACAGTCGGAACGGCCAGCAACTTTCCTTCTGTGCATTGGGGAGCTCCGGAGATGAGAATCGCCTGGCTCCAATGATCCAAGAGAGTCCTGAAACGTATGTCATACATGCCAATCCATTATCGTCCACTGGAATATGTCAATCCACTGTCGCCACTGGAACATGTTAATTCACTGTCGTCCACGGTGAGGGCAAAACTGACCTTGATTACTTTACCGTCCCACTGGACGACAGCATGCCTCGGAGATACGAAGGATTTCTGCACAGCTGTCGACACTTCACAACGACGTGCCACTCTTCCACGGCGAGACGTGTCCTTCGAGATACTGAATTTGTCCAGGTCTGCGGGCGGATCTGCCGAACGTAGGACTGCCGCCACTACTTGCCACCTATGTTCGAAATTGAAAGGAAATTGACAAGGATGCGTACCGTATGGTTTTTATGTGACAAAATAATCACTAAATTTTCCGTCGTTACGTCTATTATATCTTTGTCAAGGAAAGATCATTACTGATATACACACACCTGATTATTGGACATCCGGTAACGATCAGCTACTTTAATAACAGCCGGTGCATTGAGGATGCGGTGAGGAAGGCTGATTGATACAGTTGATTCTCTCGGCTGTCGGTATGGTGGTTCTAGCTGTGATTCGGAGTTGCTCGATGATCTGCTTTCTATAGATTCATCGTCGCTCTCAGCTTCGGTTCCTAATTTCGTTTTTGAGGTGCCTGGCTCATCACGAGATTGTTGTCTTGAGAGTTGCCGTTTTCTCTTGACAACGAACACTTTATCATTCCCACTCATTGTTGCCTGGCGCAGGCCCCGTTGATCCTCATGAAATTTAATATCTTCTTGTTTGTTGTTGTCTGAGAGCAGTCGACTTTTCTGTATCTCTTCAATAGCATCAGGAGCTCCGATGTCCCAGAGCTTGTTCAGATTTTGTGAAAACTTCTCCCTGCCTTTTCCCGCGTCACTGTCTCTCATCTTGCTCTTCTGCAGCGAGCGCCACTCTTCCCACAGTAACTCCAGTTTTCTTTCGCAGTTACGCCTCGTGATCGTCTTTATACGTGCCATGTTCCAAAATCCCAGACATTGGCCACCGTGTCTTTTACGGCGGCCTTCCTGTCAGTAGTTTCCTGCTTGGCATAGAAGAAGTACTGGAGAACTTGATGGGTGGTTGGCAATTTGGCACCACCGATCGAGGAAGATGGCTGACCAATTAAGAAGACGTCCGTGGCTGACCTTAGAGAAGGTGGTGCTGTTGTTGCTGCTTTCTCTTTTCCAGAATAAGTAACTTTCAGTCTTCCCACTCCTGGTTGTTAACAGTTTATCCATTGTACTAAAGTCTAGACTTATCAAACAAGAATCAATTGACACAGTTGATCTGTAAAAAGCAAACTGTGATTAGTAAAAATATTGGTCATAGACATAGCGTGTGTGTGTAATTGGGAGTTTAGGATGCGCCAGCTACTGATGCTATGATTACGTCCATAACGGGGGACAAATGCGGTATTTTAAATTTTAATGTTATTTCTAGGTGAGTGTAACTTCTAAACCACTTGTCCGATCAACTTGGTAAGTATCTGAGAGGATTTCTTTCACTGAGAGGATTCAGAAAATATGGTCATTTGATGATTTATCTTTATTCAGTAAAAAATTGTCAATTTGGCCAAATTTCCAAAATTGAAATTTTCAAGGTCGATGCGCGACCCCTAAATATTGATCGATTTTGGTAAAAATGGTGTCAGTGTACTTCCACTGAACCAAATCATGGGAAAAACTTTGACCAGCTATAATTTTTTACAAAAAGTGAAAAGTGATCCACCCTACTGTACATCCTCGCAAAATTGAATAGTTCACAAAAAAGTATTTTAAAAATGTATTTTAAAAAACGTATTTACAAATACTAAATACTTTTCGAAAGTATTTAAATACGTAATTAAATATACTCTCCAAAAAGTATTTATAAATACATGTATTTAAATACATTTGTATTTAAATACGTATTTAAGTATTTTCAAATACATTACTGCCCATATCTGGCTAGGGGTAGCAGGCGTAGCACATGCTTGATATTTTAATATTTTGTTAAGATGATAAAATGAAACTTCTCACATAGTGTACTTTTTAAGAAATAAAAAAATTTCCCATTTTCGACCCGGCCTAATAATGACTCTTTGGAAATCGTCAAACAAAGGTTGACATTTGGCAGTTCCCACTACCATGCATTCTGAAGTAATGTCCTCATCATGAGGGAACTGGAATATTGGTAAGGGCCTTAAAGCCTCAGTCGCTTTACCTTCGTACCGAAGATACAGTAGTTTTTCAAAAAATCTAACTCCAAAGGAGCAAGTGACAAGAAATTTGCACCTAGAACGAAACAGTATGGAAGCGAGTTATCTGCAACTATGGCCAGAGCTGGGCAATAAATACATTGAATGTATTTAAATACTAAATACTAAATACATGGGAGAAATGTATTTAAATACTAAATACTAAATACATTTTACGAATGTATTTAGATACTAAATACAAAATACATCAATTGTATTTAAATACATTTGTAAATACATTTTAAATACATACATACATACTTCAGATGAGTGTACAGATTCGTTGTAGCATTGCTTGCAGCAGAGACTTCGTGTTTACACAGCAAGCAGGTGCACTTTACCTTATTACCGTCTTTAGATTTAATTTTAAAGTATTTTCCATCAAACAGAGGGTGCACTAAATTGTTATCTGCAGATATATCATTGGTTGATTCACCGGATTTGCTTGTTGAAGCCATGACACGCACACGATAAAGAAATCAACCGCTTTCGACTAAGAGTGGCACACAACTGATTGAACTGACACGTTGAAACATGAACCATGCTGTACTACACTGTCGACGCGTCGTACTGTGCTAGTACAGAACGTGTATTAAACCAGTAAAAGTATTTACATTTTTATATTTTGAGTATTTAAATACATTGTATTTAAATACTCATTAAAGTATTTAAATACTATATTTAAATAAATGAAAAACAATGTATTTATAAATACAGTTCTAAATACACAAATGTATTTAAATACGTATTTAAATACAAATGTATTTAAATACTGCCCAGCTCTGACTATGGCAAAGGGATGGTTCTGGATAACCACTTCGGAACAATGGATACTGTGAGCTTGATATACTTGGTTACCATAGTCTGTTTAGCTCCAATACCTTGGACAGGCGCGGACTGGCCCCGGCGGCCCACCGGCCACGGGCCGGTGGACCCTTTCCGTTGGGGGCCCTAAATTTGTTCGACGTATTACTATATAAGACCTCAGGGGTGTTCACAGGGGTAAAAAAAAGTGCCAACACGGCAACGTACGTTGGCGACAAAACGGCATTAAAAATTTTCCACTTTTTTTAATACTAGTAAAATAATTGATATTTAAATTGTTTAGGATTATTAACTTTAGTTTACTCGTTGATAAATTATGTCCGTTTAAATAAATTTTTATTTAAATAAATTTATTATAATATATTTATTTTATTTGTTGAAAATTAATTAAATAAATATGTTAAAAATCGTTATGTTGCCCAAACGCATTTTTGAAATTTCTAGTATAACCAATCAGCACTTTAGGACACTATTTTTGGCGCGAAAAGTAAAATTAAGTAAATAACGTAAATATTTTTTAAGTGGTGTTGCATTTGTGCTGGCGCGCCGAATTTTTGCTCTTGGTCTTTATAAAATGAGTAATTTACTGAATTTTTATTTAAGTAATTGTTAATTTTTTATATTTTTAAGCTTTAAACACATAAATATCTTAGGAGCTGAATAAAGGCCAGCAGGGCCCAACCAGTTCAGCTTAGATCCCAAGAACCTGCATACCCAAACCTACAATCCACACCCCTAATAATTTCCTCATATACCTTTTTCTAAACGCCTTTGAAAACGTTATTCATTGATATTGTGCGCTATATAAATATATATATTATCAGAGGCGTAACTAAAAGAAGAAAGGCCTGTGGCCTACTGTTGATAATGGGCCCCTCTGTAGTAGTTTAAGTAAGTGACAGTTTAGTTTGGGATTGAAAAAAGTCTCTTTCTACTTCAACGTTTTCTATGATTTTCATGAGTAACTTTCATATTGTAATGAACAGCTATATATATATATATAGATTGTATTAATAATATTTGTCATATGGACTATAGTCTGCCAATAAACCTTTTCATTTCATTTCATTTCATTTCATATATATATATATATATATCAAAGCTATTGACTTCTCCTTAGGGAACCGGAGCTTACAGATGAAAAGAAGGATCAACACAACGGCAAACATTTTCATTTATTTGTACATCAGACGTTTCGACAAATCTTTTGTCATCATCAGTGAGTTAAGTCTTAAAACCTTAAAACAAAATTGAAAAGTGTTTGCCGTTGTGTTGATCCTTCTTTTCATCTGTAAGCTCCGGTTCCCTAAGGAGAAGTCAATAGCTTACAGATGAAAAGAAGGATCAACACAACGGCAAACATTTTCATTTATTTGTACATCAGACGTTTCGACAAATCTTTTGTCATCATCAGTGAGTTAAGTCTTAAAACCTTAAAACAAAATTGAAAAGTGTTTGCCGTTGTGTTGATCCTTCTTTTCATCTGTAAGCTCCGGTTCCCTAAGGAGAAGTCAATAGCTTTGATATTAACCCAGAGATATGGCCGATCGACATTGAACTATTACAGACAATGTGAAAGAGTCTATTTGAAACTGAACAAGGCTATTTGTGATGAGAGTTTCTTGTCTAAGTGCAAAAGTTATAATATTGTGCCTAATTTCCTTAGATTTAAACTTTATAATAAACGCCTCCATAACTCCAAACTATATAAATCATGGCAACATAAATTATTAAATTTGGAGCTTCAATCGAAAACTAAAACAGTGAGTTTTCTCAAGCTGAAATATAAGAATTCTCTGTTTGGTCTAAAATCTAGGGTGTCTTATATTGATTATCATTGTTTAGTTACTAAATTTCAAACTTGCTGTGATAAAATTGTCAACAGACATAAAAGGATACATGCTGCCAAATTGGAAAAATTGGGAATCACTCAGTCGTTTTTTAATAATCCAGATAATTTTATTTTTAATTTCTCTAATAGAGTTTTAAGTATTAGAGAGAAAGAAATATTGTCGTTAGGCTTAAATTTTGATCTACCGCATTATAAACTAAATTTTTATAAATTTTTCTCTGGCTTTGAAAATCTTCTCATGAATATTAAGAATTGTGAGATCCGACAAAATTTCTCGTTTCATAACTTGGTAAAACAAGTGGAGAGCATCTCTTTTAAGAATTTTTATAATTTTAAACCCCATAAGGTGTTTTCTCCCCTCTTTAATAAGCAAGATTTTAACATTCTTAATAATTTGAAAAAGGATAACTCTGTCATCATTACAAAACCGGATAAGGGTAAAGGAGTAGTGCTGATTGATTCAACAGTTTACATAAATAGAATGGAGACAATTTTGTCGGATACGTCTAAATTTAAAAGGGTAAAAGAGAATGTTCTGTCTAAATTACTAAAACTCGAAGATAAACTTAATAGGTGTTTGCGTAAATTAAAAAATAGTAATATTATTGCTGACAATACATACAATTTTTTATTTGCTTCTGGTTCTAATCCAGGAATTCTATATGGTTTACCTAAAGTCCACAAGCCAAATTTCCCACTAAGACCTATTCTTTCGGCATGTGGTACATTCAATTATAATTTAGCCAAATTCTTCGTTCCCTTGCTTTCAAAACTCACCTTTAATGATTATTCTATTAACAACTCGTTTGATTTTGCTAAAGAGATAAAAGAGATCAATCATGCCGATTCTCTTACTATGGCTAGTTTTGATGTCTCGTCATTGTTTACTAATGTCCCGTTAAAAGAAACATTAAATATCATACTAAATAAGTTATTCACTACTGATAATACTCTTATTAATGGCCTCACTCAGACTCAATTTAAAAACCTTCTCGAAATAGTGTGTTTTGATAATCTTTTCTTATTTAATAGCAACCTTTACAGCCAAATTGATGGGGTAGCTATGGGTTCCCCGTTAAGCCCAACACTAGCAAATGCATTTCTTTGCCATTACGAAGAAATTTGGTTGAAAAATTGTCCTAGTAGTTTTAAACCCATATATTACAGAAGATACGTGGATGACACTTTCTTAATATTTAACCATCCTTCACACGTAAAACTTTTTCTTGATTATCTTAATAAACAACATAGTAATATTAAGTACACGTGTGAAAACGAAACAAATAATAGTTTACCTTTCCTGGATGTTTTAGTTAAACGGGCCCATAATAAGTTCCATACTTCACTATTTCGGAAACAAACTTTTACTGGCTTGGGAACCAATTATTTAAGTTGTATGTTTTATAAATATAAGATTAGTGCTATAGTAACATTATTAACAAGAAGTTACCGTATTTGTTCGGATTACTTTTCGTTAAACGAAGAATTTAAATTTTTAAAACAGTACTTTATTAACAATTACTACCCTTCTCATCTATTCGATAACCAATTAAAGAAATTTTTAAATAACACTTTTGATACTAAACTCCCCGTAACTACAGTACAAAAAGAAACCAGATATATTAAATTACCTTTTTATGGTTATTTATCATTGCGTATTCGAGGTGAATTGTCCAAACTACTCAAGTCTAGTTATCCCCAAATAAATTTTAGATTCGCCTTCGTCAACCCACTTAAATTATCAAATTTTTTAAAGTTCAAAGATGAATTCCCCAAAACTGTATGCCCCAATGTTGTTTACAAATACACGTGCGACAGCTGTAAGGCTGCGTATATTGGCAGCACTCAACTCCAACTGGAGGTGCGCCTTTCTCAACATTTGGGCTTGTCAGTCCGTACCAACCGTCCCCTCAGTAGCCCTCCACAATCCGCAATTAGAAACCACAGTAATGAAAACGACCATCCCCTTCACAAAACTCAGTTTGAAATTTTAACTAGATCCAATAACCTTACAGAACTCCGAATTTTAGAATCTTTGTACATCTATAGAAACAAACCCTCCCTTAATAATAATAGCTCATCCTACAAATTACGACTCTTTTGACTAACCAACCGTTTTCACAGACATACCCTTTCTAATCCTCTGACCATCTAGTGTTCCGTTAGACTTTGCCAAGTATGGAGGTGGATGTAAACATTGTGTATTTACCTATTGAGGTAATTTAATTTTAGTTTTTATAGTGATGAAATTTAATTTAATTTTAGTTTTTATAGTGATGAAATTTAAATGATTTTAATTTTGTATTGATGCAATTTTCATTTTGCTTTAAGGTTTTAATTTTAATGGTTTTAATATTGTATTGATGTAACTTTCACTTTTCAATTTTGTTTTAAGGTTTTAAGACTTAACTCACTGATGATGACAAAAGATTTGTCGAAACGTCTGATGTACAAATAAATGAAAATGTTTGCCGTTGTGTTGATCCTTCTTTTCATATATATATATATATATATATATAATATATATATATATATATATATATATATATATACAGTATATATATAGTAATGCAAACCCACAAGGAAAAAGAAAAATGATTCCAAGGCCTTTCGTGTATTCAGAAGTACACCTCGTCATTCCCTGACTGCGTATTAATTAGATTTGATTTTGAGCGAGTTCAAAATTATATTAAAAACTCGCGGGGATTTATAGGTCATGACAAAATTACTAGATTTTTAAAACATCCATAAACACTTTTTTGGGGGCAGAATTTACTGAAGCTTTTTGGGGGCCCTCTCAGTGACACCTGGCCGGTGGAAATTTTTGAGCCAGTCCGCGCCTGACCTTGGACTTCAACCATTAATTCACTAGAATCATTATCTTCTGAAGACACCAGCTCTTTCCAGGCAAAATCAGAAGTGAGGCTAATTTCTGCACCTGAATCTAACAAACCACAAAATGACTTTCCTTGACACTTTACTGGAACTACTGAACTAGAGAAAGATGAGTGGACACAACTGAAACAAACCCTAAACTCTAGTGGCTGTAGATTTATTTCCTCATCCGCCTTAAATCCCATTCTGACTGGTAGTATACAGAATCTTGAACAAGTTCTGTAGTTGGATGCTCACTAGTGTCCTGCTCTACTTGTGGACACTCAATTATATGTAAATTCCATTTCTTGAACTTCTCTGTCTCAACTAACAGGTTATAATGAATTCCACCTAAACACTGTAGATGGACTCGTTCTCTAGACTCTTCATCAACTATTCTCCCACAATGGTAAATCAGTGGTTTGTTAGTGCCAAAATGCACTAAAACATCAACATAATACACGTTACAGAATGCCAGAAAGACCTCTGGAGAAGTAACCTGACCAGGAAGTTTCATTAAATTCAACTGTTTCTTCACTGTGGCATTCATATTGATGCCATATTTAGCAGGTTTTCGAATAACCACCTCAAGAAGCTGTTGTCACAACTGTAAACAAGAATCAGGGAAATCTCTTTCGAGGCAAATTTTCAAGGCATACCACAAACATTCCACCATGGCATCACCACCACCATCATCAGGCTTAAAATGAATCAACAATCCCTTGGGCAGGATTTCTGGAATTCCACTATCAGTTTGTTCAATGGTGTGGCATGTTCCCTCGAAAGGGCATCTGCTGCTAGATTATCCTTACCTGAAGTATACCTTAATTCAAAATCAAAATCAGCTAGATCTTCTAGAGTCCTATCAAGTCTATGGTTGACTAACCTCATGTTATGTAAATATGGTACTGGAAAACTTGATGATCAGTGTTTAGAATGAAAGGAACCCCATACAAAAAAGCTCTAAAAGTTTTAACTTCCCAACGCATAGCAGCCAATTCTCGTTCTGTTACTGAATATGCTCATTGGGGCTTAGAAAAGGTCATTGAAGCGTATGTTATAACACGGACTTGATCATTCTGTTCTTGAGTTAACCAAGCTTCTGCACCAATGCCAGATGCATCAACCCAAAGGTTGATTTTTTCTGCATTCTTACTATAATCTGGAAAAGCCAGTTCAATTTTTTTTTGCATTTCTGCCTTAAGGGCCTCAAAAGCTTGCTCCATTTCTGGAGTCCACTGAAGTAAAGAAGAACTAGGCCGCCCTGTAATTTCTGAGAGAGGTTTAACAATACTTGAACGATGGGGAAGAAACTCCCTTTGGAAATTCACCGAACTAAGAAACTCTCTAAGTTCTCAAATATTTATTCTCATATTCTCAAATATTGTTGGGCTTTGAGAAGTTCTTTACTTTTTCAATATAACTGGGTGATTTTGTTAACCTCATTTCACTGACAATGTGCCCAAGGAATGGAACACTAGACTTGAACCAATTACACTTTGAGGACTTGATTTTTATACTGTACTATGTTCCTGAAGAACCTTAAGAACAATCTCTACTAACTGGAGATGAGCCTCGAGTGTCTTTTCCATGATTAAAATATCATCAATATAGACAATTATATTTTTTCTTGAAAAATTCTTGAGAACCTCCTGCATTTCTCTCTGGAAAGCTGCTGGAGCATTTTTCAGCCCAGAGCTCAATTTTTTAAACCTCCAGTGACTATGGGGAGTGGAAAAAGCAGTATAATCTCTACATGATTCTTGAATTGGCATCTGATAATAACCTCGGACTAAGTCCAAAGTTGTAAAAATCTTAACACCATGTAAACTATAGACTGCGCCTGTAAGATTTGCCATTGGAAATCTGTCAAGTTTTGTTTTATTTAGTTTCCTGTAGTCTACACACAAATGTATGGACCTATCTGGCTTTGTAATAGGCACGACTGGAGCACTCAATGGTGAGTTGGTTGGCTCAATGATACCCAACTTATGGAGTTCTTGACATTGATTTTCTACTGCTTGGGCTACTGGTTCTGGAAATCTTCGAGGTCTCTGATAAATAGGGGTTTCATCATATAATTCTATTCGATGAGCAGTCATGTACGCTTCTCCGACATCAGAATCTCCTTGACTTAAAACAGTTTTATATTTCTGGAGCACTCGATACACTTTACTTTTTTGGTCATCATTAATATACCCTATATCAATTTCTTGATACATTCGTTCATCAGTCCACTCTCGTATACCCAACTGAGGGCTCTCATCTTCGTCATCACTATTCACTTGGTCAGCACCCATGCTTCGTAAAACCCTATCAACAGTATCTGGATTGCACCTTTCACTGTCCTCATCAATATACATTTCAACAATAGAATACAGATTACCTAGTACATCCCTCCTCTTGATTTTGCCTAGAGGCTTCCCTTGACTACTTAACAGAACTGAGGGATTCTCAAAGTAAATTATCCCTGGAACTCTTGAAACTTTTCCCTTAAATGACTGCTCTCGATTCTACCATCATAGAACAAGGACTGTGGGTTACTCGAACAATGACAACTAGAACTCTGTAAGGAGTTACTCAGTTCTATATGTTCCCAATCAGACATGGGGCCTCGGCCTGGCCTCGGGCATATTTTGAAGGCCTCGGCCCGGGCCTCAAAAGTAGCCTTGGCCTCGAGGCCAGCTGAAAAGTGGAAAGGCCTCGTGACTTTCGTGAGGCCTTAGGAAATCCTGATTTGTTTTGTTCTGTAATTTTCAATCCCCGGTAGCGTTAGGGTGGAGATTCTTCAAGTGGGCGCGCTCGGGGTGGATATTCTTCAGGTGAGGACCGTGACCTGACAGCATACTTTGATAAATATTATTCAGACAGGTGAGTAGTCAGGTGGAGATCTTTGATAAATACTATTCAGGTAGGTGACCAACGCATTAGTGACAGGTCACTGTGACGTTAGGTACATAAATATCATATATGTCGCGGTATATAAATATTATTCAGTCAGTTAGCAGTAGACCAATTGACTTAATGTAGCAAAACTAGTGTGGGAAAGCAATCTATCAGTTGGTCATTAGTTGAACTGAGCTCATATAATGTGTTTGTGTTATTTATAACTGAGATTTAAATTGTTATATTACACTGGGTAACAAAATTTGAAAAAATTTCTGTTTATTGTGATTTTTCTGTCGTTTCTTAATGATTTCGGGGCGCTGATTCCAAAAATGATATTGGTTTTGCTCTATCATCAACCGTTTCAAAAATATAGGTTATCACACTTTTCATATGGCAAAGTATATAAAGAAGGCTAACATAAATATTTTCTGAAAATAAAAACACTATTGGAAATTAATGTTTATTGAGCCAAAATTGTTTGACAAACCCAAAATGGTGCAAAGGATATAATATATATCATGAGGAGAACCGATAAGAGAATAACAAGCCTCGTTATGCAGTATGCGTTCCTTAAAAATGCACTGAAGAACGCGCCTTCCGCGTATGAACATTCTTATCCTTTCTGATCAGCGACCATACGCAGTCTCCCATCATGGAAGCATCCCAATGGCCCTGATACCTTTTCTCCATCGTTTGAATACCTTGATGGAATCTTTCGCCATGTTCTTCACTCACATCGCCCAGGTTATCACGAAAAAAGTCTAGATGTGAATGCAGATAGTGTAATTTTAAAGACATACGGCACCCCATTTTGCCATAGCACTTAATCAAGTTTGACACTAACTCCTTATAGTTTGGTGCTTTATGGTTGCCTAAAAACAGACGAACCACATCACGGAAAGCACACCAAGCTTCTTTTTCGATCAGAGTCATCTTGGCTTCAAGGTTCTTTGAATTCAACAGCGCCTTGACTTGTGGTCCTACAAAGATGCCAGCTTTGACTTTGGCCTCAGAGAGTTTAGGGAACATGACCCGAATCTGTTGGAAAACTTCCCCTCCAAAATCTAACGCAGTTACAAACTGCTTAATTAGACCCAACTTAATATGGAGAGGTGGTAGCAGAACTATGTCAGGCTTCACAAGAGGTTCCCTGAGTACATTGTACTTTCCTGGTTGCCGTCCTTCACGTGGAGGCCACTGAACTGTTTTATAGTGCTCAGTTGAAACCCTGCTATCCCACAGGCAAAGAAAACATAAATATTTAGTAAACCATCCTTGTAAACCTAACAGGAAACCAATCATTTTGAAATCACCACACACGTCCCAGTTACATTGTTCATACCTGATTTGAGTGAGCAGTTGTTTGACATTTTCATAGTCCTCTTTCATTTGAACAGAATGTGCAACTGGTATAGATGGATATTTGTTCCCATTGTGGAGTAGAACAGCTTTTAAACTCCGAATTGAACTGTCAATAAACAGGCGCCACTCTGAGGGTATATGTGTTAACCCAATAGCTGTGAATAGACCATTAACCTCGCTGCAATAACAGAGAGAGCCATTGACATCGTAGAACCTTGCAAACTCTTCATGCCGCTTTCGGTATACAGTGCTCTTGCAGTCTTCTCCAAGCAAATTCCACTCTTTGAGTCTGGAGGTCAGAAGCTCAGACCCTGATTTCGTCAGACCTAAATCTCTAATTAAGTCGTCCATTTCCCTCTGATTTGGAAAGTGAGGGTTTGTACTGAAAGTTACTGTATATTCTTCATCATGACTGTCCTCACCAGCCGACATCTCAGATGAGCTAGCTGCATCCTCATTTTCAACCTGCAAATCAAAGAAACAAAATATTGGCAAACCCAGCACCCAGCATCAGCACTAAGAAAAATCGACACATAATGACCCACAGTCTGTAAATACAGAAGGTAAAGTAATGGATAGATACCTGTTCTGGTGGACGTGGTATTGGAAGACGCCATGTGGTACAGGAGCTATGGACGACCAGGGCCGGACTTTCACCTGCTGAGGCCCTAAGCTATATGAAATTTGAGGCCCTTCTCTAAAAAATTTTCAAAAAGCTGCTCTATCACCTTGTCACGACCTCGTGCATTATGAGCTTGAGTGTATCACTTAAACATTGTGTAAGTCTTTAAAACTTAATGTACCATACAGTTGTCGAAGTATTTTACAATTGTTGTCATTATTACTATAATTATTATTTTTTATATTAATTTGATAAGAAAAATAATATATTATATATATATATTTTTGATGATTAGTGTTAAGAATAAAAACTATGATAAAATAAAAATATATTTAAAAAATGGCCCCCGAGGGTGTGTGGCCCTAAGCTATGGCTTATTTAGCTTATAGGTAATTCCAGCACTGTGGACGACGCTATGCTTAAATACTGAAGAGTCTGCTTTCCTTTAACGTTCCTGTACTTAGAAACATCTACCATGCAGTAGTAGCAATCATCGTGGTGGCTCTTCGGTTCTCTCCATATTCTGGGTACCGCAAAGGGCATTGCCTTACGTACTCCCCGCAGCCACCCTTCAAGTGTGGAGCGGCAGCTTCCACAGATCACATGGGGTGCCCAGGGCTTATCTTGGTCACCCATAGGCATACCAAAATAGAGCCGATACGCGATCCAGAACTTGGTGCCTTTCACAATCTTGTGCGATATTTGCTTGGGGCCTATGTAATACCCACAAACGTAGCAGAATATATCTGGCGAGTGTTTACAAGCTCTAGTTGCCGTTCTCTTTATCAAACTGTACTACATTAATCATAACCTGCAGATATAGAGAGAAGAGTTATTAAATCTGCAACAGATCAGATTAGAGATTCCAGAAAAAAGATGTATTCACAACACTGAAATAATGTTCGCAATAAAAAAAGGATCGATAACACTCAAATCGTCAGCACAGAGAAGCACAGAAACACAGTACCTCAGTGCTGGTAACCATCAGACAAACAACCTGCTTTCTTTGTGTGCTCACACTTACTGACTTCTCAGACTCTGCGCTCTTCTTTATGTAGCACAGTGGAAGTTTCGGGCAATTTCTAGAGAAGAAACTGTCAACGAACATCCGGATTGTTCTCAACAATTCCTGATTATTCTGATATTGCTGCGCCCATAATAACATTATACTGGTAAAACATGAAAAATGGATTATCTCTGAAAGCATTGATGATACACACAAACTAAGGCCAAATTTGGACTCAGCGTCCACAAATGCATATAAAAACATAAAAAAATCTATATAAACAGAATCAGTGTTACACAGTGTTATTGGCAAATAATTTTTTCGGTCTTTTTCATTTACTTTAATAATATGAAGTATTATACATATAACTACAAATGTCTGATAATGGATAATATCAGGTGAAAATATACTCTTGAATCAAATTACACATATAACATGTTGAAATATCCAGTGCAAATATATTCTTAACCCTTAGCTACTATCGTTGGGTCAATTATGACCCTGACTACATTTGTTTATTTTATCATGGGAAATAATGATAGTAGTTAACGGTTAATATTATCGTTATTATATAATTATCGTATGTATATAATTATATAGTAATGGCATGATATAAACTTCATACCTAGAGCCTAGAGGCCTACCATACATCAGAAACATCTTTCACATACAGTACAAGCTACAATTACATTAATGATCTTTGGTAGACTTTAAGACCACAATTTATTATTGTCAAGATACATAAAAATGCAAAACTTAAAAAAAATAAGGCCTCTCCAAATGTAGCTCTGTTTGCATTGCTCGCAAGAGTCATTAATAATTATAGCCATTCAGAAATTATACGATCAACACTCAGTGAGTTAGTACAATTTTGAAATATTTTGCTAGATCATCTTCACATCATAACTTTCCATATTATCATAAATATTTGAAATATTGCGGGTATATTAAAATGAGAAATAAGATCTGCATGAAATGAGAAATAAAAAGTTATTAGGCTAATGTATGGTGCCCAGAAAATCTTGTTCTGGCAACTGTGCCTGACTGTGTGGCTCGGCAAATGTAAACACACAGCATATCGGTGTTGTGGTGTGGCCGCGAATGATAGATGAACGTGCTTAATGCTTAATAATTCCCTTTTATTAGATAAGTGAAGTGAGCTGTCTTTGTTTATTAATTTTGAGTAGAATTTTGCTTTTCCTTATGGATTAAAAAAAAAAAGAAGAGATACAGGCTAGTGGAGGCTACGGTAGGTTACCTTTGGAAAAGCTTTACGCCTAGGCTAGGCTAGATTGTTGAGCCTTCCCAAAGCACGGAGGAGCTTATTCGTAAAAGATTTCGAAGTGAGTATCTGCACCCAGAGGTGCAAATCTCGCATTCGTTATTTGCATCCGAATATCGCACCTCTGGATGCAAATACCTTCAGCCTAACAATCTTAAGGTCTCGTGAGGCCTCCCCTAAAAAGGCCTCGCCCTCGGTCTCGAGGCCTTTGAAAAATGTATGTCCTCAGCCTCGACCTCGAGGCCTGAGGTCAGGCCTCGTCCCCATGCCTGTTCCCAACAAATGGAGACTCGAATAGGCCCACAATCATTGCTATGCATATTCTGAGCAGCCAGACATTGAATAGCACACACATATTTCCTACATTGCTTATTTCTTGTTCCTAAATAAATATGCCAACTTGAATCATTCCCATATCTACGGTACCTGAAATTCTTCTGTTAAAAAAATTTATTCTTAAACCATTTTGTAATAGAAAATCCTGTCCCAGAAATATTGAATAATCTTTATCCAGACTCAGTAACTGAGAACATGCATGGTATTAGGAAAATATCATGGGTGCTAATTTCTAGAATCACCTTACTTATCGGGCGAAAAACTGAATCTTTCCCTATTCCTTGAATAATACATGAAGGAGCTGGTTTCATGGGTAATCCCATCTCTGACCAACTCAGCAGTAACTAGATTAACCTGAGCCCTTGTATCTACTAGAGCCTTGATTGTTTTGGATACCACTACAACATCCAAAATCATAGCATTAGATGGTTCAAGTTCCGCAAACTGAACTTTTCTGATCTCAATCTTATCAATATCTGGGTGTAACTCATTTGTGTCTTGAGAAAGCAAACCAGAAGTCTGATCTAGAAAATGCTGAGCATTCAACTGCTCACCATCATCTATGGGTTTGGTAATTCGCTCTACCTGGATATCATGATTAGGGAGAGTGTCACTGTTTCTTAGATCTTGATCAACATCACTATTAATGTTTGAGCGGTGTTCATGATTGTGTTCAGGGACTAAATCTATTTAAGTCTCCAGAGTCTCCCTGACAACCATGGAGATACCGAGTTTCCCCGACTAGAAGCTGGCACTGGACTGTTCTCTTCATTAGACCTAGGTGTCCTACTTGGTGTTCTAGACTGGGAAGGCCTATGACTAGGACAAAACATCCCAGGATGACTAACATTACAAGCAGAGCAAGAATACTCCCCAGATTGACAATTACCACTATTTCTTCTTGATCTAATTCGTGGACAGTCTCTTACAAAATGCTCTAGACAATCACAAGCCAAACAAGCTCCTAATTTTCTTCGACAGATTTCCTCAGTATGCCCAATTTTAGTGCACCACTGACATCGAGTCAGTGGCCTGGTTGGGGCAGATCCCGAGGACCTTGAACCTGATGCAGATCTGGATGGTGTGGGTTGTCCACCATTTGAATTATAGTACAGTCTAGGATTCTTGCTATATCTTCTTTGCATTCTACCTTGATTTCTGTTTAGATTCTTTGGGCAATTATTATTCTTATGGTTTCCTTTATCCTGTTGATTTTCCCCCATAACTGGATCATGGGATGCTTGCACTGGAAACACATCAATAGTTTGGTTCAATTGTTTCTTTGAAGTACTGAGACCTCCATAACAATAATATCCAGAATATGTGACCAACCAACCTTTTTGCCATATAAGGCTTTATTTTGTATAATTACTCTGGGACATAGCTGGAGGAATTGTTTCTAGAAATTTCTGTTGAAGCTCTTTACAAGTCTCAGGACTCTTACTTGGAAAAGCATGTCTAGCCAGAGTTTCTAAACGTGCTGTAAACACATTTAGAGATTCACCAACATTCAACTTAGCACGATTAAAGTCATCTAGCCTGCCAGTAGTCACGTTTCTCTTGAATCTATGATACCACTTGAACAGCCTATGTTTCATCTCCTCATACTCAACTCCGCAGCCTCCATATGCATTATACGATACATGTCTTTGATTTTTCCCCTCAGTAATTTCCCTAGAGTATCTGTCCAATCCCTACACTCACATGAAAAACGGGCAGCACAATGTCGTTCAAAAGCCGCTAAATGCTTAGCTAAGGATCTACCTGACTTAGTATCATAATCATCTAGATCTGGAGTTTCTCTGGCCATGTTAACAGAAGCAGAATGGGTTATGCCAGTAGCTCCTGTAGGCAGAGATGGGCACCGTTACTCAAAATTGGCGAGCGTTACCGTTACTCGTTACTCTCTTAAAATGACCCCGGCGATACCGATACATCGTTACTTTGAAAATATCTTTAGACGATACCGATACTCGTTACAGTAACGTTACTTTCGTTACTCATTACATTGGTAAATTCATATATCATAATTGTATATCGTAATTAGAATATTACAGCAAGTATAAAAAGTATGTAAAAACAAACGCAACTGTTTTTAGATAAATGGAGGTTTATTTCTGACAGACAATGATAGCAGGACATTTTTGACAAAAAAATTACAAATTACACGCTATATCTTACATGTAAATATATTATATAAATTATAATAAATATACATTAAATTTTACTCACCTTTGTGTTTTTTCAAATTAGAACAAATAGATATATCAGCAGTGAGAACAATTTGTTCTTTATTAGGGCACAAGAGACAGAGGCACTTTAAAGCATTGCCGTTCCTTCTAACGATCGAGAAAAACTTCTTCGATGTAATAAGTTGTGATTTTACCCAACTATGTGCCGAAACATCTTCGAGGAAATCAGATGTATCGTCATCCTTCGAAGAAGATGCTGACGAAAGGTATTCCATGTTTAACAACTTTAAACAAAGGAGATGCACACCGCACGAGTGCTACACTATAACTGAGCTCTACCGGCAACAAGACGGATGCAACGTGACAAGGACTGAACAAGTTCTAACAAGTATGAACTGTATGATACGCCGCCGAAAGATGTATTTGTAATTTTCACACACAAAAAACAGTATGTAACGAGTAACGGAAATTCTCGTTACTTTTGCTAAAATTATTACGGGCGTTACCGTTACATCGTTACATTAGAAATCTTGCTAAGGCGATACCGATACTCGTTACAAAAGTAACGCCCGTTACTTAAGCCGTTACATGTACCGCGGTACTGCCCATCTCTGCCTGTAGGAGCTTGAACAATGGAATCATCAGAGTCATCTGATGACTCTAAATCAGGAAAGGAGTCACTTCTGGATGTTCTTTCAATTTTTGGAACTGGTAATGAGGTTCTACATGGTTTAACCTCCTCCTTGGGCCTCCCTTGAGTTCCCAATTCAGGCAGTTTCTGCTTTCTCTCAATCTGGTCTACCTTTTGTTGCCAATTCATATTCTTAAGGTAAAGCTGATCATTTTCATTAGCCAGGCATGCTATCACTCTCCTCCTTCAATTCATTAAACTTGGCCTTCCATTCTTGATCTAATTTTTTCATGGCTTCAACTTGTTCTGTAAGTAGGGTCTTTAACTGAAGAATCTGCTCTTGTAAATCTTGACTCTCTGCCGTGGTCAATGATTAACTTTCAGGCTCTGCCAGCAAAAGTGGTTTCCCGGGTGTGGGCACCGAAAATAATGTTGTGGGAAAACTAGATAACCCACCTGGATTTAACTCTGGAAACAGTTCTTCCTATGGTAGGAATCCAGTTCTACTGGCCAGCCACGAAGTACATGCAAAGTGAGTCAAGTGGAAGGCAGGAGGTGAAGCTGTACTCAAAAATCTTTTCTCAAGCAGTGCACTGGACATCAAGCGAGCAAGGACCATTCACAAAAATGTCAAACAGGAAGAGCAAGACCACCACAGTGCATTCAAGCAATGGAAAGCAAACAGTATATGCTGGAATGTTAAGGAGTGGGTGCAAGAAAAAAGGTGTTCAGACAGAAAAGGAAGAGAGAGGACTTCAGGATAAACGAGAATGAACAAGAATAAGCAGAGTATAGGCAAGACCTATGCTACTGAAAATTAATTCAAGAATTTTCCCTTGACTTGAAAATATCACCAAATTTAGTAAACCTTATTCCAGTGTATGACTTTTTATCTAGTCTTATTCCCAGTGATGATCAAATGTAGAACTGATCTCCCCATTATGTACCATGACTGATATTTAATGATTTATAGAAAGTAAACTAGAAATTTAGGTTTTTCAGTTTTAGTTATAACTTGATTTAATAGGACAACTTAAAACCTCCCATTTCTAGACTTGAACAAAAAACTTTAACAGTAATTATTTACAATTTCTTCTGGAGGTTGTAGACAATAAGAAACTTTAATCTTAAATTAAACGATGATGGGGTAGTAGTATTACCGCAAAATTTTAGAGCACAATCGCAATGCAACATTGCAGCATTGCATGCACCACGATGAGTGTGTTTTAAACCCTCCTTCACCCCCCTCAGGCTCACCCAAAAATATATATGCGTATGCAGTATAGCCAGAGGTGGGCAGTACCGCGGTACATGTAACGGCTTAAGTAACGGGCGTTACTTTTGTAACGAGTATCGGTATCGCCTTAGGAAGATTTCTAATGTAACGATGTAACGGTAACGCCCGTAATAATTTTAGCAAAAGTAACGAGAATTTCCGTTACTCGTTACATAGTGTTTTTTATGTGTGAAAAGTACAAATACATCTTTCGGCGGCGTATCATACAGTTCATACTTGTTAGAACTTGTTCAGTCCTTGTCACGTTGCATCCGTCTTGTTGCCGGTAGAGCTCAGTTATAGTGTAGCACTCGTGCGGTGTGCATCTCCTTTGTTTAAAGTTGTCAAACATGGAATACCTTTCGTCAGCTTCTTCTTCGAAGGATGACGACACATCTGATTTCCTCGAAGATGTTTCGGCACATAGTTGGGTAAAATCACAGCTTATTACATCGAAGAAGTTTTTCTCGATCGTTAGAAGGAACGGCAATGCTTTAAAGTGCCTCTGTCTCTTGTGCCCTAATAAAGAACAAGTTGTTCTCAGAGCTGATATATCTAGTTATCTACTTGTTCTAATTTGAAAAAACACATAAAGGTGAGTAAAATCTAATGTATATTTATTATAATTTATATAATATATTTACATGTAAGATGTAGCGTGTAATTTGTAAACATAAATTTGTTTTCACATGAATTTCACCAATTTATACGAAAATAACAAATAACGGTCGCGTTACCGAGTACTAAGGAGCTACTGTATATAGCAGTGGTTCCCAACCTTTTCACCACCAAGGACCCCTTTTATTTTTATTTTTTTCCCACGGACCGCATATTTTTGAAAGATTCCGTCTACCCAACAAATTGTTTTTATTAACTAATAATTAACTCGTTTTCCCATTTTTCACTATCAAATAAAAGACATATAACTGAGTATGCAATTAAAAAAACAGTGTATTAAAAAAGTATTAATAATTCCAGCCAAGAGCAAGGAAACTTGAAATTTTAGCCTGAGTGCCCTTATCGTGGGTAAATGTACGATTTCCATTGGAGCCTTTCGAAATATTGAAAGCTCACGGACCCCCAGCACTACCTTCGCGGACCCCCAGGGGTCCGGGGACCCCAGGTTGGGAGCCACTGGTATATAGCTTAGTGCTGTATAATAATATAATATTATCAGATCAGATCTAATATCTAATATTACGTTATCTTGAAATGTAGCAAACATTTTGCTCGGTATTTACCTTAATTACATGTATATCAGGGCCGGATGGAAATTGGAGACCTCAAATCAAATCAACTATTGGAGATCATATCGCATTCTCAAAATACCATTTGACCAATTCATACTTGTATTCAACACAATAACAGCTGCACTTATAATTTACAACCTGAGATACTGATTCGAACATAAACAATTGCAATAAGTCAGCATAAATGTAAACAAATTTACCATTTTCAAGAGATTAACAATATATCAACATGCATTTGCATATAAAATCTCAATAAGATGATGTAATAGTTGAAAACGAAATTATTTCCTATATGCAATCTATTTCTTATGGAGTGATTTCGGGGGAGGGGGCACACTTAATACCCCCCCCCCTTCAATCTGGCCTTGATATATCATCACTAACCCACAAAAAAAAAACACACACACACACACACACATTATGACACATATTTCTTATGGAGTGATTTCGGGGGAGGGGGCACACTTAATACCCCCCCCCCTTCAATCTGGCCTTGATATATCATCACTAACCCACAAAAAAACACACACACACACACACACACACACACACACATTATGACACATACGTGGCTTCCTTACTAAAGCACGACATGTGTTTTGGCTGAGTAGGTTTTCTGCCGATTTCAATTAGATAATATGACCATATTATTAGTAATAGGCAACTCTTACTTGAAAATGTTAAATTTTACGGCGTGTATTTTTATTTCAACAATTAGAAATAAACTGATTCGTGTGATCCTTATACTGTAGTTTTAACACATTAGAAAAAATGAATTAATAAAGATATAACTCGATAATATGCTCTAACTTTATAAAAAAAATATAATTGAATAACGGGACAATAGCAATTTATATAACAATAGTAATGTTAATAGTAACAAGTAGTAGTAATAGGAATCAAACATATTGGTATGATAGGTTGATTTCCGTGCATGGCCTCGAAGGGCCTCTTTGGGCCTGTTGCCATGCACGTTAAAACATTTTATGTATTTATGTATGTATTTCAGTCCCATAGCCAGCATTTATACCAAGTGTGCAACAAAATATTGTGGGGGGGGCGAGAAACATTCCCATTAAGTTTGAACATTCACTATGAAATTGTTTCTATAATATAACAGTTCGTGTTACGTATTATATTTCAAACAACCATTTGTAAACAATTACTCTTCATTACAGCGCCGCCATTCCGAACTTGAAAAGGACTTTGATGGTTACCGCAGCAAGCGGTCAAAGCAGCGCGAGAGTTCCAGCAGCAGCGCCCCCAATACCAGCAAGCAGCGATGCCATCAAACTCTCTTGCCATTTGGAAGAAAGCAGCAGTGTGCAGTTAGCCAGTCACAGTTTGACAAGAAGATTGTGGACTTCATCGTAGATACGATGCTACCTCTCTCTGTTGTAGAGAATGCTAAATTCAAGGACCTATTTAAGGGTATGTGTTCATTGTTTTCTAATTGTAATGTTGATTATTATATTTTTATATATATATAATAGGTGTATCAGTATATATATATATATATATATATATATATATATATATATATATATATATATATATATATATATATATATATATATATATCCATCACCTGCCCTATTTAGGCTTACAAGTTTTAAAAAAATGCGAGTTATTTTGCTTTACTTAGTACAATAAAATTAAAAAAGGCATATATAGGCACGTATTTTAAAATTAGGCACTGACCATCAAAATAGGCGTTTATAGGCACTATAACATTTAATTATATACATCCCACGGTCCCGAAATGGATTTCTCTAAAAGAAGCCTATGAATCTATAAACGGGAATAAAAAAGGCCAAAAGGGCAAAATCCAGTCTCTAGTCATGACACAAAGACCCCTTTTCTGTGCTACATCTAAATGATGTATTGTTTTTGGTGGTGTAGTCATTCCATTGTAGCTACCAGCTAATATTTTATGATTTCTTCATTTGGACTCATAGTCGATAATTTTTATTACAGATATTGCTCCAGGACTTGAAGTTTTATCAAGACGCTCACTTGGTCGCAGATTAAATGACATGACATCCTTTGTTCGTGAGAAGATCTCTGCAACACTTTCTGAGCAGCGGTATATCTGTACCACAGCTGACATATGGTCCACAAAACATAAAAGTTTCATGGGCGTAACTGCACACTGGGTATGTCATTCTTAGAATATTATTCATATTACAAATATTTTATCTTTTGGAAATTATTATTAATATTACAAATACTGTATATTTAAGTAGAAAAAAATATCGCATAATATGTAAATGATTTATTTACACTGCATAAAATTTGAAATTCATAAGTCTTATGCTTTAATATTTTTTTACAGCTGGATCAGCGGACCTTGGAAAGATGCAGTGCTACTCTTGCGTGTAAACGATTCACAGGGAGCCACACATTTGACCGAATAGCAGAAATGCTCGACGATATTAGAAGAGAATTTTTTATCCCTGAGAGCAAAATTATAGCCACGGTCACCGATAATGGTGCAAATTTTGTAAAAGCATTCAAGGAATATGGGATCGACCTTAAAATTCCTAGAGAAGCGTGTGATGATGAAGACCAAGATGAATGCCAAGATGAAACAAGAGAAGATGAACCTGCAGAATCAATAAAAATAAGAGAAACCGATTCTACAGATGATACCATTCTTCTTCCAAGCCACAAAAGGTGTGCATCGCATACCATTAGCCTTGTTTGTACAACAGATTTGAAAAAATCCTTAACAGGTCAAGTCCAAAGATCCACCTCTCGGCTATGGGCAAATGTTCTGCCCTATGGAATTGTTCGGGTAAACCAAAAACATCCGAAGTAATATCCAGTGTATTAAACTGTCAGTTGAGACTCCCGTATCCTACGCGGTGGAATAGCCTGCATGACAGTCTTGTACTGCTTCTGAGTAATAAAGCTAAATTGAATGAACTCATGTGTGCTTTAAAGCTGCCCGCATTCAAGGAGTCGGAGATTGAGTACCTAAAAGAATACACTACTGTGGTAAAACCCTTGGCTGTGGCACTGGATCGCCTTCAAGGAGATCAGAACTGCTACTACGGTTGTCTTATCCCTACTCTCTTTGCTGTTGAGAAAAAACTTGAAAGAATTGCTCTATCATCATTGAGATACAGCCACCCATTAGTAGAAGCATTAAGTAGTGGATTCAGAAATCGATTCAAGAAATTCCTGGAACTTGACAGAGATGCCAATGTTGCAATTATTGCTGCATTAACAAATCCACACTTCAAGTGCAAGTGGCTCACTATAAGCGAGCGAACAAACAATGAGGCATGTAGAAAAATGGTGCAAAACATGCTGCTATCAGCAATTAAAAATGAAAGTGACAGTGACAGATCACCTGAGGAGCCAGCTAAGACAGATGATGGTGCTCATAGCAGTAGCGACGATTTCTTTGAATATGGTCATGCTCCTGCTGACGTCAAGAAAGAAGACACCACAGCATCAGAGATGGAAGTGTTGAAATACTTCAATGATGACAGCACTGCACTGCAGCTGCAGTCACTTGATGGCTATCCTTCAATTAAGAAGCTCTTCCTCAAGTACAATACTCCACTTCCTTCCTCGGCTCCTGTTGAGCGTCTCTTCAGCTATGCAGGACATATTCATGCCCCTAAGAGAGGAAATCTTTCCGACACGTTCGAAAAATTAGTAATGCTAAAAGGAAACCCTAGGCTCCTAGCTACACTTAAAATTTAATCCTATACCTCTCAGCTAGAATATATTTTTGGAAATGTTTTTTATTATTTTACATCAGCTGCTATTGAAATGTTTCTGTTTACTTCTATGTTTAATTTTCTGTTATTCAAATAATATTTTTTTGTCAAAAATGTCGTTATCATTGTTTGTCAGAAATAAACCTCCATTTATCTAAAAACAGTTGCGTTTGTTTTTACATACTTTTTATACTTGCTTTAATATTCTAATTACGATATACAATTATGATATATGAATTTACCAATGTAACGAGTAACGAAAGTAACGACGTTACTGTAATGAGTATCGGTATCGTCTTAAGATATTTTCAAAGTAACGATGTATCGGTATCGCCGGGGTCATTTTAAGAGAGTAACGAGTAACGGTAACGCTCGCCAATTTTGAGTAACGGTGCCCATCTCTGTGTATAGCAAAGCGTCTTATATATATATATATATATATATATATATATATATATATATATATATATATATATCAGGGATGGAAAACTGAATCGAACTGGAATCGATAAACTGAGAAAACTGATATTATTTTATGAAGTGAAAGCGGAAAAAACTCGAATTGAAAAAAATTCTGACAACTAAAATTGAAATTCGAACTGAAATTGACAAACAATCAAAAACTGAAATCTGAATTCGAATAGATTAAAAATAAGTTTTGCGTTTCAGTTTTGAGGAGCATTTGGATTGCAAAAAAGGATAAATAACGTGAATTATTTTCCTTTTTTTGCGACTTAACATTTGAATGTATTTGAAATATCCATTTTTTCTTTAATTCGATGTGGAACGGCTTTTATTAAACATGATTAAACATGTAAGCATCTATAGCCAACTGAATCAGCACGAAATACTCATTTTTTTTTTTTACTTATTCGCTTCATTTCTTTCACATAGTTTTATTTGACAAAAAACTTTCAATTCGAAATGTTTTATTAATTCGTACACTTTTTAAATTTTAAAGCCCACAACATGTATAAAATATATAAAATATTGACTTAAAATCAATTTGAAAAGAGAAAAAAGCTTTTCCACACTAACGGAACGTTAGTGTGGAACGGCTTTTCTCTCTTTTCAGATTCATTCTCTCTTTGGAAAACAGGAATCGAATGCAAACACAAATATAAAATTAAATCTGAATTTGTCAATAGGGTACTCCCCAAAAATAATATAAATAGTACAAAGAAATTCTTAAAGAAATCTGAAAAAAAGACTGGAATAGAAATTTAAACTGAATCGAACCGAAAAATATAAAACTTGAATCGAAAAATAAACTCAAATCGAAAAAACATTAAAAACTTAAATCGAAACTGAAATCGATATTTTTACAAATTTAAACTGAAATCGAAAACTGGACTTAAAAATTTATCAGTTCCCATCCCTGATATATATATATATATATATATATATATATATATATATACATACATGAGTTGTATGTATGTGAACTCCAAGGGGTAACCTAACCTGGATGCTCAGGCCAAAAAAAATATATATATATATAATATATATGCATGTGGGTATGTGGGTAGCCTAAACACCAGAAGGAGTAGAGATATTCTTTCACTGCGGTGTCTCAAAGCATTTTGATTTCCTCAGCATCGTAATGTATTGGTGGCTAGGCGCTCTTTTAATCAAAAACTGAAATATGGTGAACCAAATCTGAACCAAAACCAAATCTTTTGTCTTAATATACAAATATATCTTTAAATCTTATTATAATAGAGAGAAGATCCATCCGTTCGTATCCATGGAGCATCGCATAATGGTGTCTTCAGCATCACAGCCATCAGACTTAGAAGGCAACCGTTCACCTCACAGCCAGTCGTATAGGGCGTACAGTTATTTACGTGCATATAAATTACCATCGATATGCCTCAAGCACACACACACACACACACACACACTGTATCGCTTATATACAGTATATATTCCCTTCATTTCCAATGATGTTTGTTTGAATGGTACAAATAAAACACAGCTACAGCGTTCTGACTATTTAATATATATTGAAATACAAAATATGTCTCCATATTAGGTGCAAAAATATTGATAATACGAGTTATATATATTTACATAAAAAATATTACAGCAGTAGAGGAGAATTGCATTAAAAACAGGAATAAATAGTGTTATTTAACATATGTATATATACGTATCAAAAATAATACAGATAGTACAAAAGAATTCTATATAAAACAAAATACACAACACATGTGATTCAAAAATTGACCGAAAAATTTTTTTAGGAATTTTTTTCGGGCCACCCTCTGATTATGTTTAATTTGGTAAAAAAGTAATGCCTGCAAATTTTGAATTAAAAAAATTAATTTTTAGGGGTCGCTACCATAAGTTGAAAATCAGACACAAAATAAGAAATATATGCTGTTTCCACACCACCCTTGAGGTAAAGCATACGGCGCGTTACCTTTTGTTTTAAGTGGAAATTCCCGGTAGGCCTATCATAACCACTCTACATTTTCAAATTGACAGTTCTTCTGTAATAATAATAAGACTTCCGTAATAATAATAACCTTTTGTTCATTATATGTCACTGTTAATTTCTTAATGATGATATTGTCTTCTTGTTTTTATTTGGAAGAGCAGCTCTATATTTCTTTACCACTTGGAGGAGATACTGTTTCTGTTCTTCATCATTTGTGATTAGTTTGTTGTATTAATCGACTAATCTAACTCCTCTTTCTGCATTGTCATTAACAACTTGAATTTTCTTATGACTTGTTTTACGTTGTTTTAGCAGTCATCTTCATTCCACTCTTCAGAGTTCTTATTAAGAAACGTTGATGGTAAACCAAGTCTATTAAAAAATTCTTTTGTATTTGCACTAACAAAGTCTTCAAGTTCTCTGTTTTCAATAACTTCAGGGTCAATAACCGCTTTTTTCTCTGGATTTGGTTCGGCGCCGTTTTGCAATGCTTGCTTCATTCAGTTTTTAGTTTGGTGTAGCACGCCATCATCAAAGAAAGCAAATGCTATTAACTCCTCTGAAAGATACCATAAATGATTTATCATTTTCTTCAGGGCAACAGTTGCAATGCGTTCATCTTTTAGTTTGTACATTTGCAGTTTCTTCAACATCTCTAAATCGAGACGAGGAGCGAGAACTGAAACTGACGCTGTAAACCAGGATTTAACATATATGTGTACAGCAAAGAGGTAGATATCTCTAAGGCCTTTTTCTTCTCTGGGTGTTAATTTAAATTGTGTTTTAAACAACCAAATTTTCATGGCATAAATGACTTTTACCATCCATCTTGCTCGGTGAGCGCCAGCTGGTCTTCTGAATGAAACTCCTTTCTTTGGTACTCCACCAAGGAAAATGATTGTCAATTCCAGCAAGTCTTTGTAATCGTCACGAGGTTGATGTTCTTCAAGTTGAGTGGTAGCAAACTCAATCACTTCTGCTTTTATATCAGTAATACTGGGTATGGTATTTGGGTCATCTAATGCTGTTCTGTAGTTTTTTGTGTCTAATTTTGACCATTTCATTCTAAATCGTTTGAAAATTGCAATATCAGGTCCTGATGATGCAGGCAATGAATGCAAAACAACACCTTCTAACACTATTTCTAGTATGTGATGTCTGCAGACCAGCCACAGCATACGTTTGTTCATTTTCTGTTCTAGAAGAACACAGGCACCATTTCTACGACCTGTATTCAATGCTGTGGTGTCAAAACACATGCATTTTATTTTGTCTGAGATATCCCAATAGGGTGTATCAATTTGGGAGGTGAAAATTAATTTTTGCCAATTCCTTCACTGAGGGGTTTTAAAAATATGTTTTTGGATGTGAAGAATTCAAATCTGCTATTATTTTTGTGATTGCTCAACACTTAGCTTGGTAAATCTACGTTTGATTAAAAAGCACATAAATTGCTCTCGGAAAACAACATTTATTATTTTAGCTTCTCAAAATGTCAGGTAATGCTATAAAAATTTTAGTTTCTCTGCATAAAACATATCCTAGTAATCATAAAACATATCCTTGTAATCATAAAACAACATTAGAAAGTAATGACATCAGTAAAAAAATATTTAAACAACAGGTTTCATCAAGTCTTGCTTTGATTCGTTCTTGGACATCAGCCGTCGACTTGCTTCTTGGCCTCTGATATAGCCCTCACGTTTCTCATGTGTATACACCCTGCCTGCTGCCTCTGTGACTTGGTTCACACACCTCTCTATTGACTGAGCATGACAGGGCCACTGTGGAACTTGCATAGGCTTGTCAAAGAACTTCTTTACTTCCGCTGTAGTCAGTTTACATGTCAAAGGAGGTTCAAATACCCCGTCAGACCAGTCTGTCAGCTCCAACACGGAAGAAGCACTGGGGTTGATGGATGGAAGGTGTCTTCCTGGGACGTACAGAAAGATCTCCAAGTGTGTCATCATCTCCACCCCTCATGTCAACAATCTTTTGGACACCAGCTCTCCTCTCCTCACTGTCATCTGAGCACAAGAGTATAGATGTTAATTTATAGTCCCATTTTCATTTCTAAATCTAAAACTAGGCTAAATGATGCGATTTTTAAGCTAAAATTTTCATAGTATTTAATGTTGGTATATATCATTTCATGAATTTCATTCACTTTTACAATATTTTAGGGCTACATTAAAGATTGTCTAAAAATTGGATCTTAAAACATGGAAAAAATCGACTTTTTCCATTAATTTTTTGCCTTACTATGATCGACATTTCAGTGAAATTTTACGTCGATTTTTGAATTACTTTGGCATTATATTGTTGAAAACAGTAAGATAAAGCAGTGTTTTATCAATAGCTTCTTATTCGAATGAAAAATATTGAGAAAGATACGTTCATGTTTTATCATAAGAAAATTGCACAAAAAGTGCTCAAAACACGGAGAAAATCACTTTTTGGTGCAAAATTTTCATTTCATTAACTTAGTGAAATTTTTGGACGATTTTTGTCTAGTTTTCGATATATATTGTAGAAAACTATAAACTAAAGCACATTATAGCCAAAAATTACTAATTCCAGTTAAATATTCATTTAGCCTAGTTTTAGATTTAGAAATGAAAATGGGAGTATAAATTAACATCTATACGGTTGAATTTTTTTCAAAATATTTAACTGGAATTACTAATTTTTGGCTATAATGTGCTTTAGTTTATAGTTTTGTACAATATATATCGAAAACTAGACAAAAATCGTCCAAACATTTCACTAGGCTAAATGATGCGATTTTTAAGCTAAAATTTGCATAGTATTTAATGTTGGTATATATCATTTCATGAATTTCATTCACTTTTACAATATTTTAGGGCTACATTAAAGATTGTCTAAAAATTGGATCTTAAAACATGGAAAAAATCGACTTTTTCCATTAATTTTTTGCATACATAGTGTTTTTTATGTGTGAAAAGTACAAATACATCTTTCGGCGGCGTATCATACAGTTCATACTTGTTAGAACTTGTTCAGTCCTTGTCACGTTGCATCCGTCTTGTTGCCGGTAGAGCTCAGTTATAGTGTAGCACTCGTGCGGTGTGCATCTCCTTTGTTTAAAGTTGTCAAACATGGAATACCTTTCGTCAGCTTCTTCTTCGAAGGATGACGACACATCTGATTTCCTCGAAGATGTTTCGGCACATAGTTGGGTAAAATCACAGCTTATTACATCGAAGAAGTTTTTCTCGATCGTTAGAAGGAACGGCAATGCTTTAAAGTGCCTCTGTCTCTTGTGCCCTAATAAAGAACAAGTTGTTCTCAGAGCTGATATATCTAGTTATCTACTTGTTCTAATTTGAAAAAACACATAAAGGTGAGTAAAATCTAATGTATATTT
This sequence comes from Bathynomus jamesi, assembly GCA_023014485.1. Classification (NCBI taxonomy): domain Eukaryota; kingdom Metazoa; phylum Arthropoda; class Malacostraca; order Isopoda; family Cirolanidae; genus Bathynomus; species Bathynomus jamesi. The sequence continues at coordinate 29,103 of JAJOZX010000652.1, read as the reverse complement.
ATTATAATTTATATAATATATTTACATGTAAGATGTAGCGTGTAATTTGTAAACATAAATTTGTTTTCACATGAATTTCACCAATTTATACGAAAATAACAAATAACGGTCGCGTTACCGAGTACTAAGGAGCTACTGTATATAGCAGTGGTTCCCAACCTTTTCACCACCAAGGACCCCTTTTATTTTTATTTTTTTCCCACGGACCGCATATTTTTGAAAGATTCCGTCTACCCAACAAATTGTTTTTATTAACTAATAATTAACTCGTTTTCCCATTTTTCACTATCAAATAAAAGACATATAACTGAGTATGCAATTAAAAAAACAGTGTATTAAAAAAGTATTAATAATTCCAGCCAAGAGCAAGGAAACTTGAAATTTTAGCCTGAGTGCCCTTATCGTGGGTAAATGTACGATTTCCATTGGAGCCTTTCGAAATATTGAAAGCTCACGGACCCCCAGCACTACCTTCGCGGACCCCCAGGGGTCCGGGGACCCCAGGTTGGGAGCCACTGGTATATAGCTTAGTGCTGTATAATAATATAATATTATCAGATCAGATCTAATATCTAATATTACGTTATCTTGAAATGTAGCAAACATTTTGCTCGGTATTTACCTTAATTACATGTATATCAGGGCCGGATGGAAATTGGAGACCTCAAATCAAATCAACTATTGGAGATCATATCGCATTCTCAAAATACCATTTGACCAATTCATACTTGTATTCAACACAATAACAGCTGCACTTATAATTTACAACCTGAGATACTGATTCGAACATAAACAATTGCAATAAGTCAGCATAAATGTAAACAAATTTACCATTTTCAAGAGATTAACAATATATCAACATGCATTTGCATATAAAATCTCAATAAGATGATGTAATAGTTGAAAACGAAATTATTTCCTATATGCAATCTATTTCTTATGGAGTGATTTCGGGGGAGGGGGCACACTTAATACCCCCCCCCCTTCAATCTGGCCTTGATATATCATCACTAACCCACAAAAAAAAACACACACACACACACACACATTATGACACATATTTCTTATGGAGTGATTTCGGGGGAGGGGGCACACTTAATACCCCCCCCCCTTCAATCTGGCCTTGATATATCATCACTAACCCACAAAAAAAACACACACACACACACACACACACACACACACACACATTATGACACATACGTGGCTTCCTTACTAAAGCACGACATGTGTTTTGGCTGAGTAGGTTTTCTGCCGATTTCAATTAGATAATATGACCATATTATTAGTAATAGGCAACTCTTACTTGAAAATGTTAAATTTTACGGCGTGTATTTTTATTTCAACAATTAGAAATAAACTGATTCGTGTGATCCTTATACTGTAGTTTTAACACATTAGAAAAAATGAATTAATAAAGATATAACTCGATAATATGCTCTAACTTTATAAAAAAAATATAATTGAATAACGGGACAATAGCAATTTATATAACAATAGTAATGTTAATAGTAACAAGTAGTAGTAATAGGAATCAAACATATTGGTATGATAGGTTGATTTCCGTGCATGGCCTCGAAGGGCCTCTTTGGGCCTGTTGCCATGCACGTTAAAACATTTTATGTATTTATGTATGTATTTCAGTCCCATAGCCAGCATTTATACCAAGTGTGCAACAAAATATTGTGGGGGGGGCGAGAAACATTCCCATTAAGTTTGAACATTCACTATGAAATTGTTTCTATAATATAACAGTTCGTGTTACGTATTATATTTCAAACAACCATTTGTAAACAATTACTCTTCATTACAGCGCCGCCATTCCGAACTTGAAAAGGACTTTGATGGTTACCGCAGCAAGCGGTCAAAGCAGCGCGAGAGTTCCAGCAGCAGCGCCCCCAATACCAGCAAGCAGCGATGCCATCAAACTCTCTTGCCATTTGGAAGAAAGCAGCAGTGTGCAGTTAGCCAGTCACAGTTTGACAAGAAGATTGTGGACTTCATCGTAGATACGATGCTACCTCTCTCTGTTGTAGAGAATGCTAAATTCAAGGACCTATTTAAGGGTATGTGTTCATTGTTTTCTAATTGTAATGTTGATTATTATATTTTTATATATATATAATAGGTGTATCAGTATATATATATATATATATATATATATATATATATATATATATATATATATATATATTCCATCACCTGCCCTATTTAGGCTTACAAGTTTTAAAAAAATGCGAGTTATTTTGCTTTACTTAGTACAATAAAATTAAAAAAGGCATATATAGGCACGTATTTTAAAATTAGGCACTGACCATCAAAATAGGCGTTTATAGGCACTATAACATTTAATTATATACATCCCACGGTCCCGAAATGGATTTCTCTAAAAGAAGCCTATGAATCTATAAACGGGAATAAAAAAGGCCAAAAGGGCAAAATCCAGTCTCTAGTCATGACACAAAGACCCCTTTTCTGTGCTACATCTAAATGATGTATTGTTTTTGGTGGTGTAGTCATTCCATTGTAGCTACCAGCTAATATTTTATGATTTCTTCATTTGGACTCATAGTCGATAATTTTTATTACAGATATTGCTCCAGGACTTGAAGTTTTATCAAGACGCTCACTTGGTCGCAGATTAAATGACATGACATCCTTTGTTCGTGAGAAGATCTCTGCAACACTTTCTGAGCAGCGGTATATCTGTACCACAGCTGACATATGGTCCACAAAACATAAAAGTTTCATGGGCGTAACTGCACACTGGGTATGTCATTCTTAGAATATTATTCATATTACAAATATTTTATCTTTTGGAAATTATTATTAATATTACAAATACTGTATATTTAAGTAGAAAAAAATATCGCATAATATGTAAATGATTTATTTACACTGCATAAAATTTGAAATTCATAAGTCTTATGCTTTAATATTTTTTTACAGCTGGATCAGCGGACCTTGGAAAGATGCAGTGCTACTCTTGCGTGTAAACGATTCACAGGGAGCCACACATTTGACCGAATAGCAGAAATGCTCGACGATATTAGAAGAGAATTTTTTATCCCTGAGAGCAAAATTATAGCCACGGTCACCGATAATGGTGCAAATTTTGTAAAAGCATTCAAGGAATATGGGATCGACCTTAAAATTCCTAGAGAAGCGTGTGATGATGAAGACCAAGATGAATGCCAAGATGAAACAAGAGAAGATGAACCTGCAGAATCAATAAAAATAAGAGAAACCGATTCTACAGATGATACCATTCTTCTTCCAAGCCACAAAAGGTGTGCATCGCATACCATTAGCCTTGTTTGTACAACAGATTTGAAAAAATCCTTAACAGGTCAAGTCCAAAGATCCACCTCTCGGCTATGGGCAAATGTTCTGCCCTATGGAATTGTTCGGGTAAACCAAAAACATCCGAAGTAATATCCAGTGTATTAAACTGTCAGTTGAGACTCCCGTATCCTACGCGGTGGAATAGCCTGCATGACAGTCTTGTACTGCTTCTGAGTAATAAAGCTAAATTGAATGAACTCATGTGTGCTTTAAAGCTGCCCGCATTCAAGGAGTCGGAGATTGAGTACCTAAAAGAATACACTACTGTGGTAAAACCCTTGGCTGTGGCACTGGATCGCCTTCAAGGAGATCAGAACTGCTACTACGGTTGTCTTATCCCTACTCTCTTTGCTGTTGAGAAAAAACTTGAAAGAATTGCTCTATCATCATTGAGATACAGCCACCCATTAGTAGAAGCATTAAGTAGTGGATTCAGAAATCGATTCAAGAAATTCCTGGAACTTGACAGAGATGCCAATGTTGCAATTATTGCTGCATTAACAAATCCACACTTCAAGTGCAAGTGGCTCACTATAAGCGAGCGAACAAACAATGAGGCATGTAGAAAAATGGTGCAAAACATGCTGCTATCAGCAATTAAAAATGAAAGTGACAGTGACAGATCACCTGAGGAGCCAGCTAAGACAGATGATGGTGCTCATAGCAGTAGCGACGATTTCTTTGAATATGGTCATGCTCCTGCTGACGTCAAGAAAGAAGACACCACAGCATCAGAGATGGAAGTGTTGAAATACTTCAATGATGACAGCACTGCACTGCAGCTGCAGTCACTTGATGGCTATCCTTCAATTAAGAAGCTCTTCCTCAAGTACAATACTCCACTTCCTTCCTCGGCTCCTGTTGAGCGTCTCTTCAGCTATGCAGGACATATTCATGCCCCTAAGAGAGGAAATCTTTCCGACACGTTCGAAAAATTAGTAATGCTAAAAGGAAACCCTAGGCTCCTAGCTACACTTAAAATTTAATCCTATACCTCTCAGCTAGAATATATTTTTGGAAATGTTTTTTATTATTTTACATCAGCTGCTATTGAAATGTTTCTGTTTACTTCTATGTTTAATTTTCTGTTATTCAAATAATATTTTTTTGTCAAAAATGTCGTTATCATTGTTTGTCAGAAATAAACCTCCATTTATCTAAAAACAGTTGCGTTTGTTTTTACATACTTTTTATACTTGCTTTAATATTCTAATTACGATATACAATTATGATATATGAATTTACCAATGTAACGAGTAACGAAAGTAACGACGTTACTGTAATGAGTATCGGTATCGTCTTAAGATATTTTCAAAGTAACGATGTATCGGTATCGCCGGGGTCATTTTAAGAGAGTAACGAGTAACGGTAACGCTCGCCAATTTTGAGTAACGGTGCCCATCTCTGTGTATAGCAAAGCGTCTTATATATATATATATATATATATATATATATATATATATATATATATATATCAGGGATGGAAAACTGAATCGAACTGGAATCGATAAACTGAGAAAACTGATATTATTTTATGAAGTGAAAGCGGAAAAAACTCGAATTGAAAAAAATTCTGACAACTAAAATTGAAATTCGAACTGAAATTGACAAACAATCAAAAACTGAAATCTGAATTCGAATAGATTAAAAATAAGTTTTGCGTTTCAGTTTTGAGGAGCATTTGGATTGCAAAAAAGGATAAATAACGTGAATTATTTTCCTTTTTTTGCGACTTAACATTTGAATGTATTTGAAATATCCATTTTTTCTTTAATTCGATGTGGAACGGCTTTTATTAAACATGATTAAACATGTAAGCATCTATAGCCAACTGAATCAGCACGAAATACTCATTTTTTTTTTTTTACTTATTCGCTTCATTTCTTTCACATAGTTTTATTTGACAAAAAACTTTCAATTCGAAATGTTTTATTAATTCGTACACTTTTTAAATTTTAAAGCCCACAACATGTATAAAATATATAAAATATTGACTTAAAATCAATTTGAAAAGAGAAAAAAGCTTTTCCACACTAACGGAACGTTAGTGTGGAACGGCTTTTCTCTCTTTTCAGATTCATTCTCTCTTTGGAAAACAGGAATCGAATGCAAACACAAATATAAAATTAAATCTGAATTTGTCAATAGGGTACTCCCCAAAAAATAATATAAATAGTACAAAGAAATTCTTAAAGAAATCTGAAAAAAAGACTGGAATAGAAATTTAAACTGAATCGAACCGAAAAATATAAAACTTGAATCGAAAAATAAACTCAAATCGAAAAAACATTAAAAACTTAAATCGAAACTGAAATCGATATTTTTACAAATTTAAACTGAAATCGAAAACTGGACTTAAAAATTTATCAGTTCCCATCCCTGATATATATATATATATATATATATATATATATATATACATACATGAGTTGTATGTATGTGAACTCCAAGGGGTAACCTAACCTGGATGCTCAGGCCAAAAAAAAAATATATATATATATATATATGCATGTGGGTATGTGGGTAGCCTAAACACCAGAAGGAGTAGAGATATTCTTTCACTGCGGTGTCTCAAAGCATTTTGATTTCCTCAGCATCGTAATGTATTGGTGGCTAGGCGCTCTTTTAATCAAAAACTGAAATATGGTGAACCAAATCTGAACCAAAACCAAATCTTTTGTCTTAATATACAAATATATCTTTAAATCTTATTATAATAGAGAGAAGATCCATCCGTTCGTATCCATGGAGCATCGCATAATGGTGTCTTCAGCATCACAGCCATCAGACTTAGAAGGCAACCGTTCACCTCACAGCCAGTCGTATAGGGCGTACAGTTATTTACGTGCATATAAATTACCATCGATATGCCTCAAGCACACACACACACACACACACACACTGTATCGCTTATATACAGTATATATTCCCTTCATTTCCAATGATGTTTGTTTGAATGGTACAAATAAAACACAGCTACAGCGTTCTGACTATTTAATATATATTGAAATACAAAATATGTCTCCATATTAGGTGCAAAAATATTGATAATACGAGTTATATATATTTACATAAAAAATATTACAGCAGTAGAGGAGAATTGCATTAAAAACAGGAATAAATAGTGTTATTTAACATATGTATATATACGTATCAAAAATAATACAGATAGTACAAAAGAATTCTATATAAAACAAAATACACAACACATGTGATTCAAAAATTGACCGAAAAATTTTTTTAGGAATTTTTTTCGGGCCACCCTCTGATTATGTTTAATTTGGTAAAAAAGTAATGCCTGCAAATTTTGAATTAAAAAAATTAATTTTTAGGGGTCGCTACCATAAGTTGAAAATCAGACACAAAATAAGAAATATATGCTGTTTCCACACCACCCTTGAGGTAAAGCATACGGCGCGTTACCTTTTGTTTTAAGTGGAAATTCCCCGGTAGGCCTATCATAACCACTCTACATTTTCAAATTGACAGTTCTTCTGTAATAATAATAAGACTTCCGTAATAATAATAACCTTTTGTTCATTATATGTCACTGTTAATTTCTTAATGATGATATTGTCTTCTTGTTTTTATTTGGAAGAGCAGCTCTATATTTCTTTACCACTTGGAGGAGATACTGTTTCTGTTCTTCATCATTTGTGATTAGTTTGTTGTATTAATCGACTAATCTAACTCCTCTTTCTGCATTGTCATTAACAACTTGAATTTTTCTTATGACTTGTTTTACGTTGTTTTAGCAGTCATCTTCATTCCACTCTTCAGAGTTCTTATTAAGAAACGTTGATGGTAAACCAAGTCTATTAAAAAATTCTTTTGTATTTGCACTAACAAAGTCTTCAAGTTCTCTGTTTTCAATAACTTCAGGGTCAATAACCGCTTTTTTCTCTGGATTTGGTTCGGCGCCGTTTTGCAATGCTTGCTTCATTCAGTTTTTAGTTTGGTGTAGCACGCCATCATCAAAGAAAGCAAATGCTATTAACTCCTCTGAAAGATACCATAAATGATTTATCATTTTCTTCAGGGCAACAGTTGCAATGCGTTCATCTTTTAGTTTGTACATTTGCAGTTTCTTCAACATCTCTAAATCGAGACGAGGAGCGAGAACTGAAACTGACGCTGTAAACCAGGATTTAACATATATGTGTACAGCAAAGAGGTAGATATCTCTAAGGCCTTTTTCTTCTCTGGGTGTTAATTTAAATTGTGTTTTAAACAACCAAATTTTCATGGCATAAATGACTTTTACCATCCATCTTGCTCGGTGAGCGCCAGCTGGTCTTCTGAATGAAACTCCTTTCTTTGGTACTCCACCAAGGAAAATGATTGTCAATTCCAGCAAGTCTTTGTAATCGTCACGAGGTTGATGTTCTTCAAGTTGAGTGGTAGCAAACTCAATCACTTCTGCTTTTATATCAGTAATACTGGGTATGGTATTTGGGTCATCTAATGCTGTTCTGTAGTTTTTTGTGTCTAATTTTGACCATTTCATTCTAAATCGTTTGAAAATTGCAATATCAGGTCCTGATGATGCAGGCAATGAATGCAAAACAACACCTTCTAACACTATTTCTAGTATGTGATGTCTGCAGACCAGCCACAGCATACGTTTGTTCATTTTCTGTTCTAGAAGAACACAGGCACCATTTCTACGACCTGTATTCAATGCTGTGGTGTCAAAACACATGCATTTTATTTTGTCTGAGATATCCCAATAGGGTGTATCAATTTGGGAGGTGAAAATTAATTTTTGCCAATTCCTTCACTGAGGGGTTTTAAAAATATGTTTTTGGATGTGAAGAATTCAAATCTGCTATTATTTTTGTGATTGCTCAACACTTAGCTTGGTAAATCTACGTTTGATTAAAAAGCACATAAATTGCTCTCGGAAAACAACATTTATTAATTTTAGCTTCTCAAAATGTCAGGTAATGCTATAAAAATTTTAGTTTCTCTGCATAAAACATATCCTAGTAATCATAAAACATATCCTTGTAATCATAAAACAACATTAGAAAGTAATGACATCAGTAAAAAAAATATTTAAACAACAGGTTTCATCAAGTCTTGCTTTGATTCGTTCTTGGACATCAGCCGTCGACTTGCTTCTTGGCCTCTGATATAGCCCTCACGTTTCTCATGTGTATACACCCTGCCTGCTGCCTCTGTGACTTGGTTCACACACCTCTCTATTGACTGAGCATGACAGGGCCACTGTGGAACTTGCATAGGCTTGTCAAAGAACTTCTTTACTTCCGCTGTAGTCAGTTTACATGTCAAAGGAGGTTCAAATACCCCGTCAGACCAGTCTGTCAGCTCCAACACGGAAGAAGCACTGGGGTTGATGGATGGAAGGTGTCTTCCTGGGACGTACAGAAAGATCTCCAAGTGTGTCATCATCTCCACCCCTCATGTCAACAATCTTTTGGACACCAGCTCTCCTCTCCTCACTGTCATCTGAGCACAAGAGTATAGATGTTAATTTATAGTCCCATTTTCATTTCTAAATCTAAAACTAGGCTAAATGATGCGATTTTTAAGCTAAAATTTGCATAGTATTTAATGTTGGTATATATCATTTCATGAATTTCATTCACTTTTACAATGTTTTAGGGCTACATTAAAGATTGTCTAAAAATTGGATCTTAAAACATGGAAAAAATCGACTTTTTCCATTAATTTTTTGCCTTGCTATGATCGACATTTCAGTGAAATTTTACGTCGATTTTTGAATTACTTTGGCATTATATTGTTGAAAACAGTAAGATAAAGCAGTGTTTTATCAATAGCTTCTTATTCGAATGAAAAATATTGAGAAAGATACGTTCATGTTTTATCATAAGAAAATTGCACAAAAAGTGCTCAAAACACGGAGAAAATCACTTTTTGGTACAAAATTTTCATTTCATTAACTTAGTGAAATTTTTGGACGATTTTTGTCTAGTTTTCGATATATATTGTAGAAAAATATAAACTAAAGCACATTATAGCCAAAAATTACTAATTCCAGTTAAATATTCATTTAGCCTAGTTTTAGATTTAGAAATGAAAATGGGACTATAAATTAACATCTATACGGTTGAATTTTTTTCAAAATATTTAACTGGAATTAGTAATTTTTGGCTATAATGTGCTTTACTTTATAGTTTTGTACAATATATATCGAAAACTAGACAAAAATCGTCCAAACATTTCACTAGGCTAAATGATGCGATTTTTAAGCTAAAATTTGCATAGTATTTAATGTTGGTATATATCATTTCATGAATTTCATTCACTTTTACAATATTTTAGGGCTACATTAAAGATTGTCCAAAAATTGGATCTTAAAACATGGAAAAAATCGACTTTTTCCGTTAATTTTTTGCCTTACTATGATCGACATTTCAGTGAAACTTTACGTCGATTTTTGAATTACTTTGGCATTATATTGTTGAAAACAGTAAGATAAAGCAGTTTTTTATCAATAGTTTCTTATTCGAATGAAAAATATTGAAAAAGATAAGTTCAAGTTTTATCATAAGAAAATTGCACAAAAAGTGCTCAAAACACGGAGAAAATCACTTTTTGTACAAAATTTTCATTTCATTAACATCGAATTTTAGTGGAATTTTGGACGATTTTTTTCTAGTTTTCGATATATATTGTACAAAACTATAAACTAAAGCACATTATAGCCAAAAATTACTAATTCCAGTTAAATATTTTGAAAAAAATTCAACCGTATAGATGTTAATTTATAGTCCCATTTTCATTTCTAAATCTAAAACTAGGCTAAATGATGCGATTTTTAAGCTAAAATTTTCATAGTATTTAATGTTGGTATATATCATTTCATGAATTTCATTCACTTTTAGAATATTTTAGGGCTACATTAAAGATTGTCTAAAAATTGGATCTTAAAACATGGAAAAAATCGACTTTTCCGTTAATTTTTTGCCTTACTATGATCGACATTTCAGTGAAATTTTACGTCGATTTTTGAATCACTTTGGCATTATATTGTTGAAAACAGTAAGATAAAGCAGTGTTTTATCAATAGCTTCTTATTCGAATGAAAAATATTGAGAAAGATACGTTCATGTTTTATCATAAGAAAATTGCACAAAAAGTGCTCAAAACACGGAGAAAATCACTTTTTGGTGCAAAATTTTCATTTCATTAACTTAGTGAAATTTTTGGACGATTTTTGTCTAGTTTTCGATATATATTGTAGAAAACTATAAACTAAAGCACATTATAGCCAAAAATTACTAATTCCAGTTAAATATTCATTTAGCCTAGTTTTAGATTTAGAAATGAAAATGGGAGTATAAATTAACATCTATACGGTTGAATTTTTTTCAAAATATTTAACTGGAATTACTAATTTTTGGCTATAATGTGCTTTAGTTTATAGTTTTGTACAATATATATCGAAAACTAGACAAAAATCGTCCAAACATTTCACTAGGCTAAATGATGCGATTTTTAAGCTAAAATTTGCATAGTATTTAATGTTGGTATATATCATTTCATGAATTTCATTCACTTTTACAATATTTTAGGGCTACATTAAAGATTGTCTAAAAATTGGATCTTAAAACATGGAAAAAATCGACTTTTTCCATTAATTTTTTGCATACATAGTGTTTTTTATGTGTGAAAAGTACAAATACATCTTTCGGCGGCGTATCATACAGTTCATACTTGTTAGAACTTGTTCAGTCCTTGTCACGTTGCATCCGTCTTGTTGCCGGTAGAGCTCAGTTATAGTGTAGCACTCGTGCGGTGTGCATCTCCTTTGTTTAAAGTTGTCAAACATGGAATACCTTTCGTCAGCTTCTTCTTCGAAGGATGACGACACATCTGATTTCCTCGAAGATGTTTCGGCACATAGTTGGGTAAAATCACAGCTTATTACATCGAAGAAGTTTTTCTCGATCGTTAGAAGGAACGGCAATGCTTTAAAGTGCCTCTGTCTCTTGTGCCCTAATAAAGAACAAGTTGTTCTCAGAGCTGATATATCTAGTTATCTACTTGTTCTAATTTGAAAAAACACATAAAGGTGAGTAAAATCTAATGTATATTTATTATAATTTATATAATATATTTACATGTAAGATGTAGCGTGTAATTTGTAAACATAAATTTGTTTTCACATGAATTTCACCAATTTATACGAAAATAACAAATAACGGTCGCGTTACCGAGTACTAAGGAGCTACTGTATATAGCAGTGGTTCCCAACCTTTTCACCACCAAGGACCCCTTTTATTTTTATTTTTTTCCCACGGACCGCATATTTTTGAAAGATTCCGTCTACCCAACAAATTGTTTTTATTAACTAATAATTAACTCGTTTTCCCATTTTTCACTATCAAATAAAAGACATATAACTGAGTATGCAATTAAAAAAACAGTGTATTAAAAAAGTATTAATAATTCCAGCCAAGAGCAAGGAAACTTGAAATTTTAGCCTGAGTGCCCTTATCGTGGGTAAATGTACGATTTCCATTGGAGCCTTTCGAAATATTGAAAGCTCACGGACCCCCAGCACTACCTTCGCGGACCCCCAGGGGTCCGGGGACCCCAGGTTGGGAGCCACTGGTATATAGCTTAGTGCTGTATAATAATATAATATTATCAGATCAGATCTAATATCTAATATTACGTTATCTTGAAATGTAGCAAACATTTTGCTCGGTATTTACCTTAATTACATGTATATCAGGGCCGGATGGAAATTGGAGACCTCAAATCAAATCAACTATTGGAGATCATATCGCATTCTCAAAATACCATTTGACCAATTCATACTTGTATTCAACACAATAACAGCTGCACTTATAATTTACAACCTGAGATACTGATTCGAACATAAACAATTGCAATAAGTCAGCATAAATGTAAACAAATTTACCATTTTCAAGAGATTAACAATATATCAACATGCATTTGCATATAAAATCTCAATAAGATGATGTAATAGTTGAAAACGAAATTATTTCCTATATGCAATCTATTTCTTATGGAGTGATTTCGGGGGAGGGGGCACACTTAATACCCCCCCCCCTTCAATCTGGCCTTGATATATCATCACTAACCCACAAAAAAAACACACACACACACACACATTATGACACATATTTCTTATGGAGTGATTTCGGGGGAGGGGGCACACTTAATACCCCCCCCCCTTCAATCTGGCCTTGATATATCATCACTAACCCACAAAAAAACACACACACACACACACACACACACACACACATTATGACACATACGTGGCTTCCTTACTAAAGCACGACATGTGTTTTGGCTGAGTAGGTTTTCTGCCGATTTCAATTAGATAATATGACCATATTATTAGTAATAGGCAACTCTTACTTGAAAATGTTAAATTTTACGGCGTGTATTTTTATTTCAACAATTAGAAATAAACTGATTCGTGTGATCCTTATACTGTAGTTTTAACACATTAGAAAAAATGAATTAATAAAGATATAACTCGATAATATGCTCTAACTTTATAAAAAAAATATAATTGAATAACGGGACAATAGCAATTTATATAACAATAGTAATGTTAATAGTAACAAGTAGTAGTAATAGGAATCAAACATATTGGTATGATAGGTTGATTTCCGTGCATGGCCTCGAAGGGCCTCTTTGGGCCTGTTGCCATGCACGTTAAAACATTTTATGTATTTATGTATGTATTTCAGTCCCATAGCCAGCATTTATACCAAGTGTGCAACAAAATATTGTGGGGGGGGCGAGAAACATTCCCATTAAGTTTGAACATTCACTATGAAATTGTTTCTATAATATAACAGTTCGTGTTACGTATTATATTTCAAACAACCATTTGTAAACAATTACTCTTCATTACAGCGCCGCCATTCCGAACTTGAAAAGGACTTTGATGGTTACCGCAGCAAGCGGTCAAAGCAGCGCGAGAGTTCCAGCAGCAGCGCCCCCAATACCAGCAAGCAGCGATGCCATCAAACTCTCTTGCCATTTGGAAGAAAGCAGCAGTGTGCAGTTAGCCAGTCACAGTTTGACAAGAAGATTGTGGACTTCATCGTAGATACGATGCTACCTCTCTCTGTTGTAGAGAATGCTAAATTCAAGGACCTATTTAAGGGTATGTGTTCATTGTTTTCTAATTGTAATGTTGATTATTATATTTTTATATATATATAATAGGTGTATCAGTATATATATATATATATATATATATATATATATATATATATATATATATATATATATATATATATATATATATCCATCACCTGCCCTATTTAGGCTTACAAGTTTTAAAAAAATGCGAGTTATTTTGCTTTACTTAGTACAATAAAATTAAAAAAGGCATATATAGGCACGTATTTTAAAATTAGGCACTGACCATCAAAATAGGCGTTTATAGGCACTATAACATTTAATTATATACATCCCACGGTCCCGAAATGGATTTCTCTAAAAGAAGCCTATGAATCTATAAACGGGAATAAAAAAGGCCAAAAGGGCAAAATCCAGTCTCTAGTCATGACACAAAGACCCCTTTTCTGTGCTACATCTAAATGATGTATTGTTTTTGGTGGTGTAGTCATTCCATTGTAGCTACCAGCTAATATTTTATGATTTCTTCATTTGGACTATAGTCGATAATTTTTATTACAGATATTGCTCCAGGACTTGAAGTTTTATCAAGACGCTCACTTGGTCGCAGATTAAATGACATGACATCCTTTGTTCGTGAGAAGATCTCTGCAACACTTTCTGAGCAGCGGTATATCTGTACCACAGCTGACATATGGTCCACAAAACATAAAAGTTTCATGGCGTAACTGCACACTGGGTATGTCATTCTTAGAATATTATTCATATTACAAATATTTTATCTTTTGGAAATTATTATTAATATTACAAATACTGTATATTTAAGTAGAAAAAAATATCGCATAATATGTAAATGATTTATTTACACTGCATAAAATTTGAAATTCATAAGTCTTATGCTTTAATATTTTTTTACAGCTGGATCAGCGGACCTTGGAAAGATGCAGTGCTACTCTTGCGTGTAAACGATTCACAGGGAGCCACACATTTGACCGAATAGCAGAAATGCTCGACGATATTAGAAGAGAATTTTTTATCCCTGAGAGCAAAATTATAGCCACGGTCACCGATAATGGTGCAAATTTTGTAAAAGCATTCAAGGAATATGGGATCGACCTTAAAATTCCTAGAGAAGCGTGTGATGATGAAGACCAAGATGAATGCCAAGATGAAACAAGAGAAGATGAACCTGCAGAATCAATAAAAATAAGAGAAACCGATTCTACAGATGATACCATTCTTCTTCCAAGCCACAAAAGGTGTGCATCGCATACCATTAGCCTTGTTTGTACAACAGATTTGAAAAAATCCTTAACAGGTCAAGTCCAAAGATCCACCTCTCGGCTATGGGCAAATGTTCTGCCCTATGGAATTGTTCGGGTAAACCAAAAACATCCGAAGTAATATCCAGTGTATTAAACTGTCAGTTGAGACTCCCGTATCCTACGCGGTGGAATAGCCTGCATGACAGTCTTGTACTGCTTCTGAGTAATAAAGCTAAATTGAATGAACTCATGTGTGCTTTAAAGCTGCCCGCATTCAAGGAGTCGGAGATTGAGTACCTAAAAGAATACACTACTGTGGTAAAACCCTTGGCTGTGGCACTGGATCGCCTTCAAGGAGATCAGAACTGCTACTACGGTTGTCTTATCCCTACTCTCTTTGCTGTTGAGAAAAAACTTGAAAGAATTGCTCTATCATCATTGAGATACAGCCACCCATTAGTAGAAGCATTAAGTAGTGGATTCAGAAATCGATTCAAGAAATTCCTGGAACTTGACAGAGATGCCAATGTTGCAATTATTGCTGCATTAACAAATCCACACTTCAAGTGCAAGTGGCTCACTATAAGCGAGCGAACAAACAATGAGGCATGTAGAAAAATGGTGCAAAACATGCTGCTATCAGCAATTAAAAATGAAAGTGACAGTGACAGATCACCTGAGGAGCCAGCTAAGACAGATGATGGTGCTCATAGCAGTAGCGACGATTTCTTTGAATATGGTCATGCTCCTGCTGACGTCAAGAAAGAAGACACCACAGCATCAGAGATGGAAGTGTTGAAATACTTCAATGATGACAGCACTGCACTGCAGCTGCAGTCACTTGATGGCTATCCTTCAATTAAGAAGCTCTTCCTCAAGTACAATACTCCACTTCCTTCCTCGGCTCCTGTTGAGCGTCTCTTCAGCTATGCAGGACATATTCATGCCCCTAAGAGAGGAAATCTTTCCGACACGTTCGAAAAATTAGTAATGCTAAAAGGAAACCCTAGGCTCCTAGCTACACTTAAAATTTAATCCTATACCTCTCAGCTAGAATATATTTTTGGAAATGTTTTTTATTATTTTACATCAGCTGCTATTGAAATGTTTCTGTTTACTTCTATGTTTAATTTTCTGTTATTCAAATAATATTTTTTTGTCAAAAATGTCGTTATCATTGTTTGTCAGAAATAAACCTCCATTTATCTAAAAACAGTTGCGTTTGTTTTTACATACTTTTTATACTTGCTTTAATATTCTAATTACGATATACAATTATGATATATGAATTTACCAATGTAACGAGTAACGAAAGTAACGACGTTACTGTAATGAGTATCGGTATCGTCTTAAGATATTTTCAAAGTAACGATGTATCGGTATCGCCGGGGTCATTTTAAGAGAGTAACGAGTAACGGTAACGCTCGCCAATTTTGAGTAACGGTGCCCATCTCTGTGTATAGCAAAGCGTCTTATATATATAATATATAATATATATATATATATATATATATATATATATATATATCAGGGATGGAAAACTGAATCGAACTGGAATCGATAAACTGAGAAAACTGATATTATTTTATGAAGTGAAAGCGGAAAAAACTCGAATTGAAAAAAATTCTGACAACTAAAATTGAAATTCGAACTGAAATTGACAAACAATCAAAAACTGAAATCTGAATTCGAATAGATTAAAAATAAGTTTTGCGTTTCAGTTTTGAGGAGCATTTGGATTGCAAAAAAGGATAAATAACGTGAATTATTTTCCTTTTTTTGCGACTTAACATTTGAATGTATTTGAAATATCCATTTTTTCTTTAATTCGATGTGGAACGGCTTTTATTAAACATGATTAAACATGTAAGCATCTATAGCCAACTGAATCAGCACGAAATACTCATTTTTTTTTTTTTACTTATTCGCTTCATTTCTTTCACATAGTTTTATTTGACAAAAAACTTTCAATTCGAAATGTTTTATTAATTCGTACACTTTTTAAATTTTAAAGCCCACAACATGTATAAAATATATAAAATATTGACTTAAAATCAATTTGAAAAGAGAAAAAAGCTTTTCCACACTAACGGAACGTTAGTGTGGAACGGCTTTTCTCTCTTTTCAGATTCATTCTCTCTTTGGAAAACAGGAATCGAATGCAAACACAAATATAAAATTAAATCTGAATTTGTCAATAGGGTACTCCCCAAAAAATAATATAAATAGTACAAAGAAATTCTTAAAGAAATCTGAAAAAAAGACTGGAATAGAAATTTAAACTGAATCGAACCGAAAAATATAAAACTTGAATCGAAAAATAAACTCAAATCGAAAAAACATTAAAAACTTAAATCGAAACTGAAATCGATATTTTTACAAATTTAAACTGAAATCGAAAACTGGACTTAAAAATTTATCAGTTCCCATCCCTGATATATATATATATATATATATATATATATATACATACATGAGTTGTATGTATGTGAACTCCAAGGGGTAACCTAACCTGGATGCTCAGGCCAAAAAAAAATATATATATATATATATATATGCATGTGGGTATGTGGGTAGCCTAAACACCAGAAGGAGTAGAGATATTCTTTCACTGCGGTGTCTCAAAGCATTTTGATTTCCTCAGCATCGTAATGTATTGGTGGCTAGGCGCTCTTTTAATCAAAAACTGAAATATGGTGAACCAAATCTGAACCAAAACCAAATCTTTTGTCTTAATATACAAATATATCTTTAAATCTTATTATAATAGAGAGAAGATCCATCCGTTCGTATCCATGGAGCATCGCATAATGGTGTCTTCAGCATCACAGCCATCAGACTTAGAAGGCAACCGTTCACCTCACAGCCAGTCGTATAGGGCGTACAGTTATTTACGTGCATATAAATTACCATCGATATGCCTCAAGCACACACACACACACACACACACACTGTATCGCTTATATACAGTATATATTCCCTTCATTTCCAATGATGTTTGTTTGAATGGTACAAATAAAACACAGCTACAGCGTTCTGACTATTTAATATATATTGAAATACAAAATATGTCTCCATATTAGGTGCAAAAATATTGATAATACGAGTTATATATATTTACATAAAAAATATTACAGCAGTAGAGGAGAATTGCATTAAAAACAGGAATAAATAGTGTTATTTAACATATGTATATATACGTATCAAAAATAATACAGATAGTACAAAAGAATTCTATATAAAACAAAATACACAACACATGTGATTCAAAAATTGACCGAAAAATTTTTTTAGGAATTTTTTTCGGGCCACCCTCTGATTATGTTTAATTTGGTAAAAAAGTAATGCCTGCAAATTTTGAATTAAAAAAATTAATTTTTAGGGGTCGCTACCATAAGTTGAAAATCAGACACAAAATAAGAAATATATGCTGTTTCCACACCACCCTTGAGGTAAAGCATACGGCGCGTTACCTTTTGTTTTAAGTGGAAATTCCCCGGTAGGCCTATCATAACCACTCTACATTTTCAAATTGACAGTTCTTCTGTAATAATAATAAGACTTCCGTAATAATAATAACCTTTTGTTCATTATATGTCACTGTTAATTTCTTAATGATGATATTGTCTTCTTGTTTTTATTTGGAAGAGCAGCTCTATATTTCTTTACCACTTGGAGGAGATACTGTTTCTGTTCTTCATCATTTGTGATTAGTTTGTTGTATTAATCGACTAATCTAACTCCTCTTTCTGCATTGTCATTAACAACTTGAATTTTTCTTATGACTTGTTTTACGTTGTTTTAGCAGTCATCTTCATTCCACTCTTCAGAGTTCTTATTAAGAAACGTTGATGGTAAACCAAGTCTATTAAAAAATTCTTTTGTATTTGCACTAACAAAGTCTTCAAGTTCTCTGTTTTCAATAACTTCAGGGTCAATAACCGCTTTTTTCTCTGGATTTGGTTCGGCGCCGTTTTGCAATGCTTGCTTCATTCAGTTTTTAGTTTGGTGTAGCACGCCATCATCAAAGAAAGCAAATGCTATTAACTCCTCTGAAAGATACCATAAATGATTTATCATTTTCTTCAGGGCAACAGTTGCAATGCGTTCATCTTTTAGTTTGTACATTTGCAGTTTCTTCAACATCTCTAAATCGAGACGAGGAGCGAGAACTGAAACTGACGCTGTAAACCAGGATTTAACATATATGTGTACAGCAAAGAGGTAGATATCTCTAAGGCCTTTTTCTTCTCTGGGTGTTAATTTAAATTGTGTTTTAAACAACCAAATTTTCATGGCATAAATGACTTTTACCATCCATCTTGCTCGGTGAGCGCCAGCTGGTCTTCTGAATGAAACTCCTTTCTTTGGTACTCCACCAAGGAAAATGATTGTCAATTCCAGCAAGTCTTTGTAATCGTCACGAGGTTGATGTTCTTCAAGTTGAGTGGTAGCAAACTCAACTCACTTCTGCTTTTATATCAGTAATACTGGGTATGGTATTTGGGTCATCTAATGCTGTTCTGTAGTTTTTTGTGTCTAATTTTGACCATTTCATTCTAAATCGTTTGAAAATTGCAATATCAGGTCCTGATGATGCAGGCAATGAATGCAAAACAACACCTTCTAACACTATTTCTAGTATGTGATGTCTGCAGACCAGCCACAGCATACGTTTGTTCATTTTCTGTTCTAGAAGAACACAGGCACCATTTCTACGACCTGTATTCAATGCTGTGGTGTCAAAACACATGCATTTTATTTTGTCTGAGATATCCCAATAGGGTGTATCAATTTGGGAGGTGAAAATTAATTTTTGCCAATTCCTTCACTGAGGGGTTTTAAAAATATGTTTTTGGATGTGAAGAATTCAAATCTGCTATTATTTTTGTGATTGCTCAACACTTAGCTTGGTAAATCTACGTTTGATTAAAAAGCACATAAATTGCTCTCGGAAAACAACATTTATTAATTTTAGCTTCTCAAAATGTCAGGTAATGCTATAAAAATTTTAGTTTCTCTGCATAAAACATATCCTAGTAATCATAAAACATATCCTTGTAATCATAAAACAACATTAGAAAGTAATGACATCAGTAAAAAAAATATTTAAACAACAGGTTTCATCAAGTCTTGCTTTGATTCGTTCTTGGACATCAGCCGTCGACTTGCTTCTTGGCCTCTGATATAGCCCTCACGTTTCTCATGTGTATACACCCTGCCTGCTGCCTCTGTGACTTGGTTCACACACCTCTCTATTGACTGAGCATGACAGGGCCACTGTGGAACTTGCATAGGCTTGTCAAAGAACTTCTTTACTTCCGCTGTAGTCAGTTTACATGTCAAAGGAGGTTCAAATACCCCGTCAGACCAGTCTGTCAGCTCCAACACGGAAGAAGCACTGGGGTTGATGGATGGAAGGTGTCTTCCTGGGACGTACAGAAAGATCTCCAAGTGTGTCATCATCTCCACCCCTCATGTCAACAATCTTTTGGACACCAGCTCTCCTCTCCTCACTGTCATCTGAGCACAAGAGTATAGATGTTAATTTATAGTCCCATTTTCATTTCTAAATCTAAAACTAGGCTAAATGATGCGATTTTTAAGCTAAAATTTGCATAGTATTTAATGTTGGTATATATCATTTCATGAATTTCATTCACTTTTACAATGTTTTAGGGCTACATTAAAGATTGTCTAAAAATTGGATCTTAAAACATGGAAAAAATCGACTTTTTCCATTAATTTTTTGCCTTGCTATGATCGACATTTCAGTGAAATTTTACGTCGATTTTTGAATTACTTTGGCATTATATTGTTGAAAACAGTAAGATAAAGCAGTGTTTTATCAATAGCTTCTTATTCGAATGAAAAATATTGAGAAAGATACGTTCATGTTTTATCATAAGAAAATTGCACAAAAAGTGCTCAAAACACGGAGAAAATCACTTTTTGGTACAAAATTTTCATTTCATTAACTTAGTGAAATTTTTGGACGATTTTTGTCTAGTTTTCGATATATATTGTAGAAAAATATAAACTAAAGCACATTATAGCCAAAAATTACTAATTCCAGTTAAATATTCATTTAGCCTAGTTTTAGATTTAGAAATGAAAATGGGAGTATAAATTAACATCTATACGGTTGAATTTTTTTCAAAATATTTAACTGGAATTAGTAATTTTTGGCTATAATGTGCTTTAGTTTATAGTTTTGTACAATATATATCGAAAACTAGACAAAAATCGTCCAAACATTTCACTAGGCTAAATGATGCGATTTTTAAGCTAAAATTTGCATAGTATTTAATGTTGGTATATATCATTTCATGAATTTCATTCACTTTTACAATATTTTAGGGCTACATTAAAGATTGTCTAAAAATTGGATCTTAAAACATGGAAAAAATCGACTTTTTCCATTAATTTTTTGCATACATAGTGTTTTTTATGTGTGAAAAGTACAAATACATCTTTCGGCGGCGTATCATACAGTTCATACTTGTTAGAACTTGTTCAGTCCTTGTCACGTTGCATCCGTCTTGTTGCCGGTAGAGCTCAGTTATAGTGTAGCACTCGTGCGGTGTGCATCTCCTTTGTTTAAAGTTGTCAAACATGGAATACCTTTCGTCAGCTTCTTCTTCGAAGGATGACGACACATCTGATTTCCTCGAAGATGTTTCGGCACATAGTTGGGTAAAATCACAGCTTATTACATCGAAGAAGTTTTTCTCGATCGTTAGAAGGAACGGCAATGCTTTAAAGTGCCTCTGTCTCTTGTGCCCTAATAAAGAACAAGTTGTTCTCAGAGCTGATATATCTAGTTATCTACTTGTTCTAATTTGAAAAAACACATAAAGGTGAGTAAAATCTAATGTATATTTATTATAATTTATATAATATATTTACATGTAAGATGTAGCGTGTAATTTGTAAACATAAATTTGTTTTCACATGAATTTCACCAATTTATACGAAAATAACAAATAACGGTCGCGTTACCGAGTACTAAGGAGCTACTGTATATAGCAGTGGTTCCCAACCTTTTCACCACCAAGGACCCCTTTTATTTTTATTTTTTTCCCACGGACCGCATATTTTTGAAAGATTCCGTCTACCCAACAAATTGTTTTTATTAACTAATAATTAACTCGTTTTCCCATTTTTCACTATCAAATAAAAGACATATAACTGAGTATGCAATTAAAAAAACAGTGTATTAAAAAAGTATTAATAATTCCAGCCAAGAGCAAGGAAACTTGAAATTTTAGCCTGAGTGCCCTTATCGTGGGTAAATGTACGATTTCCATTGGAGCCTTTCGAAATATTGAAAGCTCACGGACCCCCAGCACTACCTTCGCGGACCCCCAGGGGTCCGGGGACCCCAGGTTGGGAGCCACTGGTATATAGCTTAGTGCTGTATAATAATATAATATTATCAGATCAGATCTAATATCTAATATTACGTTATCTTGAAATGTAGCAAACATTTTGCTCGGTATTTACCTTAATTACATGTATATCAGGGCCGGATGGAAATTGGAGACCTCAAATCAAATCAACTATTGGAGATCATATCGCATTCTCAAAATACCATTTGACCAATTCATACTTGTATTCAACACAATAACAGCTGCACTTATAATTTACAACCTGAGATACTGATTCGAACATAAACAATTGCAATAAGTCAGCATAAATGTAAACAAATTTACCATTTTCAAGAGATTAACAATATATCAACATGCATTTGCATATAAAATCTCAATAAGATGATGTAATAGTTGAAAACGAAATTATTTCCTATATGCAATCTATTTCTTATGGAGTGATTTCGGGGGAGGGGGCACACTTAATACCCCCCCCCCTTCAATCTGGCCTTGATATATCATCACTAACCCACAAAAAAAAACACACACACACACACACATTATGACACATATTTCTTATGGAGTGATTTCGGGGGAGGGGGCACACTTAATACCCCCCCCCCTTCAATCTGGCCTTGATATATCATCACTAACCCACAAAAAAAACACACACACACACACACACACACACACACATTATGACACATACGTGGCTTCCTTACTAAAGCACGACATGTGTTTTGGCTGAGTAGGTTTTCTGCCGATTTCAATTAGATAATATGACCATATTATTAGTAATAGGCAACTCTTACTTGAAAATGTTAAATTTTACGGCGTGTATTTTTATTTCAACAATTAGAAATAAACTGATTCGTGTGATCCTTATACTGTAGTTTTAACACATTAGAAAAAATGAATTAATAAAGATATAACTCGATAATATGCTCTAACTTTATAAAAAAAATATAATTGAATAACGGGACAATAGCAATTTATATAACAATAGTAATGTTAATAGTAACAAGTAGTAGTAATAGGAATCAAACATATTGGTATGATAGGTTGATTTCCGTGCATGGCCTCGAAGGGCCTCTTTGGGCCTGTTGCCATGCACGTTAAAACATTTTATGTATTTATGTATGTATTTCAGTCCCATAGCCAGCATTTATACCAAGTGTGCAACAAAATATTGTGGGGGGGGCGAGAAACATTCCCATTAAGTTTGAACATTCACTATGAAATTGTTTCTATATATAACAGTTCGTGTTACGTATTATATTTCAAACAACCATTTGTAAACAATTACTCTTCATTACAGCGCCGCCATTCCGAACTTGAAAAGGACTTTGATGGTTACCGCAGCAAGCGGTCAAAGCAGCGCGAGAGTTCCAGCAGCAGCGCCCCCAATACCAGCAAGCAGCGATGCCATCAAACTCTCTTGCCATTTGGAAGAAAGCAGCAGTGTGCAGTTAGCCAGTCACAGTTTGACAAGAAGATTGTGGACTTCATCGTAGATACGATGCTACCTCTCTCTGTTGTAGAGAATGCTAAATTCAAGGACCTATTTAAGGGTATGTGTTCATTGTTTTCTAATTGTAATGTTGATTATTATATTTTTATATATATATATAATAATAGGTATATATCATATATATATATATATATATATATATATATCCATCACCTGCCCTATTTAGGCTTACAAGTTTTAAAAAAATGCGAGTTATTTTGCTTTACTTAGTACAATAAAATTAAAAAAGGCATATATAGGCACGTATTTTAAAATTAGGCACTGACCATCAAATAGGCGTTTATAGGCACTATAACATTTAATTATATACATCCCACGGTCCCGAAATGGATTTCTCTAAAAGAAGCCTATGAATCTATAAACGGGAATAAAAAAGGCCAAAAGGGCAAAATCCAGTCTCTAGTCATGACACAAAGACCCCTTTTCTGTGCTACATCTAAATGATGTATTGTTTTTGGTGGTGTAGTCATTCCATTGTAGCTACCAGCTAATATTTTATGATTTCTTCATTTGGACTCATAGTCGATAATTTTTATTACAGATATTGCTCCAGGACTTGAAGTTTTATCAAGACGCTCACTTGGTCGCAGATTAAATGACATGACATCCTTTGTTCGTGAGAAGATCTCTGCAACACTTTCTGAGCAGCGGTATATCTGTACACCACAGCTGACATATGGTCCACAAAACATAAAAGTTTCATGGGCGTAACTGCACACTGGGTATGTCATTCTTAGAATATTATTCATATTACAAATATTTTATCTTTTGGAAATTATTATTAATATTACAAATACTGTATATTTAAGTAGAAAAAATATCGCATAATATGTAAATGATTTATTTACACTGCATAAAATTTGAAATTCATAAGTCTTATGCTTTAATATTTTTTTACAGCTGGATCAGCGGACCTTGGAAAGATGCAGTGCTACTCTTGCGTGTAAACGATTCACAGGGAGCCACACATTTGACCGAATAGCAGAAATGCTCGACGATATTAGAAGAGAATTTTTTATCCCTGAGAGCAAAATTATAGCCACGGTCACCGATAATGGTGCAAATTTTGTAAAAGCATTCAAGGAATATGGGATCGACCTTAAAATTCCTAGAGAAGCGTGTGATGATGAAGACCAAGATGAATGCCAAGATGAAACAAGAGAAGATGAACCTGCAGAATCAATAAAAATAAGAGAAACCGATTCTACAGATGATACCATTCTTCTTCCAAGCCACAAAAGGTGTGCATCGCATACCATTAGCCTTGTTTGTACAACAGATTTGAAAAAATCCTTAACAGGTCAAGTCCAAAGATCCACCTCTCGGCTATGGGCAAATGTTCTGCCCTATGGAATTGTTCGGGTAAACCAAAAACATCCGAAGTAATATCCAGTGTATTAAACTGTCAGTTGAGACTCCCGTATCCTACGCGGTGGAATAGCCTGCATGACAGTCTTGTACTGCTTCTGAGTAATAAAGCTAAATTGAATGAACTCATGTGTGCTTTAAAGCTGCCCGCATTCAAGGAGTCGGAGATTGAGTACCTAAAAGAATACACTACTGTGGTAAAACCCTTGGCTGTGGCACTGGATCGCCTTCAAGGAGATCAGAACTGCTACTACGGTTGTCTTATCCCTACTCTCTTTGCTGTTGAGAAAAAACTTGAAAGAATTGCTCTATCATCATTGAGATACAGCCACCCATTAGTAGAAGCATTAAGTAGTGGATTCAGAAATCGATTCAAGAAATTCCTGGAACTTGACAGAGATGCCAATGTTGCAATTATTGCTGCATTAACAAATCCACACTTCAAGTGCAAGTGGCTCACTATAAGCGAGCGAACAAACAATGAGGCATGTAGAAAAATGGTGCAAAACATGCTGCTATCAGCAATTAAAAATGAAAGTGACAGTGACAGATCACCTGAGGAGCCAGCTAAGACAGATGATGGTGCTCATAGCAGTAGCGACGATTTCTTTGAATATGGTCATGCTCCTGCTGACGTCAAGAAAGAAGACACCACAGCATCAGAGATGGAAGTGTTGAAATACTTCAATGATGACAGCACTGCACTGCAGCTGCAGTCACTTGATGGCTATCCTTCAATTAAGAAGCTCTTCCTCAAGTACAATACTCCACTTCCTTCCTCGGCTCCTGTTGAGCGTCTCTTCAGCTATGCAGGACATATTCATGCCCCTAAGAGAGGAAATCTTTCCGACACGTTCGAAAAATTAGTAATGCTAAAAGGAAACCCTAGGCTCCTAGCTACACTTAAAATTTAATCCTATACCTCTCAGCTAGAATATATTTTTGGAAATGTTTTTTATTATTTTACATCAGCTGCTATTGAAATGTTTCTGTTTACTTCTATGTTTAATTTTCTGTTATTCAAATAATATTTTTTTGTCAAAAATGTCGTTATCATTGTTTGTCAGAAATAAACCTCCATTTATCTAAAAACAGTTGCGTTTGTTTTTACATACTTTTTATACTTGCTTTAATATTCTAATTACGATATACAATTATGATATATGAATTTACCAATGTAACGAGTAACGAAAGTAACGACGTTACTGTAATGAGTATCGGTATCGTCTTAAGATATTTTCAAAGTAACGATGTATCGGTATCGCCGGGGTCATTTTAAGAGAGTAACGAGTAACGGTAACGCTCGCCAATTTTGAGTAACGGTGCCCATCTCTGTGTATAGCAAAGCGTCTTATATATATATATATATATATATATATATATATATATATATCAGGGATGGAAAACTGAATCGAACTGGAATCGATAAACTGAGAAAACTGATATTATTTTATGAAGTGAAAGCGGAAAAAACTCGAATTGAAAAAAATTCTGACAACTAAAATTGAAATTCGAACTGAAATTGACAAACAATCAAAAACTGAAATCTGAATTCGAATAGATTAAAAATAAGTTTTGCGTTTCAGTTTTGAGGAGCATTTGGATTGCAAAAAAGGATAAATAACGTGAATTATTTTCCTTTTTTTGCGACTTAACATTTGAATGTATTTGAAATATCCATTTTTTCTTTAATTCGATGTGGAACGGCTTTTATTAAACATGATTAAACATGTAAGCATCTATAGCCAACTGAATCAGCACGAAATACTCATTTTTTTTTTTTACTTATTCGCTTCATTTCTTTCACATAGTTTTATTTGACAAAAAACTTTCAATTCGAAATGTTTTATTAATTCGTACACTTTTTAAATTTTAAAGCCCACAACATGTATAAAATATATAAAATATTGACTTAAAATCAATTTGAAAAGAGAAAAAAGCTTTTCCACACTAACGGAACGTTAGTGTGGAACGGCTTTTCTCTCTTTTCAGATTCATTCTCTCTTTGGAAAACAGGAATCGAATGCAAACACAAATATAAAATTAAATCTGAATTTGTCAATAGGGTACTCCCCAAAAAATAATAAAATAGTACAAAGAAATTCTTAAAGAAATCTGAAAAAAAGACTGGAATAGAAATTTAAACTGAATCGAACCGAAAAATATAAAACTTGAATCGAAAAATAAAC
Organism: Bathynomus jamesi; assembly: GCA_023014485.1. Taxonomy (NCBI): domain Eukaryota; kingdom Metazoa; phylum Arthropoda; class Malacostraca; order Isopoda; family Cirolanidae; genus Bathynomus; species Bathynomus jamesi. The sequence goes on along the minus strand of JAJOZX010000652.1, from coordinate 1,913 downwards.
TCAAATCGAAAAAACATTAAAAACTTAAATCGAAACTGAAATCGATATTTTTACAAATTTAAACTGAAATCGAAAACTGGACTTAAAAATTTATCAGTTCCCATCCCTGATATATATATTATATTATATAATATATATATATACATACATGAGTTGTATGTATGTGAACTCCAAGGGTAACCTAACCTGGATGCTCAGGCCAAAAAAAAAAATATATATATATATATATATATATGCATGTGGGTATGTGGGTAGCCTAAACACCAGAAGGAGTAGAGATATTCTTTCACTGCGGTGTCTCAAAGCATTTTGATTTCCTCAGCATCGTAATGTATTGGTGGCTAGGCGCTCTTTTAATCAAAAACTGAAATATGGTGAACCAAATCTGAACCAAAACAAATCTTTTGTCTTAATATACAAATATATCTTTAAATCTTATTATAATAGAGAAGAATCCATCCGTTCGTATCCATGGAGCATCGCATAATGGTGTCTTCAGCATCACAGCCATCAGACTTAGAAGGCAACCGTTCACCTCACAGCCAGTCGTATAGGGCGTACAGTTATTTACGTGCATATAAATTACCATCGATATGCCTCAAGCACACACACACAACACACACACACACTGTATCGCTTATATACAGTATATATTCCCTTCATTTCCAATGATGTTTGTTTGAATGGTACAAATAAAACACAGCTACAGCGTTCTGACTATTTATATATTGAAATACAAATATGTCTCCATATTAGGTGCAAAAATATTGATAATACGAGTTATATATATTTACATAAAAAATATTACAGCAGTAGAGGAGAATTGCATTAAAAACAGGAATAAATAGTGTTATTTAACATATGTATATATACGTATCAAAAATAATACAGATAGTACAAAAGAATTCATATATAAACAAAATACACAACACATGTGATTCAAAAATTGACGCGAAAAATTTTTTTAGGAATTTTTTTCGGGCCACCCTCTGATTATGTTTAATTGGTAAAAAAAGTAATGCCTGCAAATTTTGAATTAAAAAAATTAATTTTTAGGGGTCGCTACCATAAGTTGAAAATCAGACACAAATAAGAAATATATGCTGTTTCCACACCACCCTTGAGGTAAAGCATACGGCGCGTTACCTTTTGTTTTAAGTGGAAATTCCCCGGTTAGGCCTATCATAACCACTCTACATTTTCAAATTGACAGTTCTTCTGTAATAATAATAAGACTTCCGTAATAATAATAACCTTTTGTTCATTATATGTCACTGTTAATTTCTTAATGATGATATTGTTTCTTGTTTTATTTGGAAGAGCAGCTCTATATTTCTTTAACTTGGAGGAGATACTGTTTCTGTTCTTCATCATTTGTGATTAGTTTGTTGTATTAATCGACTAATCTAACTCCTCTTTCTGCATTGTCATTAACAACTTGAATTTTTCTTATGACTTGTTTTACGTTGTTTTAGCAGTCATCTTCATATCCACCTCTTCAGAGTTCTTATTAAGAAACGTTGATGGTAAACCAAGTCTATTAAAAATTCTTTTGTATTTGTCAAACAAAGTCTTCAAGTTCTCTGTTTTCAATAACTTCAGGGTCAATTAACCGCTTTTTTTCTCTGGATTTGTCGCGCGCCGTTTTGCAATGCTTGCTTCATTCAGTTTTTAGTTTGGTGTAGCACGCCATCATCAAAGAAAGCAATGCTATTAACTCCTCTGAAGATACCATTAAATGATTTATCATTTTCTTCAGGGCAACGTTGGCAATGCGTTCATCTTTTAGTTTGTACATTTGCAGTTCTTCAACATCTCTAAATCGAGACGAGGAGCGAGAACTGAAACTGACGCTGTAAACCAGGATTTAACATATATGTGTAGGCAGCAAAGAGGTAGATATCTCTAAGGTC